>JAXRJS010000091.1:2257500-3457500 GCA_037127375.1 Dione juno | reverse complement strand
AGGTCAATTTGTGTGAACCTACGATGGACGATATTTCCTTGTTTCAACATTATTATTTTATTAATAATATTGTTTTTATACCTTCTCGAATTTTATTATAATACCACAATCAAGAAGGTCAAAAAATATCTCTATATTATATGAGAGCCTAGTTATATTTGTGCGCCTTTAAAATGGCAGAACTCAAATATATTTATATAATTAATGAAATGGTTTTAGCTAAAAATAAGCATTTAAATAATTTGAGTTTAGAAAAATTTTTTACTAATACAAAAACCCCGTCAGCTTTATTTAAATAACATAAAACCGCCTTGTCTTAGTATTTATGGTACATTTCAAGCCACACCGCCAGAACCCGACAGGTAGGCGTCAATATTTTATAAGTAATTAAACCTACAACATATTAGTATATTGTTAACTTAATTCAAATACAAAGGTATCATTAACAAGCGATTACGCTTAAAAAAGTCCACATTAATAATGTCATTGATCGTTGGATATTGGATTGTTCCTTTTGTAAAACAATAATAATATTCCCAAGGTATTTCTACGAATAACCACTCTCATGTAAAGACAATGTAAATAAGCATTTCGTGAATGCGGCATTGTAAGCATTTTTAAATTAACCCAAGTTGCTCAACCTTTGACTTATGGAGCGTGAAAACGTGTTACACGAACTTAAATTTGGCGTTGGTACTGTATTAATGATGGATTCTAATTTTGAAATTTTTATTTTACGTACTATAAAACAAATGATATCTCCGTGAGGTATTAATCTAACTGAATAAGGTCTATCACACCGAACAAATATCGATAAATCTAATAAAACTGGAAGTTCACAATTTCGCTGTACCTATATGAACGAAGATAGTGATTGAAACAATAATAGTTTGCTTAGTACTTTGTGTTGCCTCCTCACCCTTTTACACATTTCTTTATAAAAATAATTTCTATACAAAATCATAAATCAACCGTACTTACTTACATGTATATGCAATCTCTATAAATCTTTGATATTTAGATACAATGTAAATATAAGAAAATATCAAAACACTCTAAAGATCTCGTAACATAAACATTTATTTATAAAACAGCAATAACTGAAGTGAAGTGCTACGAAGTTTACGTCACTGTAACAGTTAAGTGCTAACATTGCATGTAAAAGAGCAAACGTTTTAGAAATAACTCTAATTACTCATATAAATATCAATGGCAATAGTAATCTATTAAACTTAAAGTTCATTGCTAAACAAAACACATGTATGTAATAATTACATGTTTTATGATTTTTAAAAGTCAAGGGTCATTCGAGTGTACAATTACAATTTTATTGTAATTAAAAAAAAAGAACTGTATTTACAAAGAAATATTGAGTAGCTTTTAGTGATCTATCTTAGACTTATTTAATATCTTTAAACATATCTCTTTTTTTTTCAGTGTACAGATAACATATCGTATAGAATAGAGAAAAGGTCTTTTTGGTAGTCTTTCCGTGTAGCTTTGTGAGAATCCTATGAGTTCGCGTTACAATGAACTATACATTTGTATCTCTACAAAAATTACACTTCCGTTAAAATGGACTTTCTGTCCCTATATTATAATGAAGAAGTAACTATTATAAATCATTATAATAACTTAAAAAAATACATATATAATAAATAAAAAACAAAACTCAACTAAGTACAACTAAGCTTTTTGAGTTGAATTTTTTGAGGTTATTTTTATAATATTACTTTGTTTAATATTACTACGCTGAATTTTTGAGGTTATTTTAATTATTATTACCATTTAAAATACAATCTCATATTTAAATTATTTGATATTTAATCGTATTGTAATGTATTTAATTGACATATTTTTGACAGTTGACGTCTGGCGATGTATGTGATTCAATTAAATATTGAATATTTTTATAATAATATTAATACTTATATTACTAACGAATACTTTTCCTAAAAGGTATTATTGATTAAATACCTTTTAGGAAAGTTCGAAGGAAAATGGACAAATTAATATGTTTCCCTGTATTGAATTATGTAGGACAGGCGTGACAATTGATTATCGATTGGTAAACGATTAAAAATATAATTGCATTTTCTTATCATTTAATATATCTCTAGATATTAGAAGGCCACTTAAAATGTTAGTTCGAAAAATTCATTATATTAAAGCTACATCCTACAGCAGTTATTGCGTGAGAAGTACTTGATGTGTCAATGGTTATGTGAGAAACATAAAATAATTGAGTCATTGAAGCATAAAATAACAATCGATTTCATAATTTTTTTAAATTAAGAATTCACAGGTATCACCTAAATACATATCAAAGTTATCTTTTTTTTCTCGTTTTTTCAGCTACAAGGGTAGGCAGAGAGGACCTGTAGTAATATATATATATATATATATATATATATATATATATATATATATATATATATATATATATATATATATATATATATATATATATATATATATATATATATATATATATATATATATATATATATATATATATGTATGTATGTATGTACAGAATGCAAATCTTATGTTCCCTTATAAGTGAATCGTTATAATATGTAATATTAATATTTCTTAAGTTAATATCGGTTAAAGTATGTATGTCAATGCCTTACATCTTTCAGATTAAACACTTTTATCCTTATTATCATTGATAATGCATGTGTCACATACGAATTTATACTGAATTTGATTTGCTAACTGTTTTCATTCCAACACCATGGTATAGCATAAGTTACGGTATTTATGTAAGATATTGGGAAACTTATGACTAGTGATGTACACACTAAGCCTATAAACAATATATTGCATAATTTTATATATCGACGATACTAGTGACAATGTCCAGGAGGTTCCAGGCATCCAGTGAGTCAAAGACGACATCTTTATGGCTTAATGACAATCGACATGTGAAATTTAATTATAATATATTATATGAAAAATATCCTCAATATTGTCAAATTAACATAATGCTAAAAAATAAAATTGTGTAAATTTTTATGTGTTACGGTTTTTTATTTCATTTTGCCGCCTTTGTTACAAAAAAATTTAGGGTCAGTCCGACCGTTTTAGGGCACGACCCACCTGGCCTGTGGATAAGACTAAATTCATAAAACTTGTCATTTTAAATTTATCACCTCCTTAAATATATTGTGTACTCGTTAATATGCTATTAATTTAAAGGTGAACTTTTCTATCATCGAATTTATTTTATACAGTTACTAAATAAAATATCCAAGTCGCAAGATAAGCGATCTAGCTGATCATTATTTCATAAGAATTATATTATAATTATTATTATATTGAAAATATATTTGTTTCTTTACTTTTTATGTAAATTTTCATTTAGATAAGAGTCAAACCCGTAACGGTTATTTCAAGAACACACCGAGTAACACGGTGGCATCATCTTTATTAATTCTATAAAGATAAAATAAACGAGAACGTTTAACTTTTTTAAGCTCAAAGCTGTTGCGAGATAAAGTTATTTGCGACATTGAATTTACCAAAAAAGAAAGCCTATGAGAATGAAATCGAAATTTATGTGAAATTGAATGTATTTTAGTATGCCATGGTCAGGACGGTGCATCTTAAAGTGCTGGCCGGTCAGACAGGTTCACATTATGTTATATAATACTTGCACAATACACGATTCCCATCTGCTTCAGAATTAACGTTAATTTATATAATTAACGCTTGCTTATCTTAATTTATACAAGGAAATATTTAATTAATTAAACTGCATTGTTTTTTTTGTTACTTTATCGAAATCGGTGTAGTTCTTTTTATGGGGGGCTAGAGTATTTGACATAATTTTTAAAAAATATATATTTTTGTGCAAAAACTAAAGGCTCTCTTTATGAAATATATTTTTTGTAAATATTTAATTTGAAACAACTTGAATGGTATTATATCTTCTCCTGTTTAATCATATTAAAAACAAAACTTAAAAACAATATATATATATATATATATATATATATATATATATATATATATATATATATATATATATATATATATATATATATATATATATATATATATATATATATATATATATATATATATATATATATATATATATATATATATAATAAATTCAAATTAAACGAAAATGTGTTCTGTTTCAACTTTTAAATAATATACGCATAGATAAGAATATCCACAATCGTATAAATTTAATTTTTAAAATATATTAATTCCTTTCATTATTGAAGGTATTGTATTTTAATATGAGTAATACAAAAACGACTTTGAATTTATATTTAAACTTCGAACAGCCTATTTAAAATTAATATTCGAGTTTATAAAACAAAGTAGTCATTTATTTACAAGACCTATATTTGTTGTTACTTTAATTATTTATGAGTGCCGAGTCATGACTCAATGATTCATAGGAATCCAGTGATGTACAAAGACGATTCTTAAACGTCTCATTAAAATGCTGAATAAAATATTATAAATATTCCCAGCAATCGTTCTGTCTTTACGTTATGTATGATTACATACAATTTGCATTACACGCATTTTAAATTAAATATTATGTGTGATATAAAAAAAAACTAGTGTTCTGCGCAATGTGGGGAGAAGAAAGAGACTTTATGACTTGAATATGGTAAAAAAAATATTTTTTAAACAAATCACAAGTATCTACTATGAAAAATTTTACTTTTGATTTAAATCATATTACTGATTGATTTGATTTGAAATATAAATATATATATATATATTTACACTATGTACTTATTAAATTTAATTTTTACATTTTATGGCTGAGTGGCTCATCCGAAAATTTTAAATAAGAATCTCAAACTGTTGAGTAAAATTCCCGGTTGCAATTTATTGGCGTCTCTCACTTATATTTAGAAACGTGTTACAAATATTATTTAGCGGGATACGAACCTGTGTATCTTGGATGGTTTCCAGGAGGCTCCTAAGCTTTTATTTTTCTTTCCTTCCGTAAAAACAAGAAGTAAAGTTTAAGAAGAACTTATTTTAAAATGTATAATATAATTATATTATAAAAAGGCTCGGTGGAAACTAATTTAAATGGCATTTGTCATTTCACAATAAGTCGGGACGAGTCGAGGGCCCTTAATTGCGTGTCTGTCTGTAAGTATCCGAAACTCAGATGTAATTTAGTCTTGCACAACTTTGGGCAACGAGCACAAATAATTTTCTCAACAAGAAGTTAATGGCCGTGGCATATAAAACACTGTTCATAGTTTTGTTTAATGCAATTACGTTACATTACGATCCTAATATTCAATTATCCTTAATATATTGTTACCAGCCATTTTGGGTTTATTGATAAGTTAATGTTGTCACGAATTGTATACTTTTAAAATAAATATACATTCCTATAGTCTACACCAATTGTTTTTCGCATCTCCCACGTATAATAGTACATTTAATGTAAATTATAGCAAAACTCAAGATTTTTTTATTATTATACATTTATAAACCTTTATACTTATTATCAAAGCTGCAACTTACAAGAACTGTACACTTTAAAAATAAATATAGATATTGATTCCTATAGTCTACGGCGATTGTCTGTTGCATCTCCCACGTATAATAGGATAGGTGAAGAGCCACTAGTATAGTAATATACTAAATCAATGAAAAGAATAATTTTAAAACTAAATTAAGCTTAGTAGGCTAAGAGAACCCAGTGTCAAGACACTCCTCTTTTATTTTGGCACTTAATGCCGTTTTGTATTGCTCGAGCTGGAAAATGAAATTAAGTCACCTGAGGGGAACAAATCAACAAAAATTGCGTTTACAATCAGACAATGACAAAGTCATTTGTCGTCAATATATAATGAACTTATACCAAACAACTGTAAACCTTACAATAATGTCAGTTTTAGTGTTTTAATAAATTCCACGTTTTATTTGTTTTTTATTACTTTAATAATATGTGTGAGATAGAAGTGCCCTTACCCTATAACCCACGCTCGATACATGCCAATATTTATAAGGATAGTTTTACAAATGCATGTATATTTATAGTGATTCTTAAAGCTAAGAAGACTTACAATATTATATAAGTTATAAAACTTTTCGCACTTTCTGTAAAAATCTTATCTTACTGCTCCTCCACAACACCCCCAGGTACCCCCCCCCCCCCAACCCCCCACCTACAAATGTCAGTCAAGCACTCGGTAACGGAAGAGTTTTATATTTAAAAATAACTTTTTTTAATGAAATAATCTGTGTGCGTCAAGTGACATTATTTTGTTTAATAAAATACTAATAATTACAGAATATAAATGTAAAGTAAAGAAAACAAAATATTTTTTATTAATATATTTTTTTTATTTTTTACATTATTAAAACCTTTAAATTTGTTATTAATGTTGCAACTTGCAATAAATGCATTTATAAATTCCGTAGACCTTATAGAAATATTTAAGTGTATTATTCTTTTGTATATACATAAACTAATAACTATGCTAATATTAGTTTTAAAAATGTTAAAGTTGCTAATTTACATAATAAAATTATGTTAACTCTAAATTAATGTAATAAGCAAACACTACCTACATAGTAAACAGGAAGTTTAAATTTAAAATTCGTGATGTCTCATATTAAATTACGCACGGTATTTTTAAAAACAAATTCAGTGAAAAATGAAACAATGGAATAAATTATCACTAATTTCAAGAAATTATGTGATAAAAACAGGTTATTCAAATTATTAATGATTAAATCCCGCACATCTGTCTAGTGTGAAAACACTCCGTTCTCTGCTTTTCGCCCTGGCTGAACTCAAAGCGCAGCTTTGTATTGCATTACTATGAGTCACAAACATCGCATTGACAGTCAGTCGTTGTCCAAGATTGCCTTTAAATTCCTACACATATGTATTTGATATATTACTTTACAGCGTTTATCGTACGAAGGAATTTTCGGCGTTGAAAATCTTCGGCTTCTTTTGAAAGGAATTGAAGCAAACGTACGAACGTAACCTTTAGTAGGTCAGATCGATCTGACATGTGGATAATGTAAAGATCAACCGTTAATATATTAAAAGGAACGATTAAAATTTATATAATTATATAGGTTGCTTATAAAATACAGCTGAGAGTGACAGGTTATATACTATCAGTATACGTATATACGGCAGATTGGCTTATTATTATTATGGCAATAGATCCATATATTTTTACAAATCTATACTACATACTATACCACGGGAATTGAAAATTTGAACCAGTAACTATTACGTGCTATCACCTGTCTTAAGTTATTGACAAAATAAATTATTCGATATATAAATAAACGACAAAATAAATTATTCGAATAGAAAACGAACGAAGAACGAGAACTCTTGTTGCCAATTGTCTTAAAATCTTCTATGAAGTATAATTTTTAAGGCGTTCATTTTTTATGTATTTAAGAAAAGTGTAAGTAGTATTTGCAAGTAGAAGAGTGGCGTTGAACTCCTGTTAACTGCCTTTGAAATAGTCAGAATCTAGATCATCGTAGATATTTTCCAAGAGTCTGGCCTCTACCTGGAAATGACCTGTCTGTGTACATGCTCTGTTTTCATATTTGATTTATATTTAAAGTTTAGTAAATCCAGTAATAGAATATTCTGGCATTGACACGAACTACCCGGCCCCTCATTCTATGCCTATGGTAAAGCCTTGATATGATATGTATGAAACATAAAAGTGATAGTCATATAAATTTATTATTATTCATCTATATGTTATTCTAGCTGCATTCACATTAAATTGAATTGAATGAGACTATCAAATACCATATCATATATATTAAAGTTCATGTAATAAATAGTTATGTGGGACATTCGTGTTCTAATGTGGAGGCAGACGCAAGTGTTTACGCAGTTTTAGATTTCTATTTTAAATTAGCAAAATTTTTGAAATTTGTTTAATCTTTACAGAATCGTATTTATCACAGATTATATTGATTTAGTACTTAGATCTATATAGAGAGATGTTTTTATTAATATTAAAAAAATATATTGTACTGTCTAAGCTCTGTCATTTTTTTCTATGTTTTGTTTAAATATTTCAACATTTGCCCACTTTGTCCAAATGAATATCAAAATTAGGTTCTAAGTAACATGCAATATATAAGAATTGGCAATATATCTTAGAAATTATTTTTGCTGGCAAAGTTAATCAGTCAGTTTTTTGGATATGGTTTTTCGAGTGGGCGCTATAAGTTATGTAATAAGGTATAAATGAGCTTAAAACACGATAGGGTTATCCGCTCTTAAATATCTTGCCTCTTACACCAATATCAGATATTATCTGTTTTGACTTTTCATATATCTATAATCTGACCAATATTACAAATGTGAAAGCTCATACTTGAATGAATTGTGTACATGATATTGATTACTTAATAAACAGTCGTAGTTTCAAGAACAGAAGGGAATAATTTAATCTTATAAGTCAACAAGTTCTATATAGAAGAGAAGCTTGAGAGAGAAGAATGTGTTAACACACTCCGCTCTCTGTTTTGAGACATAGTGTTTTGTCAATCCAGAGCTGGTAATTGAACCCGCAATTAACAGATTCTAATTAATTAATTTTCTTATCACTTGCATCTATGCTTCATTATAAATCTTGGGCTTTTAATTATAATTGATATAGTGTCTTATTTCAAACTGACACGCATTCGTGTGCGCCTTTATTATTTACGATCGATGACAGATCGATCAAAGGTATATTATCATAATAATGTTTAAGATGCTTGTATTATGAAGTATTATGTCATAACATGTATTTTACGAGTTTTATGGGAAATTCTTATCAAAAATAAATATAAATTAAATGTAATATATATTTAAGATACATTTTATTACAATAGTATCAGAAACATGTCCAACTGGAAATATTTATATTTATTAAGAAAAGTTTATATATCAAATGAAATGAAGTGAATATCGAACTTATGTGTTTTGGAAATCATCCAAGTACTCGTCGCCAATTAGGCCATACGTTCTTACTGACAACATTGAAATTCTTATGTTTGATACCTACAATTTATTTTTGTTTTCAACATTTTCTGTAGAGAGATATTTTATAATAGCATAATTTAATTTAATTTATATAAAAATAAAAAAAAAGTTACTTACAGTAATTTAATATTCATTAACAATTTAAATATCTAGTCGAACAAATGTACTCATAATATCGTTATTTGATGTTCTTAACCTTTTGCATGTGACCAGCTCTACCTTTACATGCAAGCGTGCATTGGTTTTTGATGTTATCTATGTGTACGTTTGAACTTCTAATAGTTATTAACTTGTTAACATTTATTTAATTGATATTTAATAACTGACCATGTGTGAACGATTTATTAACATTTCTCTGCCTTGGAAAGGCAAAGTGCAGCGTTTAGTTGCGCAAATTAACTTGGATATCTTGAATGTGGATAGAAAGCAGGGTTCGCATAAAACGATAAATTAAAAAAAAATATGTTTGTTTCGTAAAATTCTTGCTTAATAAATGAAACATTATTAAATATGGTATATTAGATCAATCTTACCATCAATAGTCGTGATATTCCAGACTGAAAGGGTATACCTAGAAAATCGCCTGGATATGTCAACAATTTCGTATAGTATATTTTATTGAAAATATATTTAATACAAAATATTTTTTATTTGTAACTCGGAATTTATATTAATGTTATTTCTATATTATATAACAATACGTTAATGAAATAACTAATTTTTAATTATTAATATTAAAAAAAAGATCTTAATCGTTTGTGGCAACATTACATATGCGATGATAATGTATGTATATTTCTAATGGCTTACTTAACCCAACACTGTTCCCACGATTCCTCATTTCTATGACATAGAACATCGCGATGACTCAGAAGTGGTATTAGAAATTTTAAAAGGTCACAATTATTTTATACTTATGTCATAGATTGAACTATTATTTTTAAGTAGGTAAAAACAAATATTTATGTGTAAGTGTATGTAACACTCGATGTAGAAATCAAACCTACGACTATTGTTCTATACTATATCTATACACTTTTAATTTTATCAATATATAAAAAAATTACAATTAATACAGTACATTAATTTCTCAATTTCTGTTTTTTATTATAATATTGACTTCCTTAGCAAGTTAGATTCCTTCCTTAGATTTCAGATGAGACAGGAAATTTAACCTTTATTTATATTTAAATGAAAAAATATATATTTTGAAAGCTTAAAGGCTATTATTTATAGCCTCACGTGGTATCCACGACCTCGACGTCCTCGATCCCACATGCTCATATATAAACATTTTAAATTAATTAAAATAATTCGGTTTTATACTTATTTAAGATTACGTCACTATAGCGATGTTTACCGTTTAATAGTAAATGCCTTATTTTACTCATCACAGCTTACTCATGGCTTGCTTCGAGGTCGGTTACAATGACGATGTGGTACTCATAAATTAATAAAGCGTTAAATGGGACCGTTTAATGACGGCTAAGGTTCTTAAATGGTCTTGGCTTACATATAGTATTGAGTTCTATATCTTAACATTTAAATTGCCGGAAAAAGTGAATAAATTTTTTGAATTTCCCATTTGAGAAATTATTATTGAAAGAGAAATTATTTAGAGTATGTAGATGGCATGTATGTAATTGAAAATGTATGAAAACCGCGATAATCAAAGAACACCTTACTGAAATAAATTTAGTACAAAGCCTTTATATGGACAAACGTGTATTTAAAAAATAAAAATCACATTTTTCATTCCCACCAATCCCTTCTACACTACTTTGTGATTAATCATATTACATTCAAGGGCGCGTCCGTTTATAATATTTCAGTATAAAACAATGCTTTATTTTGTAAGTGGGTGTGTTATGGACAATGGCGTATCTTCTCACAGGCGAGGACTGAAATTGCGAAACTTCGATCGAAACGTGTTTGAAATGTAAAGTTATATGTAAACCTTTAACATGATATATATATATATATATATATATATATATATATATATATATATATATATATATATATATATATATATATATATATATATATATATATATATATATATATATATATATATATATATATATATATATATATATATATATATATGTATATATATATAATATACTTCGTCTGTTAATACGATTTTCTTCTATAAGTTTTCATATTAATAAAGAATATTGCTAAGCAAAAAACTACTCACAAAATGACAGAAGAAATCCTTTTTTTTCTGTTTCTTTCAGTTATCTGTTATGTTTCACGTAAGTTTATTCAAACTCTTAAAGTTGATCCTATAGATCTTATTATTTTCTAAGTAACCAATGTGCTATCAACGTCACGGCGATACGCGTAAAATCGATTCATAATCGATTGTTGGATGATTTACAATAATTGACTATTGACGATAAGAGGAACATTAAAACTAACAAGTAGGTTATTTATTAACGTATCAGTACTTGATATATTTTTGTAATATACACACATCAAGATACATAGTGATATTTTACTATGAGATTTAAAGTGTTAAATTAGTCTTATTTATATTTAGTTTTAATTTTGAACTATATTTAAAATTATATAAATATTGATACTATATTTTTAAGGTTAACTTTATTAAAATTAGAATCGGGTAAGTATTTTGGGTAACATAAATTATTTAAAAAGTGAAATCCGAATAAGAATCTAATATAAAACCTCCTTGCACTCTGACTCTTGTGTCTTGTTTTACATAATATTATGTGTACAGGATATATATATATATATATATATATATATATATATATATATATATATATATATATATATATATATATATATATATATATATATATATATATATATATATATATATATATATATATATATATATAATAAAAAAAAGTATAAAACAGATTATTTATGATACAACTATTAAAGTATTTGTAATTTTTGATAAAGAAATAAACAAAATTACCTAAAGGTTTTTATTTACCTCGCAGTCTAACATAGCAATAAATCATTAGTTATTATTATTCTACAACACGATAAAGTGATAATTAACACATAGAGTAGCAAAGGCAACAGTAACATCATATTAAAATTTGAACATAATCATTTATAACAACATATATATGGAAATTTTATATCATAAAAGTATCCATACCAAAACAGAAATTACCTTGAGAGATATATTTAAGATATATTAAAGTTTTTTTTAACAGATGTTGTCGGGTCAATTAGTATGCAAAATTGGATGTGATCGTCAGTATACGTCCTTGACATATGTGAATTTACGACACACTTACGTTTTTGTCAAACAATAATTGTAAATAACTAGACGGATGTAGGCGTGTCAACGGTTATACAATATTTTAGTCGACAAAATAACATTTTGATGATAATTTTTACGCCTATAATCTATATGTATGTGTAAACGAAGGTGCTATAAAATAAAGGTGTTTTTGTGAATGAAACGTAAATATATATATATATATATATATATATATATATATATATATATATATATATATATATATATATATATATATATATATATATATATATATATATATATATATATATATATATATATATATATATATATATATATATATATATATATATATATATACATATTTCAATTTTTATAGAAGGATACTTATATTGAATGAAGCTTTAGTAGGCTTGTATGTATATCTTGACCATGACAACTGTATATCTAAAATTATAAAATCAGTCGCCACTTGGAATCCATAAACATAAAGTATTTATAACAAATTACTATTTGGTTTACTTATATATTTAATATTTAAATACTTAAAAATATCAAATGGATAAATTATTTTATAGATATATAAATAAAAGTAAATAAAAAAGGAAATGCACCTACAAATTTAAAATTCAAATTATGTTTACAAAACGTACCTAAACTTAAATAAAGGTAGAATAAACTAGCTAATAGAATATTAAAACTGGTGAATTATAATTTCTAATGAGCTAAGATTTTTTTTTATTTATATATCTGAATATTTATTTTTAATCTGTTTTTATCAAAGACGTCCTTTGTATTTTGTTTACCTTATTTTATAATAGTAGTGATGTATTACATACTTTGTCATCCTATCACGTGTGTCACTCTTTTGAGTGTTAAGACACTCCGTTCTTAATTTTATTGCACATTGTAGAAATTTATTATTATTATTTTTAAAATGCTAATCTACACTCAACATTCATTATCATTATCAGCCTATATCAGTCCACTGCTGGACGTAGGCCTCCCCCAGGGTACGTCATCAAAACACGATCTTTCGTTATTGCTATAGTCACTACCAGCCGCCTTTTTTATATCATCTGTCCATCTGGCCGGAGGACGTCCAACGCTACGCTTACCGAGACGCGGTCTCCATTCGAGAACCCGTTTGGTCCATCATCGATCGGTTCTACGACAGATGTGACCAGACCATTGCTACTTCAATTTGCTACATTTCCAGACTATATTTTTCACTTTGGTCTTCTGGCGGATAATCTCATTTCGGACTTTATCCATTAGCGAGATCCCGAGCATAGACCGTTCCATAGCTCTCTGAGTGACATTCAGCCGGTGGACCAGTTTTACTGTCAGGTTCCACGTCTCGGCTCCGTAGGTTATTATTGGCAGAACGCACTGATCGAACACTTTGGTCTTAAGGTAGTGTGGCAAGGATAGAAAAATACTTAAAGAATAAAATAAACAAAGCGGGATTTAAGCCCGTGCCCCATCCAAGCGCTCAGACAACTAAGTCTTGCGGTTACAACTTATTATGTTGTTAGTAACTCTGTAGGGAGATTTTTACAAATTTCCGCTACCCAACGATTATTGTTAGGAACAATACATTTTTTTTTTCAAATGGCATATTTTCTGAAGAAACCTAACATTGCGTTTATCTATTCTTATCGAAATTGAAAATCGACTTAATGTTTATTTTTGTAAATGACTCAAAGTAAATGTCATGACACTATTGAAATCTTAGATGGATTTTGTCTGTGAAAGGTCAAAGGCATTAATCTTGCTATTCATATGACTTAATGACACATTAAGAACTCTCGTTATTTCAATATGCAGTTGAAAATTGTATTGACTTTTAAATATTTATAAGTTAGGTTTTTTTATCGCTTAGATAAAATATTTATCCCATCACATTTTTCACTCCTCCTCCATTTGACTCTAATCAATTCAATATAGAATGGTGTTTGTTTTATTTTTTTATATGTTATTTCTCTAATGATATATATTTTATTTTGAATATTTTGGGAATAAACATTATACAATTTAATTAGTTATAAAAGTGTAATAAATATATTTGTTTGTAATATGTTTGTACATTTTCGTAATGTCAAAGCAGTTTCTTTTCAGGGAAACCATATTACAAAATTGTCTTCAAAAGAATAGATCATAGATCTTAAATTCTCTGTTCATTCATCCACAGATTATGCAACCCATTGTGTGTGACATAATAGGTGATAAAGACGTGGTGACATTTGCTATTTTTCGTCTGTGATTTATGGTTATTGTCTGGCATTGTCTTGATATTATTGTTTTTGGACAGTATCATAATTTAGGAAATTAAATAGTTAGAATAATACAAAATATAAGCCCTATATTTCGTAGAGTTTTAAGCTTTAAAGTAGGATTAAAATCGATTTACTTAGGATTAATCGAGTAATTTAAGATTAAATTTTATATCTCGGCTTAATCTGTTTTATAATATTTATAGTAATAATATATGCACAATGCTCTCATAATACATACAGATATTACAAGTTCTTTAGAATTCACGTAAATGTGCTTTCTCTTCTAATTGACGATTGTCTGATTGAGTCGTCTTCGAGAATACGCTTTCGTTTCCATCGATTTTATAGTTATATAAGTTTGTTTAGGTATATAATATTACTACTATGCAACTATATGCAACGAAATCTCAATAAACCTACCACAGAACGTATAGCTTTATTTAGCTAAGTGTAATAAAAAATTGCGTTATTGTGAAAAACAACACACTATTATTGTATTAAAAGATAGCTTTTAAAAAATTTCACGTAATATGTTATATGCTTATTTGTGACAAATACATACAAATATATGAGTATTATACAAATTTATAAAAAATAACCTTCTGAATTTAACTACTGAAGAATTTGAAACCTCTTCAAGTAATCATTGGCTTGTTTGTGTATTGAGCGACAAAAATGTTGTTATATCTATTTACGACATTCCGCGATCGTAATGTTAATACGAATTAATTTCACCATTTCCTTTTATCACTTATGTTGATCTAATGTAAATATCTGATATTTATTTAAAAACCGACAGTGTTGGGTTCAAATTGGAATTTATGAATCGCTCGAGGGTAAAATTACGAAATTTATTATTTCTCTCTCTCTCTGGACTTCGACCGACGACTATACGTTACGTTAGAAACGTATACTCCAGTTACGTATACGTTAGAAGCTTTTAATGAAACTTTGCAAACAATTTTAAAATAAATATGAAATATATCTTTGTATATATTTCTATATTCTAGTGATTTTTTTATACTTCCAAAGTAAGGACTGTAAACTGGCAATCTCCATACCTAAAATGCTGTACAATTTTTTTATTTGGTTAATCATTTAATATGCATTATAAAAAATATAAAGAAGCTCTTATTAATAGCGTCTACATCGTCAAGGCAATTTTGTTTTTTTTTTAAACTACACTATATAGCTTATGGATTTAGACAGGTATCTGTAAGGTCAAAATAATAACGACACTCTGGTGTTCACGAGGTATTCTTGACCGTGGATAGATTAGTTTTTAATGATATTATAACATTTGACTTGTTTATTAATCATAAAAATGTCATAGATCAAAAAATATATTCAAAATAAAGATAAAAATTATATATATTTTTAAATTGATACTATTGTTATGTACATATGGATGTACATATGGATGTACATACATAATTATAATTGCAACGGTTCTGACTACATAAAATTTGCCGATGATTAAGGCTTCAAATCCCTGATAATAAACGTCTGTTTTCTTTCATTATAAACATGCAAGTAATACTTTTTCTTAGCTTCATGCGGTATCCCGACATATAACAGTGTCCGCTCAACATTGTGTGTTTGGCAGAAATTCACGACGTGGTTTGTCTGTTTTACCAGTGTTAGAATATGAAAAAACTTCATGCAGCTGTACCATAACTGCTTACTACTTTCTTACCTAATCACAAGAAACATTTCATTCATTTTAACACAAAAAAATCCAAATTGCAAAATGTCGAAACTCTTTTTATAACTAAATGACATTTCAATATAAATAAACACGATAATTATAAAAATAAATTTCATGAGTAAAGTGAGCGTAAACCATTCTAAGAGCATCTATTAGCATCTAAGCACAAGGTGGTATTTTGTAACTCTTCGATACTTGCAAAATGAGTTAAGATGCGTTAAACAAATTAATTTGTGTAAACATTAAGTAATTGGACGGTCATTTTGCAGTCACACCACGTACTAAGATGACTGATAGGATAGTATGGTACCATCAGATTTTAGATAGAATTAATAATATACTATCTCGAGACTATGTCAAGGGCATGTTTTCTATTTACGATGTTGTTGAAAAATTTAAATCACGCTGTATCTCTCATAGTAGGGTTGGCAGAGAACATAGAATCAAGATACTTTTTTCTCCTCTTTCCCGCCGAAATTCATTACGTGTTGAGTAGCGGAACTCAACGCCGCACTTTGTCTTAGAACAGTGGAGTTCAGTATCATAACAGTGACAGCCTGGTAAATACGAATATATATATATATATATATATATATATATATATATATATATATATATATATATATATATATATATATATATATATATATATATATATATATATATATATATATATATATATATATATATATATATATATATATATGTGAATTACCAATATTTAAACGAGTACAGCACTTGTCATTCGGGAAACTCAAGCTACAAACGAACTTTTCGAAAGGTTAATTAGTTTGCTAATCTATGTCATTACTGTATTTACATCATTTGGTTAATATTAGTATGGAAATCGCGTACTATTGTATTTATAATTCGCATATATCGAAATATTTACTATGTAATATTAATAAGTAAATTATGTATTTTAGAACTAAGTGGCGTAAATGCTACTGATGGTTGTACAAATGTTTGCCCCTGTGTGGTCAAGAAAGGTCGCTAAGAATTTTGTTGATTATTTATTATTTAAAATAGTTTATATGTAAGTTCAGAATAGCGCCCTAATAGATTCACCTAATATATATATATATATATATATATATATATATATATATATATATATATATATATATATATATATATATATATATATATATATATATATATATATATATAAATGTTTTCTAAGAAAATGATTACATTTTCTACAACAAAAACAGCTAGGACAAAGTTCGTTTCGAAAAGATTTCTTCAGGATATCTCAAAAACTTGTTAGTGAAAACAAAATTTAAAAGTAGGTGCAAGTAAGTGATTTTATAATATTATGATAAAAAATATCCGTAGTCAAAACTAAATATTAGTTTTACTAATTAGAAAAAAAATTAGCACATAAGACACGGATCTATGCAGTACTTTTGTAATAACAATTTTTATTAAAATTATAGTAAAAGTAAATAGTTGTTGATTTTCATGGTAATTATACAGTCTAGAGGTCGAGGTCTTGAATTGAACTTGACTTTCTACAGTGAAATTTCTATAGAATTTATTTGAGCACCTACTCGTATGTAGTAGAAAGTAGTTAAAATATATGCCATGTATTTAAATACATACATTTCCTTTATACACAATTTCTCATCAAAAATAGACTTACTCTAAAAATATCAATATTTAATGCAATTTTTTTAGCTTTTAGTGTATTGTTAGACGACTATCATACACAGAATTTTTTTTCAAATCTAATCGGAAATTTCAGAGGTTTACTAATTAAAATAAATATACAAACTCTTCAAGATTATTATATAATATAGACAATATGTTTCTTATTTTCAATAGTTACGATTTTAAGAACGTAATATGTACACATATGTTGACTTACTTTTAAAATGAAAACTTAATTAATATATATCTTTGTATGTATTATGTATAATAAATTAATTTAATTAATTTTATAATTTCAAATATAATTTCTTCTTTGTAATCATAATCAAATAGTACATACTTAAATCTTTACAAAGTATAAAATTTTAAAATTAGCAAGCAACTTTGAATGTTAAAGACTTTAAATGGCTAACGTAGACTATAATTTGTTTAACACATCAGTTAAATCTAGCTCTATAAAAGGCTAGATTGATCTTACTAATGGGCCGTCATTAAATTTCTCTCTATTTAGAGAATGACACAAGATATATTGTCGTCATGTACAATACGGCTGCCTTTTAAATATAGTCAATAGTGTTTTATACCTGGTTCACTTATGATTATTTAAATGTTTTTTTTAATATAAATAAAAAGATTGCAAGGTTTTATAGTTACTTTAGATATGTATATTTTTTATATATCTTTGGTAATTAGAGGTAATATTTAGTTCAAATAAATTTGAATACGCTTCAAACAAATCATATATCTACATATTAGCCACCGAACTAAGGTGTGTCGCGTATTCACAGTAAACATAACAATATGTTACAATACAAAATTGCAATTTCAAAGTGAACGATGGAGATTCTGCCATTTCATATACATAAGTATATACTCTGTGGCAGCGATGATGCAAACGTTCAGCATAACTATTAACAGAAACAATAGGCGTGTACGAATTTTATGATGGGTACTCACTGTAACATATATATTATATATTTGACCTATTGCCTAGTTTAAAGGTAACATGATATGATGATGAAAGGGTGATGACCTCTTGTATACTGTCTAAAAGCTATAACTGCAGCTATGACTCGGAAATTGTTTACAATATGGTGGATATTATGGCGCGTTCAAACATATTTCGGGTCAAAGAAACGGAACTTCTTCTATTATATTATATAACTGAATGACTCAATGAAAAAGTGGTGTAGACCACGTTTGAATATTTCAGTCTAGAATGTAATGGAGCTGTCAAACTTGTACAGAATACAAGTTAAAATTTATTATAGGTACTTGCTGAAAGACATACGTTGTACGCTATTTGAACCTGTGCTATGTGTGGCATACATATAATTTATTTACCTTAAATGTACAAATATTGATGGTATCGTGGTCCCATAGCGATAATCTGATAGAACACAATATTCATTGAGGCATTATTATACTACTTAAGAACATTTTGTAGAGTTTCATCCATTTTCCAGCATAATGGGGAGAAGAACGGATACAAGATGTCGTGGAAAGAAAATGAAACTTAATGTATATATAATATATATTAGTACAAAAATTGAGGTCAGGAAATTGTTCAATAGATTTTCCCTAAAATGCCGGAGATGTGAAAATCCAAAAGATCTATGAATAGAAGATCCTACTAAAAAGCAATTAAATTACAAAAAAAAACCATATCGCAAGTTCTTGAGACATCATTAGATCAACTTTTACCTTATTTAGACAGTACTTCCTTAAGCGATAACTAATAACCTTTAACTATGACACACTTTTTAACGTTACGTTATAAGCATGTTTATTTAGTAGACAGATGTGTTCGGTACTAACTGGTAATTTAGTAGGTAGATTGTTTTTTACGGTAGACGGAAGAGTATTCAG
The DNA here is from genome assembly GCA_037127375.1 of Dione juno. Taxonomy (NCBI): domain Eukaryota; kingdom Metazoa; phylum Arthropoda; class Insecta; order Lepidoptera; family Nymphalidae; genus Dione; species Dione juno. The sequence continues at coordinate 3,437,716 of JAXRJS010000091.1, read as the reverse complement.
TGTATATCACGACAGTTACAATATATATATATCTTCCACTTAGCATTATCCCGGCCTATTGCCAGGGTCTGCTTTCCTACTTATATCTTTTAAGTGCTTTCGACGCACTCATTATTAGATATATGAGTATAAAACAATGTTGCACACTAACAAGGTATTTGAGACAAACTAGTAATAATAATAATTTTACTTTACAGTGGATACATGGAAACGATTAAAATTATATGTATATGATTAACCTAAGCCTATAAGCCTACCAACATACCTAAGCAGGTGCAATAAAAATATATTTCCTAAGATTAGCACGTTTCAATCAAATAAACTTCAGCTGTACAAAATTCGTATTAGCTTCACGCTATTAGCTTCCGTATATAGCAGGGTTAGCAGAGGAAAGTTAGTGCCGAGACACTCCGTTCCTCTCTTTCCTTCTTTTGAGACATTGCGTGTTGTGTTGCGGAACTCAGCGCCGCATAGTATTAATATAGACGTATAAGTAAAAATTGACTGTGATATATTTACGCTTTGTAATTCCTGCTCAGTAATTATTAAAATGTGTGTTCTTAAAGCGTTTACGATCGAAATGGAAAGTTTCTACCACTTTATGCTATGCTGTTGTAAACATTGAGTAAAGGTGTTATACCATTCAGCTTACTGTTATTTAATATTTAGTGTCAACCTATGGTCATGCACTAAGAGAGCTTTTTGGTCTGGATAGACTAATATTCTGATATTGATCGATTTTGGAGTAAAATGTGGGGTATAATTTTGTTTTTAGTATATACATGACTATTTCCTAAAAGTAGGAAAATAAAAAAAAAAGTGATTGACTAAATTTTGAAATAATTAACATTAGTAATTGTGGTTTTGTAGAACGTGAGTGAGCACTGAGAAACAAATTAGAAAAATCTCTCATGGGGAATTTGAATATGCAGGCAAAGCCATGAGCAAAAAGCTAGTTAGTTACTTATAAAACATTCATTGTAAATAATTAAACAATATGCTATTTAGAGAGTATTACCTTTCAATTATAGAGCATGCTGTCGCTGAGGGCGCGTAATGTTACGTATTTGTGTCACTTTCGCTTTCAAAGAGATGTGCGAGACGAATCATAGCGTTTGTTTTGACGCCTAGACGCTTACGTGATCTGAAATGACCAGTTTACCTACTTGGAAATAAATATTTAAAACGTTTTACCTGTACTAAAGTATTATATTTTGTATTTATTTAAAAAAGACATGATAGAATATAAATTAAGAATTATTAAATCGGTGTTTTATATTATTATTAAAGATGCAATATACATATATAAACAAAAGCATAAATTAACCAAATTAATTTCGTAACAAATTTTAATTTAACATATATTTTGTAATATAATACATAAAACTTTGATATATTTTATGGCTTTAGTATAATATATTATATATTAAAAAATACGCAGACCTTGTCCTTACATCATCATTCATATATTCATCATTATAATGTGAATATATTCGTTCTTTTTAGCAGGGTAGGCAGAGAGAACTTAGTGTCTAGACATTCCGTTCTCCGCATTCTCCCCCAATTCTTAAGACATTGCGTGATATCCCATACGCACTTAATAAAGTATATATATATATATACATATATATATATATATATATATATATATATATATATATATATATATATATATATATATATATATATATATATATATATATATATATATATATATATTTAACTACAATAAGTAATTAATAATTAAATATATTATTTATAGAGTTACACGTGTTCTATTCTCTTAACTTAAAAACAACCGTGTTAGTCAAATAAAGTGAGCTCAATAAAATAAAATTACAACATGCTTCCGATTGACCCCACAAATGTCAAAGATTACTGTAATATATGTACATATACGCCTTGACGAATTAAATAAGTCCATTTATGGAATTTAATATATTCAATTCTCATATACTTGATGCGTAAGCAGATGTTTCAATATAAATAAAGATGATATTTTTTTTTGGAACCGTAAGCTTTATCGCAATTTTTTTTAAACTGTATTTATTTTAAGTGACGTTAGTCGAAGCTAACTATAATAATAATAATTCAAACTTAAAGCTATATAATATTTTTTTATTGTTTCTTAATATTAAAACGTGCAAGTTGTTTTTCTGACTAGAATTAATATTTAAATAACCACCATATCTTATTCGAATATTGAAAAATGTATGTAATCTATTACTATGATATAAGAAGATAACTTAAGCTTTTCTTTCTATATAATTCGTATAATCATTTGTAAACGTCTAATTTGTAATGCAAATTTAACATTTGTGTTGCTACGACATATTTGGTTTTTAGGGTTCCGTATCCGAATAGTGAGATGAGACCCTATTCCAAGAACTCCGCCGTCTGTCATCAGGCTGTATCTCGTGAACTGAGATACTTAGACAGTTGAAATTTTAACTCGTGGTGTATTTTGGTTACTGGTATGATAATATAAATAAAAATAATAATATAAAAATAAGAAATAGAATAAATAATTATTTAAGGGTTTTCTGTAGAGATGAGACGTTTTTTTGCCGTTTCTATAGATAATGTACGAAATCCGTCGTGCGCGAGTCCGACTCGAACTTGTAATATATATATATATATATATATATATATATATATATATATATATATATATATATATATATATATATATATATATATATATATATATATATATATATATATATATATATATATATATTATTTACCCTTTAGCATCCAAGTAACAGGGTAGTCAGAGATAGCCTAGTCTTAGACATTCCATTTTAAAAGCGAGTTACATGAATTATTATAATTACATATTAAAAACATTTCAACTTTTGTCTTTAACAAAGGTAACTATCGGAAGATTTTTACGAAGCTCTCCATAAATTGTTATAATTGACCTAGAATGAAAATTACTATATAATTAATATATATAAGACTATCAAGGTTTTTATTACTATTATTTACAATACTATACTTATTATAGTTACTATATTTACTATACTTACTATAATTATTTATATTGTTTACAAGTTTAAGTTTTTATAATATATACCTACATACCGTTTAAGTATTTTATATGTATGTTTTATGTTCTGTGGTTAAATTAATCTTAGTCAAGATAAGAAATGTTATTTTTCACTCTAAATCGCAGCAATGAAGCAACTGCCATTATTAACGAATTAGTAATATTCTCACGCTTGTATTGTAGGTAACTTGATTGTATGTATATTCAATATGGTAAGCAATTGAATGCGAACAAATACAAACTATATAATGCTTTTAAATATTATATGCTTAAAAGACTATATGCTGTATAAAGAATTTATATTTTAAATATAAATATAATATAGAAGTATGTAAATAATAATTTTTATCTGGGGCTTCCCCCCGTGGCCAAATGAAAATAATCAAAAATTGTATATGACACATGACACATTCTAAGTACCTGAGGTAGCTGTGGCCGCAAGTACAGTGGGCTACATCAAAATCGTGGTGATGTATTTAAAAATATTTGAAATGTTTTTTTTTAAACATTTTCAATATCAATTTGTTTTACGAAATTATTATAATAATAATAAAGGTTGTATGGTTTCAATTGAACAAATTTAATAACGTACTATACATATATTTCATTAACGTACTATATATATATTTCATTAACGTTAGGCTTCCATCATTTTTAAATAAATTTATAAGTTAATAAATGTCATTGTACCTCAATCATAAATTTTGTAGTAGCCATAAATATGAAATCTTTAAATCATATATATTATTATCACGAATGTGTCAAAGTGATGAACAAAAGTTATAGCAAAATGTCAGCCATAAACTAAAAATAATTATACTTCACCATTGAAATAAAGCTAAATATGGCCATAATTTGGTATAGATTTGCTATAAGTTTCTTATGAAACGGATTTAACGATGATGATACGTATACCTAAAGCCACATGCGGCGTATTTGAAAATACTTATGTTGTAATAATTTAAAAGTTAATTTGCGTATTTGTGCAGTTTATGCGTAATAAATAGAATTCTAGTGAAAAATCACTCTGTGTGAATATGCTTTTTTAAGGGCGCGCTTTCTACGGACAAGCCAGTGATTTAGGTAAGTGTATATGGAATTTAAAACGTAAACTTCCGATGCTACAACAAAAATGGTACAAGATTTATTTAATACAGTCTTTTGGTGTATATATTACTTAAAGAAACCGAAAGCTTTAGCTAAATTGTAATACGTTTTTGTTCCCCCATATAATACACACTATTTCCTTAATTTCTTAAGATATATAAAAAATATGAAAAGTAATTTTTTCACCTTTTTGACATGAAATTCTAACTCACGACCTCCTACAGTGCATTTGCTACTATTATTTCTATAAGAAGTCTTTGTAAAGATTAATTCATCACAATATCATCATCATAAATGAGATAGATCTATCGCAAGCTTATATGGCTGTCAGGTAAATTACGCGGTTGTTAACTGACATATTTATTAAGAACGCATCTAGATTTTAAAGGTTATCTTAGTTCAAAAGTAATAGTATATTGTGTTGAAAGAATATTACGTGAGCTTATTATTAAAATTTTCTTAAGAATAATATCGAAAAGTGTACTTTAGGCTTATTTAAGCTTATTAATAGTTTGTATCGTAATCACATATGTCAGAGGTATAAGTCGCTACACTATAGTACGAGTACTTTAATGTTACTGTAGAAAACACTACATTTTTTCAAATTGTTATTAAGAGACAGTGGATTCGAATCCATATCCATATAGCGAATAGCTGTCACTTTTAGGGTAAATTCGAATATACTCGTGTATGCATTTATCTTTGATTGATGTCCTACTACTTACGTCAGTGTTGTCATACCAAACCTGTTTATAACTCCTTAATAGACTTTTCCTTTCGTTACTATGCGAATGACTCATTCACGTGAAGTATTTGAGAAATGAGAAATTTATATCATAATTTGTATCATTTATGCTACAAAAATATATATTTTGGTTATTATAATTTCTTATTATTTAAGAAGATCATTGCTTGAAACGCTATTGCTCCAGAAAAGAACATAACAGAGAATCATTACTTAAGAGAGAGAGAGAGAGTAGTCTTGACTAGCGAAATTCAACGCCGCGATTTGTCATTCCAGATATCCGCAACTATGGAGTTTAACACAACAATTCAATTAGCAATTATTACCTAACATGAGATAAACCAATAAACTTACAAGTTAGATAACATGTTTAAATAATAATTCAAATTCTAAGACAACGATTTAAATATTTCAAAGATTCTTCAACATTGCTGAGCATTGTTCAAAGGTTTCTCACGGAAGACGACCCACTTACACACTTCTAGCTTAGACGTTCGATTAGTTTTGTACATCAATAAACGGCGGGTCACGAAAAGATGGTAACATTTGTATTTACTTTTACTTTTTATATTTATATAGCTATATTTAGGTCGTCGTAGCGCAGCGGCATAGCGTCTGACTGTAAAGGTGACCGTTATGGATTTGATTCCTACTGAGGGGAAAGAATTATTTTATTTCTTCGCTCGGGTAAGAAGGCAAAGGGTGCCGTTGTTCTGTTCACCACGCAATGTCGTCAAATTGGAAGGAAACTGGAGGAAACAGTGTCTTGAAACTAGGTTCCCTGTGCCTATGTTATATGCGGGATACAGTGTGAAGCTACTTATTTATTTATTTTATTTTATATTTTGTTGTTATATTTATACTTAAAGCCATAGTTCCATAGGTATTAAATTTATGCAATTGCAGAGAAAGGTGAGATAAATGCCAAAGAGTCTCATTAGCTATGGAGTAACTTAAATTAATGTTTATTATGTATTTAAGTTGGCATGAAATAGCAACACAGTTAAATTAAATCCTACTCATGTATGTTTCATAACAGGTATATTAAAAAAAATATTTAGCTTCACTCATATGTTAGATTTTTTTATTGATTAGTAATATTTGAACCTGCCACACACTTTCACACTCACAAGTATCGTGTTCGCAACAAGAAGTTATCCCAATAGGCTATTATGGTGTCATAGCTTCTTTAATGATTAAAGATCTTATTTTAATATTATTAGATGATTATCTAAATAAAGTGCAGAGTGTTGTTGTACCATCGCCTTTTTTTTCTTTTCTGGCTGTAAGCTCTTTCTTAGAGGGATTTTTCATTTTCATATCTTGTTTCTTTTTTTCATGCTAGCATATAACGTATAAGAAGAATAAAAGGAAATTAGCAAGCAAGCAATTTAAGTGAAACAAGTAATTTATCCCCAGATATAAGCTAAATACCGTATAGCAACATTTTCGGCGTCTAGGAAGCGATCCGGTTATTTAACTGAATATAGTTTTTATATTTTTTTAAATATAATAAATAATAAGTATAATGTATATGAGAATACTCGTTTAGCTGCATTTCAAATGTCATAATTCATTCTTAAAATATACACATAGTTTTTAATTTATTTAAAGATTATTTGTTATTGTTTATTTGAATCATTTTAATATTCACTTAAATCTTACTATTAAAAATATTTTTATTTACAATCGTGTCTTTTATAGTATAAAATTATTAAATTGTTTTCTTCTATTCAATGCTAAAAACTTTTTTTTCAGCGTCATTAGTTTTAACATTTGGACATAGATGATAAACGAAAATACAAAATTATTTTTTAAGTAATAAAATAATCATAAAATGTTCTATCATATTGTAGTTAGGCCGATCCTAGCTAATCATTATACATTAAAATATAATTTTGAGGATTATATATTATATATATTTGTAAAATAATACATCGCTGCTTCTGATTTGGACCGAATGCATCTAAAATTTCCTGGTCCATGTATTCATCATGATGGATCTCTAGGTTATTTTGGCCTATCTCGTATAATAAGTGAAATATCTAAAAGAACCTGACAGACTTTATATTTAACCCTTAATGTATTTTCATTATTTTTTTATTTTGTAGTGTCAATATACTCCGTTCTCCGCTTTCCATTGGACATCGAGACATTGCATATTGAGTGACGGAACTAAACTCCGCGCATATAACTTAGGTTACCAATTACAAATTATAAGTATATTTTCCTTATAACTTTCTTATAATTTAAAAGTACGATAAATTTAAGTCGATCTGATGGTACTCGGTGATCTGTCTATGCATTGTAAGTCAATGTAACGCGTTTCGCAATATGCACGTAACATCGCTTTCGCCGTCCGACCTCTGACATTAATGTGTCGGACAGTAGTTTTATTTTTAAGATTACAAACTTTATTCGGGTTAAGCGTATTAGGTACCTATTGAATCTATTAATTTATTCACTATGAATATTTATATTATTTACAAGAAATATTTAAATTTTATTATATTTACAAGGTTCTTGAGATATATATATATATATATATATATATATATATATATATATATATATATATATATATATATATATATATATATACTGACTGACTGAACTTGAACGGAACTTAATTGTATAAAAAAAGTCATAAGAGGTTCTTCTTCCTACTTTTTACCTACCCCAAGACGGGAAATATATGAATATTGCGAATTCGAGAATAAAAAATGTCATTTTAATTGTAATTTATACAAACACTAGTTAACACAATACAATCTTATTTTCCCCCGTTTCTATTGTTATTTATGGATTTTTTTTTGTTGTGCTTCAACATTCTCATATTTGTATATCACTTGGTCACTCAGTAAAATATTCGTTTTATTACTATAATCTTATACCATATCCACAATATTAATAAAGCTAAATTTATTATTATATTACTTTCATACTGTATTCCGCATGTAGCGGGGTGTAAAAACACTCTGTTCCCCGCTTTCTGCCTTCAAGATATTGCGTTTTGAGTGACGGAAGAAAATGTAACTAACTCAATCTACTCAAATAGGAACACAAATGACTGTTGTGCCATTGCACCTCGAGGGCCTCTTTTATTTCCTTTTTTTTATTTTTACTTATATAAATAACAAATACTTGCAGTAATATTATTACATAATTTGGGTTTTGGGCTCTATTACAGTGGCATCTGACCTCAAGTACAAATTAACATCTAAACGTTCGAACATACTAATTGAATAAGTGGTTTATAGTTTTCTTCTGTCACCTTTATGCTTGTTTACTATAATTTAATATAGCATTTATTGGCAATTCAATGTTGTTATAATATATTTATATTCTCTTTCTATTTTAAGGTTTAGAAGCTTTTGAGCTTTTTGTGCTTGACACATATTATTAATACAATAAGGATAGGCTAGGTTAACCTACTGTTAAACATACAAATTTCAAATTTTTCGACAGCAAAGTAATAATATTTGGAAATAACATGTTTTACTGTGCTTGTATAATTTCTACCGTTCCGTACCTCAACAGGAATAATAATGAAACGAATGAAAGAATAATAATAGGAATAATAAGAAAAAATAATGAAACGTACGTTATATTACGATACTATACAAATAAATTCTAAATTAATGCCGCTTTTGTTATAAAAACAACATTAGTATGTTATATGTAAATTAAATTATTATGAACTTGTTTCAACAATTTTATACTTAATAATAATTTGTATACTTTTCCTTAATTTTGGTATAAAGATAATATCCTTATAATTTTGTTTGTAATATTATTTTAACATCTACGTCAGAATGGTTTCAAAATTCAATTTATACAAAAATCACGTACTGAGAGACAATTTTAAATGAATTTGCTCTAAATATTTTAAATATAAATCAATCAGTGTACATATACTGAGAAGAGTATATAATATACCTTTTGATTAAAAATATTTGTATTATTTTAATAATATATTATCTTGTTACTAAGAACCGGAAAGATTAAAAAAATGTGCGGTCAGAATAAAAACAATATTAGCACATTTATGTATATTACATCTAAAATTGAATCCATTTGCATAATTAAGTCTAATGAAATCAGTGATTATTACGAATGCCATACAGGTCATAATTGTTACAATTTACATAGTAATGAATTTTCTCTTTGTGAAATGTTTTCTTTTTTAATTTATAATATTTATGATTCTGTGTAGAAATGTTGTATTTGATTGCGACAGGTAATAATGGTTGTATTTTTTTTGTACAACCATTACTTTCAAAATATATGTATATTAGTTGACTAGTGTTCCGTCCGTGATTTGCTGGCCTGGACTACACTAATACAATATGCATGCATAATCTTCCTCTTGTAACGCTCTACTTATTAGTGAAAATCGCATTAAAATCCGTTGTGCAGTTTATACTATTAAAGGATGTAAGCGTTATATATGAATTTTGTGGCATTGGCATTGTTATAACTAAAATAAATATTATTACTGAACAGATTTAAGCTTTTACTAGAATTTAAGCAGCTACTGTACATTATTCGTGTACAGAAAATATAATTTAGTATAAATTCATTATTCATTATTTACTTAATTATTATTTTTTTATTTAATTATTACTATCGTTTTCAATATGAAAACATTACTTTTTAAATATTTATATAAATATATGTTAATTAAACATGGCTATTTGACCTAGCTTAGGTAACATTGATGTAGAGTCAAAGTCACTTTTAGGCATATATTTATGTTACTCATAAATTATCATAATTTAACACTTGAATATAAAATAAAAAGTGGTATTAAATTAGTGAATTTTAGAGTGAAGTAGAATAAGAAACGAAATATCATTATTGCTTTAATAATAATGATAACTTTAACTTTAATAGGTAATAATAATTTTCATAAAAAGAAATAAGATTTTTCTTTAAGCCAAATCACACTTAATTATTGGTAGTATATGTAAATATTATAATAATTTATGTTCATTTATTCCTATTTTATTTTATTATTAGGCATACATTATTAGACAATTGGAATGTTCGGATTGTATATTACAAAGGGCAAAATGCCTTCATTACATTCGAAAAAGCCTGCTAGGACTGTACCTAAAATATAGCCTAGTTTAGATGTAGCTAAGTTTAAAATAAATAGGTATTAATATTCAATAACTGTTGTATCTTAAAGTTCAAGATAGTTTGTGGAATTTTTAAGTTGATATTCGTTATGTGACTTTTTTTATTTGCGAAAATCTAAAAATACAAAAGATTATTATTTATAATATTATTATAAATTTAATTTTTAAAATTAGAAATTAACCTATAATATAACCTAATAATTTCATTCATGCAAAACTACGTGGACGACAAAACGTATACACCTTTCCTGTAGGAATTTCAGGACGCTACACTCTTCAAGGAATCTACGTGTCGAGTATCAGAGTACATTCTACGTTCAAAGGTTACGTTAAGTTGTGCGTTAATCCATCACTTAGTAACAGAAAACATATAAAACATATGCACATTAAATTATTTCAGTCACATAAAAGTTATATGCACAAATTAAAACAAGACAATGAGCGATGCAGCTGGCATCGAGATGTAGGGATTGTAATCACGCTTCTTTATAAGGGCATTTAGGTACGACTAGCATTAATGTGAAGGATGTCCTGACTTTAGAATAATCTTTTGTTGTTATACAGTAGAACAATTATTTGTTTTTATAATAAACAAAATAATTTAGGTAAATCTAAAATAATTCCTATATATGTAATGAATATTAAAATTAATATTGTCCTAGTACTATATATTGAAATTATATTTTATTAATTATTACGGTAATAATATCTAGTTTCCATTGAAATTAAATTATATTTTTCTTTAAGTCACTTATTAGATGTACTATTTAATATGATTGTACCTTAGCAAACGCATGCGCATCCTATTCAACCTTTATGTCATCGTACTAAGCGATACGAGTATGTTGAATAGTAAATGACTAAAGCTTTAACATTTAACGCAAGTGTCCTGGTTAAGTTTGTTCTACGTAATTGTGCTAGTGTAACACATCATTACAAAGTGTATATTATTGGTTACAGCATGTTTTTTATTAGTATCAATATATATTCTAAATTTATTAATATATTATATAATATATTACAAACTAATATGGAAAATCTTTTTAATTGTTCCTAAATTTTTATACATACAATTATTATATATTTGAAACATTGAAAATAAGTACTTACACTTGTAATCGATTAAGCTCTACTAATATAAAACTTTATACTCGTATAACATCTCAGAGGCTTAAATATTTTCAATGGAACTTATACTTTATATTTCAAATAAACGACGACAACGAACATTTTTCGCGCATCGCGTTGATGTCTTTTCTTCTATAATATAAGATGCGGTCAGAACTTAAAGTAAAGGATATTTATTGTACTAGTAAGTATTGAATATAATATTCTTTTTTTATTATTTTAAATAGATCTTTTGTTTGTTTTTGAAATAGATTTCCCAAAATGAAAAATATTTTAGTAAATCCATTTTATATAAAAAATAACATACACATAACATACTTAACCTAATGTGATACCTAAGTCTCGTTTGAAATAAAAATAAAAATACAAAAATACATATATAATTCGTATTTGTAAAATAAAATATACTCACCCTGCAAACAGAAAAATTAATATCACGACACGACACAAACACAACGCTGTCAGAGTGCGACCTGCGTCTGAGTGGGACTCAAGCGCATCGCGAGAGAAAGCTCTTATATAGCCTCATCTCGCATCTACGTTGAACAATTGAGATCCTTACGGGATATATCTATTGAAATCGACAGTCAAATTTTATTATTTTTAGATACGCATATGCATTTAGATTGTTAAAATTTTTTGTAAGTAATTTAAATTTTTTAGATGATTAGTTGCAGTTGAAATATTAATTTATTTTATTAAATAATTTATTTTATTAAATAAAAAAGTTATATTTTTGTAAGTTTTTTAAATTGATTAAAAACACATCATCGATCATCATCGATCTCAGTTGGATACCTTTTACCGCTCAATACTACAGTAACTGTTCTGATCAATTTTCGAGACACTGTGTATTGAGTGAAAAACAGACTGTCTCAACACTAAGGTTCCGTTGCCTTCTCTACTTTTTATTTCGTAGGTAGTAGATTTATTCCTTATATATCTTTTTAGTATTTAAAATGTATTATAATTGTTATTTTTCTCGTTAGAGTACTTAAAAGCTCTATTTCGTTTTATAAACTGACATATTACTAATTCTGTAAAAGCAAAATCTAATAGCTTAATATCCTATATTTCTTTGATTTAGAAAATAATAAAATTTTACATGTATAATTACGAATTTGTATTCACCGGTATACATTCGTTAATTTAAAGACATTTCATATTAATTAGACTTGAGATGGTTTTATGTTTAAAATGGAATAAAGAAATCTAAAATGGAATCATGAAATTTGGTAAGAAGTGAGAATTTACAAAACTTGTACAATTGATTTGACAAAAAAGCTTTTCTTTAGATGTATATAATTCTTATTGATGAATACATTGTTTTCAGCTTCTTAGTAGTAACAGAGTGTGAATTGCATTTATCATAAAATCCTTAGGATCTCTTTGCATTTTATTACTTCATGACATTTTGAAGTAGAAGAAACAAAGCGTATTTCGTAATACACTACAATACGTTTAACTAACTTTAACTGTTCTTAATTTGTATTTAAATTCTTAGCACATCATTTGTAAGGCATGATCATTTATATATAATTTGTACCTCATGAGAATGATCTTTGTGTGCTTAGCTTTGTAAATAACCAATATATATATATATATATATATATATATATATATATATATATATATATATATATATATATATATATATATATATATATATATATATATATATATATATATATATATAATATATATATAGATATATATATATATATATATATATATATATATATGATTATCCTGAGGCCAGTGTGGCGCCAGAATAATCATCAGAGGGAAAGTATTTCTATTTAAACGCGATGATGGGTTCAAAAGTAACTCAGTTTGAATTGGTAAGGTAACCACTCAACAGGTAGAGTCTCGATTCTGGGCGGAAAGTGGGCAACGGAATATCACATCTCTAGAACCTTTCTACTTACCTTTCTATATGCAAAGTAAAGCGTTAAGCTTTGCCTCACATTCGCTTCGAAAAACGGAGACTATCCCATTGGACCAATACGGTTTCAATATAAATAACAATATCAGATACATATATAATATACATACATAACATACATATATTATTATAAGCAATAAACACTCATTAAATTATAATTAAAATTAAATTTAGTTCTTTAGCAAAGTAAGTTAAATAGCGACTATTTTTAAAATATTCTAAATGCCAAATTATGGAAAAATTTCCAGGATAAAAGTCTACGCAAATTCATTTCCGTTCGTTTTATTTCTATTGGGGTAGTCAGAGAGAATAGAGGGCTATTTAATTGAATAGAGGGCTATAAAGAGATATTTAGCACTTTAGTAACTAAATATCTCTTTTACCTCGTTCAATGTCATTAACCTCTTCATAAATAAAGGACCCCTCTACTCATCCGCATCCTCGTGCTTTTTACACGACCTTTCTCCAGTGTTTTAGACTTAAATAGTTAATTTTAACTAAACATGAGCATTTAAAAGTCATTACCATTTCAACGTTTCATTTTCTTAACTATAAAAAATATAGTTGTTTACAATTTTATTCATAAGGATTTTATTTCTAAGAAGTAAATTATAAATAATATATTTAAATAATTCTTATACTGTAATATGTAAAGTCGCTTTCCTAATAATCTGTAATATAGTAATCACACAATTGGGGCTATCATAGCGCAGTGGAACAGCGTCTGATTTTAAATGCAATATTTGAAGTTGCAATGCCCTCTTGGAGGGAGGATTATGCTTAAATTAGTTTTAGTAGTTGAGTACCAGAATTCAGTGCCGGGATTCACTCGCTCTGTTAACAGAGCAAATAAATCTCAGCACTGAATTCTGGTACTCAACACATAATCGAATTCGCGAGAAAAGTAGACAGCAGTGTCTCTTTTTACTATGCAGAAAATTAAAAAAAAACCACTATTGATGCACAAGCACGGTACGTTGAAGTATTAAAGAAATTAACTAAACTTTCATAAAGTTTGTGAGGTTAGGTTACAAATGAAATTTGTTTTTAAAACCAATTAAATTGTAGACAGTACTATTGTATATGAATAGTAGACAGTGAAGATTTTCAAACAACATTAAAGAGAAATTAGAGATGTTATTTTTTACTATATATTTATTGTTATTACGTGCACTGATTGAAATAAATATATAAGTGATTACTTTGTCAGTGTCCGAAAGCCTATAATGAAATATAATGAAATGAAAGTATATAATGTGTACATATATGCACACACCTTATAACCGTATTACAAGTCAAAAGTCACTAATTAATTATTTATTTGAAATAGAATAATAGGCCAGTACGACGCTTATAACGAGATACAAGAGCGAGTTATCGTTTAAGAAGATCGGTGTTATTGTCAAGATTTCGTAATTACTTGCTGTAATATTATGAGAAAGCTTTTAAAATAGAAGCTCTTAATTTGCGGTGGTTACATATTTTGCAATCACTTTTTGTAATTTTGTAAATAATACCTTTAATAAGTAAAAACTCCATTTACAAATATAAGTGGGACTAGATGAATTAAATGCTAAAAACAATATATGTATCTGCCTGACTATCCGTCTGTCAAGACCAGTTCTTTTAAAAACGCATGGAGGAAACAAGGTGAAATTAACATCATCATCATTAACCAGGTTTATAACTTTTTGGCGATGAAATTTAACGTGTTAGTCAACGCAATCCAAAGGTACAAACTTTTATGCTTGGCTTCTGCATACTGTATGTCGCCGTGTGATTAAAATTATTTGGCAAAAGTAAGAAGTTACTTTTGCCAACTAAAGAGAAAATCTCGAAAATTGGAAATTTATAGGATAACTACAGAAAATAAAGCAATACCAACACTATGTTTGTATTTAATTTTATACAAAATGAATGCATACGGCCATAAATTTAAGTTTGTCAATTCTTATAAGTTGGACTTAGGACTGAGTTACTGTTGACCTTGTATTAACGAGAATGAACCCTTCGGGCACGAGTCTGATTCGGATTTGACTAATAATTATTTTATACAGAAATATAAAGCCAGTGTGGCCCAGTAGGACAGCGCCTGACTGTGAACATGATGGTTGCTAGCTAACCTGACTTACTTACTTAATATTCCTTAGAAAAGCACGGTACTGAGCAACATACCGGTGAGTTAACCTAATATTATTCACCAAAACCCAGTGACAACTCTCTACAATGACGTAAGTCTATGCACATACTACTACAGGGTCTCAATGGAGCGTTTTCACATTTTGGGCCACATTAAAGAAAAAACCATCATCCTTCTGCAGTAGTTCCTCTAGACTCCTACAGTAATAAGTAGTTAAGTTAAGGAGTAAGTTAAGTTTAAGGACCTAAGTTTAAGGAGCGTTTACGCTATAATTAAATTATTCAATATCCCAGATTGATAAAAGTTACAAAATATGGAGGAAAACACATTAAAAAACGATTATCTACGTACATAAAAATATATGAAGACGTCTCATATGTTTTCGCAATAAATACCAAGCTAATTACTCTGGAACCGTGGTTGGTTGTAGTTTAAGGTCATTTCATTTTGTCATATCATGAATGTAAATCTATTGAGGTCATCGTAGCACCCAAATGCGGTCCAAAATGTGGCATAGCTTCTGCCTGTATAGACGATGAGTGTGAGTTCGATACCCCCTGAGGGGAATAAATTTTTCTTTTTCCCGCTCTGGCATGGCAAAGCGCGGCGTTAAGTTCCATAAAATTCGAATATAAAAATATATTACTTATAAAGAGTGTACTACAATCTTCATTGATCCAATTTATATATTTTTTAAAACACTAAAATACTCTCTGTATTTTTTATAAATTGTTCTATAATATGTTAAAATATTTGTAAACGGTAAAAAAAATCAAGCCGTACATATAACAATCTTAATGTGATTTTACTATTATCTGTTATAATCGTTACTACTCATTACTTCTTTGTTCTATACACAATGAACTTTAAAAATCATCGTTAATTAATATTTTACCTTGAACAAGATGCCTCGAATGTAATAAATAAAATAAATAGTTATACATCATTTATATTCATATCGAGAGATCACAATTTTTTTACTTTAAATTTAGCAAGATAAGCTTTAAAGCGAATTTGACATCATATATATATATATATATATATATATATATATATATATATATATATATATATATATATATATTATTCTAACTATATAAACAGTTTTTGTCATATGTGACCAGTGTTACTTCATTGTGCTACGACATGGAAAAACTGGTCTGGAGTTTTTGAAAAAGGAACGCATTTTAATATGACTATCATTATGAATTCTTATAGCAACAGTATAGTCTCCCGAGTGGTGATCAAACACTTAATCATCTCGAATACATTCAAACAATGGTCTAATGCACCACGATGACTTCAAGGAAAGCTTTTATACAAAATATTTTAATTTTCTTCAATACTTGCGAGTTTAATATAAAAGTCATTTGTCAACTATGTTATTAAATGTGTCCTTTGACTACCCATAGAAATACCGGAACGCGTGATCATATAAAAAAAACGTATAAAAAATGGCATATATCTCTATCTTATACTGAACTGTTAAATAAATAACATTATTTCATATCAACAATTTCAAGCAGTCGTGGTGTTGAGGCACAGTGTCTGACTGTAAACGGGACGTTTGTGGGTTCAATTCTGCTTGAGAAAATAATTTTTTTCATTCCCTCGCTCTGGTATCTAGACAAAGCGCGGCTTTGAGTATCATACAAAGAAATAATATTTTAACACTAGGTTCCTTCCTACCCTGCTTTATGCGGGATACAGCGTGTTGCGTGAAGCGTGGAGCAGTGATTTCAAGCATTCTAGTTGTCAAATATATGTCTATTACGTCTTAATAAATTATTTATCACAATTTTCCTCATCTGGACCAATAATGGTCCGAGGGCTACATAAAACGGCAAGTTTCTGACAAAATACAGTTTCGCAAACATTTTAACATTGTAAAACAAGTTCCCATCTCCAACTCCACCCATATTATGTACAACTTACTATGATGTTACCATAAGTTATGAAACGATCGAGCAGAATGTCAAAATAATTATCTGAATCACTATTGGAGGATCTATGAAATTGATTATAAATTTAATTTATAGTATTATATGAAATTGTCCCTTTATTGAAGCGAATTGAATTTGATCAAAGGTTATATTATATATAACTAGTGTTAACACGTGGCGTAGATTATAAATACTCAAAAATATGCATACTTTTTTAACGCTATATCGGTATTTGATTTATTGTAATATGTGCATGTGCATGTGCATTAACCTTATTTATAAAATTAAAATTCTAAATATATTGTATTTAAATAGTCTCCTGTAACCATTTTTATTCTCAAAAGAAAAATGAAGCTACCATCGGCATTTGAGAAGTCAGAAGATTCTTAGATTTCTTAGATTCTTAGATTTTCTATTTATAATCACAATTCCCTGTTAAAATTAGAGCCTAACGAGCTAATATTAAGAAAATATTAATATGAAATAAATAAAAAAGCTTTTTACGCTATTACACGTAAACTATTCAATATTATTTTGTTATTGAAATTGTGTACACTGGTCCTTAAGTGTATATACGAATATGTATACAGTTTGGGACAAAGAAAACTTTAAAACAATATATTTAATGAAAACGTGAGTAAAGCCGCTAGCAAAAGCTAGGTAGGTAAGTTTATTATAAAGTATAATATAACAGATCTACCTGACAAACATTTTCATGACATGATTTATGATTAGCCTATGAGAATATATGTTACGGGTCAAGCATGAGTAATCGTAATGATTACAATTAAACGTTATTCATTTTGTCACACATTAACTTTCAACAGTAACTTTACCGTTGTTATATGTAATGAAACTTACTGATATATCCCTTCATTCTCCGTTTTCCGCCCATTTTAGGAAACCGTTGTGACGCAATAGGTATATTTTCTCGCTTGGGCAAGACATGCGGCGTTGAGTTCCGCCATTCAACACGCAATGTCTTAAATTCTGGCGAAAAAAAAAACGAAGTGAGTGACGCTAGATTTTTTGCATATAATTATTGCCATAAATCTAAAACTGATGTGACTGATGACTGTTTATGATGAAAAAAAATCATTCCAAATGGAATGAATTTGAAAAAAAAAGCTTTTAAAAATCTATTTTAAAGAAAAACAACTTCGACGCCGTTATTGTTATGAGAAGCTTCTCATGACATTGAAAGTAAATTTAAACCCGCAACATTTACAAGGCATAAATAATAATAAAATCAGATGAGTTGACCTAAATTTTCTTTATTTTGACAATTGTGATCGTATATTATTTAATTTTACATATATTTTAATATAAATGATATGATATATCAATGACATATTATTGTATAAGAAATATTACTTAAGAAACAATGCCTCGAATTCTATTCGAAATTGGAGAATAGAGTATCTTTATTACTTGGTTATGATTGAATAAACATATATACAAATAACTTCAATTCTTGCAAATTCCAACATGTGCTACATGTGGGTGGCGCTCCACACTCTTTCCGTCCAATTTTGAAACAGTGCGTTGATTGGCGGAAATTTGCCTAGTTACCATAGCGAAGAAATATAATTATTCATTTGCCTCGAATGGGAATTGACCCCACAACTATTGCGCTTACAGTCAGATGCTATGCCGTAGCACGTTATATTTGAATGAACAAATATTAATAACTTGTGACTATGATTTTATAAAATTTATGTATCAAAATTTTATTTATGTTTATTTGTGCAATAAGCAAAATTATTATTTGATAATTATGCAATTCATTACGAATATATCATACAAAATAATATTAAAATATTAATATTGTTAAATGTATATATATTTATTCAAAGAAACACAATAAAATATTTATGGATCCCATTTATTCGTTATGCAAACATGTGTATAACACGACATTGTGCAAATTCTTGCAAAATATCTATTAATCGTTAATATTAAGTGCATCTAGAAAATATAAGATCGCTTGACCTTACATTACGGATGTATCAATAAAAATATTTCATTTAAAAACATACACAACAATATTATCAATATGTTTTGTCCAAAACATTAAATTGTCTTTAGATCTATAAACATATAACTATAAATTTGGATAGCACAATTAAAAGCTTACACATTTATATTGACACTATGCATTAAGTCATTTTGACGACCGTCGTGACGCAGAGGCACAGCTTTTGCCTGTAAGCGCGAAGATTTGTGTATTCGATTCCTACTCAGGGTGAATAAAATATTATATTCAAATCGGAGACCATACCCATTTTTACCTGTCCGTTTCCGAGTAATATTCGATCAATTATTAAAAATTTGCCTAACTATTAGAAATATCGGATGCAACATATACCTATTTATATTATATATTTTTCTCGTTTTGGCAATAAGGCAAAGCGCGGCGTTGACTTCCGCCATTTAACACGCAAACTCTCCAAAGGCGGGAAGGGGGGGACGAAATGTCTTAACACTAGGTTACTTTAGCCTACGGTTATATGTGCTATGTGCGGGATACAGCGTGAAGCTACAGCAAATATTTAAATTATTTTCATTCTTCCAGCCTAGTGAAACCATAAAAATAATATTTTCAATACCACAGTAGCAAAGCTGCTGAAAATACAAAAAAAATGCGAAATATAAATCATATATTTGTGTGAATCGACAATGTCGTATACATTGACTGCAATATTATTTTGGAAGACGAAACAATTTTAAGTCATGTTATATTCATGTTTAAAGCCAAAGTCATGTTATATTCCATAAAGAGATATGTTTAGAAATAACCAATTGAATAATTTATATTACTATTTACTAGCGACCCTCTCGAATTTACTCTAATATAATATATATGTATGTACATACATACATATAACGTACACTACATGTAACTTTTATCTCTTTTTCAAAGCCTATGAAAAATGATGAAAAATGTAAGTATATAAATGAAAATTATCATTTTATATGCAGCATATTTGTGTGATTGATTGGATCATTTGGGATATCATTATCATTGTCATCGAAAAACTCCTATATGTTGCTCCATAATCTTCACTATATTATTAATAGCGGGTAAATAATAATATTTGAAAAAATATTATTATTTTGGAATAACAAACAAAGACTCACACCACCTTTAAATTTCTTTTAACTATGTGTATGTCCTATATACATGATATGTATTATCTCATAGAAATGATTGCAACTTATAATTAGTCAATTTAAATAAAGTTCCGTCAATTGCGAGTGATACAGTAGGTCAACAAAAATCGACTTTTAACAGTTGACAAACTTAAATTTGCGATTGTATGCACATATTTTGTGTGAACTACACAAATAAGTTCGAAATGGTTCTTTTTGTGTTCCTTAACTTAACTTTTTATTTCAAAAGTTTCCAAAATTCTTCTCCTGTCAGTAATAAACACGACAAAAAAACGACTAGCGAAATTTCTTCATCTGTTAACGATATAGATTCTTTTTCCTAAATATTTAGTAACGTTTTACCGGCATAGCAAACGACGAACTTATTATCGACAATCCACATGATATTGAGATTTTACAAATTGAGTGACGGAACTCGACGCCGCGGTTTGTTTTGCGAAGAGTGGGCAAATGATCACTGTCCCGAGTGGGGATCGAACCTCCATCACGTTTATAGGCTTTTTTTTAAATCTATAATTTGAAAAGGTGTTTTATTCACAATATTGACTATGTCACCCCCGTATAATCTAATTACTTATTTATATCAACAATTTCTGCAAGAAGACTATTACAAATACCAACATTAAATTATTTTACCGAATATGGGCGCATCACTTCATTTCATACACATTCAAATAACAAATGACAAATATCATCCATTTTGTTACATTTTGAGCATAACTCCGTATTAGACTAACTTAACATGAACTTAAACTTATTTGATAGAATGTGTCTGGAGTGAAGATTTAACTGCGTTTTTCCTTTTCTTTTTATTGTTTCTAAATATTATATTTCATATAGGTACAAAAATCTATACACCGTTCCTGAGTAACTGACAGACAACACACGTCTTTATGGACTATAAGAGAGCATTACACGACCAATTTCCTAATTTCTTAAAATAAAATAATTTAAAATAAAAAGATTCATCTTTTGGTCTATAGGTTGGTATAGGTTGGGGCTAACCCCCAAAAACACAGTTCTGTGCCTGCAATACGATACTCGGGTGTTAAAAATTAATTAGCAAGCACATGCATTTCTCTTACCATTGCCTTAGGCATCTCCAATACTTGCTTCCTCACAAGACCAAAGTTACGCTAGCGCAATATCTTCTCCTTCCTATCCTTCGCGAATACGCTGCTGTCTCCTTGGTAGCAGGAGCTGCTTAACAAATTAGAGGGACTTCAAAATCTGGCCACACGCTTTGTTTATGGCCGCCGTAAGTATGATCATGTTTCTCAATTTTGTACTCAATTCAATCGACTCCCAATTCGTCTTCGTCGTGCACATTCTTCTACTATCCTTATATAATATATAACATCCTTAACTTTTATCCCCTTTTTATCTACGTTCCCGTTCCATCGTGCTTCCCCCTCCCTCACGCTCTAGACGGTCATACGTGGTGCCGTTGCCTGATGTACCTATGAGCAACACGATTTTTTTTTATTCTGTGTACGCTGCATATACAATATATATATATATATATATATATATATATATATATATATATATATATATATATATATATATATATATATATATATATTTTTTTTTTTTTGTATATGTGTATATTATGTATGTATTATTATATGTATTATGTATTTCTATAACATATATATATATACTTAATATTTATATCTATATATTTTAAAATATTCCATATATATTTAATATTAAAATCTCTCTTATATTTTTGTTTTAACTTGTTATTGCACTGCCCCTTCCCGCTGTTTATTTGACGTATATTCACTTCCACTGCCTGGCTGGAAAAGATCGCTTTTAGAAATAACGTGGGTGGGTAATCGCTTTTAGTAACAAAGGTGGGTTTGTCAACTAAAATTGATTTTTATATTTCTTGCTTGTAATTTTTATATGCAATAAAGAATATATATATTTATTTCTATGTTTTCTTTATTTCGTTTATATTTTATTCTATTTCCATTCTTTATTTTAAACCATGGTACGAGTATTTAATTCAATAGCCATATTAATTATCACCTGCTGACATGGTTTCGTAGTTGTTTATGAGAATAGCCCAGTTGCTTTAGAAATAACAATGAAAAGACGTCAATTTTCTCAACGATAATAAAATATATATTGTTGTTACAAAACTTTGACACTTGGTCACTATTCTTTCACATAAATCTTTAGAATAAGTATTTTATATACTGAAATTGTCATCGAAAAAGTTAATAATACGATTTATAATACCGATTTAAGGTATAAATTTTGATTTATACTAGAAACTATAGCAGTAATTAATCTTTAAGAATTTCATAAAATTTTACGGAGGTAGGTATTAGACTGAGATAACACAGTCTTAAACTGATAACACTCAAAAATATTGTTGTCTCAGTTGAGAAAATAAAATAAGAAGAAATAAAAGAAAAAATCAATAGTTTCACGCTTTTTCTCGCAAATAGCATGATGAACAGAGGGAACCTAGGATTAAAACACTCTGTTGCCCACTTTTCGTGCGTAAAATAGCGCTTTGCTTGTTTTACACAACCGTCACGTTAACAGTCACACATTGGGCCTACAACGGCCTCGATAAAAATAAAATACAATAAATAAGATTAAAATGCATAACAGGTGGCCTTATAACTAAAAAGTAGCGATGTATTTTACGTAATCAGCGTAGCGATATAAATACGTATAATTGCCGATCTTTTGCAGTTATATTTATATTTAACCAGCAAATAAGCAGCGCTCTCTTTATTTACAAATGGGAACTATTCAAGTCAATAACAACATTTAACTCATCAACGCCATCTATAAATTACATTTAACTCAAATTACATTCAATACATTATAATTATGCGTTTATTATAGTCAGACACTGAACTATCGTGAACCTTATTTAATATTTTCATATATACTACTGGAGATCAGTAGGGGAAATTAAATTCCATTTTATTTATCCAAATAGAGCTTTACAAGCACTTTTGTGTCGGCAAATGGATTTTAAGCTACGACCGGCTCGGAAGGGAGTCCTGCTGACAAGAGTGTGCAAGAATTTTCTTTCTATAATATAAACTATAATTTTAATATTTAATAAAAATAATACAAATCGTAACCAAGTAAAGTTTGAACCTTTAAATATTTATCTTGGACAGAGTAATCAGTTGTACTTATTTACATCGTTTGTTTCATTACATAAATTAAATAATTATAATGAAATAGAAAATAGTTAGTTAAATTGGCACGAACTTCTGAGCTTGGCTCATAGCTTCGATTGATTAGGATTCTGGCATATCTGAGGATGCGTTGATAAGTAATCCATTTCTCGTAAATCTTCCAGTTCATAAAAACATTATATGACTAATAACATTTTTTTATAATTTTGGCTTAAGTGAGAAAGTGGAGAACACGACAATGGGTTCACACTACCCTGATTTATGTCTGTTTCAAGTTAAAAAATTAAAGCTCTTCGAATCATATTTGAACCCACACAATTATATTGATCAATGAAAGTCGTCGACGATTTGACACAGTCGTAAGATCTGAAGCTATAAATACGGCTTGTTAAATAACGATGATCTAACGACCCGCAAACGGATCTAATCAAGAATATTATTGATATACGAAGTACTTTCACACATAAAAACCATTGAGATTCCAACAAAAATAACGTTAGTATTATAAACTAAGAAAATAATTATATTTTATTAGAGACCCACTCGCAGTTTCGCTCGCTTGATCTCGAATTTACTCTAATATATACGTATTGCATTAGCGGAGGGTCCAGATAGCACGATTCCTATCGGGTTACCTTCTATACATCTTAATAATAGAATTAAGAAAAAATTATCATTAACGAACAATAGTCTTTATATAAATCAATATCAAATAAGTTTTATATCATTATAATAAATAAACTTAGCTTAAGCTCAATTTCTATTTAGCCTCGTTGAATGCTGATGTAAGGCTTCGGTGGAAGTACTCTTTGTGCTGGAGAATACTTCTATTCAAGGCTTGAAAAGGGTGGCATCAGTAAGTCCTAGTTGCGTATGTCCTCGTCATACCCCCTGGGCAATGCTGGGTAAATAACGTGAGCCACACTCAAGAAAACCGCTGGCTCAGTAGCAGAAGGTGCGGGGCGAAGGGCGAACGACCGGCGCCTTAAAACCGGTTATGACTGCATAGTGACCGTACTCGAAACAAAAGGGCCATCAGGCCATAGGTGGCATCCTCACCCGGAGACTAAGGGTGCGGCAGGCTAATCACCTGCTCATCCGAAACTCAATCGACTGTGAAGCCAAAGATGTTAAATGCCGGACCCATCCCACACAAACGACCTGGCATTAAAACGGACAAAGACATACGCTTGTGCACCTGGAATGTGAGAACTTTATATAGAGCAGGCGCACTCCAAATGCTCTATGATCAACTAAAGCCTTACAAAGCCGATATAACTGCACTGCAATAAATACGTTGGACTGGAAATGGTTGCCTACAAAAGAAGGATTTTACGCTATACAACTGCGGACATTCCAAACATCACGAACTTGGAACCTGGTTTCTTGTGAGTAAAAAGGTCCAAGCCCAAGTAATAGACTTTAAGGCAGTTAGTGAACGAGCTTGTGTTCTGCGCTGCTTAGCTTGTGTTGTGTTCTGGAAGTTTTTTAATTATAGCATCATAAATATCCATGCCCCAACGGAGGAAAGCAACGACGATATGAAGGATTCCTGGTATGACTCCTTGGAGAAAATATACGGTCAGTGCTCTAACCGAGCGATATGAATGCGAAGGTGGGAAGAGCAGACATATATCAGCCAACGATTGGCGGACACAGCTTACACGAGTTGACTATGCCGCATCCTTAATAATAGTTATAGGGAGTACTCGCTTCCCCCACAAAGTTATACATAAAGGCACGTGGCTGGCCCCTGACGGCGTTATGACAAACCAAACAGACCACATTCTTCTCGACGGACGCCACATATCTGATCTATTGGATGTAAGGACCTGCAGAGGAGCGAACGTTGACTCAGATCATTATCTTGTTATGGCCAAGCTAAGAGCTAGAATAGCTGCAGGAAAGTCGCATAAATTTACTAACATCGATAAATTTAACACTGAAGCTCTAAGGGACTCCGAAGGTAGAGCAGCATATGCAAATAGGCTAAGAGAGCTGCTATCTGAAGAAGTGGACCTCTATTATACTGCACTGGTACCATATACTCACGGGTATATGGAACCAGTGCAGTAATGCAATCAAAACTGCTACGAGGGACACGATAGGCCTAGCGAAACCAGACAGGAAGGACAAGTGGTTTGATGGGGAGTGTCAGAAAGTTACAGAAAAGAAGAACCTTGGATACCAAAAAGTACTGCAGAGAAACACCCGCTGCAATAGTGAAGCATACAGAAACGCCCGACGAGAGGAAAAGAGAGATCACAAAAGAAAGAAAAAGACAGTCGAAAACAATAAATTCACGGACATGGAGGAACTGCAAAAGGCTAAAGATCTAAGAAGATTCTATAGGAAAGTGAATGATGGCAGAAAGGAATTCAAACCCAGAACAAGTGCATGCCACAGTAAAGAAGGTGACATCATTAGCGACCTGCCCAGATTTTACAGAGATGGTCAGAATACTTCAGTGAATTATTTGGTGCTGATGGTGAAAATCCATCAATGCCCGTTGAGAATTACGAAATCGCCGCTAATGACGACGCCGTAGTTGACCCACCAACAATGAAAGAAACTGTCAATGCCATAAAAGCTCTAAAAACAATAAATCACCGGGCAGTGATGGTATTCCAGGAGAACTGCTTAAGCTTGGAGGACCTAGCCTAGCCACTGTAATGCACATCCTAATAGAAAGAGTCTGGCAGGAAGAGAGCATTCCTGCGGAGTGGGATGTTGGAATAATATGCCCGTTACACAAGAAAGGGGATACTTTAAACTGTCACAACTATAGAGGCATGACACTGCTAAACGCAGCATACAAGATTCTAGCAACATCCTGTTTCGAAGACTCCAACCTTTCGTGGAAGAACACCTAGGTGAGTATCAAAGTGGCTTTACACCTAATAGATCCACTACAGACCAAATATTCACTCTGAGACAGATTTTGGAGAAGATGAGTGAATATAACGTCCCAGCCTACCATCTGTTCGTTGACTATAAAGCCACTTACGATATGCGTTTTGCGCCCACGGCTATATGAAGCTATGACAGAGATGAAAATCCTAGTCAAGCTCGTGAAACTTATAGAAATAACCCTAAGAAACACCCAAAATCGTGTAAAGGTGCAGAACGATACATGACCTGCATTTACCATACAACGTGGCCTCCAACAAGGTGACGTGCTTGCCTGTCTGCTCTTCAATGTAGCACTGGAGAAATGTGTCAGAGACTCAAAACTTGAAACCAGTGGTACCATCTTCTACAAGTCGAGTCAATTGCTGGGTTATGCTGATGACCTTGACCTTGCCTCACGATCAAAATAATTACTAGCTGAGTCCCTTGAAAAGCTCAAGACAGCGTCCCAGCGCATGGGTCTAGTCATTAATGATAGCAAAACCAAAAACCTGGAAGCACCCAAATGTACATCCACAGAACCCATCGCCATAGGGCAGTCTAAGTTTGAAAAGTTTATTTATTCTGGATCAATGAATACCAGCAACAATAATCCAAGCACTGAAATAAGCAGATGGATTATTATGGCCAATAGATGTTATTTTGGATTAATCAAGCACATGAGATCTCGCTTTCTGCGCAAGAGTAACAACAAGAGCAAGAGCCCTAATACGCCCGATATAGACGTATAGTTCGGAAACATGATAAAAAAGATGAAAACGCCCTGCTCATTTTTGAACGTAAGATCCTGAGGCGAATATTCGGACCCGTGTGTGAAGACGGAATGGCGGAAACTTTATAACTACGAAATATACAACTTGTTTTCGGACGCTAATGTGATACAGTTCATTAAAACGAACAGAATGTTCTGGCTTGGTCACATACAACGCATGGAAAGTAGCAGAGTACCGAAGCGAATGCTCGACTCCATTCCAGATGGCAAGCGTAGAATTGGAAGACTAAAACTCAGATGGTCAGATGGAGTAACCAAAGACCTTAAGACCCTTGGTCTAAACAATTGGAAGAGTGTGGCTCAAGACAAAGAGGGCTGGAACAGAGCAATTTTAGAGGCTCGGGTCCATAAAGGGCTGTATAGCCAATGATGATGATGATGCTGGTTGTATTTATTTTTATTATATTTTGTTCAACGCCGACTTACCTATAAAAATTTTCACTATTCGCGAACTTTTAACGAATAGTACGTTTAAATCAGTTGTCTATGAAAAATAATAAAAAATATATGTATATGTAAATGAAAATTGTCGGAATACGGAATATTCTATTCCACAGGAATTTCGGAAAAGTAGCCTATATATTTCTCCATAGCCTCCTCTATCCATGTTGTTGTCTTTATATATGGCGTTTTCAGCGTGCCAGTGGAGCACATTTCACTTCGCCAATGTCACGTTGATTGGAGAACACACAAAAGAGAGTGTACGGTAATCCTCCTCTATCTTTCGGTGACAGAGGTGACAGATAATATTCAGCTATTTCGGTGGGTAGACACGCATTTTAAAATCGTTTGTTTATATTTTATTTTTTTATTTAGCTTCACGCTGTGTCCTGCACATATCAGGGTAGGCAGAGGGAACCGTAGGTTGAAGGAACCTGGTGTTAAGACACTCCGTTCCCCACTTTCCGCCATTGCGTGTTGTTGCCAGAGCGAAAAAAAATGAAAAAAATTTATTCTCCCCTAGTGGGAATCGAACCCATAAACCGTCGCGTTTACAGGTAGATGCTATGCCTATATTTGTATTTTAGTAGCGTATAAATAACACTTGCACTTGAAAAATATAAATATTTTATATATATATATATATATATATATATATATATATATATATAGTATATATATATAATATATAATATATATATATATATATATATATATCTATATATATATATATATATATATTATATATATATATATATATATATTAAATATATATATATATATATATAGATATATATATATATATAGATATATAGATAATATATATATATCTATAATATATATATAATATATATATATAAGATATATATATATATATATATAATATATATATATATATATATATATATAATATATATATATATATATATATATATATATATATATATATAATATACATATATATATCTACTAGGTGTTACTAAGAGTGGGCGTGTCATCGACAGGGAGACATGATGGTGGAATGACTAGGTGTAGGGGGTGATTCAGGAAAAGAAGACTGCGTTTAAAGAGTGGCAGCATTCCAACTCTCCTGAAGACAGACTGGAGTACATAGCAGCGAAACGGGCCAGCAAAAGAGCTGTAGCCAGAGCCCGCAGAGAAAGTTTGTCGCCATTGTACGATAAACTTGAAACTGTGGAAGGGCAGAAGCTCATATACAAACTGGCTCGTGCTCGAGATAAAGCGACGCAGGATATTACAAAATGTCTTTGCGTCAGAGATTCTCGGAGCACGTTGCTTTGTAGTCATGCCTCTGTGAAGGAGAGATGGAGAAGCTACTTTAAGGAGCTGCTGAACACTCAGCAGTCTTGTAGTCTTCCTCCTGAATTATCTCTTCGGACCTGTTGCTCCAATAACCCATGACGAAACTCGTAATTGTCTTCGACGCATGAAGAACGGAAAAGCGGTAGGACCTGACGACATCCCAATCGAGGAAATCGCGTGGAAATCTTTGGGCTCTCTTGGTGTGCTTATACTTACTGACCTGTTTAACCGTATCTTGAATAGTGGAAAGATGCCACATCAGTGGCGGCAGAGCTTTATTATCCCTATTTACAAAGGAAGGGGCAGTGTTCAAGATTGCGGTAGTTATAGGGGCATTAAGATTATGAGCCACACCATGAAGCTCTTCGAGCGCATGAACGGCCTCAGGCTCCGCCAAGAATGTACTGTCTCTGAGTCTCAGTATGGGTTTCAACCAGGATCAGGCACTATGGATGCCATTTTGCCCTCAGAACTTTGATGGAGGCTTACAGGGAAAAAAGGAGAGCTCTGCATGTGGCCTTTTTGGACCTGCAGAAGGCCTTTGACTGTGTGCCACGTCAGTGTATTTGGTGGGCATTGCGATCCAAGGGGATCCCTGAAGCCTATATTGAGGTTATCAGAGATATGTACAACGACTCCGCTTCAGTGGTTAGGACCGCTGTTGGCGACACCAAGCCCTTCCCGATTACAGTAGGGGTTCACCAGGGCTCAGCTCTTAGTCCGTTTTTATTCAATGTAGTGCTGGATACTGTCTCGGCTCACATCCAATGCCAGCCTCCGTGGCTGATGATGTATGCCGATGACATAGTACTCATCGACGAGAACCGACTGATGCTGGAGCGTAAAGTGAACGCCTGGAAGGGTGCGCTTGAGAACGGTGGTCTCAAACTGAATGTGTCGAAGACCGAGTACATGGCTTGCGGGAACCCGGACTCGAGCACCATCCATATCGGGCCTGAGCCAGCCGTTAAGTCGGAGAAGTTCAGGTACCTTGGAGCCGTTATGCATGAGTCCGGAGGCATCGACCACGACATCCATGCCCGTATAAACGCTGCCTGGGCCAAATGGCGGGAGGTCACTGGTGTAGGTCTGCGATAGCAGGATACCGCACAAGCTCAAGGGACTGATATACAAGAGCATTATCCGACCTGTTCTTTATACGGCAGCGAATGTTGGCCAACATTATCTCGGCACACTCAGGAGCTTCACGTCACGGAGATGAAGATGCTGAGATGGATGTGTGGCGTTACGCGGTCCGACCGCATACGCAACACATTCATTCGAGGTAGTCTTGGGGTCCGTGACGTAGTGGATAAGCTCCAAGAGCGTCGCCTGAGATGGTATGGCCATGTTATGCGCCGATCTGAGAACTATGTCGGAAGGAAGTGCCTTGACATGTCTGTCCCTGGAGGTAGACCACCCGGACGCCCAAGGAAGCGATGGCTGGATGTCGTGACACAAGACATGAGAGCCAATAAATTGTCCACTGAGGATGTTAAAGACCGTGCAAAGTGGAGTAGGCTTCCGTCGGAAGGCAGACCCTGGCAAAAGCCGGGACTAATGCCAAGAAGAAGAAGAAGATATATATATATATATATATATATATATATATATATATATATATATATATATATATATATATATATATATATATATATATATATATATATATATATAAAAATAGTGGTCACGTGTGATATTCGTGCACCCAGAGTTCCGTGCCAAATTCAATATTATAACTCAACCAAAAATACAACTATAAAACTTAACGAATTTAAATTTGATACCATAGAATCTATCTTGAAAAATCTTCATGCTACAGTACTACGAAAGAAATTTTAATGGTATTACCTAGCTACTTCATTCTTTAATTCCATTCATTTCAACTCAATCCCTAATATAATCTGAACATTTATATTTAATAATAATTTAAAACAATTACCTTTGCAACTATACCTTATGAAAAAACGTGATAAATAATTTGTTATTACCAATATTAATGTACACTTGTATTATTGACCGTATCTTCCTTATTTAATGAGGATTAAGAGGTATTTTTTTTATTTAACAGCCTTGCGGTTTAGTTCAGGTTAGAAGTACGTATAATATAATAGCTTTGTTAAATCGATAATCGTATCTTATTATTTGTTAAGCGATATTTTTTATTACCAATAGGTAAAATTACGCTATTGTGATGGCAATATTCTTCATATTTAATTATTTTTAAAACTGGACCGGATATCGATATATTCTACCACTTAACACAAAGAATCTCAAACTCGGACGGAAAGTGTAAAACAGAGAGCTTTGACACTAGGTTCTCTAATGTGGTATGAATCGCGAAGATTTTTCTCACAATAACATATGATTGGACATGTCAAGTTAAATTGGTTTTATTTTAATTAAATTTACAAACGTTTTATCACCATTTAATTAAAGAATCGATAATTACATTAATAAATGTAAAAAAATTATTATATCATGCATATTATAATTAATTAAAAATTTTAAATCGATTAGCTTAAAATCGAATAGGAACTATATTAAAATATTATATTTCCTAAGATTAAAATAAACGAGTAGAAGTGATTTGAGTGTATAAAGTTAAGAGTAGTCTACGTTGAATATATCAATTCACTATTAATATTATGTTTTTAT
Organism: Dione juno; assembly: GCA_037127375.1. Lineage (NCBI taxonomy): Eukaryota > Metazoa > Arthropoda > Insecta > Lepidoptera > Nymphalidae > Dione > Dione juno. Next base: position 3,406,058 of record JAXRJS010000091.1, on the reverse strand, counting down.
AAATATACTTTAAATAAATACTAAAATAATGGGTAACCTAATATGTATTATTGATTGCAAAACATTTTATGAACGTACATATTTTATTTAAAATAAAATTACTTCTATACTATTTAAAACGAATTAAGAATGCGGCGTTAAATTACGTATTTTGTTAGATGGACTGTGAACTCTTCTTTTTCTATACATAATATATGTTAAGAGTTCTATAAATAATTCTAATATCGATGCTATTTCCATCGCTTTGTTTGCTTTAAAATCTTCTCATGTCAAGTAAGTTGTGCAACTAATTATCATATTCTTGGCATATAAAGCTTGGTTATATCAGTTTATATTATAATATTTCTTTTACTAAGTTTCATCAATATTATTTTGCATAGGAAATTGGAATAAAGCTGTTCTGCAGCCGTGCTGGTTGTAGGTTCGATTTCCAATCAAATAAATAAAATATAAATGCATAATAATACACGTATTAATTTCATTCAATATTGTTTATTATAAATATTAGCAACAATTATTAGATTATTATCCTGTAGCTTAAGAAAATTTTTGTGTAAGAAAAAGTATTTATGATATTTATATATATATTTTTTCGATTTTACATTAATCCCAATTAGGGTAACCCAGTGTCAAAAGACTATACGTAAACGTAAAAAAATATTTTGAGTGAAATTTGAAGTTGCTACTATTAGAAGTCTATATACAAATCATGATCATGCACACACAACTGTACTCTTGGTACAATACGAGTGTCATACCATAATTTAATTATCATATAACTATTGAGTCGTGTAGCCTACGCCTGTCAGAATGACTGCAGAAGTTGAAAGAGCACGGGTGAAGGCCGCCCTGACCGCATCCGCTTTAAAGTGATTCACCTGCGATGTATCGATGTTGTGAATATTTGTAAATTAAAAATATATTATATTTACGCATAGATTTTTTCTTAAATAAAAATACTTGTAGTCTTTCTACCAAATTGGTACATTCAATTTACAAGCTAAGTAAATATTACGTCCTTGGTATTTGAATAATATATATATATATATATATATATATATATATATATAATATATATATATATATATATATATATATATATATATATATATATATATATATATATATATATATATATATATATATATATATATATATATATATATATATGTGTGCAAATAAGCGTAAAATTTTATGTTATTTTAACAGAAGACAAGAAGCTTCAAAAATAACTCATTAAATATTAATAAATAGACAACTAATGAAAAAATTAGTAGTGTCTCTTTTTACAAAATAAACCTAAGTCATGAATATTCGTCTTTCAAGTATAATATCAGGAGTCTACATGTATGAAATATAATGAAAATTAGTATTGGTTTAGATTTCTTTATTATTTTGTAATTATTATTTTGTGTGTGTGAAAAATGTAGGTACAGGCGAAATAATATTTTATCGATAAGCTTATCAAAATTACAACACTAAAAACTGAAATTTGTTAATTCGATGATCGTGTACGGCATTTTTGATTTATGATCAAAGAAGTTGTAAGCAATAATATTACACATTTATATTTTATATGCCCATAAAGTTTTGAAAAAGGCTTCTTATTGAGCGTCGAAATCTGTTAATATAGCTCATCTTATCACAGTACGTAAAGTATCAAGTGATATAGTTAGTGACCTTTATTTTATACTAGGTTCACGCTATATTTCGCAAACAGTAGGATAGCAGAGGGAACCTCAACTTAGTAGTGTTAAAACACTCCGTTTTCCGCTTTCTCTTTGTTTTTTGTATATTATCATTTTATTTTATTTTACAAATTTCAAGTTTGGAACAATAATAAATTGATTTACATAATCCCATAGAAGGATCATCCACGTATCTCTATATTTATGTCATCATTTTAAAAAGGGGTTTTAAAAACCCCACATTACGTTAGTCAAGTAATCGATATAAATCAAAACTTATTAAACAATTAATGTAGTTTATTTTTATTAATTAATAAATAATTTACACCGTACTATTAAATTTAAAATAATTTTTCCTCATACTTTTGAATATTATTTACTACATATATATATATATATATATATATATATATATATATATATATATATATATATATATATATATATATATATATATATATATATATATATATATATATATATATATATATATATATATATATATATATATATATATATATATATATATATATATATATATATATATATATATATATATATATATATATATATATATATATATATATATACATATATAAATACGACTATACTCCTATTATTATCCTAATATTACGAGTTTAAAATGGCTTTCATAGTGTTGTTAGATGATGCGATCTTAGTTATCATTTCCTATCAAATATCGGGTCAAAGGTTAGACTTTGAGCGAACGAGTCAAAACACGTCGTGATTTCTGTAGATTATTATTATCCATTGTCCTTTTGTATTTCAACACATTACACATATTATAATTTCATTACTGCCTAAACGGTGATTTCGAAACAAAGCATTGATGTACATGTATAAAGTTACATTAGATTCAAAGCTTATGATAAATCTATACACACACACGCATACACACTCATATATATATATATATATATATATATATATATATATATATATATATATATATATATATATATATATATATATATATATAATCTGCTTGTTTGTCTCTGGAACAGCCGTATCGATTGTTACTTTCAGTGGAGCTTGTGTTGCAACACATAAGCTACTTGTTATACCGAAGTCCTCACAGAATCAGGATATACCACGTTTACCTTTCCCACAGATAAAATATTGCATATAAAATGATAAATTTCATTTATATTCATACAATTTTTATTGTTTTTCATATTATTCAAGGGATTCGAAGGGAACAAATTACATATGAATGTCGGGTACGATACACGCATATTATCATCTATCAAGCGAGTGAAGCCGCGGACGGGTCGCTAGTATTAATATATACAAAGCCAACTTGTATGTGTGTCGTGTGTCAAACACGACTCTTTAGTTTCCGTGCAATCAAAGTGATCGCTGTATATTTTTTACATAAGAATTTTATGACGTATATAAAATATACTAGTGATACGTTTCATTCATATTCACCCACATGATATAAAATAATTTTGAGATCGCCGTTAATCTCAAAATTTAATACAATTAATTAATAAAAACTCAAAATAGAAAATTAAGTATACAGTAAAAGAATTTACCGACGCTACAGTAAAAATAGTTATAAGGTGCCAAATGTCTTTTATCGCTAACATTATTCAGAGTTGTTTTGCTACAAGGCAATAAAAATATTATTATATTTGAATAAATATAATACTGACCATGAAATATTGAACTTTTGGCATTCTTATCGATTCTTAAGATGAAGATATGCTTCTAGGGGAACGACATTATTATTATTATTATTTTTTTTATCTACTTCTAGAGATCTCCCTTTCTAAGAAGGGGTATTTTTACCATATATACGGGCTTTAGCCAAGTATAGAGGCAACTGAGTTTACAGATGATGTTTATAAGAATTCACGAGTTATGCGACAAGTGTTTAGTATGATTGCTTTTTGCATAGTGTTAATAATCTAATAAATATTTTTGCATAGTGTTAAAATTGATGCAACTTGATCATGTCTATGCTTATAGTCGGTTTGTGCTAATGCTTTACAAGCGCCTGTTATGTGCTGAATAGTTTCAGATGAGCTATTGGAATGTCTGCATAAATCAGAACCTCCTGTTATTACTTTAGTAATGTATTTTTTATAATTTCTGGTAGGAATGACTTGATCCTGTATAGCAAGCATAAAAGCCTCTGTTTCTGGGAACAGTACACCTCGCCTGAGCCATTCGTTCGACGTATTTTTGTCGACATAAGTCTGGTTCAGATCAGTTCGGTGTCTCCCTTGAAGAGACTTTTCTTGCCATCTTGCTATTTTTTGCTGCAATTGTGTAGATGTTTCATTTGTTTGTATTCCTGTATCTAGAAGATTTAATGGCGTATAATGCTTGTCAATTTTTGTTACTTGTCTATGGAGAGATGAAATTTGTGATTTATGATAAAAATATTTTCTCAAAGTACTAATTTGCTTGTTATGTAGGTTTTGGATGTCTATTATTCCCCTTCCACCTTCTCGACGAGGAAGTGTAAGTCTTTCTATTGATGATTTCGGGTGATGTTTTCTATATTTTGTCAAGGATGTGTTAATTACCCTTTGTAGCTTTTTTAAATCAGTTTGAGACCAGTTTATTATTCCAAAGGAATATGTAAGAATTGGAATTGCAAATGTATTAATAGCCTTTATAGTATTTTTAGAGTAGAGATGGGATTTTAAAATAAGATTTAATCTTTGTCTAAATTTCTGCATTAGCTCTACCTTTGTTTCTGTTTGTTTCATTCTTCTACATTGGTTAAAACCTAAATATTTATAAATTTCACCATCATCCATTGACTCTATTGTTTCATTATTTTTTAGTGTGTAACTGTGACTCTCTATTTTACCTTTATTTATTGATAATATTTTACATTTGTCTACTCCAAATTGCATACTTATATCATTTGAAAATTGTTGAGTTATGTCTGCTAACTTAAAGAGGTTATCCTTATTATTAGAAAATAGTTTTATGTCATCCATATATAGCAAATGTGATAGAATATATTCACTATCAGTAGTTTTTAAGCTATATCCTATTCCAGGCTTGTTTAGTAAGCTTGACAATGGATTCAAAGCCAAACAAAACCATAAGGGACTGAGGGTATCTCCTTGAAATATTCCACGTAATATACGAATGGGCTCAGTTGTAATTGTGGAAGTTGAGGTTTTGAGTTTTAATATCGTTGTCCAATGTTCCATAACAGTTTTTAAAAATGATATGATTTTGGGGTAAATTTTATATAGTTGCAAGATGTATAGCAGCCAGCTATGAGGTACAGAATCGAATGCTTTGCGGTAATCTATAAACATGCTATAAATATTGTGCTTCTTCTTAAATGTGTTATTTAAAACAATATAATCTATAATTAACTGCTCTTTACATCCTTGACTGTTCTTTCTGCATCCCTTTTGTTGCTCTGCAAGTACATTATACTTATCTAAATGGTTGTAAATAGATTCACTTAAGCATGCTGTAAAAATTTTGTAAACAGTCTGAAGGCAAGTTATCGGTCTGTAGTTAGATGGATTTTGTGTCTTTGCATTTAGGTAACATATAAGTAACCCCTTGTGTAACATAATCTGGCATGGTCTGTGGAAATTGCATAAATGAATTGAAGTGATAGTGTAAGTACGGGTGAATGCAAGTGAATTTTTTATACCAAAAATTATGAATGTAGTCAGTTCCAGGAGCCTTCCAATTATGCGATCGATTAATCACCTGTGTTAATGTTTTTATTGTTATTTGTTGGAATTCCATATCAGGGATATCTGTAGTTGCATTCTCAATACTCTGAATACAGTCAGCTTCTATGTTATGTACAATTGGAACTTCCCATATATCTGCCCAAAATGTTTGTAAACATTCTTTTGTCGGTGTATTTTTATTTTCTACGAATGGTGTTTGATTTGTAACATTTCTGTAAAATCCTTTTTCGTTTTTAATGAACTGTGAATTTTGTTTTTTCCTAATTGTACAATTTAAGAATCTTTTCAATCTGCTAGATGCTGTATTTAGTTTTTGCTTTAGAGTATCCAAGAAACGATTAATTTCTATATTTAAATCTTCGTGTTAGGCGTGTTTCTGATATTTACTTTTAATTATTTCGAGATGTGTGATTATTTTTTTACTTCTGTTTCCATTCATATATTGTGTCAATCGTGCTATTTCACGTCGATACTTAGCTATTTTGTTTTCTAATCTTATTTGCCATTTCGGTTTGTAATTATGTCTTGGTTATTATTATTATTATTATTATTATTACAATTATGAAATATAAAATAGTATAAAATACAGATAATTAATATCGAAGTGCTGTAAACATCGGTACCCCAATATACAAGTGACACGTTGGGTTCCTATCTATTGAAACAGTACTACTATGTTTAGTCCGGTCAATTTAGACATTCGAAGTTACATAAAGTCCCAACAAGCTGAATTTCTGTGAAGTTATTCAAAACATAATTATAAACAATGTCTAGAAGTTCCCCATCATTCCCCTGTAAGAAAAAAAATTTAATTCAAGGTCAAAAAATGAGCTTTTCGCGATTTTCAGCAAAACGGTAAGTTTTATCATAAAAATATAGATCATAAAATTATCTATAAAAAATGTATCAATACTTTTTTCTTACGAGCCACCGTTTCTGAGATATAACGATTCAAAAAGTTATAAAAGTTGTTATCGTCATAATATGCACACGTTTCCATTTTTTTTCATTTTGTTTCCGTTTTGACCTTGAATTAAATTTTTTCCTTACAGGGGAATGATGGGGAACTTCCAGACATTGTTTATAATTATATTTTGAACAATTCCACTGAAATTCAGCTTGTTGGGACTTTATGTTTCACTCTTATTTTTTTTGTTATACGAAATCACATTGTACACGTTCAGTATATTCGTATTTACTCTAAAATATTTTTATAAAATTATAATAGCCAAAGTTACTCCTTATAACATTAGCTACATGTCAGTGAAATTCCCGTCAAAGTCAGTCCACCCGTTTCAGAGTTTAGCCGAATCAAACCGACAGACAGACAAAAATGATAAAAAATGTTATGTTGGTATATGTACCATATATATGTATATTCATATGTATGTAGTAAAAAATTGTTATCTTAATATTAAAAACAGATACTCTAATTTTATTAATTAAGTATAGATTATAATATATTTTATTGCAATGTATGAAAGGTATGTCCGAAAGTATATTATTAAATATTGTATGAAAAGTTTAAAATATTTGTACTTTGGAATTATATACTATCTTCATTGAATATGAAATTTAAAAAAAAAATAATATATTGTTTAAAAGTTATGTTGATCAAAAACTGAAAAACTGGTGAACTTATAGCAAATAGCAAAAGTCAATCTCCATAAAATCCCTTACACTTAACTTATGGGTCCATTAAAATAATAAAGTAGTAATCATTTGTTTTTTCATTCAAGTTCAAAGCTTATATAATATAATTCATTTTTTGAATTTTGAATTTAAAACAAGATTCATTTTTTGAACGTCATAAACTTTACCACCGTTACATTTTCAATACCTATAGGTATTATACATACAAAATAGTATGGTCTTTTAATGCTTATTATACATACAAAAATGTTCTTCACACAAAAACATTGCCACACCATTATCACACACACCATGCCCACCACACACACATGCCACACCATTGCCACATCATTATCATTAACAATGACCTTTGACACTATAGAGTGCATTAATTCAAAGCAATCACATTTTATTTTTAAGAGTAATCTATGATTACATATGGTACTTACCATAATATAACGCTGTATACATTAAGGTTGTCGGAATTTTTATTTTTGTTTTTAATTTGCTTACACCAAGAAAATTGATATGTATCCCATAAAAAAAAAAGACACTTTTTCTGTAATTAATTTGTATTGAAGCGCTAAATTTTGATGAATTATAGCCGCCACTTGGTCGTGGCGATGTTTATAGTCGCTCTGGGCTATAGACTTACAGGCACTGGTTATATGTTGTATTGTTTCTGAGCTACAGTGGCAATGTCTGCAAGTATCTTCGGATTGTATATTTAAGATAATTTTTGGTCTCTATTACTTGATCTTGTATAGCAAGAATAAAACCTTCTGTCTCAGGGAAAAGATCACCTCGCTTTAGCCAAGCGTTCGACGCAGTTAAGTCGACATGTGGTTGCTGCAAGTCATGGCGATGTCTTCCATGCAAAGATTTCTGGCTCCATTTTGCTACTTTATCACTATTTTAAGTTATATTTTCATTAATTTGCTTATTTCTATCATGTGGGTTTAATGGTGTGAAGTGAAGTGTTTATCTGCTGTTACTATAAATTTATGCAAAATTGATTTCTCTGATTGGACATAAAAATATTTTCGCAGTGACGCAATTTGGCTATTGTGTAAATTTATAATATCAATAATAACTCTGCCTCCTTCTACCCTGGGAAGAGTAAGTCGTTGTATACATGATCGTGGATGGTGTTTACGATTCTTAGTCATGGTAGTATTTATAATTTGTTGCAGTTTTATTAGGTCAGTTCGCGACCACGTTATTATACCAAAAGAGTATGTGAGTATCGGGACGGCAAAAGAATTAACTGCTTTTATAGTGTTGATGGAATTAAGATTTGTTTTTAATATTGAGAGAAGTCTATGTTTAAATTTACGAATAAGTTCTATTTTTGTATGTTTTTGGTGAATTTGTCGATCTTGTTGAAATCCTAAATATTTATATGAACTATTGTGATCTAGTGGGTCTATCATTTCTCCTGTATCTAAAACGTAACTATTTAACTGCAGTTTTCCTTGATAAAATGAGAATGTTTTACATTTCTCTATGCCAAATTCCATGTGAATATCTCGCGAGAATACCTGAGTTATATCTGCTAACTTGTGTAGTGAATTTACGCTATTGCTATACAGTTTTATATCATCCATGTAGAGAAGATGTGAGATTATATCGATAGTTGGCTGTTGGTCTACCACAGCTTTGATACCAGAGCTTATGTTATTTAACATATGTGAAAGTGGGTTTAACGCAAGGCAAAACCAAAGAGGGCTAAGGGCGTCTCCTTGGAATATTCCTCGTCTAATTGGTATTTCTTCAGTTTCTATAGTCTCCATGTCGTTACCTGCTTTAAGTTTAGTTCGCCATTGTTGCATTATGTGTGCTAAGAAAGTAATTAAAATTGGACTAATGTGGTGTATATGTAAAACTTGAAGTAGCCAGCTGTGGGGTACTGAGTCAAAAGCCTTTTTGTAATCTATGTACATAGTAAAGATGTCTTGTTTGTTGGCATGAGCTTGTTTCATTATAATTGAGTCTATCACAAGTTGCTCCTTACATCCTTGGCTGCCTTTACGACAGCCTTTCTGTTCCTGTGCTAGTAAGTCATTACTGGTAATATGTTGATCTATAACTTGTGTAATACATGCCGTGAGTATTTTATAAATAGTTTGTAGGCAAGTTATTGGTCGGTATTTTGCAGGATTTTCGGTACGTCTATTATCTTTTTGTATCATAAATGTTATTCCTTGTGTTATGTAATTTGGCATGGAATTAGGATTTTCAATAAAAGTATTAAAGTGCTTAATTATTAATGAATGAGCTGTAGTAAACTTTTTGTACCAGTAGTTGTGAATGTGATCCGAGCCGGGTGTTTTCCAATTATGAGTCGTTTTAAGAACTTTCGTGAATATTTCCGTAGGTATACTGTTAAACTTCATTTGTGGAATATTACTATGTTTGTCCAATTGAGTTTGTATCCATTCTGCATCCTTATTGTGTTCAACTGTGTTGTCCCAAATACCTGCCCAATAATTTTTCATACATTCTACAGTCGGTAAAGGTTTTGCTGATGCGTCAGATTTTTGGTGAATATTACCGGTCTGTTAGTTTAAATGTCTGTAAAACATTTTTTCGTTACTTATGAAGAGTCTATTTTGATTTTTTCTTAAGCTACAATTATCATATCTTCTAAGCCTGCTAGTTTTTGCAGAAAGTCTTTGTTTCAAGCTGTCAAGAAACTGTTCGTTGGTTATGTTTGGTTCTTCATACCTTGAATGTATTTTATACTTTTCTTTAATAACTGCTACGTGTGATATTAATCTTTCACTTCTATTTCCTTGTTTGTACTGCGTTAGTCTACCAATATCTCGTCTAAGTTTTTCAATCTGTTTCTGTAGTCTTAATTTCCATACTGGTTTGTTTATTTTATTTATGCTTGGTGATGTTAATTGTGTATCTTTAATTTTGGAACTATTACAAATTGCAGCTGTATAGGCTGCACAATAGATAATTGTTTACATATTAACAAAATTAGTGTCCGTAGTCATGTATCGTGGGAAAATATTTTTATCTAAATATTGGACTATGTAGGTTAATCTTCTGGATGTATTTTGTTTTGGTATGAATGGTCTAGTAGTTGGATTAGTATTCATGAACTTCTCATGTGTTTTTTGAAAGGTTTCTTCTATTTTGATGTCAAAGCCTGGTGGAGTTTGAAATGTACGTAGTCCGCAACCATAGTTATTTAGAGATTGAACAACATCTGCAGTAGATCTTTTTGTATTAATATTTACTGTAGATTCTGGCCGAGAGCTAAATTGATTATGTCCGTTATTTATAGATATAATTGGTAGTGATTGTTTTACTTCTTTTCGGATCTCTTCTATTTTCTCTTCAGGTAATAGTTTATTATGGATAATATATATCGTAATATATAATAGTTTATTATGGATAATATATATCGTCTTTGATCAGCAATACGTTGTTCTGATAAGTGTGAAATTTGTGGAAATTGTTGTGTGATGGCAACGTGTAAAAGTTTTCTATAAGATGTTTTATTTGACTCTAGATTTGTTACTTTAAAATATGCTCGAATAATAGCTTCATTAACATCGTCTGTCCATCGTATTCGTGCCGACGATGTCGTTAAAATTGATTCTACATTGTCTAACTGAGTTGTGGAACTTAATACATTCATATTTGTTTCAACATCTTGCCTTATTTCGTCTAATACATGTTGTGGCAGAAGCTTGTTACTAACTATGGCCCTACGTTGAACTCCTACTCTTTGTTGTGAAACATCGAAGTCTTTATATTTTTCAGTAAATTTTTTGTATAAAAAATTAAGGTAGCCGCGGTTTCTAGTTTCTAAACACGTAATAGTCAGATATGTACGCCATATAAATTCGTTCATGTCCGTTGTCCACTTTTTTGGCGTACGGTTTGGTCCAGCGGTGGATGCAGTATTTATGGCATGTGCCGTCTGCATAACATCCTCTGAACCTTGAGTGTTAGATGATAAGGAGCTAGACCTACTTGGCAAACTACGTGTATAAGGAGATGATGTTGGGGATGTAAATAAGCTTTGATAGGATGATGAATGTGATTCTTGGTCAAATTGTTTAAAGAATTTTGGTGTATCGTGTTCTTGATTATTATTGTTTATTTTCCTTTTTCGAAGGTTATATCGCGTAAACCGGCTACTTATCATTATCTTCCCTTTGTTTCTTTCGCTTTCTTTATCAGAGTCCAATAGAACGGTGCAAGTTGTTTGATGGTTTGAGACCGCCACCCGGAGATTCTTCTCTCCCCTGGCTCCTTCAGATATTTGCCTACCATCATTGGCATCACTGTTGGAGCCCCCGGGTACTTGGGGAATGGCTATTGGTTGCATTTTCATTTAAAAAAAATCTGAATTTAAAACCCAGCGTGCATTTCCAGGACACGAGGGTGCGTAGTAAGCCTCAAAGCTTCTGAGCGCCGCTGATTGTACAAAAAAAAAACCTGAAATGAAGCGAAGAGCTTAAGGCATGAAGGGGAAGAAATGAGATAGGGGAAGTTAATAATAATAATAATAATCACTGATATTTCGGGAAGATATAAATTAATACCTTAGCAAGAGCATTTGATTTAGAAAATCATACATATAAGATGTTTTAAAACAGTATAAGATAATGCTTGGATCAGTATGCTAAAACATTGGAGGTGCTTTTAATTGCCTTGACAGGAGAAATACGGGTTCAGAAATATAGTTTCTTTTAAAAAGGGTACCCATATGAGTATATCCAGTAATAAGTTGTTACTTAGTAATAGGACCTTGATAGAAATTTTACCTTACAAAAAATGCGAAACGATCTGTTCATACAATTTTCATAATTTTTTTACGATTACCTCTTAAGACATCGATTAACAATACTCAACATCATTAATCGAATTTTTTGTTGCATAAAGCCATGTTTCATACTAATAACATTAGATGAGGTTCTTCCACAAAATTTTAGAACTCTTCAAACGTTTGCAATAATTATTTGAGCCGATTGCTAATGCATATATGTTTGTACAATTTGCTCCGCAGAAAACTGTAGGCGTTTATTGTCAAGGTCACATTTCGGTTTTTTTGTTGCTTGACTTTTAAAATTGAATGTTTTCTTTATAATTATCTTTACACACAAATTATTTTACAACAAGTAAATACTTAAAATATTCCCTTTAGATCGTAAACTATTAGTTATGGCAGGTAGGATATAATAAAAGTTAGATATTGAAACTGCAATATATTTTTTTATAAGTTCATAAAGATTTTTTACATATTTTTTATATAACTTGTACTTCTCCTGTCTATTTTCTACTACTTAATGCAATAGGGCATATTTCGGTATTACATTTTGTGATAAAACGCGTGTGGCGTTTGTAAAATTAAAACCGAAGACTGTTTGAAATTCTTGTACGTCGCAGCAGACTGTGAAGCCCTTATTCACATCGTACCATTTTAAATTCTTCATCCACTCTATTGTATAACAAATATCATGACAAGGTATTTTTTTTATTGCTTCAAGTGACGTCAAGTTTTCTATGCTCATTTGGATAATAGCGACCGCTTCGTTTACTTTGGGGTTATATAAAACCTGAAATAAACATTATTTTTCTATATTTTTATATAATATTATTTAATGGAGACGCAGTGATGAAGTGTGTGGCTATCAAATTCTACTTGAAGTTATTATAGTTCGTTTTCTATGCAAGGGCAGATTAAGATGGGCAAGAAAAGAGAGTGAAGAGAGTGACTTTTATAAGTTACTACAAGCAATAAATGCAATTTAAAATATAAAAATGTATAAGCTTACCTTCCATATATATGGAGATATCGGCTGTCTATCATGCGTATCCGTTAAGTACTTATATTCATCATATGAATCCAAGGTATGAGATGACCCTGTCCATATTTCCAAGTCTTCATCCAAACTTTGTACGAGATTTCTTACCCGCTCCTCCACTTCATTCCAATTCTGTATTAACATCACTGAATGTTACGAATGTATATATGGTGTCATTGAATATTAACAATAGTCCAAGTCATTGACGTCATCATGATCATCATAACGTCATCGTCATCGTCATCATGTTAAGATGTACCTGATTCTATTTCGGTTTTGGATAACATACCCAACAAATACAAACGCATGGAAGAAACTGTATTAAATTAAGATGGCGTGGTGCCGTTAGTTTGTTAGGAATAGTATTATTACTAATTAAATTCTTATCATTTAGTTTTGTCAACATTAATATTATAACAAAATAATAATTATAAAGAAAAAATGTTCCGATCAGGCGTTCGTATGGGACATATTTATATTGTTACGAGCTAGACACATTGTTGATTTTTTTTGTTATTCTGAAGTATATTATTTACAAGAGCTAAAAATAGTATATGATGGTATGGGTAATTTTTATTAAAACTTACCTTTGTACCACACGAACTCCAATGAGGCACTACATTTAAATAGCTATATGCTGCAAGTTGAGGCAAACCAGGAAGAATATCTTTAGGATTTATTAACTGTCTTTTTTTATAGCAACACGAATCTACTATGCTCGTCCGAGGGGAAATTACGGTACTAGTCTGATTTTTGCAATCGTACATGAAATCAAATTCAAAAGGCAAATAATTACTTTTACTAAAATTGGAATTCATAAAATCTTTGGGTATTACGTTTGCAAAAGATGGACTCATGGTGTGTTTAGCAAAAACTGGCACTTTTTTTACCACATCAATACATACGTAGTAAACACCCAATAATTTTGATCGTATATTAAACCCTACATTCACCAACTTAGTATTCTCATTAACTTGGCCACAAGAATCACTTTCTTTTTTAGCTACCGGCCTGTTTTCTTTCAGACACAACAAATCTTTAAAATCAACCAGTTTGTTATGTATCCTAAATGTGGACTTCTCCACACATTTTGCAGAAACAGTTTCAGTGAAGCGATTTTTTTTATCCGTGACATGGCTCATTGGACAGGTTAGCAATAAAGTGTATCCTGTGGGAATTGTAATAATACCATCGTCATTCTTAAACGGATACCATTGTCTTCCTTGTGTTAATATAAGCGGTTGTTTGCTATAAAAATCATTTTCAATATTCAATATGCATTCTGAAATAATAAAAATGTTGGGGATGTTACGCCATATTTTTATATTATAATAAGTTTTGGAAGAAAAGATGATATTTATTAATCGAAAAGCAATACCGACCGTGACGATTAATATTGAAAGTTCTTGTTATTTCTCCAAACATATTGCTCACTTTGCATGTATAATTTCCAATAGCACTGGAGGTCATTTCCAAAATAATTTTCATTAAAGATTCATTTAATTCACGGCCATTGTGGTACCAATAAACCTGAAATGTTTGTAAAAGAATAATAGATATACATAAAATAAATATGTGCTATGTTATTATCATGTAACATAAATATGTCGTACTTCAAATACATATCGTATTTAATTATTATTCTACCAAAAAAAAATGATGATGATCTAATAATATTAGAACTATTTATGTTACAATTTATTTGCTTGAGCTTGGCTTGATATGCTGCACAGTTATTTTTATAATTTTTTCCCTGTATTACGAAAAATACCTCTTTTGTGAAAGTTTGTATTCACAATCCATTCATATTTTGTATAAATTAAACAGACATTTTCATGATTGGATACTGTAGAAAATATTTTTTTTTAATTATAATAATTTACAGATAATTTACTTGAACTACATAGTATTAATATCATTTATCGATAGAATGGTGAAATGGGTACCCGTGTATTTTAATTTCATGAGTACATTATTACTCATTAACATGAGAAAGAACTGCTGAAATTTTATGATAAAAATATTATAAGAGTTAAATGTGACCATTCAATGCACACAGTTCACTAAGCGATCCAGTTTTCTTTTTTTAGTTTCACGCTGTTTTTCGCAATGGCATATAAAGGGGTTGGCAGAGGAAACCTAGTGTTAAGTAAGGCACTGCTTTCCCCACTATTACAGATTGCGTGTTGAGTGGCAAAGCTTAATACCGTGCTTCGATCGTTATAAATTACACGTTTAAAATACGTACTTCGGGATCTGTGTCGCTATTGGCGTCGCACCCTAAGAAAACCGTTGATCCTTCCTTATAATCTATTTCTGTTTCCTCATCAGTCGAAAATTGGGGTTTCCTACCGACAGTGATATTTTTATGTGATGAATCAGAATGCATAAACGTGCTAACTCTACAAGTATATATTCCTGAATCACTTAATTTGGCATTTAAAAGAATAAATTTGCCCACCGCTATGACCCTTCCATCCTAAAAAACATTAATTATATATTTATTAATCCATGTCATTAATGTATTAAGAGTTTTAACTCTTAAATAATTTAAATTTTACCTTAAACCAGCGAACTAAGTCTTTTTTATCATGAGGTAAATCACAATCGATGTTAGCTGATGCGCCTTCGTCAAGTAGTACATTTATGGTACTACCACCTGTATCTGGATAGTCTAAAAACAATTTAATAATATTAAATATTAAAAAATAAATAACTTTATTTTGTAAAGAAAGATTTTTTGCATGATGAGCCATTTTACGAGCAGCTTGGAAAATAATTACATACTTATATTCCAAGTCGCTTATACATATAAGTATGTACTATACACTATCTACTATTGGCAGCAACTAGCGGCATGTATACAAGCACTAACTTAATAGAAAGAACAATCTTCCATTAAAACGGAAACGGAAGTGGTGATGACAAAGTGGAACGCCAACTAAGATTTTGTTAAATGCCATGGCATTTACCAGCAATAAACGTAGCGACGAAGTATTTTGAAATATTATTTATATTTGGTCAGACCAAATGGGAATCAACACGATAATACAAAAAAAATCTAAATCTTTTACTTCTTTTACTCTTATAACGAGACACAGTTTAACAGATGTTTTATAAAGTTAAAATTAATTTAGTCGTCACCATTCATGCCCTTTTATGTCCTGCCAAGGAAATAAGCTACTTTCGAATTATTTTGATATTATGATTAACGAGTGAATTGATGACTTTTAAAATTTGCCTCTTTCAGTATATTTTCACATTTTAATTTCTTGTTATAAATAATTTACTTCCTTTAGCGTACCTTGAACATTTACGTTAAATACTTCTGTAGCAAGACCTAGTTTATTTTCAGCTTTACATTTATATATCCCTTTTGCACTTTTGTCTAAATTTTTAATTATTAATGTTCCATCTTCAGCGACGTCGCTCCAATCTGTTCCTAGAATAAATGTTTTAGTAAAAACTGCTGTTCAAATGCTGTTAATGTTTATCATTTTATATTAATAAATTAATGAATTATTACAACGGGTTTATCGAATATCACGTGCCAGTTACGGACTATCGATTTTTACGGAGTTCTAAGACAGAATACCTAATGATTATAGATTCTACTATGGAATTTATTTAAATGTAAATAATTCTTACCGACAGCAATATTGTTATCATTTTTAGTCCATGTGATCGTAGGCTTGGGGCTGCCAATGGCTTTGCAAGGAATCCTTAATACTAGATCTCCAACTACTCCTTTTAAAGATTTGTCAATTAATGTATTCACTATAGAGGGTACCGCTGTAATATTAAAATCAGTTATATAATTTTTACTGCAATAAATGATCTCAGAACGTTATAGATTTATTTTTGATTGTATTTCACATTTTAGTCTTGAACAAGTTTATTAAGATATTTTTTTTTAAGTATATAGTTAATTTATATGTTTTTTAAGTAACACGTATGACTGGAATTTTAACGTACGACATTACAACTTGATATATCAATTTATAAATCTACATTATTAATTGGTTAATATTGGTTTAACCGAACCGTGATGAAAAACGGAGTGAATACTACTTAACATGTAAAATTGTGAATGAAGAATGAAGAGAACACAAGTATATGTTAATTTCAATATTTACCTGTAACATGGACTTCATACGTTAGATACACTGGTTCTAAGGAATTATTTGCCATACATGTATATATTCCTTCATTTTCAAACTGGACTCGATCAATTTCTATTGCATTTGTCTCATCAGTTCTAAAACTATATTACGTAATTATGTAACATTAATTACGTACGGTTAACAGATTTAAGGACCGCATCACTCCTCATTTGTATTATTTCAGCAAAATGGCCACAAATCATTTGCATTATATCTGACGGGCTCTTGTGAAAGTCACCAGAGGAGCAAAGAGCGCTTAATGTTTTATGCAAGTCTTCATAATTTTAAAGCTCACAATTCTTCGGCCAGGATAGAAGAACCCGAAAACCACTATTTAAAGTTTTTTTTTAAATGGTTTAAAAAGACATAGTAAGATTGAGATGCCGAGGCGTTACATATGAGTTTATTTCATCATTAATTTCAAGCTCAGTATAGCCCAGGGAAAGTTGTAAAATTTTGAGTCTCATGAGTATCTAACATCTGACTAATCATTTTTATCTTAATGTTAATGATCAGTAAGCATTTGTAAAAAGGCAGTCGAAGTCTTAGGAATTGAACGTTCTTTTATTTTTGTTCCAAATGAGGGTAAAATCATCAACAGACTTGAGACTTGTCATGAACACACTCATCATATATACGGTCTAGTGGTTACTAGACCACTAGAGAGGAGGAGATAGTTCCCCTGACATGAGAGACATGACATTATCATTAATACAATCAGTACCCACGTGACAATGGTTGCTATTATGACGTGTAACCGTTTCTCGAAGCCAACGAACGAACTTATTCTAGTAATATCTTAGACACGCGTGCCGTCCGTTCTTTTCTTATTTTTACGATGCTTACATCTTAAGGGGTTTATTATTATTTAAAGACGAGTCACTTCTAGAGCTGGAACTTGAGCTTGCACTCTACGACCTTCAGCGTTGTCGACTCGGCGTAGATGAGGCCCCAAAACCTTGGAGACTACATTATTATCCATACTAAATGCTAAAACACAATTTCTCGATTGTGATAAAAAAAACTATTACTTTAAAATAACAATTGTTAAATAGCATTAACAAATATCAGGGTGAAAAATTACAAATGTAAACCTTTGTAAAAATAAATATATGCAGGTAGAATTTCAAAAAAATATCAGTCTATTTTAGCCATATAATGTCCAAATTCAACATCACTAAATTAAATTTACATTAAGAAGGAAAATGCAAAAACTTACAGCAAATTTCAACTCAGAGAAAAAATACCTTTTAAAGAGTTTTAAAGAGTTTCGTAACATGGACGTCCGACTCGACGGGAATGTAAAACGCCAATAAGTTGTATTACCTGCGCCTTACCGAATACGGTGGGGCTGCCTGATTTTTTTTTGTTGTGAGTTTAATGCTGTAGCCCTATTGGTCTTGACAGCGACACCGGTTGGGGAAGGAAGAGGGTACTCTATCACTGAGAAGTAGCAGGCACTATCGTACCTGCTTGAGAAGAAACGTCGGCGGCAAGGGCGCCCCCTGCGGGACTCGAGCCTCGGCTTGCGGCTGACGAGCGGGCTGGGGGATGTTCCCTATTCTTAGCAAACAAGCCGCGACCTGAAGACGCAGCTGGAGAAACTTGGACTAATCTGCAGGGATCTAGCAGTCCCTAACCGTTGGGCCCAGCCACGACAACGCGCGGTTGGGCCGTCAAATATGCTGGACTTCGTCATCGTTTCCGTCGACGGCGGTGTGAGTGCCGTGTATTTGTTTTGTGCTTCCTACCTACATATGGAGCATTAGCAACTGTAATGGGTCTATCTGGGTCTAATAGAACGCTACGCGGGCGTCTGAGTTAGTTTTAGCGTACGGGGTGTAGTCACACGCCTGTACGATAAGCGGGTTCGCGTGAGTAGCTGCGCGCTCGTACTCTGCTATAAAGCCTACTGAGAATAAAGAGAGCTTATCGAGTAGAATGACTGCAGTGCTACTGTGTCCCGTCGTTCTAATGTTATAACGAGCTATATGCTCTACGAGGCGGTGCACTTGGTGGACAGCAGAGTGCTTTTTCCTAAAACTGAATTGCTCATTTATGAGCAAGGATTTGTCCTTTACCAATTCAGAGAGTCTAGCCAAGATTATTCTCTCATAAATATTTCCTAGACAGCTGAGTAAACTGATAGGCCTACAGCTAGATGCGAGATTCCGCAGCTTATTGGGATCGGGTATGCCAATGACAATGGCCTCCTTCCACTCGTCCGGGAAGGAGTAAAATTTCAACAGAGAGTGGAATATCAACATTAATAGAGAAAAGAACTGGGCCGGAAGGGATTTTAATGCTCTGTTGGAAAGAATTCTCTTGGAAAGACCCCAGGGACTTCCTATCTTTCAGATTTTTGATGATGACTTTGACCTCGTCGACAGAGGTCGGACAAAGTCAAAGCCGGTCGGGGGCATAGAGGCCCACTCTGCAACCACGGAGTCCACCTTTGTCAGGTGGTGCGGGTCACAGGGCTGACTGCTTGGAGAGCATTGATCTTCTAAACTGTCTGCTAAACATTTCGCTTTTTCGGTGTCATCGGCAGCTATAGACGTGTCGGGCCTATTCAGGGGTGGCATAGCCGAGAGGCAATCCACTCTAAAAACTCTCGACAAAGCTCGGAAGGCCTGGTGCGATGGCAAAAGTCTCTCGAGCTTGTTGTCCCAGGAATCACCACGGAGGAGCGAAATCTCATGTTTCACTCTCCTCAGATTGTACAGCTTCCTACGATTTTCGTCAGTCGGGTAAGAGTCGTGTGATCGCGTAGCTTTATTTCTACGGCTTATGAGCTTCCTAAGTTTATCTGAAATTTCAAATCTCCCCTGGGGTAGATTTGGAACCTCTTTCGAACAGGTTCGGATAGCTTTCTGTATATACTCAGTGAATTTATTCGCTAACTCTGCAGATTCGGCAATTCCAGGTACCAACTCGTGGAGTGGTGATTCATTGGACCGGAGAAGCTTCGAAAAACTCTTCCAGTCGACAACGGTCTTAGTAGGAGAGCCAGAGGAGCTCTCACTACATATCTTCAGAACTACAGGACGGTGATCAGAATCGAGCGATTCTGCAGCGATTCTATGGATTGTAGCCACAGATTGACATTCGATAGAACCGCTATATCCAGAACCTTGGCAGAGCGACGAGGGCCAAAACGGGTCGGTGTAGGGGGACCACACGGGTCGGTATAGGGGTACCACACAAGCATTATACTTTCTTGTTATGTCATCTAGAAGCTTACCTCTAGAGAAATTTTTGGAGCAATTCCAGCTTTTATGTTTACAATTGAAGTCTCCGGTAAGAAGGACCGAGTCACCCATACTAAGCAGCGCCAGAATGTTGCTTTCTAATAATTGCTTGGAAGGTGACAGCTTGACAGAAGCAATAATTAAAGGCTGATGGCCGGTCATGAATACCTGGCATACCGACGCCTCGATGTTAGTAAGAGACGGAGGGTCGAGCGGCACACAGTGCAAATTCCTTTTATAATAAATGATAGTGCCACCTTTTTGAGTGACCCTATCATTCCTTATAATCCTATAGTTCGCAATATTAGGATTACGGACCCCAGGCTTAAGGAAAGATTCCTGTATGCAGAAGATATCAATTTGATGCGATTGAGTGAAAACGCCCATCTCCTCTCTCTGACCTTTGACACCGTTAGCGTTAAATGTAGTTAGCGTTAAATGTAGTTAGTATAGTTAGCGCTTTAGGCTTAATACGCGCAAGATGCGAGTCAGCGGTTAATGGGGTGAATCTATTTATGATCGATTGGAATTTTTAAGCTGCGTGGAATCTGTAGATAGATTCCAGGGGGTGTGAGTAGTCACAAACTACTTGAAGTCGAGCCATCAGGTTGCCGTTCGAGCTGCGAAGGCTTGCCGCAAAGCCACTGAACTCTGCGAAGTTCAAGCTACTGGCGAAATTTAGGACTAATGAAAGGTCATTGGCAGGGCCCCCGCCGGCCCCACCAATGACCGCGAGCCGCGATCGCGGACTCTCAGAGGCTGCCATGGACTCGGGGCCGACAGTAGGTGTCGCTGTCCTAGGGACCGACGACCTGACTACAGGAGTCACTGGTTGTGCGGTGGCTTGGGGGGGCGTAGGTTTGAACCACGCATTCACCTTTGGTGGTGGTGACAATTGAGCAGCAGGCTCAGCGTTCTTTGTTGGCTAAGTAGTGTACAAACTCCTGCCTCTGCCTTCCCGTCATGTGCATCTGCGAGGAGCACAGGGACATCCACGATAATTTGTGAAATGCCCCTGTGCTCGACACCTGACACAACTCGGGGGAACATTGGGGTCAAGGGGCGAGTGCAGTCTGTGGACTGCCCTTGCAAAGTACCGTCTTCTAAGCATTTCACGCACAATTTTAAATTAAATATTTTCTTGCCCTCATCACTGATGTCCAAGACGACAAGGACACTGTCATATTTCGCTTTAGTGCGAGTGTTAAATAATCTGTGCGTTTCACGCACGGGGAAACCTTTTTCTGAAACTCGTGGTCCAGCTCTTTAGGAATGCCCTTGTTGACGACACGCTGGCGTTGGCGGTCGTCTTCTAGGGCATAGGATATCCTACAATGGATTCCCTAAGTCAGTGTCCTGTGGTCAGTGTGGTCAGTGACGAGGACAGTTGGACTTTGATTCCAACTTGAGTCAAGCGCGCGGTGGAGAATTTGATGTGGTTGGTAATCATCCACGACGTTACTGAGTCCCACTTATGCTTGTCTTGCACGTAGATGGGCGGTGGCGGCTTAATACGGGAGGCGCGGGGAGGCGTGGGGGCGTCGGAAGTGGAGCGCATGAAATACGTGGGAGTGTCCAAGGTAGGGTGCGCGAGAGGCGCGGTAGTAGCGTCGGTAACGGCGCACGCGGGAAGCGTCGCGTCCGAAACAGAGGCGGAGTGGGTGCGGGCGGCGGCCGTCGGTGAATCCGAGTCGCTAGCCGCAACTACTTTTTTCCCCTTGGGCTTGTTTGCCTTTTTGGGGGGAGGGAGGGCCTTAGGGGCCAGAGCTTTCCGCTTCGCAGATTTGAAAGTGACGGTTTTGAATCCGTCGTCGCTAGATTTGTCCGAGACATCCATTATAAAAACGGAATCAGCGGGACGAGGGGGAGGGGCAATGCAAGCGACCGTTAAACGACGTGTAACATTGCCACGTGGTAACGCGTCGTCGTCTAACTCGATGACGTCATCTTGAGAGTTCGCGCGGTATATTCGGCACGGTCGCCGTACACCCCCGCCGTCTAGCAAGATAGGGATGTCGTACGACGTGCAGAGTCGAACGGACTAATACTCGGCATATGCGCATGCTATGGTGCGATAGCAGCTGCGGGGGAAGGGGTATCTAATATGGGACGCGACCGTTCCGGGTCGCCGCCGAATCGGAAGTGGCTGCCTAGTGGAAGTGACGCCATAAAGGAGGCGTGGTTTAAGGAGGAAAAATGTTAGACGGGAAACGGAAGTGCCTATCTCCGATATCGATCAGTCGATCGAAACAAATTCGTTATTAAAAAGTAAGTAGCATCAGATCACTATTGTTTAGATTAATAAAATAATTTACCGTAAAGATTTCAGCTTATCTGATGACGAACTGTAGAAGGTCCAATGCACTTCTGGCTTTGGGAACCCATAAGCTATACATGACAATGATAATGGATTTCCTATATCCACATTTAATTCTGTCTCCACAGGTGATTGTATGTAAGTGGGAGCTACAAGAATAAATTATATATTTTTAAATTGGTGAAATTTTTAACATTGCCTACTGCGAAACTTTTTAAAGTATTAACTTGATATTATTCAAAAATATTTTCTTCTGTATATTATCCCTTTGTTTATTAATTAATATGCAAAATTTTACGGATTACAATTATAAGGAAGTCCACATGAAGTGAAAACTTTCTTAAGGCAACTAAGTATTATAACCGATAATATATATATTCCATTAGATAATTTCAAAATGGTAATATTTTTAAACTTAAATAAAAATTACGTATAAATGAGTTAAAATATAAAATAATATAAAAAATAAATCTTACAGTATATATTAATTTGAAAACTTTTACGTGCTTTTCCTAATGCATTTCTTGCTTCACAAGCATAAATACTACCGTGGCTGCGCAGATGTGCTTTGAAACTGAAAATAGAAATAAAAATATGTTTTTAACAATTTCGCTTTTGATATTACTTAAAACTAGACTATATAATCTTATATATAGACATAATATGATAAAATATGATCTAACTAGACAGACATATTTAGGGAAGCGTGAGTTTGCTTTGTAAACGTTCCTTGTGCCGTTCTTGTAACTTGAACCAACATAAATATATAAGTTTATATATTGTGTACTTACAATATTACTATACTTAATATTAGGATATTTCGACAGTAAATAATTTATCAAATTTTAATAAAGATCATGAATAAATAATAATGAACATGTGTTTATTAACTACAAGCTTAGTCATCATTATCAATATAATATGATATGTTTACTTTAATTACTTACTTAATTAACATAATATGATATGTTTACCGCAAAATTTTGCCTTCGTAAATGTGATGTCGGCCTGTGCTTGTTATCTCAATATTGTTTTCAAACCATTTAATAACGGGTGAAGGGGCACCATCGGCATAACAAGTTAGTTTTATACGATCTCCTTCCACTGCTCTGACGATTTCAGCTTCTTTGTCTATAGTTGGAGGATCTGAAGGAAGAATATTTAAAATTAACTTTAGCCTGCTACTTCGGTTTCGTTATCGAATTGAAATGCCTAAGATTTGTGAGACATATTCTATATATAATTATTTTTAATTTAATTTAGTTTCACGCTGTATCCCGCTGTATCTTCATAGAGCAAGGTAGACAAAGGGAACCTAGTGTTCATACTAATCCGTTCCCGACTTTACGCCTTTTTGAGACATTGCATGTTGAGTGACAGAACTTAACGCCACGCTTTGTCTTGTTACCGGAACCTGTCCACCCAAAGTCCCCCAAAGTCGATCTTTGTTGAAATGATTTGTCGTTTAGATTATTTTATCTATCCCAAAAATTAAGAAGATACGTCCTAATTAATTTTTTTTTTTATTTATTTTTATTAGCTGCACGCTGTATTCCATACATGGCAGGGTAAGCAGAGGGAACTGTAGGAACGGTAGGAACCTAGTGTTAAGACACTCCGTTTCCCGTTTTCCACCTTTCGAGGCATTGCGTGTTAAAATATTACGAAAGAATGCAATTTTTTTACAGAATTTATCACAATTATATGTTTGAAATGACAAATAGACTCTAAATGTAAATATGCTAATAAAAAAATACTTACATTCAATAAGAACATCAATATCATGGCTATCTCTACCAAGCTTATTATAAGCTGTACATACATATATTCCCGTAATAGCTTTCGTGACATTGTTTATGACGATTGTGTCGTTTACTTTGTCCAGTTTTATGACTTTAGCTGTTGAGTCATATTTAAATGACCAAGAGATTTTTGGTTCAGGATAGCCACGTGCCACGCTGAAAGGAACGAATTAAATTTTGTTATATTTTTTATATGATATTGGAATTCACAAATTATCGAAGCGATTTCTTTTTTCACTGCCCGTTGATGTTCTTACATCGATAAAAAGACCGAGAAGACCAATGTCATTGACAATTTAGTAATGACCAATTCCAATTGTCCAATTGTGTAATTGTGCTTAGCTCAACAGAAACTTACTTGCATTTTATGACAGCGGTAGATCCATCCTTGAATGTTAGACTATGTATACTTTTGTTCACTTTTGGTAATTCTGGAACATAAATAATAGAAAAATAAAATAATGATTGTTTACAAATTTTATATGTTATGTATAATGCATCATAATTACATTAAAAAAAGACTCATAACTCAGACTTAACTATTTTGTATTCATTTTATTATTGTTAAGAGATTTAACAAAGAGTTATATAAAAATAATGTACATATGCGTAAATATATATATATATATATATATATATATATATATATATATATATATATATATATATATATATATATATATATATATATATATATATATATATATATATATATATATATATATATATATATATATATATATCATACATTTTATAACATGTAATAGTATCCACCTGCATGTATCGACACATTAAAAAATATATTCTCGTTTTGATATCCATTATAAACTTGAACAGAATATTGTCCTATTTGCGTGAAATTCATATTTTTTATAGTTAAAATTGAGGTAGAGATATCTTTTGACAAATTGTAGTTATCGTCATGAGTTATTGGAATTAAGCTTTTGAACCAAGTTATATTTGCTGGAGGATATGTATCTACGATTATTTTAAAAGTAAATTCTTCCCCATATCCTATGGTAGTATCTGAAAAGAGCATATAAATGATGAGCTTTAATAAAAAACAGGTTTTGTCATTAAATTGCATACTCTTTACAACTTACCCACAGGACGATTTAAGATATTCAAAAAAGTTTTATCTTTTGTTACAACTGCAATTGACGCTTTACTGACACCTTTAGTATTAACTGCTTTGCATGTATATGTGGAATTTTTATTTGCTTTATCTATGTTGAGAACACTTATATAATCATATGGCAGGTCAATTGGTACAGCCTGTTAGGTAATAATAATTTGAATAATCAAAATGCATTCTATTTATATGTAATCAAAAACAGTACTTTGTAATACAAATATGGAATGTAATCGAAATTGCAAAATATAACCAGATCAAGACGTAGACCACCTCAATTTTACAATTTTTAATTCAAAATTAAAAAATTTAAGCAATTTAATTTGATAATTTTATTTAATTTATTAAACATTTGTTAACGCCACTAAAATATTGTTGTAGATTATTTACACCGGTATTAACCTTAATTAAACTGTAAGCACTTACTTTTGAGCTCCAGGTAAAACCCATGGAGTCTTGCCATATAACATCAGGCTTGGGATACGCGTAGATCTTACATTTGATATTTAAGGGTTTACCATATTCAGCTTCAATTTTATGTCCATTCACGATAGTAATAGTTGGTAATTTGTCTTCGATTTTACCTTCTACAAAATATATAAAAAACGTATATATTCTTGAAATAAAAAAAAATTAAACAATAATTTTAGATCATATAAATTTACCTAACTCAACGTCTTGTGCCTCAATTGTCGTGGTACCCAATCTTATAATTTCTTCTCCTTCTGTTGTGTAACCTGTCACCTAATTTTTTATTTATTTTATTAAGTACCTAATAACCATATAATCGTATTTGTATTTAAAAAAAATACTTAAAAGTACTAAATCTTACTATGAGCTTAAAACCTCTGTTTGGTGGTAAAAAGGACTCAGTTACATACAACTGATCTTCTTCGTTGATTAACTTAAGAGATAATTTTTTTATTATATTATCATCCAAATCTTGAAGTTCAACAACCTTTAAGATGACATCTTTTTTATAATTATTTAATTTGATTGCCAAATAAGATTTTTCATCTAAAAATATATAAGAAAACATTTATGACACCAAGTATTTTTATTACTTTTATGCATTTTAAATATTTTGAATATTTAATACCTAGAATGGGTTTAGTTGCGGTTTCATTTAAATTTGCTGGTTCAAGAGTTGAAAATCCATGATTTAACGTTACTGTTGTAGAACCAGTTACCACCACTGAAGTCGGACTATCTGTATCTAAGACAATATCATAGACTCCTGGTTTGAGGTTTAAGTGATCTATCTAAAAAAACAAACATTAGCTAGAGCTTTCGCCATTTATAATTTTATTTCAGCCAAATACTGCGTGTATATTACTAACTTTTGTTCTTCTTGTAGTAATACTTTTTTCCTTCAATGTTTCTACTATATTTCCATCAGGTCCAATCACATGAAATTTAGGATTGGCTGCTGATACAGATACAATAATATCCCAAACTTTACTGTCAACATTAAACTGAAAATATTGAATTACATGATAATTTATACACCTTCTTAAACATTGTAAATGTAGAATTTTTTCCTTATATATCTAAAGAGGCAGAGAATTGAGTTAAGTTTTTTTTTACCAATTTAAATTATAAAAGAACTTCCAAACGTTTGAAGATAACAATTAAATGTGGTTCAACGATAAATTAAATTAAAGTGTTAATTCTCAGAAGTATTATAATTAATTAGTGTTAAAAACGATATTTAGTGAAAAGTCTGCATATTTTATTTGTTAACATATGTTAACAACAATACATTCAATAAAAAATACATAATAAATTTGTTTGTACGTAAAAATATAAACAATTACCTAAAAACACAGTGATAAGCACAATAATAAAATTCCACACTAAATGTTTGAACGCAAAAAAAACGCTTACAAATAATATAGTATATATAAGTGAGCTAAATTCTTACTTGCATTTGTCTTCCTGAATCCTTAGTTATGGACTTTAGTCTCAAAGTAGTCTTAACATGTTTCACTGACTCTATAATGTAGTCGATAATCTAAAATAATACCGACTATAAAAAATAGACGTATATTTCTAAGGTCACAGTCTTATATTGAATTTTTTTTTCTTTCTAAAATTCTTAAGCTTTATGCTGCCCATGCCACCTTTCTAGGCTTCCCTTGGAAAGCATGCCCTCTTGTAAGGAACTCGTTCTCTAGAGCTCGGATACGGTAGGGGCAATTTTAAAATGTGAGTACGTTGTGGAAAAACTAAATATTATACGAAGATACTAAGAAAAAAAGTGATTTTACATTTAGCTTTGTTTTCATTTTAATTAAGAATGAATGCATTCTAATAATAAAAACATATACAAAATAGATCACCTTATTGACATCTTGCTTCTCTATGTGAAAAACTTGGCCGGACGTCGCTACCGCAAGCTTATCGTATACGATAGGGTCATTATCACTACATTCACCCGTTAGTAGAAACGTGACCTACAAATTATACACAAATATTTAATATAAATCAAATTTTCAATATGTATAAAATATATACATATCTTTATATCATTTTGGTGACTAGTTCTAACCTTAGTAGATTTTTTTATACTTAAACTTTTAACTCTCTCAAAAAGATTATAATCTTTTGCTGCAGCATCTGTATAGACGTATAAATATGAGTTTGGTTTGCTCTTTTCCAGCGCTAGTTCAATGCCAGTCATTGCATATTCGGGACAGTCGCCCCCTCCGTCCACATTAATTCCATCTAAAGCTCGTTTAAATTCATTTTGATCTCTTGTTATAGCTCTTACTTTTGTACCTAGATAAATATGAAAACATGTTATTAAAAAAATGCATAGGTGTTAATTGTGATTTTGTCTTAATAAAGAAATTATTAAATTATCAATTTGAATAACCTATTGTGTGTTCTTAACGACATAATAAAATGTTATTTTCATATATGACCACATATGAGTTAACAAACAAGCTGGTTTCTATTTTCCTCAGAGTATCCGCAGTCACAAAATCCGATTATTTTAAAACAAGTGGCAAAAAATACATATTTTAAAAAACTATAACTTATTTATTTTAACAAGATAAAAGACGGAAAACGGGAGACGGAGTGTCGTAGCCCCCTAGGTTCCCTTTGCAATGGGAACCTAGCTATTTCCGGGATAGGGAGTGAAGCTAAAAAAATAAAATATAGTGAATATATTACCTGGATCATTGAAAGTTACTAATATGAAATCGTCTACATTGCTGCCATTCGATTCGAGAACAGCATCAAAAATTAATTTAGTTTTTACTTTTACTTGATTAATTTCATTTAACATCGATCCTGTGTCATCAATGACGAATGTGAGACTACTTTTTGATATGTCACCATAAACTGAATACTGAACTATATATATATATAGAAACAAATATATATAAAAACAAAATAGCTTGCGCAACATCGTCGTCACCGCCAACGTTCTCAGTAAAACTGGACATGTACCGCAAATTAATTGTAGTCTCCTTATCATATTTCGCTTATTTATATTTGTTTTAGTAGTTTCTGGGAATTCCTCTGAATCGATGACATTTGTGATATATCTATTATAGTCATATCACCCATGTACATATATGTGCAGTGCTGTTTATATGTGATATTCTATAAAGATTTTATATTTAATAAAATATTATTTAAGGCGATCGTGGCACAATGGAAGAAGTACCGTCTGATTATAACCATAAATTACATTTTGAAATAGGAAAGTTTATTGTCTTCACCTATTTTTCTACGAGACAATATATATTTTTGTTTATTTATAGAAAAATGTGTTCCAAAGTTTATTTAACTTATATATAAGGAGATCTTTTCCACTATATATACTATGTAGGTATTACATTTATTAGATATGGTATATAACTAGACCTATATATATAAATTAATAAAATATTGTTTTATATGCATGTTACTCTTAATTCGTAAAAACTGTTAAAAAATCTCATCCATTCAGCAATACCAGTGATGAGATACATTTTTTTACACAAAAATTCTTTTATATTTATTTTTAATATTCATGAATATTAAAAAAAATATACAATAAAAAATAATATATAGTATAGGAATAGTATTGTGGTTAAATCTAAAGTAAAAAAAGGGTTATTAAACTTTACACTATGAAGCGTAAGCGTCAATAATAATATGTTTTGCGTCCCCACGTCAGCCCGACAGCTTTCAATTCCACTGCTCCTGAACGCTGAATTGGGTGATTTGGTTAGAGTGTGCCCATTCCAAGCTCAAATATTTGCGGTGCAATATTTGTACACTGATAGGCATCTCGGAGTAGAGATCCCATATTTCTTCGTTGGACATCTTAACGGAGAACCTTAGACCGAAGTATTTTTAATTTCACTCTCTGTACCAGCTATCCAGACCGCCACACAGCTGCAGTTGCGCGAAGGTCACCCGAGCTTTGGCTGTACTTGAAGTGCTATCCTCTTCTGTCTCCAGTTACTGAAACAACGTTACTGAGGTAGGTGAGGTATGTCAACATGCTTGGCAGGGCATGCATTGATCGTCAGCGCAGGCTAAGTCGTCCAAGGTTTGAGCAACAGCAGAGGTGATAGGACGCAGCCCTGCCTAACTCCCGCTTGAACTACAATGTCTTCCGCCCTCGTGCTCCACCTTACAAATATTGTTCTAATAGGAATGCTATGCTTCCTCCATGATGATTCAGAGTATAATAATCCGCTCTGTACTCTGTACTAAACTGCCTGTTCAACTCTTGATAATCTGTCCACTAGTATCATGCAGAGAACCTTCTGCTGGTTGCATGATAGACCATTTTGCGATGCAATGCGATTCCACTCCAAGTATATTGTATCGGTATCTCCCTCCAGAGCCAAGAACTGCAACTCTGTCTGTCGCAAGTCTCTAACTATGTACAGCCAACGATATTGAGTTCTATCTAATTCAGGAAGGAAGTGTTTAACCATAAGTTCTCGCTGTCTGATTGTTTATATCTGTATAAACGGAAATACGATTAGTTTCCAAATATGAATCACAGTTATAGAGCTAAGTAACTGACATATTATATGTATGTGTGATGTTGGAAAAACGAAACGTTGATCGACCTAGTTGAACTTTATTGCCGCTATCTATTAAGATAAATTATGTGCTATTTGTGTTATCAATATAAAATAAATATATATTAGTAGTTATGCTTCTTTTTATGAATGGTATTCATATTTCGCTAATACTAATATGGTAATAAAAAAATGTGACTATTTAAAATAGTTTCACAATAAGGGAAAATAAAAGTAGAAATGCGGGGATCTTTCTAAATATTTATTATCTAGGATCAAAGGATATGAAAAGATCCCATGTATAACATAGTTTTCCACGAGAAATTGAAACAATCGAGAAATGATGGAATTCAACGTCACATTTTCATATCTTACCAGAGCAGGAAGGACATAAAAATAATGAATTCCTCTTAAAGGAGATTTACAGTGCTGAGAGATGCTGTCCACTGTTGCGCCATGATAACGTATGTTATGTAAAACCCTAAATTCTTATTTTAGAACAAAATTGAAGCAAGGTTTAATTTAAATAAAACGCAAATAACAAATACTTTTATCGTATTACATTTTAATAATGATAAGTTTCTACTTAATCTAATTGTATGAATACCTCATAACAATTCTTGAATATTTCGCCAATACTAATTTATAATGTAGATAACTGGATCAGTTAAATAATATCATATTTTTTTAACTATTTTAAACATACATATACCTTAATATTTAGACATAGTATTGAACAATATCGATTCCTACCTTCCCATCTTTCAAACTACAGAACATGCGGTGTCATTTTTCTATATGTTGTTATATGTATATTATATGTAGTATTATATTTGGAACTATATTTTGTTATGTATGTAATTCAACATATTTCTGATTGCAATAAAGAATACTATATATATATATATATATATATATATATATATATATATATATATATATATATATATATATATATATATATATATATATATATATATATATATATATATATATATATATATATCTATTACATATACATCATATACGAGTATATATATATATATATATATATATATATATATATATATATATATATATATATATATATATATATATATATATATATATATATATATATATATATATATATATATATATATATATATATATATATTTATATATATATATATATATATATATATATATATATATATATATATATATATATATATATATATATATATATATCTATTACATATACATCATATACGAGTATTATATAAAACTGAGGCCAAAAGAAGTTATAAATTATTCAATTATGTGATGCCAAACAAACATATTTTTGTATGCTTCCCTAGCCCAGACAAAGTAAGAGCTCCACTTACAAAATAGCCCTAACCATGTCTCCACATGAGTGAAGCCGAGAGCAGAATACTAGTGTAGCAAATAAATAGTATAAAATGGAAAATTAAATATATATAATAGACAAAGAAGATTTTGTTACTTATTAACTAATTACTTACTAATATGTTTTATCTGTTAAAGGCATAGCCAATCTATATTTTGTATTTTTAGTATTTGTACAATCTGTAGAAATAATTAAAATAAAAACTAAAAGATATCTTAAAAATATTCTTAATCCAGAGTATGCTATTTTTTGACATTACAAATTTAATAATTTGTTGGAAAATTAATCAAGGATTTTAAGAAATAATCTAAAGTTCTACTAATCTATACATATAACAAAAATGTAACTGATCGCTTTCTGTACATGGAAGATAACGGTTATCGGAGGCATTTATCAATGCAATAAAACCCATAACAATGACTTTAAGATGTTTATGTTTGTCTGTGTGCTTGTGTGTACTTATTTCTGAAACGGCTTAACCGATTCAAATGCACTATTATATTACCACGGTAAACTTCCCTTAACATTTAGAGTTTGTTTTATAAATAACAAAGTTCATAAATAACAAAGTTATTACAATTTAAAAGTATTTGTACTACAAAATTGCTACAAAGACAAAGTTACGGGTGCAGTTAGTAAATAATATATGTATAAGACTAATAAGCAAATTTTTGACAACAAAAAATTAGTCTATTAACAATTTTGTGTCCCTTGGAAAAATGTGTTCATAATGAAACACCTTCATAAATTCATCGAGGCTGCAACAAAAGACGCAACCACTTGATGCGTTACGCCACTGTGAGCTCTGCATCCACCTTGTCTTGTCACAGACATCTGTGCACCGATGCTTGCAAGGTTCGCTCTGAATATTTATCACAATAATCGCAACGCCCTTAGAATCTCTTTTATTGAATAGTACCTAAAAGAAAATATTAAATATGAATATATATATGTATATATAAATTGATATTATTTATCTTTTCTTATTAGTCAACTGACACTTTTTTGAAAGAGTTTGAAAGGTTTAATCAATAAAAGGCATTAAGGGATTTTCAAGGTATTAAGAGCAAGATATAAAGAGTTCGTGTCAAGACATTTTGCTCACTATATAAAGCCATAAAGAATATATATTATAAAAGATATCTATTCTGGCTCTCCTGTAGAATAAAAATGTTGTATATAGCAGAGTTGGCAGAGAATCCTAATGAATACAAAATTCTCCGTTCTCCACATTCCGCCTGAATTTCAGATATTGCGTGACGTGTGGTGACTTAATATATATAAATTATTTATGTTTACCTTCCATATGTAAAGCGGTACATAGTGTGTACCAAACTTATCATTTATTAATATAAACTCAGAAGTTCCTGTCAAAATTTCTAGAGGTTCTTTTAATGATGTAGAAAAAGTTCTTACACGCCGTCTTACTTCGTCCCAGTTCTAAGTAAAAGTAAAAAAAAGATTTATTAAATTACATACATAAAATCGTTTATTATATATTACAAAACGCTTACGTTAACGTTACATTGAAAACTTTCCAACAACGCTAAAAAAAGTTATCGAATTATCTGTTCTATGGGAGCAACATTATAATATCTAAATTAATATAGAAAATTATTGTACAAATATATATTCGTATTTGCTTTACGCTTTAACCCTAGCTAGAGAGGTAGTTAGAGGAAACGGAACGCCAAGCGACACGGTCCTTGCATCAATGTTCACTGTCATCAACCTCTTCATACATCAGAGGGATATCACCATGTTTTTTACGTTCCTCCAGTATAATCGATAGTTTGTTCTCGAAGATCAACCGTCTCCCACACCTCTCTTGCATCATATATCTTCTTTACCATTCTTTACCATAACATATCTTCTTTACCATGTCATCACTCATTCTCTTGACGAGCTAGAATAAACCTCAGCGCATTAACTACAGTAATGAGCGTATTGCTGTAGGTAACGCGCTGAGGTTTATTCCACATCCCGTTCCACATTTTGTTCACAATATTCCACATTTTGTTCATTTCATTTAAATTTCCACTTCATTCACTTGTTTATTCCAGCGGGATTTGAGAGATTTTTTCTATCTCTTAGTGTGGAATTACACTTTAAAAGTAATGAATATAATTTTATAGTTCTTAAATGTAATAAAATGTATAAATGTTTGATTCAAAATAAAAATAGTAACAACCTACCTCAGTACCACAAGAACTCCATTGTGGAACAAAATTTGCCTCTGAAAACGCTGCAATTTGTTGCAGCCCAGGCAATATATCTTTTGAGCTGAGAAGTTGTTTTTTAACAAAACAACATTTATTTTCTCCTATTAATTTACAACCTAAATCATTCTCGGATTTAAATGCCAAAAGCTGACTGTTTATGTATTCTTTGGGCAATTTATTTTGTATATTAATATTTACAGTATTTTTTATGAAATATGTAAAATTTTTTTTTCTATCAATACAAGCATCAAATATTCCGATCAACCCCGTTTGTATTTGAAACCCAACACTCATTAGCTCAGAGGGCTCATTGAAACAATATTTTGTATTTAATATTTTTGTTGACAACTTAATCTGTTCGTCACATCTTAACATCGATATATCGATAATATCGGAGTCCTTCGTCTTAAATGTTGTATTTTCGAGGCAACTCGCATCAACTATGGATGGAAAGGTACGTTTACCATCGGACATGGCCGAATTAATACAAATT
The DNA here is from genome assembly GCA_037127375.1 of Dione juno. Lineage (NCBI taxonomy): Eukaryota > Metazoa > Arthropoda > Insecta > Lepidoptera > Nymphalidae > Dione > Dione juno. The sequence continues at coordinate 3,371,394 of JAXRJS010000091.1, read as the reverse complement.
ATTCTGATTCTCTGATTGATCTTAATAGAGCTATTAATCCACTCTAAGGAAGTTGACAAAAACAGCGGCATATTTCTATGAAACGACACATTTACGTGGCATTCTGTAAAAAAAGTTTTGTTTTATGTTATTTCATAGTGAAGGTAGAAAGCTATTAAAAAATCTATTAAAATAATTAACGAATAAAAATTTTAACGTTACAAAGATTAGCTCGATGAGATTGTATGTGTTAATTGGTGACGAGCGCTTGGACGGAGTTCAAGTCTCGCAACTTTCTAGTTTCAATATGATTAAGATCCAAGCTAAGAAATTATATTGTTTAACTTGAACTCACCTTTATCGCTTACGATTTCAAATGTACGGCTAATACAGTCAATTTCGTTACATACATTACACTTGTATATCCCAATGTCACTAATTTCCATATTAAAAGAAATTGTCGATTTTTTAGAGATTATACGAGACCCTATAGACCAATTTATCTGTGAATATAAGATTTATTGCATGGATACATTTTAAATATTTGTATGTACCAATTTATTTTTATGTCGTATGGCACTTAGTATTCCTTTGATATTTAAAAAAAAGAAAATCATACGAACTCTGGTTTACCTGAGATTTGTATTACTGAACGATATGTTATTATGCATCGAGCCATATTTGTATAAATTCAAAATAATAATATAATAATTCTGATCCACGACTTACCTCAGGGGTGGTTACACTTAAGGCACTACAGTCTAAGAATGCCAATTCATTTTCTTTAAAAGGTATTTTTGTTTCGACCTTATTTTTAAAGGATGGCGGTAAATCTACATTAACTGGCCTAGAAACTGTATACGAACGTTCCGCAGTGCTAATTCGGCACATATATACACCTTTGTCATCCAATGTTACATTATTCAGATCTAAGGTACAAAGACTGAAGTATGTACAGTTCTTTGTTAAGTATCCATCCTGAAATACAACAATAAAAAGTTAAACTAAAGAAATTAAATAAATACTAACTATCAAGTATATTTTTTTTATTTTACTTAGCACAAGTGATTACGAATCCACTTCAATGGTAGCTAATTTAATTTTATTTATTTAATTTTAATTTAAATTTTAATTTTATTTCATATTTACAAAATAAAAAGTAACTATACCTTATACCAGCGAGCCCGGCCATTAAACCGATATTTGTCTTCTCGATTATCACAAGGCAGTGATAATGATGCTCCCAACGGAAGATTACTCGTTGGTCTTAATTCGTACGCTGTAGGAATTGGATTCTCTGCAAGGCAAGTTATAAGTAATGGATTTTAAAATGGCACCGTTAATTATTCACAAAGCAGTGCAACTTATATTCTTCCCTATATCTTGCAGAATATTCATTAAAGTATTGGAATTGGATTAGTTTATAAACTTTCATACAAACCTCTAGCTGATCATTTACCTTTTATTTGTACTTCAATCCAATCACTGTCAAATGAGCATTTATATAAGCCCTCCAATTTCTTTTTAATATGTTTCAGTATTAATGTTCCATTATTATCAATTGTATAGTCATTTGTCCCTGAAATAAGTATGAATTATAATTATTATCATAAATTCATACAAAGAGTAAAATGGTAAAATCTTTTTTGTGGTCATGTATGTATATGCACATATGTATATGTATTGACTAATATACAAAAAATTTACTTATCTAAATATTTTTGTTGGATTGTAATATTTTGAAGTAATGGATAGATTTAAAGAAATTTTATTATTATCTAAATTGGTTCTGATAACAGCCACTTAAAATTCAGTTCAGATTTGTCTTGTCTTCTCTAAAACCTTAATGTGCAAACCAGTACTACTACTATAAAAAAATATTTTTCCTTTGATAAATTGTGTTTTATTAGCGGTGTCTTATTAGCTGATAATAAATGAATTAAATAAATAAATTTATCTCACGCAGATGGAGCTAGCTAGTTTGCGAATTAAAATCGATTTAAGGTGTACTCGTATGTATACAAGTATGCAAATCGGGCACAAATCACTACGCCTTTGAATTTATATCATACTGCATCGTATAAAACGGTGAAAGGGATTACAAAAAGATCGATTAAGTGCGACAAGTAGTGCGCAACGAGTGCGTACCAACTTCATGACTGTAGGACAGCAGAAACAACTTTTAATTTACGGTCGGATGTATTTGTAAGAAATGAAGAATACAGACAAAATTCATAACTCTAGGTTAACGGGAAGTACCCTAGGTATTCATTACACGGCGAATATCCCACAAAGTGCAAAATAATAAAGGATAAACGCTCGTATCCTTTGATTGCGTTGACTTAGAAGTTCGATTTTGATTTGTTGATATTTTAGGCACCACCACCTGGATAATAGCCTCCATTCAAACCTGAAAAAATGATCTTGACAGACGGACAGGCTGACAAGCAATCTGACAGATAGACAACAAAGTGATCGGATAAGGTCTTTTCCTTTTGAAGGACGGAATACTAATAACGTGTTATTAAATAATACAATTTATAACGACTCATTGTTAACTTTTTAAATAAAATTACCTTCTCGCGATAGTACCGTTTCTGTTCCTCCTGTTTTATACTGCCATTTTACATTCACTTCAGCTGATACTTGTGACGTTGTATTACATGGTATTTGCAGGGCCAAATCGCCTACAATAGCTTCATAAACGTAGGCAGAGGGTGCCGGAACTATAACATAATATTTTACTAAATAATAAATACACATTATATCAAGTGCTATTTCAATTATACTTAATTTTCAAATTTTATAAAATGTTTTTATTATATTGAAAGTGTTATATCCACAATAAGGATAACAAAATAGTTTTTACTATCTTAGCATGAATAAGTTGTTGTAATGTATCAAAAGTTTCGACGTAGCTTGATGAGAGCGTATTCAAATCCCGCTACGACAATTTTTTTCTTAAATACATATAGTACTACTATGTTGCTATACCTGTTGAACTTTCAACCACATTTCGATTTATCTCCAACATGATAGAATTTTCAGCATGACCTTCCGAATTGCTAGCTTTACAAATCAATAATCCTCCCTTATCAGCTTTTTCGATCCTTATCACACTTCCATAGTAGGGCGAATCATATTTTATAATCTAAAAAATATTATAAATTTAATTATGAGTAATCGACATTTCAAATATCCTATATACACATGTATATAAAACTGTAAGAAATGTCAATTCTGTACATTGGATATAAACTAAAAAAATACTTGTTATTACCTGATACAAATAATAATAGAAGCCAAAAATATGATGCTTTGAAATTTTGTCTGTCCGTCTGTCTGTGTATATGTGTCTGTCTGTGTATGTGTCTGTCTGTTGTTCAGTTTTCACGCAAAAGCTTCTGGCCTGATTTTAATGAAACTTTTTTTATTGCATAGCTATAAATCTTCGGCAGTGCCTGGGCTGTAATTTATTTTGAAGATCTGAACTCATGACTAAAACCCTAGCAGCCAGGTGGGCTTTAATTTATAAGAGATATATGCTATATTACCGCCTTAGGGAGAGTTGGTCTGATGTGGAACCACAACGGTCCAACAAAAATTTAAGAGGTTTCAATAAACCCCTTTAGAATAAATTGTGTAACGTAATACGTACTTTCTAATTACGTTCCAAAATATAAGATCTACAACACCTTATGTGAAACTTTAGGATTACAAACGAAACTAGAAAGGCAGGATTAAGCGACAGCAGTCTGCAAAAATATCGTTATTTAAGTACATATAAAATGTACATTTTAAAAAGTGTACGTGATATTACTAAAAAAATCATATATAGTAGGTATATGATTTTTTTAGTAATAGTTAGTATATGATTTTTTAGTAGTAGATTTTTTGATAGTAGTGTAGAAATATTTCTACACTAATAATATAAATCTGAAGACATCGTTAAGCGCGCTAATCTCAAGAGTTACTGGTTAAAATTATTGATTTGTGTTAGATAGTCCACCTATCGAGGTGGAATAAAAATAACAAAAATTATCAAAACGGGAGACCTTGGGGAGTGTCATCAGAGTGTGCCCTGCACACGTTAAACTACGCAAAAATTATATACGACGGAATTGTTCTTCTTTCAAAGTTCTTTTCTCATGGGTCTATCTCCTGAGAATAAAACACTATAATCATTTTAAAGTTTTACAAAAGACAAATATAAAAGGATATGTACCAAAGTATTTGAAACTATAATATACACTTTTAGTAGTAGTGCTAAATGTGTAAATATCGCATATTAAAAATCTTATTCCTTATATAGTTAGTAAATTAATACTTTAAATGCGTTGAACGCTTTACGATTGACGCAATCTTTGTTGTAAGACAAATTCAAGAGAAGAGCTTGGAACAACATCGACCTCTTTACGTGTCTCGTGTACGCTTTATCGATTTAGAGAAGGCTTTTGATAGGGTACCACGTGAAGTTTTATTGATTGTGCTTAAGAAAGCTGGCTATGTTGAAAAGTTGTTAAATTTGATCCGTCAATTTCATGATAATATGATGGTGAGAGATTGGCATGAAAACAATTTTCCAGATCAAATTCCAATAACCAGTGGTGTGAAACAGGGCTGTGTCTTAGCGCATATCTTGCTCTCCTTATATTTTGCTTCAGTAATACGAGATGCGAGAAGGACTTCGAATTAAAATAAATTTTAGAATAGATAAGAGTATTTTTAATATATCCCGCCTCAGAGCTAAGCGTCAATCACTAATCTCTCCGTACTAGAGGTTTTGTATGCCGATGATGTTTGCCTTATAGCTGATTCAATAGAATCTCTCCAAACCTATGTGGACTCACTACACGCTTCATTTCTAAAGTTTGGTCTGGTTATAACCACAAGCAAAACACAGATACTAAAACAGCCATCCGAAGGCTTTCATAGCGATTCTTCAATCATTAGCTTGGATGTCATTGCGCTTGAAGAAGTTGCACATTTTAAATACCTAGGCAGCAGATTAAGATGCGACAACACCTTGGCGTCGCAGATACCGGCTCGTATAGTAGGTGCTGCAGCGGCATTCGGTCAACTTAAAGCTCGTGTTTGGAATTCACATGATCTCAAATTGCAAACAAAAATCTTGGTGTACAAAGCAATTATCCTGCCAACGTAACTATACACTGCAGAAATTTGGTGCTTCTATAAAGCAGAATACGGTGTGGACGATATGACTAGTATACAAACTGTGCACATTCTCTTCCTCTGCTGCTTTGGTGGGTGTATACACTTGTATAAGTGACATTGTATTTTCTTGCATGTTTAAATTTAAAACAATCACTCTGTCCGTAATACCTGTGTAGCTTTCTATGTTTTCCTTTAGAATACCAACACCAAATTTTTTACAGGATGACGTCGTGTGTGCCACAGTACATGGTTGCCATATTCTGTTCGCGTTCGTTTTCGTTCCTAGTCTTCTTGTTTCAGATAGACCAATTATATCAAATTTGACATCTTTCAAAGCTTCACATAATTCTATTAGACGTCTATAATGCGTCACCATTGTAGCTTATTTTATAAAATGTATTACTAATAGCAGGTTAAAATAAATTTTTTTGGTTTTTTTTCGTTTTGGAGGGTAAAAGTTGTGATGATCTTTTACGGTGACCAGCTGGTTGGAAGATATAAGTCTATATTCGGTTCAGTTTTTTCGAATGTTATACTATTTTGGTGGAGGCGTGCTAATTGTTACAGTTTTATATCTGTGTTGTCCTTATTATTGACATTTTTGTTTACCAAGAAGTGACTGACACTGAAAAAATCGAAAGAAAGAAATACCTGGGTATCCTTCAGCAATCTTTTCTGTTTAAAAATATTTATCTTTAGGCCAAAAGTTGAGAATATTACAATCATAGGTCGAGGTGCCCCTCCTTTTTTAACGGTATTTTGTACCGTATTTTAGGTATTGGATATCCCTTTGTTCAAGTTTGATAGATACGTAGGTACTTATATATCCATTGTATAATATTTTTTTCTAACTTCTCATATGATGTCTCATTTTCTCGGATCCCAAAAGATACTATATTTCTTTTAATAGCCTCTTTTTCTAAAAAAAAGTATAATAGTATTTCTTTATTTTCTACTTTTTCTTTAAGCTTTTCTTCCCATATAGTAATTAATCGTCCAAAATTTTTTTTATAGTCTGAGTGACTTGGTCTGTTATATTATCTCCACTTAGAAGAATCACTGTTTTTGCACGTTCTGCTCTTTTTGTATGCTACGAAGTACATTCAATATTGCTTTCATAATTATCAGATTTAATTTTATTTTCATTTTCTCCTATTATTTAAATACTGGTGCACTCTTTTGGAATTTTTATAGACTTCGTAGCGCGGCGGTTAGAAGAACTATTTGTAGAGTCGATTACGACTAAACTCATATTATGACGTAGATTCAGGGCGTCACTATTAGATGGCGTTAATTCACTAATTATAACTGGATATTTTGTGGAAAATTTAAATAATTTACCTTTGAGCTTTGTATGAAAATAATATTTTCACTCTGACTAAGATTAAGAAAGTTAAATTTACTGTTTACTCCATAATTGTTCTTATTTCACTTTACTTAATGTCTTTTTAAACTATATACTTTATATTTGAATGTCGTCTGTTCAAAGTAACGATCATAGATCTGTTTTCATAAACTTCGTTTGGTCTATCACTTTTGAATACGTAACGCACTAATACACGATAAATTACACTTAAACTTCTGGTATTTATATTTAACTTGACAAAAAGTCACGGAGCTAATGTTTACAGTTTTACTGTAGCGTTATCTCCCCTGATTGGTATAACTGACAATAAATTCAACTTGGTACCTCTACGTGTTTTTAAGAATGGTATTGACATATGCACAGACAGACAGACGATAAGGTAATCTTATAAGGGTTCCGTTTCTACGTTTGAAGTACGCATTCTAAAAACATGTTACAAAAACCAACTAAACATAAAAAAAAGGTTTGATTTGAAGAATACTAAAATATTAAATACAATTTTTATTAAAAAAGTGTGATAATTAAAATATATACATATACCAAATGTTTGTTTTTTAATTATATGTGAAATTTGTACATCTAATTTATCTGGAGTATGTAGCTCTAACAGATATTAAAAATATCTTTTTTAAGATTGTTAATTATGAGCTGAGTCGAAAGTTTACACTTACTTTGGCCTGCAACTCCAGCCCATCAGCATCTACCCAAGTGATATTGGGTTTTGGCTCTGCGCAGACTTTACAAGTTATGGATACGCTCTTATTAAAATCTACTTTAATTCTGGATCCGGCTAATATGTTTATTTCTGGTGCAATGTTGCCTGACTTTTCTGTAACGAGAATGCTTATTAATTCAAATCTAAGTTACAGTTTATTTTAAGAAAACTAATTATCTGTATTTATATTATAAAGCTGAATAATAGTTTTGGTTGAAAGCGCAAAATTTATTTATTTGATTCGTTCCTTCCTCAGGGGAAGACTATTCACGTTTATTATTACGGGTACTTTAATTTGCCCCAAACATATTTTCTTTTCTTTCTTTTTGAATAATTTTAAGCTGATACCATACTACCATATTGTTATGCATTTGATGTTGACTCCTTAAACCTTACATTAAATTAAATATATACATATATATATATATATATATATATATATATATATATATATATATATATATATATATATATATATATATATATATATATATATATATATATATATATATATATATATATATATATATATATATACTTTTACGCGTTAGGCTGCCTCTGCGCCACAACGGTCATCATATTTATTTATTATGTAATTTTTTAAAACGGATTACTATTACCTAGTTCCTCTACGTCACGGTTAGGTCGTTGAGTCGACGCTATAGAGACTCTTCTAATTTTTTCGTGTGATTCAGTATATCCAATAACCTAAAGGGGAATTCAATATTTTAATATTTTAATTAACAAGCTCGTACATTTAGTTTTACTTTTTTAACAAAGTATTTTTATTTTATTTCAATAGTAAATTAATTGAAAAAATATCGGCAGTATATTTTCTATCTCCCAGTCCCATTGTTAAAAAGGAACGTTACGTCTTATAGATATTTAACACTTACTGCTATTCGAAACATCACGTCGGGTACATCAAAGGCATCTGAGACATAAAGTTGATCGTTTACATCGATTAGCGTTAAAGATAAATTAGTTAAAATATCATCATTCATGGCTACTAATTCTGCTAATTCTAGTGAAAAGTCCATTTCATCATTCACAAGTTGTATTAAGAGATAATGCTGTTCTGAAATTATTATTGTATAATTATTTTTATATACAAATATTAATAAATAACGTATTGAATAGTGATTAGGTTCTAATTTGTTAGTACCTTTAGAGTCACCATTAGGCTTTATCGAAGTCTCATCCATAGTAGCGGGTTGTGTTGTTGAAAATCCATATTGGAAACATATACTAGTAGATGAAGTTACAGTAACTAAAGTTCTTTCATTTTGCCCCAATTTAATGAAATAAGTTCCAATCAATTCATTCTGTAGTTTTACTATCTGAAATTGAAATAGAAAGAGTTTTAAATAATTTTCCTCCATATATGTATCGACATTTGTGTGTTCATATTTAGAGAAACGAGGTATGGTAGACAACGGGACTAATAATTCAACTGAAAATACAACATAATTTTTATAACTTTCTAATTTTTTTTAACGCTGGAAAATGCATTGTACATAGACAGGCTCATGCTCAAGGCAAATATACCGTACAGACGAACGGCTGTGAGACTCATCGGTAAACTCGATACTACCCACTAAAATCCAGCAGAACCTCTCCACCTAAATGGAGACGCCGCAGTGGAAGACTCTAATGCAGGCCATCGCCTTGAGTCTTCCAGCTGTAGCCTAGCCTCCTACCTCTTGGCCTCCAGTGACGGAGCGAGCCTGCTATCGCGTTAGATTTGTGCAACCGCTCCGCAGCGCGCGAGATATTCGGCAGTGTATAGGTAGGCCCCGGCGGTGTTAATGTTTGAACGCAGGCTATTAAACGAGTTGACTACGTCTAGCGAAACGGGTAGAAGACCGTCTCGCTCTACCGTCGCGATCAATGACCGAGTCTTCAATGCCTTCATAGCATCGATGGTAGAACGACCAGCCCTAAACCCGAACTGAGCCTCACATACCGAGTCATACACCTGGGTAAATTTGCTAATTTGAATTAACCACAGATAGTGGTTGAAAATTATAAGTAGAAGCAATTAGTCTTAGCCCTTGTAAAAGATAATCTATATAATATACTATTTTGAATTAGGGAAGGAAACAATATAACAAAGAAAACCGATCGATTCCATAGAAATTCAAGTGTCAAGTTAAAATTAAAGATGCACATAGTAGGGTAGGCAGAGGGAACCGTAGGCTCAAGGGACCTAGTGTCACAATCCGTTCCCCGCTTTCCGCCTTTCTGGTCATTGCGTGTACTTAACAGCACGCTTTTGCCTTCTTGCCAGAGCGAAGAAAATGTAAATATTTGATTCTCCCCGAGTGGTAATCGAACCCACAAACCGTCGCATTTATAGGGACCCTGTGGCTCTGCGCCACGACGTTCCTCCTTGCGTTTCATCATTACATATTTATAAATTTACTTATCAACAAAGTCAAAACTCATTTCTATTTATGTATTTGATAATTTAATATTGGTAAAAAATTGAAATACTATATAAGTAAGTTTATGTAAGCGATACTTACAAAATTTTTGTCAGTATCCACCACACTTGTAACATCGATTTTCTCTCCTTCAGAATTAAATATAGAAATATTACGCGGATGACTTGATGACACACATATAAACACATTGGAAATTTTACTGTCTATTGTAAACTAAAACAAACAATATATATTATATAATAATAATCATCACACATTCCTATGATAAATAATTAAGTTTACTCAATCTTACTGGAATGTGTTGGTTAAAGTTGTCTGCCACAAGCTTTCGCTCCAAAACAGTAATCTTACTTTTAAGATTTTCTGCAATGTATTTAACGATCTGAAAAACGAGTACTTCATGATTAATCCCATTTAGTCTCATACAAAAATAAGTTTTCAGTTTTTAGTAATGAAATGCTATAAGCGCACTCTTGAGCTTCATGAAACAAATATGTGCACTTACGCACAAATATTTTTAATTGAAAATATTTTATTAGTATTTGAAAAAGACCTAAATTCGGGTAACTTTCCATAATACGTTTGTTTGTTGTTTCTTTTTTTAGCCTCACGCTATATCCCTATCTTAACACTAGAGTCCTTGAGTTCCCTTTGCCTAGAGGCAACCGTAGACTCAGGATACCAAGGAACCTCCACCACCACCTCTTTTTTTCACCTTACCTTCCGCTTTGGTTTACCCGACGACGCACATACAATTTGTCATATAATATACAAAATTAATTACCTTACCGACGTCATCTTTTTTGATATTAAAAATATGTCCAGACGTAGTTTCAGCTATGTCGTCATAAACAATATAGGGTTTATTTTTGGCAGCTCTACATTTTCCTGTTAAAAGGAAGTTTACCTGCAATATAAATTATTTGTAACAGCATCAACAAAAAAATATTCATATTTAATGTAGATGCATTTTTTACATACTTTATATTAAAAACCATACAAAAACACGTGCAGGCCAGATTTCTTTTAGTTTTTGTATGTTGCTTAAAATAGCAAAACGATATAAAATTAAGATTTAATATATGTAAGTATGTTTAGTATATTTATCTATAATAAATAATATAAACTGAAATATATGGTTGCCTGGAAGAGATCGCTTTCAGCAATAAGGCCGCCATTGCACATTTACATATGTTTGTAAAGTATTATATATGTATTTTTTTTTGTGCAATAATATTATTATTAAAAATATACAGATACCTGGGTTGATAATTTCTGGCTGAGACTCTTGACGATGGTAACATTTTTATAATCACGAGCCGAGGCGTCAGTGAAGACATATAGATAAGAGTTAGGGTGACTATGCTTTAAAGCTAATGTAATGGCCTTCATCGAAACTTCAGGGCACGCGTCTCCAGACTCCAGCTGTATATCTTGTAATGCCTTTTTAAATTTCTGTCTGTTTCGGGTTTTGATTATTACATCGGCCTCTAGTAAATTTGATTGTTATTATAAATTCATATTACTACTTACTGATCTTTTATTGTTATCAATTCATTAATTTAGCTATGTTGTGTTATTTTATATATATATATATATATATATATATATATATATATATATATATATATATATATATATATATATATATATATATATATATATATATATATATATATATATATATATATATATATATATATATATATTTTTTTTTTATATATATGCTACTTTTCCAACGTAAGCGTATTCCAGACTACTGCAAATTAATTATTGGAAATGATGGTTACCAAAATATAGGCATCGGTAAAATATAATTTAATTTAAAAAAGTTTATTTTAAGAAAGCCAAATACTTTATTTGCTAATTTGAAAGTGGAAAATTAATACATAAAAAAATCTGTAGAGTGTTAGAGTAGAATTCTTATTAAATGTCGCTCTACTACTGACGCTGAAATAGCTCTTATAAACGAGACTTGGGAGGAATCGCCGGATGTTCTTGGCATGTTCTGTGACCTGTCCAAAGCATTTGATTGCGTGCAACATTCTACATTGGTCATGAAGCTACATCATTACGGCATAAGATGACGTGCACTCGATCTTCTCACCTCTTATATAGTTAATGGGGTTCAGAGGGTTCATGTGAATGGCAAGAAATCTAATTCATCAGTATGGGAGTCCCACAGGCGTGTGTTCTTGGTCCTTTCCTTTTTTAAATATATATAAATGACTTACTTATATTTAGTTGAAAGGAGCTGAGATAGTATTGTTTTCTGATGATACTTCATTGATTTTTAAAATGAAATGACAACAATTTTGTAATTGACGATGAAATGATTGAAACAATGCACTCTCGAGAGTAGTACATTGGTTTAGTTCTAAAAAAAATCTATTAAATAGTACAAACACTAAATGTGTTATTTTCTGAACACAGAACACGAAAATTGTTAAAGCCAATGTACTCTTGAATGGTGTAACCGTGGATCCTGGACGATATTTCTCAGTATCACCATTGATTCTAAATTACAGTGGAAGCCTCATAGTGATGGATTAGGGAACTTTTGTGGTTAAAATAATTAGATCATTAACTGATGTAGAAACGGCTCGCCTTGATAATTTAACTACTTATTTACATTACGTCCTATGTCATTCGCTCAATCTATAAATTAACCTCTAAATAATAGTTAAGAGACAAATTTAAATTAATATATTGATAGTAAATTAATATATATATCTCAAGGTGTTCTTGAAAATGTTGCAAATGTAAAAAATATATTAATGATTTTTAGTGTGCGACCGAAAGTTTAATTAGATTTATATATTTGATACATTTAAGAGAATTAGAAAGGTTTAATTCCGGCAAAAATATTAGTTTCAGTTTAGTTTCGGTTTCGGTAGAAAACCTGTTGAAATTCCGACCAAAACCGAAACAGTATTCGGGAGTTGCCGCGCTGTGTTCGGTCATGATCGGTGTGGTTAATTCCTAATCATGTCGTGACTTGATTGTGTTCGAAATGAGTTTTTTTGTTGTGAGATTTCGTGTATTTTGTTTCAAATCAGGAAAGATTTATCGTGTGATATAGTATGAGTAAGAGTATGTAGTAAGTAAGTAAGTAAGTAAGTAAGTTTAACATATTTATGTAAATATTTTGTGGTAAATTTAACTCGTTCGCTAATGCTATACTTACGTATAGCATAGCTGCTATACTTACGTATAGCATAGCAGTACAAGCATTAGTTAGATATACTTTAATGATTTTTAAAGTATTCTGTGAATGGTACACCCGCTTCATGGAAACTAAAAACTACTGTGTTAAAAATTTTGTCTTCCTTAAATATTCCTTATATCCTTACTTTTTCTCCTTAGCATTATCCCGGTCTATTGCTAGGGTCTGCTTTCCTACTTAATCGATTCCACTTTGCACGATCTTGAGCATCCTCAGTGATTAGTCCATTGGCTCTCATGTCCTGCGTCACGACGTCCAGCCATCGCTTCCTTGGGCGTCCGCAGGGTCTTACTCCAGGAACAGGCATACCAAGGCATTTTCTTTCGACGTAGTTCTTAGGCCGGCGTAAAACGTGGCCATACCATCTCAGACGACGCTCTTGGAGCTTATCCGCTACGTCACGGACCCGAAGACTACCTTGAATGAATGTGTTACGTATGCAGTCGGATCACATAATGCCACACATCCACCTCAGCATCTTCATCTCGATGGCGTGAAGCTCCTGAGTGAGTGTGCCAAGATAGTTCTGGCCAACATTCGCTGCCGTATAAAAGCGGTAAGGTCGGATCATGCTCTTGTATATCATCTCCTTCAGGTTGGGCGGTATTCTGCGATGGCAAACCACACCAGTGGCTTCCTGCCATTTGGCCCAAGCAGCGCTAACCCGGGCGTAGACATCGTAGTCGATCCCTCCGGACTCGTGCATAATGGATCCAAGGATCCATTATGTATCCAATTTGGATGGTGCTCGAGTCCGGGTTCCCGCAAGCCATGTACTCGGTCTTCAATATATTTAACTTAAGACCACCATTCTCAAGCGTAACCTACCAGACGATCACTTTATGCTCCAGCGTCAGTCAGCTCTCGTCAATGAGTGCTATGTCATCGGCATAAATTATCAGCCATATAGAAGTTATACAGCCATATAGAAGTCCTATTTTGCTCTGATAATAGCAACATGGGATTCAGGGATCCCTTTGGATTGCAGTGCCCACCAGATACACTGACGTGGTACACAGTCAAAGGCCTTCTGCATATCTTAGAATGCCATATGCAGAGCTCTCCCCTTTTCCCTGTATGTAGATAGTCGATGCTTCCGGACTCGTGCATAATGGATCCAAGGTACCTGAACTTCTCCAACTTAACGGCTGTCTCAGGCCCGATGTGGATGGTGCTCGAGTCCGGGTTCCCGCAAGCCATCTACTCGATCTTCAATATATTTAACTTAAGACCACCGTTCTCAAGCGTAACCTCCCAGACGATCACTTTATGCTCCAGCGTCAGTCAGCTCTCGTCAATGAGTTCCATGTCATCTGCATACATTATCAGCCATATAGAAGTTATACAGCCATATAGAAGTCCTATGTTCCTCTGATAATAGCAACATAGGATTCAGGGATCCCTTTGGAATGCAGTGCCCATCAGATACAGTGACGTGGCACATATTAGAATTGATTCAAAACATGATACTTTTAAGGAAGTTTCAGTTTCGCTTACGGCCAAAACTGAAACCGTTGCCGAAATTCGGTTTCAGTTTCGGTCGTAAATATCAGTTTTGTTCGGACACTGATGATTTTACTAAAGTTGGCGGTGTATACAATTCCAATACTAGAAACTTATCGCGCATGTAACTCAAATGCATCGAGTCCGCAATTTCTTCATGGAACAGTGTGTGCGCCTTTACAATAGGATCCCAGAAAACGACCGAGAATGTTAACCTTCACAATTTAAGAAATTGTGAAAAGAATTTTGTATGTTTAAGGTTATTACCTAATTAATAATTTTGTAAATGAGAACACGCCTTGGGAATGAAATGCTCGCTCCAGTCTATTTCTAATATAGTCTATTTATTATTATATTATAATGAATAACTGTAAAATTGTGAATTACTACATAAAAAAAAGTCCCGCTGAATTTCTTGCGCTGGTTCTTCCGTCTGAGGCATTAACTTCAGTGAACCGGTGGTAACGTTCAAAAATGAATTAAGTATTCTTAAATTGAATAAAATACCTTAAACAATATCTAATGGTCAAAGGTAAAATGAAAATTGGATTGTTTTTTGATTAGAACGTTCTATTTTGTTTCAGAACTATACTAATAATATATTTAAGATATCTACATATTTTTTTATTTCATTTGCCACAGAATATAGTATTAGACACCTTATTTTTAAATCACCAATTTTTTTTTTTGATTCGTTGCGATTTTAAATGAAAATTTTGTTTTATTTTCGGTTTCCTTTCCTATCCATATATGCTTTTATTCTATCCTCTATTTATTTCTTTATATATTTAATAAATATGTATATGACTGTAAAGTACTTACTAGGATCACCAAAAGTGACTAAGATGAAATCATCTATGTTATTTGTTGTTGAATTAATAACATTATCAAAAATGTTGTCAACTGTGCTTTTCACTTGTTCTATGACCGTGAGCATTGAGTCAGTTACATCTATAACGAAAGTTAAGCTGGACCTTTGTGTGTGCCCATTCGCTAAACAAAAAACAGTTCCAATCACTAATAAAATATAATTTTTAACTAACATCGCGTAATGTCCCGAAATAATCGTAGCACTTAGTAATTCAGCGTGACCCATGCGCTAATGATGAGGAGAACTGACCACAGTGACATTACTTTAAATTTTATTATCACGCTATGCAAATTATTTAAATACTGTATTTATAAAATGTTACCATATATACATGCATAATGATAATTCATTTCCTGGGATGATTACACTCCACTATATTGACATATGGTTTTTTTGTATTTTGTTTATATTTTAAATATATACTATAATAAAACAGCAAAACATATGTCTGTACATTCATAAGAAAACATTATTTAGGGGATGTAAGAATAAAAGATTTTTTTCTAAATTTCTGTCTGTTTGTGCACACACATCTTCACGATATAGTAGACGGATTTGAATGAAACGTTATTGTTATATTTTATAGCTGTTAGGCTATAATTTATTTTAAAGACTGGTATTCCTGCTATAGAATCGTGGTAGACAATGGCTCTTTAGTAATTTTTTTGGGCGAGATGAACATTTTTTGTTGACATATGAAAATCCAAGATCTGTAACACTTCATTCAGATCCAGCCACATTATATAAAATAAAGAAATGTCACCTTATAAACGTTCTCAAAATTTTAAACGCCTGTTTCTCTTATAACAATGACAGATTAAAGTTGTCGATTTAAGCTTAACGATATACACACAGAATCCCTCTTAGCGGTTGAAAATTATCTCGGTATTGGCACAAAATCCAAAACAATGTTTAGATGCAAATGAAATAGGGTAATTACGTACTTTATGTACAAGTAATAACGACAAAGTCTAGAAAATGCCATCGCCTATGTCTGGGAAGACAAAGTGCTATACATACGACCTGGGAGGTATTTAAACGGTTTGACTAACAAAATTTACGGTTACAACATTCCTAGTTCCTAGGAAGCATGTTAAAAATTTCTAAATAAGAAAAATTACATTAAAGAGATATAAAAATTTAAATATTATAAGACTCTAACTTGTTTATTTATTTAATACTTTGTTACACAAGCACTAAAAATAATAGTACACAAAAAAATAAAAATATATTACAATTGGGGTGTATAGGTGGCCTTATGTAAAACCTTACTATAAAAAAGATAAAAAGACGTAAAAAGGATGTATATGTGATGATGATGTATCAAATTCAAGTGTTCTAACTTCTGACCAATCAAGTTGAGCATTAGCCTTTAGCCTTGATTATTGAGCTAGATCGATTTTCTTATACATCTTATTTTACATACATACGAGGATGTACGATGCTCTCGTTTATCGTCTCTTAATATTAAAACCATCAACAGCAAAAGCTCGACGCTTTCCATGATTTTCATCATCAAGACTTAGTATATTAGTCTTAGCGGCTTTACTATTGACACCACTTATCAGTAAAATATCTATAGCTTCACTGAACTCTGACAGTTGTATGTCAACAAGCAACAATTAATAAGAAAAAACATAAATGATAGGGGTAATAGTTTCTTATGATCAGTATTAATCCTATATATCAATAATGTTATCTTTATTTTGTAAAAGTTGAAATTTTTTCTCTGCATGTCCCCTATACAGGGACGAACGACCAGCGAATATAGAGTTTGTGTTGGTAAGGTATTATAATTCATATTAATGATAAGAAAATAAAATAATTATCTGCTAAAAAGGGTACGGACCAAAAGTAGAGTCAGATAAAAAAAATCCATCACTGCCACAGCAGTTTACATAAGCAGTACAAATCAGCCCAAAATTACGTCAAGCACGCCTATAGTCGATATAAAAGATATAATTTGCAATTTGTATAGCCTAACATCTTTATACTAGAACCTCAAAGGTCAAGGTAAATGTCAGTCATCGAATATGTTAATGTATTGTAAAGTAACACATCACATGTATAAGATGTCATTTTATCTATATTCTTCTTCATATTTATTATTTATTATATATATTTGCAAATATCTACTATAAGAGGCAATCGTGGCGCAGCACCACAATGTGTAACTGTAAACGCGAAGGTTGTGTGTTCGATACCCATTCGGAAAGAATGAATTAAATTTTAATTTTCTTCGCTCTGGTAAAAATATAAAGCGCGGTGTTGAATTCCGCTACTGAAGACGCAATGTCCCGAAAGATGAAAAGCGGAGACTTAGTGTTTAAGCACTAGGTTCTCTCTGCTTATCCTGCTTTGATCGGGATACAGTTGTAGAAAAACAGGATGTCTTCTTCTTCTTAATGTCCTATGTCCCCTAGATGGGGCAGAGGGCGTCCACAGATATCCTCCATCGCGATCTGTCTTGAGCTTCACGCTTTACGTCGGTCCACGTCATTCCGATGTTTGCCGCTTCTGCCAACACGGTGCGACGCCAGGTTTGACGAGGACGGCCACGCTTTCTTTTCCCTTGGGGATTCCAGTCCAAAGCTTGTTTGGGTATATGGTCGGGACCCCTGCGGAGCGTGTGGCCAATCCATTGCCACCTGCGACGCTTGATCTGGTGGTCAATCAGGCTCTCTTGGCATTTCTCCAACAGTTCTACGTTAGAGATGGTCTCGGGCCAGTAAATACCGAGAATGAGGCGAAGACAGCGGTTGACGAAGACTTGGGCTTGGCGTGAGATGTCCTTTGCAACCTTCCACGTTTCGCACCCATAAAGCAGCACGGATTTTACATTGGTCCCAAATATCTTTATCTTCATTCTTCGGGTCAGTTTCCGCGATTGCCAAACGGGTTTCAGCTGCGCGAATGTAGCTCGAGCTTTGGCGATCCGTGAAGCGATGTCCTCTTCAGTACCCCCAGTCTCTGCCACGACGCTCCCAAGGTAAGTAAATTTGTGGACGCGTTCCACTGCCTCCGTGCCAATCAGCAATGGTGCGTTGTTTTTCACGCCAATTCTCATTTCTTGAGTCTTCCGGGAGTTTATTTTAAGGCCTATTTTCGCCGCTTCTTGTTGTAGGTCGTTTAATTTTGCTTGCATGTCAGCGTGGGTGTGACTTAGCAGGCACAGATCATCGGCGTAGTCTAAGTCTTCTAAGACAATCCCCACTCTATGCCACGACGCTTGTTTTCAGAGATGCGAAGCATTATCCCATCTAGAACGACCAAAAAGAGGAGCGGCGACAAGAGACAGCCCTGGCGGACACCCGCATGCACTGCTACATCGTCTGAGATGAGGCCGTCGTGAGTTATTTTACAGGAATACTTCCTGTAAACGCTTTTTAGTAGACGGATGATTTTTGGCGGCACTCCAAGTTCCGAAAGGCGGGACCAGATGCAGGACCACTTCACCGTATCGAAGGCTTTTTCGAAGTCGACAAAAGTTAGGTAAACCTCACTTTGCCATTCTGATGGCTGTTCCAGAATGATACGAAGAGTGTTGATCTGGTCCGTGCATGAACGGTTCGACCGAAAACCAGCCTGTTCCTTGCGTAGAAGAGGATCAACGGCCCTCGACAGTCTGTCCAGGATGATCTTACAGAACACTTTTGAAGGAACAGAGAGCAGTGTAATTCCTCTCCAGTTATCGCACAGGCTCAGATCAACCTTCTTCGGAACAGTAACAAGAAGACCCTTATTCCAATCGCTGGGTAGCTCTTCGGTGATCCAGATCCTTTTAATGAGAGGCGTCAGGACGCTGACAGCAGAAGATCAGTCAGCTTGCAACATTTCCGCAGTTATCAGATCGATTCCTGGTGCTTTGCCTAACTTCAAAGATCTGACCGCCTTTGCAACTTCGGCGGATGTCGGCGGGTCCGTATTAGTTTCAAGAAGCCGGGCTGGTTGTGAACTGGCTTGCAGCATGTCGGGCGTCGTTGTAGCTGACAAACGGAAGACCTCTTCAAAGTGTTGGCGCCAGCGTACTAGCTGCCCTTGTGTCGTCACAATAAGCTGCCCGTCCTTCGACTTCAACGGCTTCTTCTTCCATGTAATATAATCTATTTATATGTAATAATTTGTTGTCCTGTCTGTTTTGTCTATCATAATATATTCTTAATAATAATAATAATGTTTTATTTACCAATTATATTACAAAAAACCTTATGAAGTCCCTGATTTTTGAGCTAGGTGTAAACCTGTGTTACAGAAGTCAGTGTCTTTTCCCATTAATTAACACAAATCCAAGAAGTGAATAAGCAGTTTATTACTAATTATGAACTAAGCACAGTAGTGTATGTGTGTGATGTGTGTGCGAGTATGTGTATTGCGTTCGTGGATAAGAGTGTGATTGTTCATATACGTGGACGCTTACTCCAGTAACAGTTCTGTTTCATGATAATCCAATTGTAAAAGCCAATTCTTAGTTTTAGTTTTGGTTTCACGAGTAGTAAGAGGGTGAATACTGGTAATTTTATTTATTTTATTATATAAGTAAGGTGACCTAACGCAAATTTGACGTCTAGCAGATGCTGAATGACATTTAGGAAGTAAACAGACATTAGTGATGACACGCTTTTTTATATTCAATTTCATTATACGGAGTAAACCTATGTTGGTTAGTCACTAATTGTAATATAAAAAGTTGTCTAACTGTAAGAAATGGACAGTTTTCATATGGATTGGATTCAGTTGGATCTGAATGCATTTTAGCAAAGATCTTTGGGCTTTTTCTAAATGTATTATATGAATTTTGCAAGCCCCCCCCCAGATCCCCACACAATACCCAAGCACGGATTGGGCTAGCGCATAGTAGAAGGATTCGGCTAGCGCATAGTAGACAGTGCACAGAAGTGCAAGATCCACAACATATCTTAATTATCCATATTAGCTTTCTAGTTCGTGCAACAAGCAGATCTATATGAGGACGCCAACTTAGCCTATTATCAAGTAGGACGCCAAGATATTTAACGTTTGCAGTCCTTGCAATCATAAGGCATGCACAATTAGTCCTATGTGGATAATCACATGAGTGTACTTTAAGATTAACTGTCACAAGGTTGGTTTTAGCGAAAATAAATGGCAAATATGTGGTTTTTGCTATATTAAGGGTGAGGAGGTTTGTGCTAAGCCATCGATTTATTCTGTACAGTCCAATTTCAGCAATACACTGTACCTCGTTCCAAGTCTCACCGTGGAATATAATGGCAGTGTCGTCAGCGTATGCAAATATGTTACCTTTTTGTAGTGGTTGTAGAAATAGGTCGTTGATATATACAAGGAAAAGGTTTGGGCCGAGGATGCTACCTTACTGATGTGATCACCGATTTTCACTTGCTGTCAGCGGTCACAAAGAAAATCTCTAAGAATGTCTAAGGGCCTACCCCCAAACACCAATACGCTCTAACTTATTCACAATCGATACGGTGTCGAACGCTTTGGCTAGATCGAGAAAAACGCCTTAGCATTTTTGTTTATAATCAACTTCAGTGGTTACGTAATAGGTCAACTGACTGACTACATCCTCAGTGCTTTTCCCTGACCTAAAACCAAATAGTGAGATGGCCAGGATGCTATAGTGTTTCAAAAATTTTGTGAGTCTATTATTAAGCACTGTAGTTTCGAAAGAGATGTAAGTACTGATATTGGCCTATAATTTGATACTTCATCTTGGGACTTACCCTTGTGATCAAGAGTAATTAATGATGTCTTAAAAACATCGGGAAAAATTCTTTGTTCAAAGCATAGTCCAAAAAGATCAGTAACAGGAGGAACAAGAACATTTTTACACGATTTGAGCAATTTTGCCGGAATTGAGTCCCACCCGATGGCGCAGTTGTTTTTAAAGTTCATAATTAATGATTCAATTTCAACTTCATCCTGTGGTAATACTTACCTATATTTGAGAAATATTTATTAATAGCTTCAATATCATTATTATTAGATTGCAATAAGTCATCTGCTGTCGTTTTTTGTTTAGTGCAGCTTGTAATAGGATTCACTGCATATCATGAATCTTTAGTAGTTTTAGCGTTTCCTAGTAGTGATTTTTCATAAGTTATTTTCAACTTCCTTAACAGTGAATTGTAATAATTGCTGTATCGTTTATATTTTTTTACAGAATGCAATTGTTTACGGTTTTCTTATGTTGGTAATGTGGTTTGTCCCTATTTATAACACAGTGCAGAAGCCCAGACGTTATCCAAGATTTTATGATCCTCTTTTTATTAGAAATATGGCATATCTTAGAGTTAGCTTTAATCATATTAATCAATTTATCAACAAGAACTGATGCGGCAAAATTTGCATCTGACGTAGGGGTTATAAAAGAAAAATTAAGTAACTCTATTTTTTTTATAAAAGATTTTATATTTACACTATTAAAGCTGACATTATTATTATACCCATGCTTATACCAAGTAAAACTCTATCATTGTTGTTATTTTTAATATCAATATTTTTTCAAATTTATTTTCATTTAGCCAACAGTCTGTCAAAACAATTATGTCGTTTTCAAATGAAAATCTAGCTAACTCTACCAGTAAGATATCTACATTTTTATATATGACATAATATAGTGACGAAATATTTAGTGATTTATTTTGGATTTTTAGCTAGGTATTGCAGGTTTCAATATCACAATTAAACGCAGAAGCGACATCTATTTGATCTAATTCCGTAGAAATATTCAAATTTGAATTAATCACTGCAAAGAAAAAATATTATGACACAAATATTTATAGGTAAATGTTATTCTGTAGTTCAATATTTTAAGCCCATGTATGGACGAACGTGTCTGAAACTGTTTTTGTATTTGTGAATATTTTGTGTTGACGGATAATGTGGATACAGTAAGATAACTGTGTCATTGTGTAACATTAGCTTAATTAACAGATACAACAAATAACAAGGAAAATTAGAGGACACGCAGTGTGTCTAAAAAAACATTTATATTTAAATTTATTTAAATTTAATTCTTTTTTCTTTTGCAAAATTGCGTGCAAGGCAGTAAATACGTTAGACTTTTGTTGTTAGCTTTCAGATATAAAAACCGGCTTTGCAGGTCCTTCAATTTTGAGGTGAGTCGTGTTCAATTTGGCATCCTTATTTTTGAGATTAATTTTTTTCTATTACTTTTACCGAGGCACAGTTGAAATTAACAAGAATCAATGACGAGATATCTTTTTTACCGATGCGAAATACATCCTTAATTTTCTTCTTCAATAGGAGTAGGTATGGAGTACTCTGGCTGCTTCTTTCACGATTCTACAGAGGTCCTCCTTATTCTCACCCTGTTTTTCGGTATGTGTATGTTTTCGTCGAACACAGCTGACGTTATAGATTTTTGACTATCTCTTCAAGCTGCTGGATACAGCGATCAGTTTTACGTTCCAGTTCCAATTTCTCCGTTTTGACAATCATTTCGCCGTATTGTTGCGAGATAAAGTTGATATTCTCCTTTATTTTAGTATTTTGAGCAGTTATTTCCGAGATAGACGCTTGCAACGCTGCAAACTTAGCGTCAGTATGTAATGCAGTAGTTAATTTTTAGAAGTAGACGGGTTTTTAGAAATCTTCAGATGAATTTATTACTTTTTTAAAGACTTTTTTTAAATTCAATCAGCATTGGTTTTTTTTAAGGTTTGACCCATTTCTTGTTATCGTGAAATATAAACTAGTAATAATTGAGAATATATATCCATTACAACCAATAAGCATTTAACTTGCTTATCAATTCATCTATGAAGTCCACGTTTGGTAGAATCGCAAATAAACTTACGTTAGGGCATAATGTTATCAATTTCATACTATGTATTCAATATGTTGCAATAAGTGGAAGACTAATTAAATTATTATTATTGATTATAATAATACTATCTACTATATACTAATATTGATTATAATAATAGCTTTATCCTGGATAGCTTATATATGTATATGTTAAAGATTCATGATTTTATAATCATAGAAGGGATTTAAAAAAAAATCTAAAATATAAGTAAGTAAGTAATGTTTTATTTCAACAACATACTGCTATACAATCAGTCTTATTTTTAGTTTTTATGTTCCTACGTATAGACAAGGACTATTAACAAGAAGCGTATAGCAGTGTGACGTCAAAAAAGGAAGGAGCGTAACGATCACAATATCCACTTCCCACAATTGATTTTAAAGCCGTAATTAAAAGAATTATTAATTTGGAGTTCCGTTTTATTTTTTTTAGTAAATTGTTTTAGAAAATATATCATCACCTTAGCTTCACAAAATTTTAAGCATATCCATCGCAGGAATAAAAAGTTTCATACAAGCTATCATCCCCTAAGAAACGAATTTTGGAAATTCCACCCCCCTTGGGGATGGAATTTCCAAAATTCATTTCTTAGTGTTCTATAATAAAATTACATATAAAATTTCCAGGCTTCTTGGTTCAGCGATTTGAACGAGCGTTGATCTCGAGATACGCTGTTTTATATATATACACGCGTAATATTAACATTCTAATTTCAAATATTTCTAAATACATTGTCGTTAAAAAAAATGGCTTTTTGCATTTCTTCTTCGTATAAACTTTGGACGAACGGACATGTTAACATGATAAATGTCATAATACTCCGTCCGTGAAATTATGGTCCAAAAGTAAGTCTTTTAATTTTTTTATTAAACAAATAAAATGTAAGAGAGAAAATATTATAAATTAAAAAATTAAAATATTATGTCGTTCTTCTATACATACACAACTTGCCCTTAATATAACGAACTTTATCATTTGTCAAACAAAGAAATTTATACATTTCTGCGTTTAGTCATATGCCATTTGCAGCAAAAGTACTTACATTAGACCTATCCAGTATGATTTTGAAATATTTAATTCTATTAACATATTTACAATGTGCATCATCTCAAAGAAGTTTTACACTAGTTGTGGATACAACAGGTTCCATGAAATTCGAAATAGACAATTTGAAGATGAGCTTAGGACCTGTCTTAACTGCGATCAGGTCCACTAATTTGGCCAACTATATTTTGATACCATTCGGCGATCAAGGTAAGTTACACTATTATTATATATTAGATTAAAATTATTGATTCGATACTAAAAGTAGAAGTATTTTTAAATAAAAGACAATAAAATTAAACATTAACTATAAAGTATTCAAAATTACGCAAATTTCAACAATTATTGTTCACTGTCTTTTCTATAGTATCAATTTTTAATATAGTAATATTATTTTGAAGCTTAGAGTTTAGATTGTATATTATAGATGAATATTATTACCTGCATGAAAAGCCCTAAACTTAAATTTTCTTCTTTGACTGCCCAACCAAGCCAAAAAAATAAAAAATATTTTTTATTTTATTTTATTATTTCTTATTTAGATCATCATCTCATTCTCATGTCATTGTATAATTACGCATAAACTTTTATATTTAATTTTAGACGTCGGTCCGCCATTAGTGTCACAAACTACAAATGGTATAATGGATATAATAGAATTTATGGAAGTTAGCGGCGGTGAAGAATGCCATGAAAATTCTTTGGCAGCTATAGAAAAAGCTCTTCAAGTTAGCCTGCCCAAGTCGTATATTTACGTGTTCACAGATGCACAAGCAAACAAACACACACAATTGGACTCAATTAAAAAATTATGCCAAAAACAAAGAAGTCAGGTACAATTTTAAGATTTTTTTTGTTTTAAAATAGATTAAATGCAAATCTATATTACAGATAAAAATAAATAAATCCACCAGCTTCAGTTTCAAAATATTATTATTATTTTTATAAAAAACTTTGTTACAATGCACTGTGACTTCCTGCGTAAAATACTCATGTGATAATAATGTAACGTGAACAACCGCATCCTATGCCTGATTAATTTTTTAAAGGTCATAAACACTGTTGTATCGCGGTTTGACGTTATTTTTGTAACAAAAATGTTGCATTGGGTTTTTTCCTCCAAATTATCGTGGTCGGACAGTATCCGACAAGTAAAGCGGTGATTGTGGGCATTATCGTCTCTAGAGATATTTGTCAGGGGGGACACGGGGGGTGGGCACACTGAACTCGCGTTTGAAGCATATGTAGTATATATATATATATATATTATATATATATATATATATATATATATATATATATATATATATATATATATATATATATATATATATATATATATATATATATATATATATATACATTCTTAAAATCTGACGAAAACTAACATTGACTGCTAAAAAGAACGGGAGCCTTGTCACACGTTATATATTAAGAAAACCCCTCATACTCAACTCTTCACCCTTTTTTCTCACTTCACATTATATGCTCACATTATGTGTCAAAACTTTTCATATTTTGATAATGAACATTCTGAGGTGGGCACGGAATACAAAATGTTTCGACACTAGATTCTCTTTACCTGCCCTAGCCGGATACACCGGATATACACCGGATATAGCGTATGGAAACCAAAATGTATGTTTCAGGTTGTTATATTTCAAAGTGGTGAATGTACACAGAACAATGATATTCGGGAGAATGAAGAGGATAATGCATATTACGAAATAACCAGCAGCTGTGGTGGATCGATTTTTCATTTAAGTTTGAGCAATTTTCGCGATGTAAGTTTCAATATAGAAATATTCTTTGAATGACGTATATACAGATTTATACATGTGGTATAAAGACAGATACAAACAAAAAACAAAGCGCAGCGTTTACTTCCGCCAAGGAAAGTGGAGAATGGAGCATCTAAGCACTAGATACCCCCTGCCTACTTTTTTACTACTTTTTTTTATATATCCATTCTTAAAGATTTGATACTTCGTATAATTTAAAGGCACTTTAAGCACGTTATAAAAACTGTCACACTCACTATACAGCTCGTACAAATGTAGCCCTTAAAGTAGATCTTTTGAATTCCATCATTGTATATATGTATGTACTTCTACAAAATGAAGTTACTAGGCATCTTTCCCTTCTTCTATATTATTTTATTAAAACATTTATTTAACTCATTGTATATTTCTCATTAGCTTTCAAAGCTTTATATCATTGCGAAGTAGCTTAATTATTACTTGATAGCTAACATAAAACTTAAAGCGCAGTATTGTCTATGATGGTTATGGAAAGTTATTCGATTTTATTTGTACCAGGCTTTAGGCTATATAAAAGAAATAACTAAAGTGGACTGGACCGACGTGGCTACACACAGGGAGTTTAATAATAACAAGCAAATTACGGTAAGTTACTCATGTTTGCTAATTTAAAAAAAGTATTAAAGAAATAAAAAAAATATATAAAGATTTACGTGGCACAGTAGTACAGTGTGTGACTGTTAGCACAGCGCTTGTGTATTCGATTTCCACTCGTGGGAACACAGATTGTTATCGATTTCTCGCTCTGGTAACTATATCGGCAATGGTTGGCAAAAAAAAATTTCTTCCAGCCAACCAGTGGAAGTGAGTCACTTTCAAACAAATGGCGGGAAGCGACAGTGCAAAAAGAAAAAAAAAAGATTTAAAAGAACAATATAAAATAAAACGTAAATTTAAATATTAAATAAGTTATGTATATTTTAAAATATACACCTATACGAAACTATACCATACATAAATAATATATATATATATATATATATATATATATATATATACATATACATTACATAGATACTTCCACCACTCCACGCGCGATGTCTCGAAAATTGGTTGGAAAATCGGGATCGGAGTGTCTTAACACTATGTTCCCTCTCCCTGCTATATTACATATTATATAATATATAATGCAACACATTAATTTCGCAGTTTAAAGCCTTTTTAACATGATAAAAGTATATACATATTTATTTTTAATATGTTTTTAAAGTACACAATTAGCTAATACATTTTTAAAAAATTAAACAAATATCAATGATTTGTATAAGTAACTTTGGAAAGAAATGGTTATGTAATTCGCTATTCAATCAATTTACTTTCTTAGTATTATTAAAAAATGTATTTTAAATGTCAAAATAGATGAAACTTGAACATTTTTTCTTTTCAGCTAACTATTGATACTTACACAAAAGATCTTATTGTTTCAATATCTGCCATTAATCCAACGTTACAAATAAGAAATGTGTATGGAGATAGTATGAGAATAGAGAAAATTGTTGAATCTAGAAGCATGCTGGTAAGTACTTGCCAAATTTTCGAACATTTTTGTTTATTTGAACATTATTAAACAAATTTTATATTAAAGAAATTAAAAAATTAGAAAACGTATAAAAATTCGCTCGTAGGAACTGAACTCGCGCTTCTTGGATACGCTTTTTACTATATATTTTTGTATGTGTAGCATCTTTACAGGGATTTTTATTTTATTTTCGCTACTTAAGATTATTGCTAAAAATCCATAGGCCAGAGAGAATGCAAGTTATTTATTATATTATGTTTATGTTATATTATGTTTTAATAAAAAAAAGAAAGATATTATGTAATTATTTTGCTTAAGTTATTTTTTTTTATTTGAAATAAATTTTTGATTGATAACAATATTAATTCGAAAAGCCAACCAAAAATCATCTTTAAATAAAATGAATCTTCAAGGGACTAAGACTAAATTATTATTCTCTTTCACAGTAAAACAAGCTAAGCATTTATGATACCTAATATAAGTTAAGCTTTTATCTATCATAGTTATCATTTAGCGCAACTTGTTTATATTTTAGTTGGCTCGAATACCAAATATACAAACTGGTGACTATACGACTGAAATAAATTGCCTCGGACGAGCAATAGCGACATTTTATACAAAAAAAGAAATACAGTTTCAGTACGGATTCTCCCCATTAGAACCGGGGAGTCTTAAAGAAACGTCATTGAAGCCTATACCAGGTAGAGAATCATATATTACATTTCATAATTTTTTTATGCTTCACACTTTGTCCCGTATATAGCAAAAATAATTAAATTTCAATGAAAAATGTATATCACGCTGAACAACTTTTGTTAAGGTCCCATTTACTTTTTATTTTATTTTAATTCACATATTATCACATAATAACCGTTATATTTATTATGTAATAATAACGTGACATACTAAAAAACCACGTAGGTTTATCTCCAGCGCCGTCCGTATTCCTATTGTGCGTTTACATAATATTTTTTCAAATAATGCTTTATATTTTTCTTAGTGATTTCCATTCCTAAATTATAATCTAGATAAGTGAGGATATGGAGGATATGTCCTTGCCATACTTGTATTTGCTGAGGAAGCAACTAATTTAATTTGCGTCATACTTGTTTCATTTTGAAAATTACAATGGAAATAATTTTCGTTTAACATTAAATGTCTAATTTAAATTGACTATAGAGAGGTACCTATAAATTTGCAGTGTTTAAATACGATCATTTTGTTAGAATCTACTCAAGTTTTATATTGAATGGGTTTGCAACTGACATGTATGTATAAAATGAAAGCATGTCTTGTCAGTTCTGCCGTAATTGCGAAGTCAGTTGACTCAGCCAGCTAATTATATAACATCAGCTTAGTTTATTAAGTTAATCTATATCTTACAATGTAGGAGAACACGGGGGAATCAAAGCCACGGGGTAATAAGAACCACTTTAGTTTACGTGTATCTGAACAAATTAGATCGTGTTTTCTTATTAGAGAACATAGATGGACGCGGGAGAGGTACGTGTGACTCGACGTGTCGTGAGTTTGTTAGCTTTTGCTTTAGTGCTTAGTGTGTGCGAACACGACACTAGCATAAGTGAGGACAGGTCTTACACAAGTTTTGTATAGTGTCAGCTTATGTCTAAGTAACAATTTACTCTGCTATAAAGCCTACTGAGAATAAAGAGAGCTCTGTTTCTGGCTCTCTTGACGTGTGAGCTAAAAGAGAGTCTTGAATCTAGGATTGCTCCTAGATATTTTGCCTGTGGTTTCTAGGGAATAGGTCGGTTTAACATGTACACGGTGGAGGCCGTTTCGTGTTTGACACGAGGAAACAGGATCGCTTCACTCTAATCCGGATTAACTTCGATCCTCCATAAACGGTACCAATCGTCGAGGGCGTCGGCCGCAGTCTGGAGTCTATCAGTCAACTGGCGAGAAAAGCGAGAAGTCGTTGGTGTACAGTGCGTACAAGATCGGAGAAAAAAGAACGATGTTTTTCAAAAGTTATAGGAGTTTTTTCTTAAGGGGCCCCCATTTCCCCCGTGTTCCCCTACATGTTAGCTATAAAGGCTTTTAATTTGTTTCAAACATAATTAATACGTTCATACCAGTTAAACTTATGGTGAATTAATTATTAATCCTAAACATCTATGAAATAATATAATAATTAGGACAATCATAGTGATCACTCGGGCTGTGCGTTTGTATAGCTAGGCATTTTTTTACACTTTCGTAGCTATCTAGCTATGAGTATGAGCAAAAATTCTACGATATATGTTGCTATTTGATTTTAAATTTGGTCAATGTACGAATATATGAACCATTTTAGTTTTCAGTGTATGTAACACTAGATGACTATCGTAACACAATTTATTAAAAATGTCGAAATCTTCTTGTAATAACATAATATCATTCACTTGTTTAGTTACTACAAGCAAGTGTCATCCGCGTCCTGATGAGTCGAACTGTTTTTTTACACAAATTAATTATATTTTGATTAATATTGTATTAGAAATATATAATAGAATTGTAATAGAAATTTATATGTAGTATGTAATAGAAATTTGTTTTAGCTTTTAAATGGGCTTCTTAAAATATTTCTAATTGTGTAGGTACATATGCTGTCAAAACGCTTCCAAACTGCAGTACATAGTTCCTTTCTCAATATCGTGTGGCTACAATTCCTGGTACATTTACATTTTTAATCCGTATAACAGGACTTCAACAAGTACATGTCCCTCCAAGACTTTGAACGCGTGTAATTCCTGAACTAAACGCAAAATATATATATATATATATATATATATATATATATATATATATATATATATATATATATATATATATATATATATATATATATATATATATATATGTAATACATATATATAATATATATATTATAATTGTGTTGAGGATCAAAATAAGTCTAACATATTAAAATATATCCAAAATCAGCCACTGTGGTCATTTTTACCTGTCCGCTTGGCATAGAATGCCCCAAATTTTATTTAATATTTTTTTTACGTATTATGAATATAACTATTATAGTAGGCATTAATTTTTTTTGTATGTACGTATTTTATTTATATTGATAGTTTATTTAACTATAGTATGTCATATTATTATGGATAATAGGAAACTATTATCCATATTTTTTAATTATTACACTATGGCACCGAAATGGCATAAATTACACAAGGAAAAGTTATTTATATTTTTCATAATTGTATTAATATCTAACAAACATCTAATAATATGTACTTTACTTTATTTTATTTGCCTTACGTATATTCTCCCATTCTAGCGCTATACGAATTCAAAAGTACTACTTAGCTGCTTATTACTATTATACAATAGCATTTTATTATAAGACGTTAATGATGCCCAGATAAAAATCGGAGTATTTTAAGTTCCTACGGTACACTTTGGACAATATCTCCAACAGAAGGTAGACCGTGTCTGCCCAGATGTCTTTAACCATTGACCGTTGGTATGCTAGTCCTGCAGTTCCATGAGAAATCGAGTTTCACGTCACTGTTGTCCATTTTTAATTTAGTAGTAACGAATTTTATGATTTCCTGATATTTTGTTAATGCTACTTCTGGTAATCTTGATATTTCCATGGAACTGCCTAGGACCCTTTGTTCCATTTCGTGTAGTTTAAGAGGTGCACGAAGCAGAGGTGACGCGAAGTTCAGGATTCTTGTATTTTTTTGGAAGTTTTATATTTTTATTATCTTGCATTTTTTTTTCATGTTCCTGTAGATCTCAAGATGAGCGTGTCCAAACAATGTTTATACACCGACCTAACCTATTTTTTCATAAGAACATTCAGTGTACATACACAATTTTTTACTCTTTTGTTATAGTATAAATTACATAATAATGATTATTTGCATTTAATTTACAAGTATTAGATTTTGATATATATATATATATATATATATATATATATATATATATATATATATATATATATATATATATATATATATATATATATATATATATATATATATATATATATATATACATATATATATATATATATATATATATATATATATATATATATATATATATATATATATATTACATAATAATTTTAGGTATTAAAAATTTTATGCTAATATCTCTTCCGGACGTTACGGACGTTGAGCTGATATCAGTGAATTTGCAAGATAACACGGCGAACGCAGTGAAATTAGAATTCTACATTTTAGAAGCCAACAAAGGTTTATATGTGGCAAATATATTTATAACACGCGATACCACATTTAGAGTCATGGTAAGTGTATATTTTTTCATTTTTTATTTTTGAATGCATTTTTGAATGAACTTAGTGCTAAATCACTTCTTTCGTCACTGTAAAACCATTACTAAACTATTAATATGATAAATACGCTGCGGATTAATTTACTTTACTTGTTAATTACTTAAACTTGTTTAGTGTACATGAGCCAACTTTTGTAACTGATAAGAAAATATTAAAATATGAATTAATTAAAATTGTTCCATTAGGTAACATGTCGTGACAAAATAAATTATCAAGAGATCAATGGTGAAACTGATTTATTGCAACCTCAAGAAATAGGTAATGTTGTATTTATTTTTTCCATCTCTTAAGACACTGTTCTACGTTTTTCGTCGGAATTCAAGCACTAATTTCATCTGGAGATGGATATCGAACCTATAAGCATTGTCTTTGCCACAATCAGTCGCTGTCCTGCTACGATGATTAATTTCATTGTAAATTTATTAGTAACTTATATTAAACTAGCGACCCGCTCGCGCTCATCTCACAATCTCTCGAAATCACATTGTACATGTTCAGTATATTCGTATTTACACCAATATAATATATACTTTTTCTAAAATAGAAGTAAAAGTTTTTTCTAAAGTGAAAGTACCGTAAAAATCGGTTCAGCCGTTTCAGAGATTAGCTGGAACAAACAGACGATAGACAAAAATTGTTAAAACTATTATTTTTATATATATATATATATATATATATATATATATATATATATATATATATATATATATATATATATATATATATATATATATATATATATATATATATATATATATATATATATATATATATATATATATATATATACCGTGTATATGAATATAAATTCATATACCTGTATTAAAAATCGGTTATTTTAATATTACAAACAGACACTCCAATTTAATTTATGAGTATAGATTCAATAAAAACAATAACTTTTAACTTAGAAAAGCTTATATTATATTATATTATATTATTATGGTTTCCTCGACTTCTACACGACTTCGTCGGTTTTAGTAAATACCCCGTCCTGAGACCCTCAAGAAAAAAGGTATTTACTTCTACATTTGTCCTATATCCTAAACTAAATAGAAATATAATAAGATTAAAAAGTTTCAATTGGTTTCGATTGTGGGTTCTGTTTCCGATGGATGAAGCTTGTTACTTGAAATGAAATTAAGAAAGTAAGTTAATTTGAAAGATGATGTGATGTTACGTGGATGGCTGTTGAGTTTGAGATGACTGCGTTACAAAAACGGAATCCCCAAGGACTTTACTAATTATGGTGGAAGAGTGTATTGCTGCTTGTTTTTGGAGGATATGAATGTTTATATGTGCATCTAACTTATCGCAGTACCGTTTAAGACTCTTCGCCACTACTCCCGTGGCTCCTACTACTATCGGGATAATTGTGACAGTGGTGTTCCATAACCTAGAGAGTTCAACTTTCAGCGGATGGTATTTGCTGATTTTTTCAATTTCCTTAGCTCCGATATTATAGTCAGATGGTACTGAGATGTCAATGAGGTATGTATTGTTCTTTGCTTTATCTATGTATATCAAATCAGGTCTATTGTGTACTATTGTTATATCTGTTTGTACAGGCATTTCCCACATTAGCTTGGCTGTGTTATTTTCTTTAACAGTTGGTTGTTTTAATTCCTCCTTCCACCATAACTTGTCGGTTTCAATTTTACTTTTCCTAGCCAAGCACCAGAACACATACTGGACTAAATTATTGTGCCTTTTCACGAAATATGTACCAGCAAGTTTTTCGCAGCCTGCAAGAAGATGTTGCACTGTTTCGTCTTTACTCACACACAAGCGGCATTTGCCATCAACATTCCGCTTCAATATATCTCGCTCATGTTGGCGCGTCATTACTGCCTGGTCTTGTATAGCAAATATTGACGATTCCAATGAAGGCGAAATAGGTTGTTTCTTCAGCCATTTAAACGAGAATTCTTTATCAACATTGGCAACATCAAGAACTTTTTTAGGGAATTGGCCATGTAGGCTTTTATTTCTCCAGATTTCATTTTGTTTCTTTACCATGCTATTTTTTATTTCTGTTTTAGTGTGAACTGTATCTGGCGTTATTCTGAATTCTTTTTCTATTTCTAGTGATTGTTTGTATATTGAATATTTTTCCTTCTTCTGATCATGTTGTGCTATTGCTTCTATTAAGTAATCACTCTTCTGTTGTAAATATAATTTGTAATTCAAAATATGAGCTTTATATAAATTATCTATATTAATTAAGCCTCTACCACCACTCGTTACAGGTAAATAGAGCCTCTCTAAATCTGCTTTTTGCTGATGAACTTTTTTCATTGCTAATAGTTTACGTATTTTGATATCTATTCCTTTTAAGTCACTATTTTTATAATTAATTACACTAAATGAGTACATTAAAACTAGAACAGCGTATGTATTAATTCCTTTTATTAAATTTCTTGCATTAAAATATGAATTAGTTATGTTTTTAACCCTCTTGAAGTACTCTTTCATTAATTGGTCTCTAATATCACTATGACTTATATTTCCAGATTTGTTTATTCCCAAATATATATATGTTTGATCTAATTGTAACTGTTTAAAGCTATTTCCGTTCAGTAGGATATGATCATCACCTTCAGCGTAGTTCCTATGTCCAGGAGTTATGTGAAGTATGTCGCATTTATTTAAACCAAATGACATACTTATACTAGAAGTAAAAATTTCCTCACTATTTAATAAAATTTTCAAGTTAGTTCTATTGTTTGCATATACTTTGAAATCATCCATGTATATAAGATGATTAATCCATACGCTGTCCTTTAGATGGTATCCCTTTTTCTCATACTTCCCTAGAATGGTGGATATTGGATTAAGTGCCAAACAAAATAGGAGTGGGGATAAAGAATCCCCCTGAAAAATGCCCCGTCTTACCTGAATCGGTTCAGTAGTAAAAGAGTTTGAAGAACCTTTTGCTGTCATGATAACATTCCATTTTGGCATAGCTCTTTGAAGGAAAAATTTGATAGTTGGTGGGCACTTGTAGATGTCCAATACCCGCAGGAGCCATTCGTGGGAGATAGTATCAAACGCTTTTTGATAGTCTATCCATCCCATACTTATATTTTTTTGGCATTGGTGAGCATCTTCTAGTATGGCCTTGTTTATCATTAAGTGATCTTTGCATCCTCGTACCCCACGACGGCAACCTCTTTGTTCTGGGGCCATGATGTTATTTGTTGTACAATGACTGTATAATTGTTCAGCGAGTATTGAGGTGAGGAGTTTGTACATAGTCGGTAAACATGCAATTGGGCGCCAGTTTTTAGGTTCTGTAGTATCGTTATTTTTTGGTATTAAAATAACTTTACCGGTTGTTAGCCAGTCATCTAACGATTCTTCGCCTTTCAGAATATTTGTAAATAGCATAGCCAAGTGGTCGTGCAATTTAGAAAAATACTTGAGATAGTAGTTTTGTACTTTATCTAGTCCAGGTGCCTTCCAGTTTAGCATTTTACCTACAGCGTGCTTAATCTGTTCAGTAGTAATTTCTTCAAATAGGTTAGTTCTTATAGCTGTACTATTGTGTTGACTAATATCTGATATCCACTTTGCATTATGATTGTAAGAAACCGGTTGTGATAAAATATTTTTCCAAAACTCCTCGGTACTATCTTTGCTCGGTAGTTTTATATTTAAGTTTTCTTGGTTACTGCTTAAATTCCTATATAATCTGTGTTCATCTTCTGTAAACATTTTATTTTGCTGTTTTCTGCTATTTATTGTTTCATATCGTTTAATCCGGCCTGCTAATGCTTTAATTTTTTGTTTCAATAACTCTTCTCTGTTTTTATGGTCTATTTCGTTTTTTATGTTGTGTTTCGAATATAGTTTGTCTTTGATTTTTATCATCTTTCTTGATTTAACGCCTCTGGATATCTCTATCATCTGCCCCAATTCTTTTCTCAAATGTTCTATTTTTACTTTTATTCTTTTCTTCCATGGCGGGTCCGCATGCTGCTTAATTATATTTGTAGGTGAGTAAGGTGTTTGATTATTATTAACTATCAATGTTTTTGCAGCCGAGTAAATAATATCGTTTGTATCTCGGAGAGACCGAGCACCCGCCAAAAGGTTTGGCAAAAAGTTGTTAATAATTGCTAGGTTTTGTAAAAATTTTTTATTAATTTTGGCTTTTGGAAGGTACTCGCGCTCCTCGATAGGTATTTCCTTAATTTCAGCAAAATGGTTAAGAAATTGACAAATTATCGGATTTTGGTGATCATCAGATGCTTCAGCAATTTGGACTTCTTCCATTTTGTTAGTTTCAATGTCTACTGTATGTTGTTCGAATATCTCTTCTGTTACGCTATTAAGGGTGGTGGTTATGTTTATGTGAGTGTTGTCATGTTGTGTTAACTGTATTTTATTTTCAGCAGATTGTTTTATTTGGTTAAGTAGCTCTAGAGATATAAGCTTCTGTTTCAAAATTCGACGTGCTTGGTTGGATAGTGTATTTCCATTAAATCTTAGTATTTTTGGATTTTCAGGGTTCCGTTCCTTAAAGATACTTTCCAATTTTTTTATGTATTCCGTACCTTCACATTTTGCCATATAATAGCAAAACATTAGCTCTTCTTCCTCTTGTTGTGTCCACTTCCTTCTCCTGTCACTTTGAGATTTGTTCATGTTTATTGGATCTGGGCTGTTATTACTATTACTAGTTTGTTCTGGTTGATTTGTGAGTGTTGATGATGTGAATGTTGTGATCGGGTGAGTGCTTTGTGCGATTGTAGTAACTGTGATGGATGCTTGTTGTGTTTCATTTTCTATTGTTTTTTGTATTCTATCGAGTGTATGTTTTGAAAGAACGTTTTGTTTTATGATTCGGCGCGCTTGGTTAGATAGAAGACTTCCGTTCATGTATCTTTTTGAGTTGGATGGATTCAGTTCGCTAAAAATGTTTTCTAGTTTTCTAATGTATCCCCCTCCTTTACTTCTAGCCTTATAGTAACAATATATAAGCTCCACTAGTTCTAGTTGTGACCACTTCTGTCTTCCTGTTGCTGTTGAACTTATTGTGGTCCCCACGGATGGACCGGCCAAGTGTTCAGTGGGAGATTCCCGTCTCGGCAAAGTCTCATTCGTTCCTACCCCATTCCCCTCAGAATCGGCTGTGACATTTTCGGTTCCCCCGACTCTCGCCCGCCTGTTCAGCGAAGAGCCACTGGCGGTCCGCATGCTGTCATGTCCAGCGCCAGCTCCAGACATGCCCCGGCGATCACCCCCGGGTAGCGACCCTATACGTGTATTCTTAAATTGTCTCTTCATGATTAAGAAGGTTGCTAGTGCTCCGTTGGCCATCGATTAAGTCACCGCCTGTTACACAGACTTCGATGTTCCACCCCTCACGTGGCATAGATGTTACAGCCGGACGTGGAGCTAGGCTTTGAGGGGCTAATATATTATATTATATATTATATTATATTATATTATATTATATTATTAATTTTGTTATT
The DNA here is from genome assembly GCA_037127375.1 of Dione juno. Classification (NCBI taxonomy): domain Eukaryota; kingdom Metazoa; phylum Arthropoda; class Insecta; order Lepidoptera; family Nymphalidae; genus Dione; species Dione juno. The sequence continues at coordinate 3,334,088 of JAXRJS010000091.1, read as the reverse complement.
ACAGTGACTTCTTCCAAATGGTCAAAACCACAAGCGAATATTATAGAACAAGAATCACCTCTCATCGATTTCGGCACGAGTTATAGAACTGCCTGTAAAGTGAACGGTTTTCCCAAGCCCGAGATCTGGTGGGAAGATGATATGGGCGAGACGTTGCCATCTGAAGTATGTACCTAATACAATGTTTTATAAGAATTACTATTTAATATGATTATAACCCGAAATATAATCGAAAAGAAACTGATAATCTCTTTTTAGGTTTCCGTAGCCGAATGAAAAAAACGGAACCCTTATTCTAGATTCTTTCCCATACTTAGAACTGAGACTGAAACAACAAACCCGTATGGCTTATCGTGCACACGTCTGTGTGTGATATCTATGGATAGGTCCTCAAAAATGATACTGGTGTTTCTAATATATTTTTTTTCTAACTGAATAGTTTGCGCGAGAGATCCCCAAAATGGTGGATTACGTGTCCCCCCTCCCTCTTGTAACTTCTAAAATACTAATATGATAATTATAATAATAAAGATAAAAAAAATATATGATGTACATTACCATGTAAAGTTCCATCGAAAATTGGTTTGAGTTTTTAATATGTCATAAATCAAAAACATATAATAAATCCAAATATTAGACTATAGAAAGCTAAAGATTGTAGGCCACCGTTATTAAGACATCGATCAAAGTTACAACGAACTAAAAGAACTTTTATTTTATGTTATTTGCTGCTACGGAACCATTTATGGGCGAGTCCGACTCGCACTTGTTCAAAATTATTATGACTTACTAGTGGATCGCACGTAAAGCTTCGCCAATTTATGATTTTTTTTCAACTTTTTGTTTGTCAACTACGTACATGTACATGTTTGTCAACTACGTACATGTACATGTTTGTCAACTACGTACATGTACCTATGATGATTTTCATTTGTCTTTTTTTATAGCCGTAGCTCCCCTCTGTAACTGACCAGTATTTTATTCCCGCCCTTTAAAACTAATTCTTTGTTAAATCAAGAACCCTCTTTATTTTTCTGCATATTATTTTCCGCCCTTCATAATGAGACCATAACCGATTTTCATGTGCAGCTATAATCCCATAGTCGCTGGAACAAAAATAGGGTACGCTATTAATATGCAAGATGCTTATGACTTCTATTCTCCATTTCCTCCTTGGTCTATTATTGCAGTTTTCTCATCCATTTCATATATTTCGTCTCTACTATACCTGCATATTTTTTCATCCATTTCATATATTTCGTCTCTATATCTACGTACTTCATAGATAAATCACTTCATTCATTAAAATATATCGCTTCAAAAAAAATTAGTCGTTGATTAAAACAAATTTTCGTCGAATTTTATTATCAGAATACGTCATGTTAGTTTCATACATGTGGGTGGAAATGGGGAATTCTGGTATACATCATAAAGTTAGTATATATATATATATATATATATATATATATATATATATATATATATATATATATATATATATATATATATATATATATATTTATATATGTACATATATTATATTACGTATAGTAGATTATTATAATCTACGAATGTATATTGTTATAACTTAAACTCAAGTTGTAAATTTATATGTTTTAAATTGTTGTTGTTGTTGTCTTTATATATGGCGTTTCGAGCGTGCCAATATGTTTTCAATTACTGGACACTTAAAGAACGTATGGAATATATATATGTCTGCCAAAACTGTCGAGTTTGCTATACAAATATATTTTAGATTTAAAATAACCTCGTACAAAAGATAAACCTGATCTGGTTTATTCCTTGATTTACTTTTTGATTTTGATAAATAATAAAATAGTAAGAATTTAAATTAATATAATATATTTATATAAAAATAATAATCATTTTTACTTATATGTCTTTCCAGAGTGCTCTGCTCATAATGCCTTCCACTTATATAAGCTACGTATCCATTACGAATACAACTCGCAATGCAACGATATTTTGTAAATGTAAAAATTCTGAAGGGGAAGATGCTTTTTCCATCGATTTGTATGTTAATCGTACTTTTACCTTTGACGTTATACAGTTCCCAACAGGTAAGAGAACCTATATATTTTTATTAATATACTTGACGTGATTTAGTGGTTACATTGAATTACAAGAATCAAACAAAACGGTTACAGGTTTGTGGCTTACGGTTACAGCTTAAGCTGAAAAATTTATCAAGCACTTAATTTGCTTGGCCAAAGCTCATGTGATCAAAAGCCTAAGGCAGAAATATATTCGTATGAGAATATGTTTTAAAATTCAATTTAAAATGATAAGATCTAACTATTTCTCTGTCCCTCTGTCTACTCTGCTATATTCAAGAGAAATTCTAGTGATAAGACACTTTGTTCCCCATTTTCCGCTCAATTTTAGAGACAGTGTGATGAAATAATTAATTACCCCCGAGTGAGAATCGACCCCGCAACCGTGTATTTAGTCAAATGCTGTGCCCTTGCGCTTGCGCAACGTTTAAATTGCCTTATCAACTTTGAACTTTAATACTATTTTTAACCATTTTAAATCTTATAAATTTCATTCAGAGTAATAATAAATTAATGTTTTAGATATCACAATTGAATATGGCGATAACGGTGAATTGCATTGTGAAGCAAATGCATATCCAGATGCCGAAATTAAGTGGTACCATAACGATACGCTGATTGAACACGAGGAAAATGTTGAAATAGTACCAGATCAGTATATGTTGATGATTAACAATATGAGTATCGAACATACTGGAGAGTACAAGTGTATGATATCTAATTCTGTAGAAAGCAGAAGTTATATAGCTAATGTATATATAAGCGGTCTAGGTAAATAAATATATGAACAATTTATATTTATTTTAAGCTTTTTCCGTGTTTTGCCAATTTAAGGAATAGTGGAGACTTTCCTATTAGTAATAAATAATATGCTACAACTAATTATCTAATATAAGCTAAATCTATGAAACATATAAAAAACAGATTAATTAGGAATTTTGGAAATCAGATATTAAGTATTGTCTATGAATCATGTGATATCTTGATAGTTAATAATAGTATGGATCATTTCTTTAGGGAGATTTTCAAAACCTTAAAATTAATCATTTAGGCAATACTACTTATCAAATATTTTATAATTTTTTAAATGGCTGGCTAACTGTGCATTTCCTATAAGGAAACAAAAGTATCTATAAAACGAATAAAGGTTTGCTAACGTCAAATATTAATTGTAATAAACGTATAAGAACTTCGACACAGCTCGATAAGTACGTAGGGCTTAATTAACTAGAGGGCATGAACGGTGTCCAAGAGGCACAGCCACTCATTCAGCTTAACAAGTATTACAACATTTCATAAGCAGCATTCACAACACATAGTGTTGATTTCACAACACATACACAAATGAAAAATATGTTTTCTTTTACAGAGCCACCAAAAATAGAGGTACAAAAATCTGAAGTCGTTTTAAAACCTGGCGATTGGACTGAACAGACGTGCACGTATGTAAATTTAAATTATTATAACATAATAATAGTAATAACCGGTACTTTTAAATAAATCATTCTATCATCTTAATATATATTTGTTTTTATATTAATCATTAATTTTAATAGATAAAATTAATTATTTTTACTATTAAAATTTCAGTGTTTTGGAAGGTATACCAGTACCGGAAGTGACATGGAAATATAAATCTAGAAATGGGGACCTTGACAACCTTCCAGATGGCGTATATGTCGAAGGCAAATTATTGAAAATACCATCCGCTGATATAAACCATGGAGGGTTCTACGTTTGTGAAGCAGTTAATTTACTAGGAATAGATGATAGGGAAGTAGCTGTTAAAGTGCAATGTAAGATGTATGGATTTTCAACATTTTCTTGAAATTTTGGCCAAGTTGATTCCATCATATTTATGGTAGTTAAGTTACTGTCTAGTCTGTTAAGTTACTTAAAAAGTAATTAAGGCACCTTAAGCTATTAATCATTATAAAAAATATACTTTTCAATATTACAGATGCACCAAAGATCAAAAATGGCGATGAAGTTAAAATTGCTCAGGTTGGTGATTTAGTTGAATTCCCATGTGATGTCGATGCTGTACCCAAAGCAGAAGTTTACTGGGATATGTACCAAGACGACGTAATTGTCGCTTTAGACGAACGCCACCGCACAGATGACAGACACACTCATAGGTAGTTTCAATCAATGTGAATTTTAAATAATTCAATTATTAATAAATCTATAAATTATTAATTATAAATATATTACATATTTTTAAGTGTTATTCGACCTTTAAGGAAAAATATATTAAGAATATTGGTAAAAACTTGCCTTGGATCGTATCCAAGAGACGCAGATTTGAAAGTTTGACTGAGTAAACCCTGGCAAATAATATTCATTAAGCGCTTCGTGCGTGAGGCGCATGAAGAAAACAAGTTGTACTTTCTAAGTGTTTTAAACTTCATCGTCTCATTCATAGCATTGCTGCTTCTCTAAATTATGATTTATTTAAAAATTATATATTTCCATATTAGAAGTTATTGTCGTAATATAGCAATTGTATGTGGGGAACGGAGTGTCATGACACTAGGTTCCCAGGGAGATCCCAACACTAGATAGGGTAGGTGAAACTTATAACAACATAATAGTACGATATTAAAGCTCCTTATTTTTCAAGGTTTTTCGCTGGCTCTAACGATTCAGGAATGTATCATTGCGTAGCTCAAAATGACATGGGTCGTGCGACAAGAACCGTGACATTAAATGTTTTAGGTAAGCCAATGATATCCTTTTTATTATATTATTGTATAATATGGAAAGAATGTAGAGAACAGAGCAGTTGATCTCTTTGCCTACACTATTCTGCGGGAAAAAGCGTGAAGCTGTTATCAAGCTGTTGTTATCAAACTCGTTATGGCGCCAACAAAATGTGTTTGCCAACGCCAACATTGATTTTGATAGTTATGTAAAAAGCATCTACTGTCTCTAGCAGGACTTTTACATATTCAAAAACATTGTTGTACGTGAGAAAATAGTCTAACTACAGATAGAACAAATAGATTGGTATACAACTAATTTGTTATATTTGTCTCTGAGAATAGATTTCATACTAACTGCATAATGTTGTATGTATGTACCTAAGTTTCTGGTATACGAATAGCTTTTATCTGTGGCTACACCCCCTTTATCACATGGAATCAACTAAGAAACGTATATGTTACATGACACATTTTACGTGCCCGAGATAACTGTTACCGTAATTACAGTGACTTACATATATCGAAATAATTAGCTTGAAGTAAGCCTGGAAATATATCAATTTGAAATTAAAAATGAAAATAAAGAATAGACTGAACTGCCAGTCTTGATGGTCCTGATGGTGGAGGATTCAAATTACTCTCAGGGAAATGTTTGTACTAAACAAATTCGAATCAATATTTATATATTTGAAATATTTGTTCTAATCTTACGTTAAGCATTGTACATTGTACTTAACCACTCAACACTATATCTAGTTCTTTGTTGGTACGATTAACGTTATAGTGCAGTGCAGTATCAAGTGAGGAGATTAAATATTGATTTATTTTCTTTTTTTTAAGTACCTGTGCACATAGAGCGTTTGCAATGGGAGACTTTGACAGTTAAGACAGGTATGACCATAGTGTTACCATGCAACATAAAATATGGTAATCCTGTTCCAGCAACAAAATGGCAATACGTTTCACCGTACTTTAATACTACTGTACTACTGAGGTGAGAATCCAATTGGATGCAGATAAATATAAAAAAAAATATAAATGACGTCAGGTGTATATAAAGATGCCATTGTGACGAAGTTGTATAGTGTCTGAATTTAAACGCGATGCACAATAATCCAATACACAATTCTTCTAAAAATTGTCAAAAAGCGGAATATGGAGTAATGTATCACATAGCTTTATCCTTGGTTACCGCGTGATGTGTGATAAAAAAATTAATATAAATCAGTAAAATATATCGATTTCATATGAGTTAGCTCTGTGGCACTGAGTGTGGTTTTCAAACATGATATTAATAAAGAGTGATTTTATTTATTTTCTGTAGAACAATAGAAAACAATGATTCAATTAATATTACAGATTTAATTTGTACATAGACAAAGCAAATTAAGCTCAAATCAACAGGCTGATTATCATCTAACTCAGCAGTAGTATATATAAACAAAATTGAACGTAAATAAATAATATATAACAATAACAATGAACTCAAGAATATTGAATAGATAGTTTAGATGGAAACGAACTCACAACCTACGCAATGATTTATTTACTAACATCTACTACTAATAAAATATCAAAAGGTAAACTAATATGTGTGTTAATTATTTAATTATTTTCAGTGGGTCGGGTAGATTAAACCTAGTGTTACAAAATGTAACCCGAAAACAAGGTGGTACATACCAGTGTGTTGCAGAAAATGAAGTCGGTAAAGACTCAGTTATGGTAGTTCTAAAAGTAGTATAATAATGAATTCTAATAAAAATTATAAAATATAGCAAATGTTATATGATTTGTCTTCCCATTAAATATATTATTCATAATTTTAAGCACTTAGTAGTAAGTTATGTTTTTGTATTTAGCAATTTTATTATTCACCTATTTACTATATTTTTAAGTAAACATCGGCACAATAAATAAATTATCAATAAGCAAAATATGTTGGTTTTATTTGTCTAAATAATAATTAAACATGAAGGGTATATAGGGATGCATATATATACTATATTAAAGTCTATTTTTATATTATTTTATTTAAGATTTAATTCGTTTATGTTATATGTGACCCTATTACAATATACGAAAATCATCAGTAAATAATAATTTTGGAAAGGAACGAAATAATCATGGTGTGTTATTTGACCATTTTTTTTATTTTTTTAATATTTGTTTGTGTTTTTATATATTTGTTGCTTTAAAATACCCTTAGCGAGGATCTTGTTCGAAATAATTACAAAAATTTCACTAATTTTAAAAACGTAAATTTGTGATAAACGTATCTCGTATTTAACGTTTTTTGTCAATGTCGTTAATTAGCTATACGCGGTATCCCGCACATGGCAGGCAGGGCTCGCTTTCCGCCTTTCGAAGCATTGCGTGTTGAGTGGCGTAACTTAACGCCGCGCGTTTTGCCTTGTTACCAGAGCGAAAAAAATAAAAATCATTAATTCTCCCCGAGTGGCAATTGAACGTTAAAATTTCAAGATATATTTTAAAATGTTATACTTCTATGTAGCGTATACTTAAAGAGTGCCATCTTGTAAAAAGGGCCAATTGAAAAGTGTCCAGACAGCAAATTATTGTGGCTAGTGTAGCAATAGTAATTGTATATGAATTGAAAAAAGGAATATTTTTCGTAATTTGTGTATTTAAAAAATATGCAGCAATTAAAATTCAACTAATTAGGTACTCGTAGTAATAACTAAGCGAAAGTGAAGCAAAGAAGCATTTCCTTTTTATTTAGTATTTTATTTTAATAGTATATGGCGTTGTTCAAAATCCTTCCACTTGCAACTGTGGCGCCGCCTTACCTTGTTCCATTTCAGGGGACACTTGAGTATACTAACTTGATACTCCTTAGGTCTATGTTCCATAAATTTTTCTTGCGTATTTGTGGATGTCCTAAAATTTCTAAGCGGAGAAGAGTCATTCAATTTCTGTTATATCTTCAACTATAGAAATGGTAAGTAAGTAAAAAAGCACAAGAAATATACTAAATATACATACATTAATTTAACACACTAAATCCCTTTTTGAATGTATATTTCGTGTAATATGTTATTGTATTGTATTATTGTGAGGAACAAATAATATTAAATTCAAGACAAAAATTGTATAAATAAATGAACTGAAATAAAGTGTGTTTGTGAGTCTGGCCTTAGATGATTATATACGAGTAGTATATAATCATCTAAGACCAGACTCACAAACACACTTTATTTCAGTTCAATTCAATTATTTAGCCATAACTAACGCCATAGCGTTCCCAACGTGCCAGTTGAACACAGATCACTTGGCCAATGTCACGTTGTATGGAAAACACTTTAAAGATGTTGTACGCTAAAAAAGAGATAATATATAAAATATAGTCATCATCTATAACGAAATAATTAATATTTATATTATATACACAAGATAGTTCAGATTAGTAGAAGTAATATTTTACAAAGATGTTCGTTTAATTAAAGTTTAATGTTATTATAATTAATATATTACGAACTAAACAAAAACAATAACTAACATTGAACATTAAGAGGATGGGGGACTTTATGAGGAATGGCATCATATAAAGAATGGGTTCACTTGGGACAAGTGAAAAGGCCACACAGAGTAGTCCCTGACCCTGATCTGCAGATATCAGTTCTGGCAGCTTACTTTACTTACCATTTCTATAAATGAAGATATAACAGAAATTGAATTACTCTTCTCCGCTTAGAAACTTTAGAACATCCACAAATACTCAGGAATTTATGAAACCTAGACCTAAGAAGTATCAAGTTAGTATACTCAAGTGTCCCCTGAAATAGAGCAAGGTAAGGCGGCGCCACAGTTGCAAGTGGAAGGATTTTGAAAACAACGCCATATACTATTAAAATAAAATACTAAATAAAAAGTAAACGAATATTTCTTTGCTTCACTTTCGCTTAGTTACTACTACGAGTACTTAATTAGTTGAATTTTAATTGCTGCATATTTTTTAAATACACAAATTACGAAAAATATTCCTTTTTTCAATTCATATACAATTACTCTTGCTACACTAGCCACAATAATTTGCTGTCTAGACACTTTTCAATTGGCCCTCTTTACAAGATGGCACTCTTTAAGTATACGCTACATAGAAGTATAACATTTTAAAATATATCTTGAAATTTTAACGTTCAATTGCCACTCGGGGAGAATTAATGATTTTTATTTTTTTCGCTCTGGTAACAAGGCAAAAAGCGCGGCGTTAAGTTACGCCACTCAACACGCAATGCTTCGAAAGGCGGAAAGCGAGGAACGGCCCGGCCTGCCATGAGGCAGGGCCTAAGGACCCTGCCAGATCCACAGGCGTACAAGCATGCTCAAGGTGCAAACGACAAATTGTTGTTATAATGCTCCGTTCAATAATTGTTTGAGTGCAAAACAAAAGTTACCTTGGGACAATATGTTGAATAGACGTACTTACCTTTCTGAGACTACAAAGCGTCCCAGAATTTATTCCAGAATATATTCCAGGATTTATCTAAATGAGTAAAACCAAGAGGCGCCACCTGGGCCGTGATAGGAAAATGATCTATAGTAATATACTTGATGGAAATTTTTTCACAGGAATCTGCAGACTCATTCCCACTGATTCCGGAATGACCTGAAATCTACACCAAAGTAATATCTAGACCCTTTAGTGATTAATTTGACATGTGTATAATTCTTTACAAATCCTTAGAATAATGGATCGCCTTAATTAACTATGAAATGGATTTCAATTTATTTCATATATATGGAATTTATAGGATTTTTTATAGTTTGTGGTTTCTACCTTTGTTATCTATATGACTTTCCCTTTAGAATGTCAATTGACATTTATGTCAACAGGCAATTCTTATGTCATTGTCAAATCAATGAATCAGTTTAGCCTTTTCTAGTGTTTATTTTGTCAAGCAAGTGAACCATTATATTTCAAATTTTGTATTAGAAAATGTGCTTTTAAACATGTCTTGCCTTAAAATTCCCCCTTATATTTTACAAGAACTCCCTGACATTACTGACACTATAAATTATCCTATTAAAAACATACAGCGCATAAAGGTTAGTAGAAATTGGCTTTGGCAATTGTTCAAATACTGTTTTAGTTAGTAATTATGTTATAGTATCTTGTAATGTATGATATGTGGTCTCCTTGCTTCATATTATATTATACTCTATTTTTAATTTAATGCTCAATAGTTGCACAATGTTATTACTTATTTCTTTCTTATAATTAAAATAATTGAACTTTTTTTCAATATGATATCATTATAAAATATTATTTGAAAAATCACATATAATTTTCAAAAAGAATATTTTTAATTTTAGTGACATTTTTAAAAATATTTAAGACCTTATTAATAATTCATGTTATGAATGATTAGACTTAGCTAGAATGTATATTTAATTTTCAAAAAAAGTATGATGTGTAGTAGATATATGATTATAATGTTATTTATATCTAGATTCTTTTTTTATTGTTTGTTATGTAATTCTACTATTTAATTAGTGCAAGTTGAAGTAGTAAAAATATGATCCTCTTGGAAATGACCAGACTAGTGACACAATTTTTATTCAAAATACCAATTTTCTCCAATATAACACTTAAATACTTTCATTATATAAAGATGTTTTTTAAATGTATATTAAGAAAAGTAAGCGAAAAAATTTAAAAATATAAAAAAATATTCCTACAGTAATTAGACATGGGTCCAGGCCATACATAGGTAGGGCTCTAACCTGAAAAACCTCCTCACTATATATGCTGTCTTAAGCAATACTGCATGCATCTGGTTCTTTATCCAACACTCATTAAGATGTTGATTAAATATTTTTCCTGTAGAAGTGTTGACAGAAACCATTATTGACACAATGATAGTTTCAACAACATTCTGAATTGCAATAATCTTATATAAAATATAATTTGTAATTGTAGATATTTATTATATGTCTATTAACTTTTCAGTACACATGCTTTGATGTGTCACGGACATTGATAGCTTTTGGAGCCACCAGCGGAGGTATTTATGTATTTAATAGATGGCCATGTGAATTTGTCCAGCTTATTCCAAGTAAAGTGAGTTGTTTGATATTTTCTTTATTTTTAATTGATTATAAACAAGTATTGTTTTTGCTGCTCTTATCTGACAAAAAAGAGTTTCTACTCTTTTTTACTTACTTAATTATAACTTTTATGTTATTTTTAACGTTTAATATGTATTATGAATAATATTTAATTAATTAATTTTTTTTATATTTTTATTCAATTGTTGCCTTAGAAAAGTATTATTTGGTTTTAAATATTATAAAAGTCAATGGCGCGAATAGTACAGTGTAGCTGACTGTACAATAGTTATGTGTTCAATCTCCATACAAGAGAAATAATTGTTTTTATAAAAAAAAATATTCTGCCACTCAAGCCTAAGAATATAATATCCATAAACAAAAATTTAAATGAAACAAAAATTATATTCTAGGATGGTCCTATAACTCGTCTAGCAATATCTACAGATGAAAAGCACATAGGTTTTGCAAACGGCAAAGGCATTGTAACGGTAACTGAATGTGAACAGACACTAAGTGGTAATTTTTCTACTACTTCGTCCAAAGAACACCAAGGAAATGAAGTTACTGCGATGGTCTGGACTGCCAATATGTTGATAACTGGTGATGATGTTGGAAAAGTTTCTATTTTACAGTTGCAGAATTTTATTGTGAGTACGTTTTTATTTAAGAAATGCGTATTTTTGGAAAATATGTAAAGAATGCTAATGGTCTTAGTAAAGAAAAGTGGGTACTTGGGCGAGAGAGTCTAACTTTCGTCTCCACTTTCCGTCCGTATCTCATACACAATATGTGTGGAGTGGCAGAACGCAACGTCATACTTTGTCATGCAAAGGAAGGGAAATTAAAATAAACTATGTTCCCAAGTGAGAACCAAACTCACAATAACCTTATAGCATATAAAAGAGTACATTTTTTAGTAATACGTATATTTTTCTTATATAATATACGTTTAATATTAGATGGCTGATATCAGCTTTAAATCATCATTATCAATGGCTGTACAGCCCTCTCTATGGGCCCTAGCCTCCTCTAAAGCTGTACTCCATTCCTCTCAGCTCTCAGCTTTAAATGAAGGTTATTTAAAATATTTTTTCTCACGATAAACTATCGTTTTAATTCTATATAATTCCAGGCAAAAAGGATGTTTCAAAGTTCCTCGCAAATTATAATGAGCTTAGATTCCCGAGTTTGTCAACTCGATGCTAAGGAATGTATGCTCCTAGTTTCAACATTAACAAAGTGCTACATTTGTAATACTACTCAAGAACAATATAGACAAATCGGTCAAAAACTACGAGACGGTGAATTTGGTGCTTGTTTTGCATATATAGAAAAACCACTTACAAATGGTACTGTAGAAAATACTCAGCCAGATTTTACTGAAGTTAAGAAATATAATATTGTTGATGACGATACAGGATTCGTTGTGGGAGAGGAGTTTGCGGATGTAGTGATATTTTGTGCGAGACCCTCGTCTAGATTGTGGGAGGCGAGTGTAGACGGAACGGTCAGAAGGACGCATCAGTTCAAACACGTGTTAGCTAATCATCCAATGAAAATAATCACAAGAGATGCCTATGAAACAGAATCAATCAATTTCAATGATTCCAAAAACGATAACGGTCAATCTGTTAATTTTTCCAAAATATACACTCTAAACGATGTTATATTTTCATATAGCAGAAACTCGTTATTTTTTCTTAATGTCCAAAACGTAGACAATACTGTGTGGTTCGATGAATACAACGATATAGTTGAATGTAGAGTGTTTAATGATATGGTGTACCTCAGATTAGCTAATAGCTCTCTAATTAGTTTAAGATATACAAAAATAGACAAATTTCTAGTTCAATGCTATGCTGATGGCAAATATAGACTGTGTGCGGAAATGTGTGCCTTGTTCAGAGATTATCTACTTTCCGACAGTTCTTCGTCGAAATTACATATGTTAGTCGGCTTGAAGGACAAACTAGACAATGGTATACTAAAAAATTTAGAGGATCTGATGGAAAAGTTTGAAAAACAAAAAGTAAACGATGCTACTCAAATGAAATCAGGCATTTTTGTCGTAGATAACACGTATACGCAAACGCTTTTAAATGATAGTGCGAAAGTGAGACAGAATGACGAAATTATTTTCAGTCCACCTGATGCTCTACAGACTCTCAAAGGATTGAGTGTGACAGTGTCAGATAAATTTAGTACCAGTAAGAAAATGCTAAGGGAAAAATGGGGAGATTTTGAGGAAAAAATGAAACATCTAAGTATTGACAAGCAAGAGGCACCTCAAATTAAACAGGATAGTGAAAAATATCCAAAATGGATACCGAGAGACGATTACGACGCAGAAACGGTTAGTGTCACAGATAATGATATAGTTTTTAGAGAATCTAGTCAAGACCAAAACGATATTGTACAAATTGACAATAGTATTTTAGAAAAAGACAAAGTATGCAAAATGTTGTACCAGCAAGCGAGATTAAGTCTCGTAAACAAAGATTCGGAATCAAATATAAACTCGATTATCGATGATTTCACAATAGATATCAACGAAGTGCACGATCTTATGTTATCTGTAGAAAATTATTGCAAAACAATAGATTCAATCGAAGAATCGAAATTTGTTCCGAATAACATATTTCTAACGTACTTAAACAACGCTCAAAACAGATCGGACATAATAAGATGCATAATAAAAGACGAAGTTGTGTATAAATATTTCGTGGATTCATGTATTGCGGTGAATTTGAAAACACAAAAATACTCAAGCATAGGTTGTGAATGTGGTTTCCCCCTGCCTTATATACGTACTAGTCAAATGCCAATATTTTCGGAGCTTATAGACGATTTCATAGAACAACAATGGTCGAATCAAACTAAAGAACAGTGTTACGAGATGTGCAAAAGAATGCCTCACTTATGGCGCAAAATATTATATTTACGTAGAAATGAAGATTTGATAAACGTTCTGAGGGTACTTCTACAAATGCTTGATGAGACTCTGTTACATTCTTTTCTACCACAATTCACATTGGACACTTGGGATAGGGCGATACAGTTGTACGCCACATTATATGCAAATATATGTTTAAATTGCAATAAAAAGTTTGAGCACATATCAGTAAAAGATATGCTGAGCTGGGATCAGTTAGGTGCGATGGTAATAAAATCCGTCGGTGGCAAGAACGCCATAAAAGTCATGGAGAAACATGCAGATCTCATAGAAATGGGAGCGTTGACAATGAAATTTTATCATACATGCTTATTAGTGCATATGTTTGAGAAATATGACAGTACAGTTGTTATTCCTTTGGTTGATGCTGTATACAGTGCATATGATTATGAGGATGCTAAGATTGAGGTGAGATATTGTTGTAATTATTATTTTTTTGCGAATATAACGAGATATGTACATGCGACTTTGAATACCGTCCAAGTTATATTATTAATATTATTAACATATACCTGTTTCCAGTTGTTTTCATAAGATAATAATAATTTGTAGCAATAGTTGTCGTGATTTTCTCTCACACATAGAAGTCTAATGGATATAATATTTCAATCATTAAATAAAATAAAAAATATATCAAGTTTAGCTAATCAGATTTTGTGACTTAATGTACATATATACATACATATGTACATATATATGTTTGTATGTACGGGGAAAGATATGTATGTGCGTACATACATATCTTTCCCTGTTTCTTTAACGGGGTCGTCAGAGAGAACGGAGTGCCAAACGCTGCAATTGCTGCATACCTCTTTCGCCTCGTCCACTGTCATTAATCTATTCATACACGCCCTCCTCATGCTTTCCAGTATCTTCGACACTGTGTTATCGAAGGTCAACCGAGGTCTTCCTTTACCTCTCTTACCATTCTTGCTTCATATATATTTTTTACTATTCTTCCATCACTCATTCTCTTGACGTGACCAAATAATCTGAGTGTGTTCTTCTGCATTTTCCCGCTCACTGTGATATCATCACTGGTACCTACTATTCTGTGTAACTCTTCATCTTTCTTTCATTTTTCTTCTGTAATACCCACGTTTCACCGCTATATAACAGTGTCGGCCGCAGAACTTCATTGTGTACGGCCAAATTTGCAGCTACACTGACGTTCTGGCGTCTCAACAAAGCAACTAAAACACCGTTAATTCTGTTTCCGGCAGCAATACCCGTTTCCACATCCAATATATAAATACTGGAAGGAATATCACTTAAAACGTTTTATTTTGCATATAATGATTGGAAATTCTTCTCATTGGAAAGTTTTATTACATACTTTTTGGTTAGTTTAGTAAGATAAAGCTGGCAGGATATATAATACCTTTAAGCGGGTAGAACATAGAGACCTAAGTTACATGAAGCATTGGCGTTAGCGTCCTATACTCAACACGCAATATCTAATACTAGATTGTATGTGTGTATCTGTCTGCCCTGCTCTGTATATGCAGGACAAGCTGAAAAAAAGGCTTTATAGATATTATTATTATTTAAGCCTTACTAAAACATACATTTATTTATTTTTTACAGATACAAAAACTGTTATTAAACTCGTCGAATGGAAATCTGAGAAATACAGCGCTACCATTAACAGTCGCCGGGACTTCACCGAGTTGGGGCTTAAAGAAATTATACGAAAAAAATTCACCCTTACAAAAAGGTAACAAAATATTGAATGATATTTTAATAGCTATGACAATGAACGATTTGATGGATTGCAGTCTCTGTGGGTTGCCATTACAAAATGAAGTGCTAATTCAAGATGGCGGACTTTGGGTTTTTAAATGTGGCCACACTTTTCATGGCGCTTGTCTTAATTTGAATAAAATTAAATTGTGTCCATCTTGTTGTATGCAATGATTGTGTTTTAATAGCTTTTTTAGGTGAAAATTATTTGAATTTTAGGATATTAATATAATTATTGGTAAATCATATTTTAATATGTGTGTTATATATATATATATATATATATATATATATATATATATATATATATATATATATATATATATATACTGTTTTGTGTATTAGAAAATAATTTGTTATTTGTTTTAGAGTTCAATATGGAACTGAAATCATGTTGAGATTTTTTGTCATTTTGAAACATTGTTAGATGAAATCTTCTGATGAGAAGTTAGAGTAATTTCTAAATTTTTAATTAATGATAATTTTTAATTTTTGCCATAATAGTGGGTTTATTTTTAATTTATTTATAACTCAATTGGTAAAATAATCAGCCTTATATATAAAAAAAATTACCAAAAACTTCAAAACGCGTGTAATTTATATTTTTTTGTTTATAAGTGTATAATATTCTCTCTTCTAATTCGTAAAACTTTATGTCTAACTTCTGTTATGTATGTCAAAAAAAATTAAAAATGGTCATTTTTTACTTTTTTCATTCGCAAAACCGGACTCTTATTATTAAATTGAATGCACATACAAAGTAAAGATTAGAAAAAGAGAGTAGTCCAGAATGAGTAGTCCTTTTGTTTTTAATATATACATATAAAATAATAATAATAATTGGCAGCTTATATCTAGTCTTGTAAATGAAACAAATTTTAACCATTTGAATATTAAATGGTATTTTTATAATATGTGACATCACTTGATAATGCAATATGCACTATTTAATTAATTTTTCTAACGGCACAGGTATTGTTTTATAATTAAATAAGTTAAGATATTTTTGTTGAAATTAAATATTGTAATATTTTTTTAATAAATTAAAAATATATAATGTGGCTCTACTTACAAGTGACGTAATATGTCACATTTGCCATACAATGTGACAGCTTAAATATAAATTGAAAAAACAATAATAGTTAATCTTTCCCTTATTATATTTTGTTTAATTCAATAAAAAAGTTTGTTTAGTTAAGTGAAAAGGGATTTTACTTACATTTTAGAAACGATTTTTTTTAGAACAATTCCTCTCTGCCTTTCCTGCTATATGCTATGCTGCTATAGGAGATCCACATATAGATTGATGTACTTATATATTCCATAATATGTGTGTGTATATGCAATTAGATGTGCAATTTATGTGTTTTGTTCAATATTGTAGTACAAACTTTGATTTTTTACTTTTTATCATTTTAACTTTTTATATGATTTTGTATTACATATTGTCAGTTACAATATAAAAATAAATATTAAATCAATTTTACCAATTTACGTTTAAAATTTAATATAGAATACATTTTAATTGTTAGTTTTATATTTTATACTAAACTTGCTTTTGCCTTTGGCTTCCACAAATCCTTGATTTTTTAAAATCATGTAGTTCCTGAGATTAGCTCATTCAACCAAAACATACTCTTCGGCATTAAGAGGTATTATATATATATATATAATATATATATATATATATATATATATATATAATATATATATATATATATATATATATATATATATATATAATATATATATATATATATATATATATATATATATATATATATATATATATATATATATATAATATATATATATATATATATATAAAACTTAAACATGTTTAATGTGTTTTTTTATTAAACTTGTAATAAAATTGTTTTTTTGACCACATATTATATACGTAATGTAGCTCTTCAAAGCTGATTTTTATGTACTTTTTATATGTTAAGATTATTGTAATAAGAAAATGCAAATGAAATTATGTTTTTTTTATATATGTGCCATGAATTTATATTTTTTATCTATGACTACTTAGTTTATTATTTTAGCACAATATTTTATCATTAGTATTTTTTTACTGTAATGGCCTACTGTATCGTGTAAGAATGGTCAGAATATAATTGTTTAAATAGAAATAATTTATATCACCATATATATTATGTTTACGTAATGGAAGCTGTAATACGAATAACTTAAAAATGTTAGCAGGCGTGATGCAATTATAAAATAACTATAGGTACAATTAGACAAAGATTTCTCTAATATGAAGACGAAAAGGGAATTATAGCTTATTCCTCATTACTTAAATGACGGAGATGCCTTTAACATATTACTTGATATTTGAGTTGACATAAGATTTAAGAAAAGTTGTAATTTTAAATATTTAACTAATTTACGTCACCGGATTAGCTACGTATATAAATAGCGTAACACAGATGACGCCAGGTTATTTTTTTGCTTAACTCCCAAAATGTTGGGTACCCAAACTAAAAATGGTAGCTTTTCTCAAATTAACAGTATTTCCTAATTGTTTTCGAATACATACTAATTATGTATATTAATCACTTTTAAAAATATGATTAAAAATTATTATTGAGTAGTTTTAATGTACCTCATGTCAAGTAATTATATTATATATATATATATATATATATATATATATATATATATATATATATATATATATATATATATATATATATATATATATATATATATATAATATAATATAATATATCATGTGTATCATATTTTAAAAACTGCTATTTTCTAACATATATGTATATATAACTCGCATTGTACTTAGTAGTTTGGCAAACTATATAAATAAATCTTATATTTTTGTAACTAATGTAGCCATATCACTTGTAACGATTTTATTCTGATATTGCCGTATTAATAATATAAAAAGTATTTAAAATTATATACGTGTTTTTCTTATTCATCATTCATTTTATTTTCTATTTAATATGGTTATTATAAATAAAACAAGAGAACATTTTTTTATAATTACTTTTTATTAAACTTTTGGGTTTTGGCACAATTTTTGAATAATGTGTCATGTAGGTATTAAAACCTATGTCTATCTACGTGTTTGTGTACAGCGGAAACAACAAAATAATATCAATCGATGGAAAATAATTTAGTTAAATCAATAAAAAATATAACAACATATAATTTGAATAAGTACGATATTTTAAAGAATATAATATCTAAAGAATAGTGAACATGACAAATACAAAATAAATGACAGATCTATTTTAAAAGTGGCACAGATAATAAATATCAAAGAAGAAAATCGATCGAGATCTATGCGACTCGCATGTAAGGTATCGATCTTTATAAAATAAACACAACTAACGTTCACATCAATATATCGCGTATTTACAATGGGAATCAACATAAAAATAAATAATTTAACGTCACTGTCTAAACCCTTACACATTTACTAAGAAGTACACGCTACATATTCGATTAAGTCACGTACACAATAATTTATTTATACGCTTATTCGTCTACAACTATTCACGTCGAGTACATTATATTACTGGCATACAATATAAAGACGAGGACACGCCTTTAATTATAAAAACAAAATCAAAATGAGTATACCAAATGTTAATTGTTGCTATTCCGCACTAACGAAAGATAACTATTTTTAATGATATTTTTTGATTTTTTATACGTTTTCAGAAATAAGTTCAAGGTATATCCTCGCCGTCAGTTCAAAGAGAGAAAACAAGAAAATACAATTAGAAAAATAAATAACAAAAAAAAAATGGCAATTAACGACATCGCTCCCACCAACCTGATTAACACTAAACTATACAACGTTAACTACAATACGTAGATACTGTTAACTACCACTTATACTACATCTACGAATAAATTGCACGATTTGATAAAGCGAATATTTGATTTTATTAAGTCCCCACAGTTGGGCGGGTCTACGAAATAGTATATTTCTATTTATTAAAGAAAATTGACAATCTCCAAATTGACCACCATCTTGTGTTCAACACTGGCTGGTACAGATTACAAATGACTTACCACATAATATAGATTTTGTGACATGTTTTTTACCCACTAAATACAATATAATGTACGGATTTTGCTAATGAGTATTATATTCTGTTAAATATTATTGTTCACGACAGTTTTGTGTTCAAAACACATAATTTTCAAGCATTCCGCTTCAAATTTTTGGCTTGATACATTAAGTCCCTTACGCCTAAGCTACAAACAGATTACCTATTAATAAAATTTACACATGGCCACACAAAATTTAATTTCAAGATGCTAATACTTAAATAACATAACCTAATTCTAGTCTAGATCTTATTAAAAATAGCTAGCAACATCGAATACGTGCGTATATCTACAGAGGTTTGCAAATATTTACATTTGAAAGATGAAATATAACAATATAACTTATTATGTACACTTTACTTCTATCAGTGGATACGTTTTGGCACACTCCATGCCGTTCACATATCGGAAAATGAAAACGATTACAAGATCTTAATTCACTAATGGAATAATCTCAATTATTAATATATTATAAACGAGAGATCCGAGCGACACTGGCATTTACAATCGTTGTAGTCTTAACATATGTATATAGAACAAAGTCCTATCTGAAACATTTATTCAACACTAGAAAAACTTTCAAGATTGAAGAAGAATTTATTATGATTTTTACTGTTTTATATGTTACTGGTAATATTGGAAAGTGCCAAATAAAACCTTTTACAATAAGATTTTATTCTAAAATAATAATTTTTTCTTAACTTTCCGCTTTCGTATCATTTAATTATTTTTGTTTTCGTAGTGTCAATAAATCGTTACACTTACGCATGAATTTATTTTCAATCACATAAATAAATTGTATTCCGCATAAGTTTTTTTCAGATAACAATTTGTTTCTGTTATAGGTTAGGTACGTTACAAGATTTTGCATTATATATCCATTTCACCACAACTTCTATACATATAAAGTTTGACGACTCTTCATTAGCCGAACACTACTATAGTATTATTTGTACTATAGTATTATGTTGAAGTTACCAGTGGTGGTGTGCGGGGGGGAGAGGGAGGGGCGCGGCGTGGGGGTACGGCCAGCCGCGCGCCGCACCTCAATCCTCCTCTCGAGGCGAAAGTGGAGGTGAAAACGCAGGGTTCATGTAGTTGCCTCCGTTTGGAGGAGGCGAGGAATTCGATGGTCCTGGGCTCGAGAGAGACGGAAGGAAGTTCATTTCGCTGCCTCCATCCCGACACCACAGTTGTCGCATCTCTTGTCTGCGCGTACGCATTAAGTTTTTATACTCCGATATCCGCATCTTCTTGCCGTCTACTATGCATGTTCGTTTTGGTCTTGGTCGGTACCTGACAATATTAAATCCCAAGATTAATAGAAAATTTGATGAGAAAAAGTAATCTCAGTAAAGTAGCCATACTCGTATATATAGGAAAATTAAAAAGATGTAATCATGGGCATAAAATAGAGGTGGACGGACTGTACACACAAGTATAATCTGCTCCTGATCCTAGAATTTTCAGTAACAAAAGATAGGGCCGAAAAATGTAAAATAAAAACCTTTACACAATATTTGTCCAAAACTAAGTCCAGAAATACTGTTTATAAATTGCATTTATTTATTATTTGGAATTTGAAAAATAATTATATCTGTATATAAACACAAATCTGTATTCAAAAAAATTTTAAAGTCGCGCCACATTTTTATTGCACAATCGGCGGCCAGGCTATAATAAAGGTGAATGAATACTAACCTGTAATCAGGGTGCTTTTCCATATGCAATTTGGAGAGTCTCGACTGTTCTTCATAGTAAGGTTGTTTCTCAGCATTAGACATGGCCTTCCATCTCGCACCAAGTATTTTTGATATATTCGAGTTATGCATATCGGGGCATGCTTTTAGAATTTTGCGACGTTCATCCTTGGCCCAAACCATGAAGGCATTCATTGGTCTCTTAATGTGAGGTTTGCCAGTTTCGTCGCGTTTTGGCTGACGAATCAACTTTGCTTTCTCTGATTCTTCTGGAGGCGACTGGTTCCAAGATGACGCTGAAAATAAAGGAGTTATGGGTTAAACATTTTTTAAAATAATAAAATAGATGTATTTATGACAATAATTTATGCTATATAGATAGTGATATACCTATGTATTATTTTTAAATTATATTTATAAATAAGAACGGTGACTGCATTTTTTATACAAATAATGTAAGCGAGCCGGAATTAGAACACCAATTTCGATAGAATTCTCAATCTAAAAATAATCTTCTTAAAAAATATCCACGAAAGATATGAGGTACCCGTCTTAGGTATAAGAAAATGTGAAACTCGAAAGTTAAGTGGAATACATTTTTTAATATTAATAAAAAGGAAAAGTTTATAAGCAGCGATATTATCATAACGTATTAAACATATGTTATATACGTTTAATTAAAATTTTACTACAAAATAACAATATCTATTTTGGCCTCAACTATTGTGCCTAGTATCGTTTTAGGGTCACATTTCTATCAAAGTTATGGTCTCTATTCGTATGGGCATAAGACCATGTGTTAGGATTTATAAAGTATTCAATCGGAAGCCACGCTAAGCTAGCACATAAATTATCACGAACAGTGAATGCCGGCTGTAAAACAATCGTTAAACAAAGATTAAGAATGGATCTATTCTGAACTGACTGGCTCTTTACATGAGATATGGAATGCGGTCCATCCATTTAGAATTTTAGGGAGGATTATTTTGTCATTTCATATAATATATATATATAGTATATATAATATATACTATAATATAGTACTATATATATATACTACTATATATATATATATATATATATATATATATAGTATTATATATATATATATATATATATATATATATATATATATATATATATATATATATATATATATATATATATATATATATAATATATATATATATATTAGTTAGTTAAATATGCACAATAATATAAAATGTAAAAAAATATTTTATCCTAACATTCTTGGATCGTATTTGAAGTTTTGTACGGCAAATGTCTCGACAATTAATAAGCTACAGTACGGAAACATCGACCTCTCAAAGACGATGCATTCCTTGAATTAATTTGACACGCTCTTAGATAATTTATAACATCCTACATGCATCGGTCGGTACTACTCCAGATGTACATGCTAGTACTAGTAGATATCTATCTATGTATCTATCTATGTGCGAACAAATACGATTTGTGAAAGCCACCGTGTTGCATTCATGATTAACTTCATCTTGACATAAGTAGTTTAATGTCTAATGAGGTTTTGTTCGTGTAAAATATATAAATGTAAGTCAGTCAGTGAATATTTCTAATTTAATTAGGCATTATATATTCAGTACTTCAGGAACATTATAACATTAGAAAAAAAAATCAATATAATTAAAATTTTATTTTTGGACGTTTATATAAAATCTGTTTACAGTATGTTTTTCTTTATTTAGGCAATTCTGATATTATTAGAGTTATCTATCAAATATCTACCTGTTGTTATGTATTGGTAATAAACTGTACTGAAGTTATGTATTGGTAATAAATTTATTTATTTCTATTTCGTTAATTCATTTACTGCTTCAATGAGTTTCATAATATTTCACCTTTTGACATTTATATATTATGGTGAAATAACTTTGCTGGCAAGTACACGTAAAGCGGACAGCGGAAGCGTCGAACCCCGTCTATTCCATATTTCTTGCAATTCTCTTGTTTTAAAGGAAACCAAATGACACCAGTTTTGTAACCATGTAGGTTTGGGACCGAGCCAACAATTTAAAGTGTGCACTATTAAATTTATTCGCATCATAATTTATATTAAATAATAAACAAAAAGTTTTTTGAGTGCATTTCAGTTTCAATAAATAGAAGATTATTGAAGTCTCTTTAGCACTTTATTCTTTGATTGTAAGAGTATTAATGTTTGCATGTAAAATAAGTCGAAGACGTTTCTGAGAGGAATCAAGACTTTAATATAGTCTGATTGATGTCACTGAGCAAAAGTATGTTTTGTTCTATGAAGAATCCTAATAGCGTTTTGGCAATCATTATTGGTACTCAGCTCGACTTTACGCTCAACTTTGACACTGCGTGTTGAGTGGCATAACTCAATGCCACGCTTTGTTTCCAGAACAGGGATATGAAAATGATGAATTCCCCACGAGTGGGGCTCGAACCTACAATTGTCACGTTTACAGTCACACACTGTTCCACTGGACACGGCCTCTAGCGCATATAAGTAATAAAATCGATCGATATCGATCGTGGGTACAAAGCCAAAGGAGATATAAGTCGAGATGCAAATTCTATCCAAATCCATAAATAACAAATTTATGCTTTATTTTTTGCATAACGAATAAAACATGCAGTACATCCATTGAATCATTTATTAAATAGATTAATTAAAATCGAATATTGTGAACTGCCTGTATAGCTCCCTAACTAACTCTTACCCATATAAGGACACTAATTTCACAATTACAATTGATGAATTGGTGTATTGGTGTATTTTAAAATGACTGCTTTTGACTGAGTAAAAATCTTACTGTTCGTTTAGAACTCCATCAGTATAAATTGCAACTCGTGCTTTCTTCTCAGTACTGTTGCACACTAGCTATTTGAATTTTGACCTATATAGTAGTGTTTCTACAATTTCACAGGGGACTTTTAACTGGATTAATTATATATAGCAATTAAATTCGAACATGTAAATGTTTGGCGGCGACACGGAACATTTCTTAGTTTTCACATTTCGCGGCGAAAGCGTCAATTTATCTAAAACCCTTGTGTATTTTCGTTCGTTGCGTAATGCGGATTTTGTGTTATTAATATTGATTCAATGTATAAGTTGACAACTAGGTCTTGGTTTGTGTCGTGTTGTGAAATATGATGAGCTTAATGTGTTTTCTTGTTTTAAGGACAAGCTTTGATGTTGTTTTTTTTGGAAATATAACACTCTGTATGTGTAAAATGTAATATATAAAATAAAAAAGTATAAATTTAATATATAATAGTTTACAGGAACATGTATATATTAATATACTAATATTATATTAGTTTAAATTTTGGTGTTTCTAGATCAAAACTATTTGGAGTAGTCCTGATACTGTGTATATAGCAAATGTATATATATTAGAGAAGTCCACATATTAGTTTTTACACAAATATATTTCTTTCCGTAGCAAATCTGATAATATATATAATGTCTAACACCCATCTGTATAGCTAATAAATGATTTGATAAGACAGCCGTCTCAATATTTTTGGATCGTTTGCGCGTGTGTGACGCTTGTCCGCGTCATAATACTTATTCATAGGGCAAAAAATGCTGGAAGTGATATGTGAAATTAAAAATATATATACAAATATATCCTTGGTTTTGATAGTGAAGTTATAATTTAAAAAGTATATTGATAGATCATTTTTTTAACAATACAAAATCCCATCAGCAGTGAATACATTTTAGTTTATAAAAAATAAAACGGTACGTTAGCAAAAAATTAGTACTTATTTTACAACAAAACTATTGCCAATGTATTTGTTTTCAATGTTTTAGGTCTTAACCTTAATGTCATTAATTATTTCAATATTTAAAGTAATATATTCTTGATCAGAAATTGAAAGTTATAAATCAAGATAAAAAAACATTATACAAAACATTATTTCTAATTGAACAACGATAGCATTCTATTTCTTTATAATATGTCCTTATAATCTGAATCGCATCTCTGCTTGAAACTGTGTCACTGTGATTAAAACCATGTGCAAAAAAAAATTATGAATTTTGTGAAGGTTAGCCCGTCCAGTTACAATTAAATAAACGATGTATAAAGTATATATATATATATATATATATATATAATATATATATATATATATATATATATATATATATACTATGCTTATGATTCATTGTTATATATATATATATATATATATATATATATATACTATATATATATATATAATATATATATATATATATATATATATATATATATATATATATATATAACAAATGACTCATAAGCATAGTATAAAAAGCGGTGGCGAAGAGTATAATTTTTACAAAAGTAAGCCGGTGTCGAAAAAAATTTTTTGAGAAATTAATTCATTCAGCATTATATAAAAATTGAGCTTAATTTAGAATGTTCACTCAATAAATATTTTATGGTTTCTAATGTATGATTTTTGTTAATAAATATATTCATTAATTGTTATTAATTATAAGGTTGATTTATTATGATTTACAAAGCGTAACCCGACGGGAATCGTGTTATATGGACACTTCGCCACTGATAGTAAACGCGGTATTGAGATGTGACGAATTTCGACAGAAATTGGAAAATAGAGTGACTTGACTCTTGGTTCTCTGCTTACCTGAAGCTGGAGGTTCTAAACGAATAGGTAAATAAAAAACCATTCCATTTATCTCTACACACCACCGACACTATAGTGAACAATATAGTGACCAAACACTTTGTTCTATTAAAATCCCTTTAACTTGTGGTAATGTAAAAAAGTGTGGTAAGGTAAAAAAAGGAATATAAACTAAACTTACTATTGCAAGCCGTGTTGTAATCGTCATCTTTCTTCATATAAGGACTGTTTTCTTCCATCGGGGGGTATGGCATGAACCGTGGCATCATCACTTGTTGGGCGGGGGATGGAGTACGTTGCTTGCTTAGATTCAGGGGTGCGTCGGGGTCTTGTGGAGGCGAAGAACGCGCGCTCGCTGTTAGTTGAGCTAGCTGTGCTGTAGCTGGCCAGGGTGCTGTGGATACGACCTGGAAGATGAAAGGGTTTGAGTTATTAAGTAGAACTAATGAGGCATCTATAATTATATAATTTCTTAAAAATAGCACCATACTTATCTTTATATAATATATATAATAAAAAGCAGTACAATAAAAAATTGGGCAGGTAGATTAAAATAAAAAAAAACTATTTGTGCATTGAAGCAGTTAAATAAAAAATACATAAAAATCCTCTTATATACTTGATAAGAGAAATATATTTTATTTTATTCGTACACCTAGTTAGCATATTATTATACGAAAAACAGGAACACTGAAGAAATTAAAAAATACTTAATATGAAATATGTTAGCAATTCAACTTTGTAACGGAATTGTCAATGCCTGTTTAATTGAAACGGCTCCAAAATTCGCCAACTCCTGACCTAGATGTTTATGATAAATGGGATGCCAAAAATTACGATGGTTCATTAAAATTTGAAAATAACAAGTGATAAAATACAAGGAATGTACACTATGTAAAAGATTACCTGTTGAACATTGAAGGCCATTTTAATAAACAAATACACCTTATATATTCTTTTACATATACATATACCTTATATACCTTGTTTTATATTATGAAATTTATATTTTTTATAGAACTCAACGCCTTATAGACGCAAAAGCAATACTGGTTGCTTAATAATGTACTAGTAAAAATATTTTACTTTACTTGACTAATTACTTCCACATCAGCTTGGATTAACTGACATTATTTGGATTAACAACAGACACTGACATAAGCTTAGTAGTGGTGGGATTGATACCAATTTGGAAAAAGAAAAGCAAGTATCTTATATCGTTAGACCGGGAAAAGGCCTGAATAAATACTTGTTAATTCCAGACAAAGTAAAAAGATTTATTTTCAGTTTCACGCTGTATCCCCCATGGTACAAGTGTCGAAGCACTTGGTTCCTCACTTTCTGCCCACTTCACGCTTAGTATTTTTATCGGAATGAAAAAATGAAAATAATACATACCCTAGAGTGGGAATCGAACCGACAACTGACGCTTTTAGATTATTATGTTATACCTACAGCTGCGCTAGGACGGCTTTAATAAAACGTTTGGTTTCTTACATAACGTTTAATGTCTCTTAAAGGAAAATAAAAAAAATGTAATCAGATTATCTACAATTAAGTAGTCAGATATATTTTATCAGATTCTGTTCCGTAAAGAATTGCTGGTATAATAATAAATTGCAAATCTTAATAGACCACACCTTGTCTCATCTCATGTTGTAACAAGTTGTATTGCCGCGGGAATTATCACATTTAATTTAATCTTTATTATGAGAAGTATCCAAAAACTGGTTGAGGAATGATGTACAACCATCCAAAATATCTAATTATAATTTTACATAAGCAACACCGGTTTTTGTAATTTGTTTTGGAGCAACTTTCATTTTGTAGGACATTATAGCCGAAAATATACGTACTGATATTGTGAAATAGTGAATTAATATACTTAACAGTGTAACAATTTATGTTGGAAGAACGAAAACGATGTTTAAGATTGTAGTAACTGAATTTCAATTTAAAAGCCGATCGATTTTATTTTAAGCAAAATTTTAATTATTGTGTTGTTTAGGATGTGCCTGTCTAAACATGGAACTAATGAATAATATAGATTTCAGATATTTAAAAAAAAGGTTTTGCTTTTATTTGAATACATTAACACTTAACGGGCATGCCTTTACAAATTGAAAATAGAGAAGATACCGATTTATATAAAATCTTAAAATCCTGTATTGATGCATTAATGCAATGATGCAAGAATATAACTTTGTTTTAGATAAATAATGCGCCAATTATATACAGGACAGGATATTGACCAATACACGCCAGCATCAACATCAAAAATTAATTAATTAGTTCCCGCTTGCCAAATCAATTTATCTGTCATAATTTTTGCTCTGGCTTCTTTTCTTGTGATGTAAATGTTAATGTGCTGTAGAGATTAGCTCGAATAAATATTAGTGTTAATATTTATAAATTGACCGGATATTCGGAATGGGGAAACAATGTGTCAAACGATCATAAATAATTTCGTTGGAAACCTGAAAATGAAATGATAATAGTATTATATTTTATTATATTCTTATGTTAAAATTGTCAGTTGTCGTTTTAGTTGGTATGTTTTTGTAGATACAATATATTTGAAGACACTATAGATAAAAGGTAAAAAAAACTTACATTAGGTTGTGGAGGTTGTTGTGGTCGCATTTGTTCCAGGAGCGGCAGTAGCGCCAGGGGAGGTCCCGGGTATAGGGAGTGACCACGTCTAACCATTTCTTGCCTTCTAAGGTGTTCCTGTTGAAGTCTCTGTAGCTCAATTTCTGCTGATACTGCGTTTATGTTCTGTAAAAAATAGTAAGATTTAAGATATTGTTTATTTTTAAAGCTGCATCTATGTATAAATCCAATAAAA
The DNA here is from genome assembly GCA_037127375.1 of Dione juno. Classification (NCBI taxonomy): domain Eukaryota; kingdom Metazoa; phylum Arthropoda; class Insecta; order Lepidoptera; family Nymphalidae; genus Dione; species Dione juno. Next base: position 3,305,250 of record JAXRJS010000091.1, on the reverse strand, counting down.
GATTATTTTAAACTGTTATTATAAAAAGGTGATATAAAGTCAATCTTAAAAATTAATGTAACGCCAAGAAACGAACAACATTCATCAGTTAACAAATAGCGGTGCTTGTACAACGTTTAAATGGGAGATCTTTCTTCGCCAAATTTATCCATCGCGATATATTACACGCTTAAGCGCCAGACATGACAAAGAGAGCTAAGTTGTGTGCACAAATCAAGAGGGGGACGAAACACTAAATCTCCGCAAGTTTGCAATAAAGTGGAAAAAAGAGAGCTCCGATTAATTGCCCAAGTCGTGACGGATAACACAATATACATATTATCAGCTCTTCATTAAGACAGTATTGAATTGTTAATGGTTGTACGCGGCACGATATTGTAAAGTGATGAAACCAAAATCGTCCGATGACTCGTATTTCCTGACGAAAAATTTCAGTGTAAATTATAAAAAGGGAATCGGAGACTACAAAAGACTTGCGACCGCTTAAAAGTTGCTGTCACAAAGTGTATTAAGTGATATATGGCTGTAAGATTAAAAAGGATAAACGCGCTAATGGGAAACAGAAGTGAGTACTGAAATAAGCGTGACATGATCACGAAATAAAAATAATAAAAAAAACGTTATAATAGATATCCAATGTCGATACGCGAAGGCCGGAGCGCCACTGGTAGGTAATCGACCAAGTTTTTCCATCGAGCAGACAAATTACCGTCATAACCGAACGGATTAAACTTTTTATTAAAAACAACAAACCGAGCATAATGTATGGATGTAATCGGCAAGGGACAGATGTTCCCGAATAACGTACGCGATTTATCTAATGTAAAAAGACTTTTATTTAATAGCTCCGCGGAGATGTCCTAGCAATTGGTGCTTATATTTTATAGCGGACCGTCGTTTTGGCGTTTTGATAGTATTATTAATGTAATAGATGATATAAAAAATCGATTTTTGACGGAGACGGCCAGCTGCGGCGTAACAATTTATTGTAGTTGCACAGGTGAAGTCTGTCGTAAAAGAAAACATGTAAATGAACGTTTATATCAAGAGGATGTAGTCGTGTAGTTACAGCTATTGGGTCAATGGTTGGTTTGCCAATAGAACATGCTGGGCGTGATCTGGCATTACGCGATGAGCGTACGCGCTGATGTCCGATCAATAAAGATGGCCGAGTCTATAATTAACCTGAGTAAACACACACCATCTGTCACCACGTCCTTGGCTCTCAATGAATTTAGTCTCATAATGTCGCCGCTTAAAAGATTATGTCCTTTTAATATTTCAATATTAATTCTTTAACTTCAGATTATTCATTCATAAGGCTTTCGTAAACGAATCGATTTCTTTGAAGATGCTAGAAAGATTAAGTTAAAGCTCAGATGAAAAACTTTTACTTAACATATAATAAAATCATGGTAAAAATTGATAACGACATCAGAGATGAAAACCGGACATGCCATGACATAATTTATAAAGCCGGCGCCCATATCAAAATAGTAATTTTCTACTGTTTGAAAACACAAAAAACGAATGTAGTCCTAATTATCATTGAGTTTAGGTTCAAAAGCAGATAGAAGTAGGTGATTTGGGGGAAATATATCGAAAACTGTATAATGAAACGCACGTCACATTGACGTAATAGATGCAAGATCTTGGGTGAAATCATAATATTTACTGTCCACTAGTTGACATGTCCTCATTCCTAGATATATTATTCTAGGCTTCCATTTAGATTTGCGCGGCCGTACTATTTGTGACGAATGATTGTATGAATTATAAATTGAAATTGTACGAGATTTGTGCTATGAATTAAAAATTTCAATTTCATTTGTATGGGACTAATGTGTTTTGGTTGCTCTTGGGTTACCCTCTTTGTTAGTAAAAAATGCGTCGAGGTGTTGATAATTTGAATAAAGGGATAACATACTTTGCTGATCGAGCGGGGCTACACTAAGCGCAATAAAGGCGGCACTGTCATTCGATGACAATCAAAATGAATCGCTAATGCACCAGCCCAACTATGAGATAAATGGAGTTGCTTTGTATTTGTATTATAAAGCTTAGGTATTTATATATAACTTAGGTATTTACCTATAAATAGCTTAGGTATTTAGGTATTTATTATTGTGCTTTTAAAGCTTAGGTATTGATTGATGCGGATATTTTTATATATAATACTTTAAATATGAATATGATAATACAAAATGTTATATCTTGTGTGATTACATTGTATTGTATTAGTTTTAAATATAATTACCTTATTTTTGATAATTATATGTAAATATATTAAATAAACGATTTTCATCTTGTAAATCTTTGTAGATGAAAATATAAATTAATTATAGGAACAAAAGTGTATATTAAGATACAAAATATGGTAGCGGCTCCATAGCTTTTGATCAAGATTCTAAAATGCATTTTAATATCGAGAACAGATTGCACAATAATGCTTTGAATTAATTATTACATTCGCCAAGTTGCAGCATGACTTGTGTTTATCTCGCCGATGGATGGGGAGATTAGCTCTGATATTCGTACCTGCACAAATGTATGTAGGTACTTATAAATTGTAATATAGTGAAATATTTGATTTTGGCATAAAATCGGTATTTAGTTTTTATAACGTACATACCTACAAGAGTAGCTTTCTATATAAATATTTATATAGATATAAAACACCTATCTAGTTTATTTGCTATTTTTTACTACAACTTTAAAAAAACATTTAAATAATACAAAAATATCGAACATAAATAATTACAAATACGATTAAATCAATCTTTGCGTCAAGCGAAAGTGAAAGTTGGCTCTAATCAGGCTTTTGAAAACTACGTACATATATATATACCTATATCAAATTCAAAACCGTATGTAACTATAACATACGGCTTGACATCCACCAATTAATCTGTCAAACAGATATTGCAACTTGTCCGCAAACAAGTCGGCAAATCGCCACGGGAGTTCGTCCAAAGCGGATGAATCGCGATTTTTAGTCCGATGTTATCTCATGATTATGCGTTCTGCTGCATTGTAAGGACCCCACGTATATTAAAGGGCTTTAATATTATATATTTGTCAGCGATAGAATTAAGCTTATATAATGTGCTTGTTTGTTGTGGATTCGATTCGTTTGTATAGATACGATTTATTATGAGCGACTTGAGTAGTCGACATTAAATTTGTTATTTGAACGTACGATGCTTATATATTTATTACATACATATTTATTAATATTTTTTATTTTATTTTAATTTGGATTTTTTGGAAAAAGATAATATATTTAAAACTAAAAAGTATTTATTAACCATTTCTATATATTATGTGTGAGATATAAAAAGCTAAGTTTCGTTCTGTCTAGATTTTTTTTAAATATAACCATGCTGTAGATTAGGATTTGTTTAAAATACAAAATACAAACATTGTCTACAGCAAGTAGCAAATCAACCCTATGGACAAATATCGAATTTATCATAAAACTCCATTTCTATAGATCAATGAGCGTTACAACATTGGTCTTTGAAGTATTTTTGCTATACAAAAGTCATTGGCACGTGTCGACTGCCGCGCGCCGCACGCCGCACGTCGTGGCAAAATCACCGCTAATTTAAAATAACCACACTCGGCAGGGGGTTTCCCGGTTTTGATTGTCAATAGACCTTAGAGCAGAATTATAATTTAGAAATTGTATGTAATTATAGGAAAAATATATATATATATATATATATATATATATATATATATATATATATATATATATATATATATATATATATATATATATATATATATATATATATATATATATATATATATATATATATATATATATATATATATATATATATATATATATATATATATATATATATATATATATATATATATATATATATATATATATATATACTTTGTGTGTTTTAAAATGTTTTTTTTTTTTTTTAATTTATTAAAGTTATCATTGTGAATTTTATAAAATTATCATTGTAAATTATTTATGTTCTGTTCTACTTATGGTTTTTATGGCATAGTATTTTAAATGTCGGGATACCAAAAATAAAAAAAAGACTAAATAAATAAAGAAAGATAAAAATGTTTCATTTAAAAAAAACTAAATTTATAATAATATATGGCACTTCTATAAACTTTTTCTTCCGAGTAAACCAACCCCTACTATCTTGTTTTTTTGAGTGTTCAAATTTGATTGTTTGAACTTTTAAATTAACAAGGACGCCCTAATAAGGTCCTACTTGACATTTAGATAGATATAAACATAAGAAGACGTATGTATATAGAAAAATATATTTACGATTTATAAAAAGTTTATATATATTACGTTTATTATTATAAGTTATATTAGGTGACGTTGTTTATTTATTTTTTTTTTCTTAATATATAATTAATATATAAATATTCGATAAATATTAATTACTTGAGCATCAACTTTGTTCTATGAAGAGATAAAGGAACTTCCTACACGGCGATTATTTCTTAGTAAATTTTATAGCTTCCTTTGTCTGTAAGCTTTACAGTGTAGTAAATTAACAATTAAGACGTTGCCACATCAGAGAAATTTTCAAGGCACTGTCGTATTATACTTGGCTTTAACAAAACAAATTTTATATGAGATTTTTGACAACTTGATAAAAAAAAGTAATAAAAACGATATCCATTTTATCGTAGCGCAGTGAAGAAGTCTTATCAAACGTTTTAATTTTATTTTTAGCTTTCCGCTCTATCCCGCTTATAGCAGGATCAACAGAGGGAACCTAGCTATAAGACACTCTGTGCCGAGCTTTCTACCTTTCAATACATTGTGTGTGGAGTGAAGGGCCTCAACGCCGAATTATTCTCATTTAAGTATCTCCAAATTTCCCCCCCCCCCCTACCTAATAAAAAGGTAGATTATAATTCATAATCATTTAGCGATAACTACCTACACATATACCTACCTATAATTTACCAACTCGTCCAAAATAAATATAAATAAGCCTATTAGTTGTAAAAACAACGTAGCAGAGCGTATCAGGTTGAATAAATAAAGAGACTGTAAACAAAGGCAACCCGAGCTAAGGGACGCTACCGGCTCCAGGGGAACCCCCACTGGAAGACGGGGGGATGGTTTTTACCAGTCCGGATGCTCAACCCACTTCAACTTTTCTTTTATTCCTTGCATACACTTATGTTTATTTTTGTTTTCTGTTAGACAGCGGAAATAATATCGTTGGTACTGTGGACACGCCTGTGTGGAGAGCCATTTTGTTTAGTAGGTACTTCCATTGCATAATGTCGTTATGAATGGATTTTACTTCTCAAGTAATAAAAAAAATTATCATCGTTTTTTTTGGTTTGAAACTGTATTTTTGTTGACTAGCAGTATTTATTAATTAATTTTGCAACTGAATATTGTTCAATATATATATATATATATATATATATATATATATATATATATATATATATATATATATATATATATATATATATATATATATATATATATATATTTATTAATTAATTTATATATATATATATAATATGTGATGAATATATAAAATAGATAAATGATAAATTTTCGAATGAATATTTCTATACCGTTATCCATAACTATAGTCCATTCCATTATATATTATAAAGCATTTTGTCTATCAATAGAAAATAGATACGAAACAAAATAAATAAAAAAAAGCTTTATAGTAATATAATATAGACAAATCAAAATCCACCATATTCTTTCTATTTTCAAGATGTTCTGTGGGCGATGGAGTCAGCGTAAGAGTCATTATGCGTCTGCATTCAATCTTACAATTTATCTCGTTTTTAAAACAAACCGACCTCGCTATAATAGAATTGTGAATCAAGAATACACTTGTTTTTAATTATACGTAACCAGGTACATGGAGGAATTCAATTTTTTTTGTAATCAATTACTGTGGCCATCGTGGCACAGTGGAGCGAGCACCTTCCGAATGTAAGCGTAGTATAACGAGCGCCAGTTGTGGGTTCGTTTCCAACTCGAGGAATTTAATAAATTATGTATATATTCCCGTTCTGGTAAAACAAAGTGCGGCGTTGAGTTTCGCCACTCAGCATATACAGCAAGCGGAGAACGTAATGTTTCGACACTAGGCTATCTTTACTTCCCTTTTATATTATAAATTATTTTTACGCATAGTGCGGTTAAGGTAAATTTCTCTTTTCCAAATCACTTTTCAAGTTTTAGAGACAACAAATGTTGGCTGACGAATTCATGACTAGGAATCGAACCCAAAGTCACCTTACAATACAGAACACTTGTTAAATGCATGAAGTCATTATTCCTTATAACATATCTAATCTCGCCCTTTCCGCAGTAAAAAGAGAGTTTTCCTGAAGCCATGTCATTTTCTAGGTGTTGTGTTAGATTTGAATTTGAATCTACAAATCGCATTTAGCCTACGAAGTCGAAAGCTCTAAATTATATATTTAAATCACATCATGTCATATGACGCATGTAAATTTTTGTGGAACGTACACCAGCGTGTATAATAATATGTTTTATAAAGTAAATACAAAAATTTACTCTTTGATGTTTAATTTATTATACTATTCATCTAATTAGTTTGAACGAACGAAAGATATGTAACAGAGACTATAGAAACAATTAGCAACTAGCAACATAATAAATTAACGTTATTTACAGTTTAAAATACGTCAAAAATGATTTTTATATTTGTATGAAAACTAAACATTACTGTCACTTTGACAGACTTAGTTAGCATCGTATACGACGAGGGGCGGCTAATATTGCCTATATATACCTATGATTTTTGTACATAGTACCAAACAATGGAGAATGTAATCCAACCAAAATCAAATATTTAGCAATATTTAAATTAAACAATACTTTTTAAATTTAAACAATACTTTTTTTGGCTCTCACACTCCATGGTCGATGATGTTTATTTTGGTCTCTGGATCATAATTCTGAACTTTGACAGTCGAACTCGCGGTACAAAGTTAGCTATGAAATATAATATAAATAGCTGATGGAAACATTAAAATATGAAGTTGGTTTACTATTTTATTATCACCCTCTTTGAACATAAAACTAAGATTTTTCCGCTTTGTCCGTCAATAGGGCTTCCACAAAAGTGCGAAGCCTCAGTAAGAGAAAAGATTAATAAAGCTTAGCGCACACTGACGCAACACCTGCCCTTTGTCGCTAATGGACGGCTTAATCTCTTGGGAAATGGACGCAACAAGGGAAAAAATAGTGCGGTTATAACTCTTAACCGACTTTGGAAATGTAGTCTTACATTTAATTATAAATGAAGAAGCTTTTATAAGGAATGTTCATTAAAATAAATTAATTTAATAACAAAAACCTATTTTCTAGTGATTAAATGTACTTTTCATGTCATGTTCTACTCTTCGTGCCACGTAATATATACACATAGTTTATTGGGATATGCAACTAAAAGTTGAAATTTATACAACATCTAGCGAGCTATAGTTATTATAGCGTACTTTGTGTTGAATATTCTATAACTGCGCCAAACATTACATCCAAGGACTATACTAATATCTACGTATATTTCTAATTACGCGCGTTATAATGGGTCAGTCAAAACTAAGAGCTTTTGCTGAGCTTCCTTCCCGAATTCAAGACGATTTTTGTGGAGTGCCGGAACTCAACGCTGTACTTTGTTGCAATACAATATGCTGACTCACTGCGCCACGATGGATATGTGCATAAGATTAAACATAAATACGTACATAGGTAAAAGTAAAAAACCAACATTCCGCTTATTGCACATAACTGAAGCGCCAGAACAGCCATATTGCAACTTGAGAAAATCCTAAAAAGAAACACAAAAGGGGTTTTCTCAGATGCATCGTTACATCTTAGGCTCGTTAGGGTATCTAGCTCGCTTTTTAACCGAATAACTCGCTTGTTACTCCCATCCGGTCGGTTAAGTCGAGCCTCTCCAATTACAGTTCAAACTGTCTGGAACGCAACTTTTAATTTTTATCATCTTTTCTCTGTAAACCTTGAAGTCGACTTTCGAGCTAGGTCCACTTGATATCTTATTTTGAGGATGTTTTTAAAGCTTTTTAAGCTTAAATTTATGGGAATGTTGACTGACCGATTATTTCAGCTAAGTGACTTAGATTAATTACAATGTTTATATAAAACATACTAAATGCTTCAAAAAATATGTATCGTAAATATGGCCGTGGAAAGTAGTAATAAAAACTCTTACAATTATCATTTAGGTATATTTTGCAAAAAACGGTGACCATGAGCCATGTATACCTTTATATAAATGTATTAGATATATATAAAAAAATATATATAAAAAAAACAAAGTAAAAGCAAAAGCGTCACTTGTCTATCACCAACTAAATTTCGTTCTATTAACATTGTTTACAAATAACAGAGTTCAGTGTGCAGATTGATACGTGTCAATACATAGAGAGTCTGTCTTCGATCTTAGTAAAAGGCTTCGGACAAATCGACGCCATTTATAATGCGATATTAAAAAAAGATAAACAGGTTTTAAAATTATATAAAGAAATACAAATAATCCCTTTTATTAGCACATCATCGATAGTGTAAGCCTAGAAGAAAAAGAAATAAAGAAATAGGCTAAAATAATCTCTAAAATAGGCTATAACATCCTCATTCATATTATAAAGCCAACAAACTCAAGCGGCCAGTTAGATAATAATATTGTTAATCATTGATCTATAAAAAGCTATCTCAATCTGCAGGTACGATAGCACGTGCATCTATTTACAAAGATATTAACCTTTCACGCAACAATGTGGTCAAAAGTAAATATTTATTCCTTTACAATTCGAATCGGATTGAGACCAACACTCAGATAGGCTATCCGTTAAAAAAACGCAGTACCCGGTACTTGGTTAAAATAAACACATTTTGTGATGTACAGACGGGCATTACAATAAATGTACGGGCATCGAGCACTTAATAAAATAACAAACAGTGATCGCTGTTCAATGTTAGAGCGTATCTAAATACTTTTCTATCTAAACATTCGCATTGTCTATTCAACAAATGTAGTGGCCAGTGGAAACACTGGAGAAACTCAACAGAGCTGTTTACTTGTATTTGTTTTGCGTAGCTCTCTTATTTTGAAATATTAAATTAAATCTTATATATATATATATATATATATATATATATATATATATATATATATATATATATATATATATATATATATATGTATATATATATATATATATATATATATATATATATATATATATATATATATATATATATATATAATACTACGATGTCATGTTTTTTTACAATATGTTCATATATTAAATGAAGTGAATGATAAATATTAAAACGTATTTATAAATGCCATATTTCTTATAACTCATAAGCCCAAGTACAATTCAAATGAAGATATTTAAAAATGAGTAGCAAAATTGTGACATAAAGTGGTGAGTGTCGCACGTATCGCGGCGTGTAATCATTAAATACTAAAAATATTGTTGAAAGCGCCGCAAACGCATTCTCACTTAACCAACACGCATCGTCAATACATTTAAGTAGGGATAAACAATATCAGAAATTCACAGCTTAACAGAACTACAGTCGCCAAATTTAAAAGGCGAGTCCAATAAAAATCGAGATTTGTTTCTCTCATACATCCAAACGATATTGGAGTGTCACTTAAAGAAATAACCCCTTTCTTCCGTCCGCACGGATTTTAATAACATCTTCGCTTTCTTTATTCGTTCTTTTGAAATCTCTTTAAAGTTGAAGCAAGTTTATTACTAGTCAGATCAGGAATTCCAATCTTACATCCTGGCATGGCTCGTTTGATGTAACCGTTGCTGTATGTCGCGGGGTTCCCGACGCTACTCCCTAGTAATTTAGGTCGCGTTTCGATTATATAAGTTGGGATATCTACCTTTTCGAGCCGCGACCGCCGCGTAACTGAATTTGCACCGCAATGGCAGGCCCATTGTGGATCATTAATACCGGATTCTATGGAACTCGATTGAAAAGTTACAATGTTATTTTCCAGATATACGCTTTGAAGATTAACAGTTAATTTTAGATTATAATAACCAAATATTGTGCGCTGAAGTAACATTTGCATAAAGCGGTAATGGAAATTCGTTATCGACGAATTTGTAAAAGCTTATTATTTTGTTTTGTATGTGCTATTTATTTGGTTGTTTGTTTGTTTGTATTAGCATAAGCTGAATGAGTGTACGGTGGGTAAAGAAATTACAGTCGTCTTGAAGTTTGGCCCCAGTAAGAGACCAAAGCTTTTGGGCGTCCTGTACAAGAGATGCTGATTTAGAACCCACTAATTTCTAATAATATATTTTTGATTTATCAGTTTATAGCTAGCTATACATTAAATGTAATCAATTTACGTTAACTTAAAAAATATATAATAATTGATTTAGTCCCGAAAAGGACATTGTATTGACTTGTATTCAGCTTTTCATTGCCATAAAACAAAACGTTAAGCCCAAGTAGGTCATACGGGCATAATAGACGCCGTGATATATCTCGAGGTTTGTTCATAAAGTTGCCTATTTGAATGGATCAGTAAAGCATGTCATAGGAGAGGCAATGCTTTACGTCATTGTGTTTGCCTCTCCAGCCGTATTGCGGAGACAGATTCAGGATCAATAGCTGATGTACACACTTTACCTGTTTAGTTAAATTTGTGTTTTCTATAGATTTGCATGTTTCTAGTTTTAGTCGAGATTAGCTTTAATAAATTTGTATTTTGTAATTTTGTATTATATTCATAGGATTTGTTAATATAAAAATATGATCATTACAAGAGGAGGTGTTAACGAGTGATATACATGTTGTCATAGATAATAAACATAGGTATAGAAGTGCGTGTTACATTTATTTAATTATTTTAATAAAAAACTATAATATTTCAAAATATATTGCCTTTCTGCACTCTTTTACCATACAAAGTAAGAGCGAATTTTATACTACTTCGGGTACTATATAAAGGTTTTCCTTCACCATATTATTATATAGATAATTTTTAATGACAATTGTGTAAACTTGTAAGTCTTAAATATAATATTATATATATATATATATATATATATATATATATATATATATATATATATATATATATATATATATATATATATATATATATATATATATATATATATATAAAAGTTACAACATGTAAAAGAAACAAACACATACACAATTCGGACCGCGACATCAAAAGGAAACGTCAATACATTGATCTTCTATAATAACGATCTCGAAAAATATACCATATTAATTTTCCCCGATTCATTCCTCCACAAAAGGAGGCTACCTCTTTGATAGACTTCAATTATAATTTATGCAAGTGGACATCGGGTAGTGGAGGGTTCTTTTAATCTTTAAGTAAATTTCTTTATACAAATGAGTTACTTGTATAGGTACTTTTATGTAAGCAGCTTGAAGCGTTTTCCCAAGATTTTGACCAATTTCTGAGACATTGCGTGTTGTGTAGGGAGGGACTCAACGTCGGGCTTTGTCCAGAGCCGTTTTGTTTCACAAGAACGAAGAAATAAAAAAAAAGTAAATAAAATCATTCACGAAATGGAAACCAAATCCACAACCATCGCTATAAGTAAATTATTTATTTTATTCTAAGGTTGGTACATAAGTATGTTTTTTTATGTATTGCCATTAAATATGCCAGTAAAGTCCTCTTAATCGTAGTTTGTTTGCGTTCAATGTAAACAGATTACGATTACGTAAGAGCGAAGGCAAGTTAGGTACGAATGGAATGGTCACATTAGAAGAGAATTAATATTTTTATTTCCATTTTATTATTTTCTATTGTGCTATGTTGCATATATTAAGCAAAAAAAACCTAAAAGCGTAATATTTTTTCCATTTTCACTTATAAATTAATAATAAGTAATTAGAGAATCTTGATAACAATGAACGTATTAGTTTGCTAGAGGGCTTGGAAAGTATATAAGAGGTATACAAGAAGTATACAAGAAGTATACAAGGGTTCGAATCCAGCTACATTTTTTTATATTTAATGTGCATACTTTTAAAAAATGTAAAATATCAAGAATATTTATGCCAATGGAATTTAACAATTAAAATTTATTTAGAGAAACATATGCCTTTTTATACACCTTTATAATCCAAATATTAAAAAGTGAGCCCACAAAATATTGAATTTCGCAAAATTTGTAATAAAAGTGGCAATAAAGAAGAAATTCTTAAAACATCTTTTAATGAACACCTTACAATGTATTTCTTTACGATTGGTTAAAAGAAAACAAAACATTAACATGGCAGCCTAATTTGCAAAGCTTTTTATCAGTAAAATCAGTTCTGCATATTTTCACCGAGCTTTGATTCAAGAACCGATTATGTACTGGTAATGGCACTGGCAATAACTTCGCCATTTTATCATGGGTTCTTGACGATTTTTATTTAAAATACAAAAAAAAAGTTTAAATTGTCAGTATGCTTAGGATTTTCAAAACAAATACATGATTAAATATAAATTTTGACAAGTGCTTTTAATTTTTTTATAGACAAGACGGAATCTATATTTTTTTCAAAACACAGCAACAAAAGACCTGCGTTGTATGGCGGAATCGAACGCCGTACCTAATGACATGTTTAGTTATCATTTAAGTTAAAAAATACGACAAAATAAAAATAATATGTTTATTTTAATACGTGTGTATACACGCCCTTACATATTTAACAGAAAGACATCAGAGGCCTAAGTTCTCGTCTCTAAATTCAAAACAAGCAGAGAAATGTAAACAGACAATCAGTAACGATTTTAAAGATGAAATTGGAATCTACCAACAAGGGTAGAGTGGGGGGTGGGGGTGGGGGGTAATTTGACAAACGCTTTGAACCGACTTTTGAGCCGATTTGTATTTGAATTCGAAATTAATAAATAGAATACGTATTTATGTGTGTATTCTGTTTAAGATGTCTTCAGAATTTCTCGGAGAAGTAAAAGATTTGGGACGGTAATAGAAAAGGTTAAACAAACAGTGAGTTGAATTTTCCTCATATATTTAGGCTACTAGATGGATTCTTTGGGGGTTCGAAAACAGCTCTAGAAAGCTTATTTTTTTTAAATATGTGTTTTTTTCATCACAGGGACCTCGTTCAGAAAAGTGAGAGCAGATAAAAACAAAGTATACTAATTGAATTTTAAATACTTATGACAATGTATTCTTTTTCTAAAAGATCCTTATATTTGTATTATATTTGTCGCCCCTATAATTAATTATATACATACTTTTTAACTAATTTTGAAATTAGCTTTAAAAATGAGGCCATCCCCATCATTTTGTTTGGCCCATAAAATAATGAAAATAAGGTTTTAAATAGCTTGTTAATTTCATTTCCCAAGGGTAGGTATAGGTAGGTAGGTAAATGAAAAGAATCGGTCGCAAACAACGCCCCCGCTTTGAGACTCGAATGTAATCTGTTTTGTTAATTTCGAGTTTGTCGGCGTTTTTCATCCCGGAGCACTTGTTTATTTATCCCGGGGATGATTTAAATCTTGTCTTTTTGAAATGGATTATTTTACATCTATTGAAGCATCTGTTGCTTTTGGTGCGGTATGTGGAGGGGCTTGAGATGTGTATGACTATGCTGCAAATAATTAAAAACAATATTCTTGGCCTTTTTTTATTTGTGACTTGTAAAGAAATTACATAGAGAAAATAATATTGATAAGAAAATGGTGTACAAAATATCCACGCTATTCTATTTAAAAAAAAAACAACAAAAATACAAAAATTGTCTATATTAGAATTTGAAGGTGTTATTAGTGTGTATAACTAACTAAGATAACATCTTAAAATAACCCAGTGGAGTGTAAAACCAATTCATGTAACGCAGATTAAACATTATGATTCGTCAGAATTAAGTCATTATCAGGGGGCCGGCATATTTGAATGAGCGCAAATTGTCAAAGAGAATTTAAACAAAGATGTTGCCATTTGCCCCCGTGTAATGAAATCGGCTAATATGCTTGATGGCACCCCTCATTTAAATCTCTTATTAATACACACGTTTTTATATACTTTTATAGATAAAGATCGGTTTTTTTGGGGTTTAATAATGTATAGATTGTGAGCTTTTAAGTGCTTGAGACTAATTGCAGGTGACAGTTAGATAGTTTTGAGTAAAAATTAAAAAAGAAACCAAATGCGGTATTAAGATCCATACTGAGAAAAATATAGAAATGAATTGTCCTGATCCTAAATTCTATAGGTATTCCTCACATAAGAGCAACTAGTGCAGACACCACTAACTAACATCTGTATATCCCTAAAATATCAGTAGTCATTTACAATATAAATGACTACTGGCTGGCAATTTTGGTAAAACGTATTTATTATTTTCAATAAACTTATTATGTTTAATCTAAATATACAAGATATATTTATATTTATTTGTTATCTAAATTATATATTTGATTGGTATTTAAATATACTTACAAGAAATAATTAATGTTACTTAAAAATTAACGTTTCTTTCCTCGTAACGATTTTTTTACAAAGAACACTTGACATTATTTACAAAGGATCACAACTTCGGTCAGTAAACCTAAACAAAAAATATTTATTATTTTGAGTAATTATTTTAAATTCCAGCTCTATGAGATATTTACATGTTGAGCCCTCTATTCCAGAGTAAGCAATCGAACCCACAACGCATCGGACGCCTAATAACTAATATAATATAATGGTATTATTATAAACTGGAACAAGTCTGAAGGCCATGAGATACTTAAGTGCAATGAGTTATTATTTAATTGCTTTTAAAACACTTTTGGCACTTTGTAATAAATTATTTGCTTTTTTTTTATCTTATCAATATATTAATTTAGATTGAAGTTGGAAGCTAAAAGTGATTGGCCGCAGGATCGTTGGATTATTTTTTTAACTAGGTATTAAAACATGTTAAATGACGTTTCTTAACATCATATTTTTGCTCTGGTCAACACGCAACTTTCTATTAAACAAGCGTGTCTAATTCCATACATCATATATAAAGTAAAAATTTAAATCACCTACATAAGTAAATAGAACACGAAATCAATCATCAATCCAAATTAATTTGCGATCAGTGTTGCCCGTGAGAAAAATCAAACAAAACGTCGGACCGCACAATTGGCCACAAAGGGCGCTTGCATCCCCTTGCATTTTTAAACCATTTTTATCCCCCCAAAAACCGTACTGACGCAAGATACGTCATTAGCGAACAGCTACGTCATCCGAGCACGATTTGTCTCGTCTTATCTACGATTTTTTGACGCCACACGTATACAATATAGGAGGATTTTTACTGCTAATGTGAGGAAACTGATAAGTGATAAGGATGAAAGAGACTGCAAGGTTGATGTTTTTGCGTCTTAATTAGGCGTGATTATGTGGTTTTTTTTTTGGTCGTCAATATTAAGGTCAAGTTCTGTATCAAACTTTGTGGCAGATCTTTGAAATATGTGAGTTTAAATAAGATTAGCTTATTTTATATGAATTTTGTGTAAGGAACTTTTAAATTTTGGAAGATATAAGAAATCTTTTGTAACACAATATTTATAATATATATAGTATATTAAACGAGGAAACTAATACATACGGAATTCAAATTTCCTAAAGAACATTTGTCAACATATATACATACGAGTACATTATCACAGCAACAAGCGTTGTTTCTAAGAAATTTCACAAACACATTCAATTAAGAACATAACATACATATATACATACATACATACATATAACAATTAATCACAATACAACTCTCGTCTCGTAAAGTCGATTCCATTATGTAGGAATGGCAAGGGTAAACACGGGCACTAAAAAGCACGAGTGGACTCAAAATGGCACGCGTCGCGGACCACAACAAACGCACAGAACGACAATCGGTATAATTTTAATTAGAGAAAAATTGCACGAAATGCACAGTGTGGTAGCGTTAGCAGTATACATTGAATGGATTTTTTTAATTTAAATATGTTTTATTTAGTTTTAGTTTTTAATTTTATTGTAAAGTCTAGTAGTAGTAGTAGTAGTATGATTAAATTTAGATGAATTAAGTAATATTAGTATGGAAATTGAGTAGTTGTAAATACATAACGTATCGGAAAATGTAAAAATGTCAAATATCTAAAAGTACCTAAAGGTATGCTACGTCCACAAAATAAATTCTCGTTTTGATCAAAACCATAAAATTTGACGCTACTATCCAATGCACAGTATTTAAATACAGAAATAAAAAGTGAAAACTGTAATAATTTTGCACTAGCAAGCATCCTCCATTCCACAATGATTAAAACTAAAAACTAACTCCGATAGCAATTAAGGAATAAGTTAAACTATTTGGCTAACCGTACAAACTGTGAAACAATACTCGACGAACCCTTTCCGCAAACAATTAGCGCACAAGTGCACTCGGAACAACGGCAATACAGTCCCTACGTAGAAGCGCTTCAATCGCTTTAACGGCTTCCGACTGGCTGCAGATCCCTTTGCCTTTGCTTCCCGTTGCCGCCGTTGCGCCATCTCTTGTTTTTTCAATTATAACGCGTTGCCTTTCACAAAAAATTTTAAATTTGCCTTTAAATGAAGGGATTACATGCCATAGATACTCGTACAGTTTGAGCAACGGTGCCTCTTAAGGTTTTTTTTTTTTGTGTTCCGCTACAAAGTACTTCTATACCCATCGTAGTAGATAATTGCTTTAAAAATACGAACCGTCTTTGCGTATGTACAACATGTACGTATTTAGACTCAATTATATCCAGATTTCATGTGCTTTTTATTGATTGCCCATAAGTCTAACTGTAATTATCAATTTACAATATATACGAATCATTGTCCACCTTATAATACCATGTAACATGATTCTAGGAATGATCATCAACCGCCATCACTATTTAGTAGCTATCTCGTAACACGAATGGACCCCGAAACCCAAACCGGTTTCAAAGCGTACAAAAATAAAGCTCAGATCTGATTTCAGCGTTTGTTCTTTTTCTGTTTCTTACCTTAAGTGGCATACCTTATTTGAATTAATAGAATGGGTTTTATCGTTGAAATGTCATCGTCGTCCACTAACTATGCGAGCGTTCGTTTTAGACATTACTCGACATTTGATCGCGACTGTGATTCCTGATTTAATATTATAGTTCGATGTTATGACGACGTAGCTGAGTTAGTAGACGTGGCTGCCCACGGACAAATATAAAATACTGTACAAACAAAACATGGGATATTGTAATTAATAATCGCTCGACGAACACTATAGTGTAGGCTCTGAGACTTCAACGTTGTAATTACTAGATGAAAGTAACCTGGCTGTATGATAAATGAAGTAGACAGCCGTTATTGTCTCGAATGAAAGAAGCTTTTGTCTATAGCTGAGAAGAAACCCAAGCCGTTGTCTATACTCAGTTCTTTGTCGTTAACAATTGTTTAGAGGTAAAACCATTAAATTACAATAACAACGGTGTTTGCAAATATTTGCAAAGTTTTCATCTCTGACGGATGTAGCTGATTCGAATTCTGTTAAGTAAATATTTGTATTTAAAACAAATGTAGATATAGATATAAATTTCTAGATTATTATCAATAATAATTGTGGATCATTAAAAACAAACTATAAATATTATATCAATTATTCTCACTGTAGGTTTTTATATTCAGTAAATAGTTTAAATATAATATACTAATTTTGATGCCCACGTTAATTAAATTCCCGCTAATAAGCTAAGTAAGACTCGCTTAATACGCTACCTATGGAATAATTACGGAAACATTACATTGTATCGTACACTGCTATTACGTTTACATAAGCAACTGCATTAGCTCCAACTAAACGATCAATTTCAACGCCATCGGTCACTCTCATAACGAAAATCAATTAACACTCCCACAAATTAACTTATTTTTCGATTAACATAATTATAAAGAAAGGAGATTCACCATTATTTTTTATTTCGTGTCAAAACCTGTTTTGAGTCAATTATTGCGGCCGATAATTATTTACTCACACTTAGCGGCCCTCTTACCCTTTACACGGAGGTAGTGTTGAAAATATTAAATTTTAATACAAAGTAAATAAAGCAATTATTGTAAAAAAGCATTAAGTGTTTTGTAATATGTACTTTTATATTTATAATTCACTCATTTGTGATGATGTTAAGAATTTTATTTGTATTTAAAAGCTTTTTGAAATATATATGTTCTTTTTTTTGGCAATTTTTGACTGTAAACGTACCTATATTGTTATTATGAGAGCTAATAAAGATGTATAAAAAACATATAAAATTTTTAACTGAAGCTGTTAATATCGATGTAATCCAAGAAAATGACACCAATAAGAAACCTATTGTCCAATACACGTAAGATTCGTTAAAATAAAACCCATTATATTATATAAGTGAAATAAGAAAATGTAAAAAAAAAACATAAACAATAGGAATACCAGGTTTTGTAAAGCGCACAAAGAGGCATTGTGCGCCCATATGGGAAAACAAGACGGTTTGTCTACCCCATTGTTGACGGACCGACGGACAACTGAAAAGACAGCCTTTCAATAGCCTGAATATGAGTAGAGATTATGTAAAACAGAACTAAAACAATGCACCGCTCGTTAAAATTCAATTCATGATCGGGTCTAAACAAATATGTTTGTTATTTTATTATTACATCAATATTCAATGCTTAAGTATTAAGTAAAGTGCAGTTGGATGTGCCTATGCAATAGGTACGTGTTTTGGAATTGCACTTTAGAATGTGTTTAAGTGATACTTTAATATTTCATGATGTATCGCTTCTGTAGTAGTGTAGCTAGAGGGAGTCGACACTACGTTCTCCACTTTTTGCCCAATTTGATACACAATGCGGGGAAATTAAAGTAATTCTTTAAACAAATGTGTGTAAGTGAAATTGATAAAATCCTTGATTTGAAATTTAGAAGTAGATTTAGTATAGTGCATTGCCATCTTTAGAAATTTTATTTTTATTTACTAATGAGGGAACTACTCTTGTTTGAACTCAATTCCATTCTCCACGTAGAACGTAGTGATGTGCCACAATAAAAAAAAAATAATGAACAAATAATGAAAAATTCTTGATGACACCAAAAATACAAGATAAAGGTTAGTTAGAAAACCTTATGTTTCTAACTAAAAATATTATAGATACATATATGTATATAAAAAAGTAATCAAATTCAAAATATACCATATCTCATTACGTTTCATTAGCATAGACATTGGTACATTTGGTCAAGTTGCGTAACACAATACAATTACCGTGGCTTAACCACCACCTGCTTGTCAGCTGCATCTCGAGGTTATCTTTTAGTTAATTTATTCCGACCAGGTGATCAGATTTAACGACTAAACACACGTATAACTCTTAACTAATACATCAATTAATCACAAAAACGTTTACATTTTGATTGTGATAGGAAGCTATTTGTTTTCCACGTATATCAACCGTTCTTGGGACTACTGTTAGATAGAATCTTAAGAGTTCCGCCAGCAATGAATTAAAAGTGTAATGTATTATATCTAATGCCTCTTAATAAATTTATTGTAATAGGCTCGTCGTTGGATAAAAAAGAAACAATTTATCTACATTATTTTTTACTATTTTGATTGTGGATAACGTTTATATAAAAGTCTATTTACAATAGTTTTCCTCATTACCAAAAACATCTACGACGAGATATATATATATATATATATATATATATATATATATATATATATATATATATATATATATATATATATATATATATATATATATATATAATATATATATATATATATATATATGTATTTATGTTTTTATATGTATTTTTATGTATGTATTTGTGGTTTTGCTTTCTTGGTTAAATTGAAATAACTGATAGCTTTATATCATATATTATAATCATACATTCTAAGAACCCCAAGTATTTTTGACCATAGATACAGTGAATTATATCAAAATGATTAAAGTGATGTAATATAGCCTATATTTAGCCTTCCTAGAAAAATGGACACACCGATAAAATAAATAAAAATTTTGATTTTATTCGAACCGGTATTTCCTAAAAATAGCGAGTTCAAACAAAGAAGTATTATATATTAGTAAAAATATAAAATAGATAGATATTATAGTATTATAATAAAATAACAAATAGCTACAGCAACAAAAGACTTCATAAATTATATTAGAAAATTCTTCCATAATAGCGCAGTAAATTTTTCATATGTTTAATTTTATAGTTATTAATAGGCAGTACGTTAGAACATGAAGTGGTGTATACGTAGCTGTTAAGTGTGTGACCAACCCAGTGTAGTGTGAATGGGACATTACCGACTTTTATTGTTCATACAGTATTCATTATAATATATTATAGGAGCACTTAAAATTGAACATTTTGAGCTATTCTCTCCTTTAACGTCATAAAAATAAGTATCTCTTTACTTTGATATATTAAATGAAACATAGAATCGATATCTGTTTTCGATAGTCATAACACCGTAGTAGGTCCGTCTGGTGTAAGATAAATTTGTAATTAGATTTTCGGTTCCAATACAGATAGTTTTGTTGTCAATATGATAATGATTTTGTTAACGACTCGAGATTGAATTTCGGGATTTATTTGTGGGAACTTTCTAGAGAAACAAATACGTGTAGGATTATTCATAGGTTTATTTTATTGTAGATATACTCGAATGTCTATAAAACGGTGACGTATAAATGTTATGTAATTTAATTCATATTCTATTTGTACCAAAAAGATGTGATTATTAAAAATAATCAATATGATAAATTACATGATCACAATCATATCTAAGTATAGTAATTTTTTTTTGTTATAATTTAGTTCAGTTGAATTAAGTAGAATAATGGAATAAATTATTCGTTTTCTATCATTAAATGATATTATAGTGGTTCATTGGTGTGAATCTCTTTAGAGGTATACTTATCGAATAACCATCATGTCTTTAAAATTACCCAATTATCACCGCGATAAGGGCATTGGAGGAGATCATAAGCCTTAACTATTAGGATCTTTTCTGATCATATTATTTCCAAAAACAAACGATCAAAGTGAGAATTTCAAATTTAATTTTAAGGAATAAATAGTCAGTCAGTAGTGTTATCATCCGACGGTAGACGTGACTATTGTATATACAATTCCTATCCAGGAAGAATGATTTTTTTTGTATTTTTCTCGTTCTGGTCACAAGACAAAGAGCGGCGTTGAGTTCCGTCACTCAACGTGCAATGCTTCGATATGCGGAAACTGGGGAACGGAGTGTCTTAACACTAGATTCCTACGGTTTCCTTTGCCTACCCTGCCATGTGCGGGATACAGTGTGAAGCTTAAAAAAACATTCTAGTAATGTTATTGTGAGTTGTTAGTTTTATAATGGTGGTAATTAACCACAAGCTTTCGACATATTATATTCTTAGTAACTATGAGAACTCCGTACTAATTACTGGACCCGTTTGATGAGACGTCCCGATTTATCTGATCCTTTTTATTACAGTACCTACGTCTTTTAATGTAATTAGTTTTTATGAAGCTTTTTTTTTGTGTTTATTATATTTTGTTGGTAAAATATTTGAGGTTTATTTATAAGTGTCACAGATACTCTAGTAGTGGTGAAGCCATTTAAGGGTTTACGTCGTAGATCGGGACAAATAGCTTGTTTTGAAATTTAATCCGAAGTTGTCATAAGTGTTGAGTAACCATGCTCCATAGACATTTATAAAATTTTGTTGAAATTCCAGAAATTATTTCCATGTTCTATTATTTTTATTTAATTATAGCAACACTATTACATACCATACTGCAACTTGGACGAAAAACCATGTAAATTCATTTTAACTTAACAATTACCTGAAATAAAAAAAAATATAATTAGCATATTTATCTAAATTAATAGGTTTACATAATTATTACGCATTAAATTATTAAAAATAAAATTATTTTAAGATTTATATTAGATAAATTATACAAATAAAATAGAAGGTCATAAAATTGAAGGTCAAACGACATCTGACTGAATGCAACCTTTTGACATTTAAGGAACCACCTTTTCATCAGCTGCTTAGACGAATGGTTAATTTGCGTTTGACGCCATACAGTACGGCTGTTATCAAAATATCTGTTGTGAAGGTTACTGTACAGGTGTAATCGAACTCGTTATAACCAATGACATAATTTTCTAAATTACCTATTATATTTTTTTATTTTTGTGATTAGATATATACAGATATGTTTTTTAAATATATATATATATATATATATATATATATATATATATATATATATATATATATATATATATATATATATATATATATATATATATATATATATATATATATATATATATATCTTTTCCTATAAATAACCTGAAACTCTAATATATTCGAATAACATATATAGTACCTATATGTGTATATAAACATTGTGTAGGTACGTAATGTATCCATTAAAATAGTCTAACAAATTTAGTACAATTTTAAAATAATTCACTGAAAAGTGTCACGTACTTTTAATCACATATGCCTGCCGTTTGTTAAGAACTTAAAAAAAAGATATAAGCGAATGGCAAAAAATATTCAACATTAAAACCGTTTACAGACTTTAAAATAAAATCTCTAGGCATAATAAGAGTCTGTGGACAAACTTGAATAAATGCCCACTAATGAGCATAATATTATAATATTGTGCGACTCAAAAGCATCTTGTTAGGTCCACATACAGGGTGTAAGGAGCGACGCTATTAAATTCTAACGCTAGGGTGCGAGCGATGACCAAGATCGAGTTGTACGCGGTGGCGTCGGCGGTGGCGGAAACCCCATTTTTAGTTCCGGTGAATTTAAAAATATTTAATAATATATAAAAAAAAAAAACACTAAGCTATAACAATTTATCGAGTAATGTCCAATTTGACATATATGTAAATATTACACAAAGTGAATAATATTACTTCGTAAGATATTTAGATAACGCGGTATTCTGTAAATAATAGGGTAGGGGAAAAGGCGTTTAGTGGCGGAGCTCAATGCCACGCTTAAACTATCAGAGCGAAATGGAAATAATCAATTCCCCTGAGGGATCGAACTCACAACTGTCGCGCTTACACTCAGATCCTGTCCCATTGCACCAAGATAGCTTATTATCCTCGTTCAGGTCACTATCTTTAAACAACTGAGTGATAGCTACGTTAATACTAATGCAAAGCTTCTATATATTTACCCAAAATCACCCAAATTTCATATAAGAACGTATAATATATAAATTTATTTGAAATTTAAACATATCCGCTGTTAGTTTAAACGATACTCCACCCAAGTCGGTAAAGCCTGCACATATGTTGCCTTGTGAATGTACAAAGACGCATAATAATCATAAGGCGACTTGCAATTAAAAAATTTAAGGCACTTTGTCGTAGTACTGCTTTTGGCAGAGCTTTTCATATGCATTTAAGCACCGAATAAGACTTAACACTTTATGGTATGAATTTAATGGTATTTTTCTTTTGGTGGTTGTTTTTATCTTATACATTCATCGTCTCATCTCTCACAGTTGTAACACTGAAAAAATTCACTGTATTCTCTACGCTATACTTATCACTGCGTATTTTAACAGTCACAATTTTGTAATATTTCCGGACAACGGAAACACCTATATGTAATGTTTTTTCAAACTGGATTTCCATCTCATAAGTTCAGATCTTTCAAAAAGATATAACATAGATATATCTTTTGCTTTTGGTCATTCCTAATAAAATTTGGAAATTAATTTTGAAATAAGAGCTTAATTTCAAAATAAATTTCCAAATTTTTATATAACAGAAGTAGTATTAACAAGATTTTTTACTTTGTAACTTACGTTATGAGGAAGATATAACGTATTAAATATATTAAAAACACGTTAGACACAAGCCCCTCGTTCCGAATTTCATCGAGTGTGACATTTGACAAGTGAATATAGCGGATGCGATATAATGGGCCACTCCGATAACAGATTTGTAGGAATACCTATTTAGGTGACACGCTATCGCCATTGTAGATAAAATTTTATCACTTATTTTTGCTGAAAAAATAGAATATAAAGCCCGCCCACAGTCAGCCCACTTTTATTTTCAAAACACACATCTTTATAACTATAGAAATAATAATATTAATTTAAATAATATTAAAATTTACATTTATTGTTTTCATTTAATATAAACTTGTAATAAAGCTTCTAGTTCAGGAAAGCTTTGGCCAGTTTCTAAGCTGAACTGAATCTTTGAAGTGAATTTTATTATATATTAACAACAATTATTGTATACATACCACGTAATGTTAATGTACTTGAAATTCCACCATCAAAGCTCAAGAAAGCTGTCATAAATAAATCCCGCATTGAAAATCTGACCGATTATAATATTCGTGTTTAAAAATCACTTTCCATAACCTAAACACCCTATCAAACAAAACTAGTTCATATAAACACAGATTAATAAACTACAACAGAAGTGTCAGTTCGCAGAAACGAGAATAAAGCGTGAGTTTTGCAATCGTAAGAAATACTCGGAATTATATTACGATCTTACGACTGACTGCATGTAGACGTATGTATGTATGTATGTATGTACGTATGTATATAGGACGTACTCGTACGTATCTCTCTTTATTATTCCAATAACAATCCGTAAGAGTGGTCTGGTCAAACGTAAATAGCAAGTTCATACATTTGAATGATGTCTATGTAAACTGAGTTAGCTACTCTTTCTTGTTTAGGGCTGACGCTGATTTCAATTAGAAATGAGAATATTTTATAATGTGTGCATCATTAATTATAGTGTGGTAAATATATATATATATATATATATATATATATATATATATATATATATATATATATAATCTCAGAGGGTGTCTAAGCCAATTATCTGTCCGATATTTGGTTTCCGGCATACGGGTACGCGACCCCGGGACCTCGAGCCACCACTTTCATAACCCGATCCAATCCATGTAAGTGGTGTCCCTCCCCTATATTCCAAGTCTTTCTGCCTCTTATTCCCTGTCCTTTCTTGGTTTCTCCCAGTAATGGGTTTGGAGGTCAGATGGCAATCGCTCCACAAAAAACCACTTCGCCACTCATATGGACCGATTGGTCTTAGTCGGAAGGCAGACCCTGGCAAAAAACCGGGACTAATGCCAGGAAGAAGAAGATTGAAATACATATATATATATATATATATATATATATATATATATATATATATATATATATATATATATATATATATATATATATATATATATATATATATATATATATATATATATATATATATATATATATGTAAAGATGTTATTCTATGGGATAGTAAAGGAGATCTTATGTCATAGTGATAAAGTGAAGATATTGATAAGTCACTCCATTATAGTGAGCATCTCCAGTCAAGTCACAAGGCGACTAGTTAAGGGATTTGAATGTTTTCATTGTTGTTTTTATTGAGGTAAATTTTCTTTACAATATTTCTTTAATCTTCTTACAATTTATATATTTCCTATACATCTCTATGAATATGTATGAGAAAACTGCAAAAACATAAAAATATCTCGAACGAAATAATTTTAATCACTTAATTAATTAATAAGCATTTTACAAGTTTACAAATATAAGCAATCGTTTTAAAATTTAAATTTTATTGTTTCTACTGATACAACCATTGCAGCCCTACAGAGTCGGTGAGATCAAACACGCACCTCGCGATGCGTTTACATTGTAATATATGCTAGAGTAATGATCTCCTCTCACAAGAGGACACCATGTTTAGCAAATAATCATTCTATTACTTATTTCTTTATTATTGTAATTAAAAATCATGATAGAAGTCAATTGAGTTCAGCAGGTGTCATTTTTAATAATTTTAATGTGAAATTTTCGTATAAATAACAAGGAAGCGTATTTTAAATTTAAAATTTAACTAATATTAAAATTAAACTATCATTTTTAAACAAAAATAATAAATGAATATGAAGAGAAGTCTTAACACTAGGCATTTAACTGCCTACCTACATATGCGGCAAACACCTTAAACCTAAAAAATATATTAAATATATACATATAAACAATATATAACACATATATTATTCACAACACCGAATGGACCTCATATTTTTCAACGCCGGATATCGATTGTTGACGTTGTCGCGGACAGATTCTCTTTATGCCTAAAGACCGGAAATGATTTATTTTCAAGAAAATCTTTTATCGTGTTAATTTTTCATCACTTTGCCCGTAATGGCGTTGAAAGTTGCGTTATTCTTATAAGAATGAATGGTGTCACTGTATACAAATATAAATAACTTCATATTGCGCCATTTTGGCGAATATGTTAATGGACGGTATGTTAGCGAGTACGAATCTCATTCGGGGGGATATTTAAATTAATATATTGTGAAATATATTCAATAATTTTACCACTAGGTTGAGACTCTAGCAGTTAGATCCCCACTCAGGACATGTTATTTTATATACTAGCAACACGCAATGTCTGCAATTCGATCGAAAAGCGAAAAGCAAAGTGTCTTTACACTAAGTACTCAGGCCTATCCTATATTTGGTATAAAGAGTGAACCTAAAAAGCAGGCATCAGATTCCAATACAAAAAGCGAAATATTTTTGAAATTATTACAATGCAGAGGACCAAGGAATATTACCCAAGCAAGCCTCGTTACATTTGGGTGACCATTACTATAATTATATAGACATGTCAAAATAACAATATAAGTACATTAAGGAGTAAGTAGTTGCAAGACATCGGAACCATCTTGAAAAGTCAAAGCTATATATTAATCAAAACCTGATTTTATCAGGAATAATTTATGTAGCGGATACCGCGGCTTTCAGCAAAGAGTATCGCATTTTTCACTTTAAAATAAAAAAAAATTCGTTGACATCGTTATCTTGATATGAGCTCGTGTAATAATGCTTCAGCATTACAACACGTGTCTATCGATGATATTTTTTTTATATAGGTTTATTTTTTACTGTGATTATTATTTTTAATTATGATGTCAATAGGAGGTTGCGTTTAAACGTGAATAAATTATTGAAAGCTTTTGCATAATTTCTAGAAATAATGAAATTAAATCAAAATGACGTAAATCTACGGGCTATTTAGATCGTAGCTGTAATACAATTTAAATTGTATTTAAAAATGTATTCATATATATTATGTTATTTATTTTATCAAGTGTCTACTACACTATATGTATGCCCACTATGCAAAATATAAGAGAAAAAATTACTAAATAAACAATTACCTATACACAAATGTATACACAAACAGAACACCCACATACTAAATTAAATCCTCTTAGAAATGAATGATTTTCTAGAATTATATTTTACTTGATGTTGAGATAAAGGGGTAATACAAATAAAATGTCATTAAGGGGCCGGCCTATAAAAACATTTGTAAACGGCCGATCGATCAGCTCAAAGATAAAAGTAACTGGACACTTTTACTGCTGGATTACTTTGCGTGGAGCTATTAATATAACTGACTGTATGCATGTATGTATGTACGTACGTATTTTTAGTACGTTAGTAAAAGGAAGATTTCAAATTCAACTTAAATAAATTTTACATAAGATTAATTTTTTTTTAGGTATATATGTATTCTTGTAATATTCTTTTAATTTAACCATTAAAATAATTAAGTAGGCAACACTGGCATACGTCTAGGGATCATGATAGACATGTGTCATTCAAAGCAATCGTTATAGTTCGCATCTGAGCGACACAACGCACGTGTTATGTTACCGATCAAGTACGAATATCCATATTTTATTACTTTTTGAAGTGTTATTATACACATATATTATACATACATACATATATTATACACTATGGAAAGAAAAATACTTTAAGAAAAACATACAAAAATTTTTACGTAACAGGATTTGAACCCGCCTTTCTTTAAACCGTTCAAGCTAAGCCCTGACTGCTAAGCCATACGTTCTCGTTGAGCTACGTCGAATTTTTATATATTTATGTTGTAAGATTTAAATACTACGTACGCGCTACGTTAATTTTTTTGTATGTTTATCTGAAAGTAAGTAGGTACTTGTTCACATACAAAATTAAAAACAACAGCGACATATGACTAAATTCTATTAAATATATAAAACACCGTACACATACTAATTTGATGATAAGCACGATCAGTGGGACCAGTCACACTTATGAATTCTAAAAACAAATGGGAAACAGAGTATAATAATAATATTCCAGTCACAATAGCCCAAAGAAATCGTAAATCTGTCTATAGCGAATAAAATGTTAGTTCTACCATAAATTTGGAAGGAGTGAATAGATGCGATGACATACGTAACGTTATGGACGGTAAGGTGTTGATATGTCAGTATAGAATATAATTCACCTGTTTGTAAAAATATGCATATTTTTCTATTAATTAATGGTGAAAATTCCATAAAATGTGACAGATTTAATGTGAAATTATTCTAATTTATATATCTAAACACTTTATTCTATCCAACTACCATACAAATAAGTATTGCAAAAAAAAATCCCTACAAAATAAAGTGAAAATAGCAAAAAACAATTATAAAACCCAAACAAAACACGTGAATCAGTAACTGATTGCCACCTTTGACGTCTATTACACTAATGGGGGTTCGTATCGGGACGTTCGGGTGACCACCGACGACAGATCTACGGCTACCCGCCAAATGGCGCTATTAGCGTTCAAATGATAAGAGATAAGCGATTATTTCATATAAATTTGTAGGTTAGTGGTGATTTCATTCGTAAAATGTTAGGTTTTTGAAATAATTATATACACAATGAATAATTATATACACATAAATATTAATATATGCAGATGGATGTGGAGGGCGGTCGACTGGGATGTCTAGCACACTCTGGGCGAGGCCAACTCCACCCAGTGTATAAGAATAGGCTAATTAAATTAATTGATATTAACATATTTATCAGTTGTCTGATTTGCCTTATTTAATAGTTGACATATATATAATTCGCCCAAAGATAGTACATGCAGTTTTTATACTAATATAATATTGTCAAATATAGTTTTTTTTTAATTACTGTTATCGTAAGCAGATGCAATTTTTTATTAATTAAACAATACCATTATGTAAATTAACCGTTCAGGTTTAATAATGTGCAATAGATATAACGGTTTGGTGTTTTTATTAATTTTTATTCTCCTATACACCACCGAATTTATGCCTGTGCTATATATTTATGCTATATTATTATATATAGAATTAAGATAAGGATAAGGAATTAGTATTTGCTATATATATATATATATATATATATATATATATATATATATATATATATATATATATATATATATATATATATATATATATATATATATATATATATATATATATATATATATATATATAATCGCTTTACGCTTATGAAATGATCGAAGGAAACACCAATCTGTTGTTCTCTTTTGTAATGAAACATGTGTGACAAGTTTATTTTTCCGGGATGTGAGCATTTGAAAGAAGAATGGTCTGTTTCACAAAAATATAATATATTTAAAATAAAAATCATACTTTGATGTGCCACGGATAATTTATATTAATAACTTCTTTTACGTTGCAATTTATTAAAAAAAATTATAGCATATTTAAGTTATATTATTATATATTACTGTAGCTTCAGTGTACAAATAGAATTGTTATGGAATCATACATTTTAATTCAGTATACGCTTACGATATGTATGAAGAAACTTATATAAAAGGTTTTACTCTTAAAAACTTTTTTTACATTCAAAAAATTAAATAAAGGAAACTTGAAACTTTGTTATTCATTATGTTTCATATAAATATATGTTGTCATGAAAATACATACTGTATTGAGCGTACAATCCCGCTCGACTCAGTGCTTGAAGCTCTCAAATCTTTACGCCCAGCGGTTCCAACTTCCAAAACTACATTTTGTTTTATACTGAAAAGCGACGACTGCATACTATTTTCTTTGTTTCTACAATAGGAGCAAATAAAGGCCAATTGGTACTTTTATGACTCAGTTACTATACTGTACTCCCGTCTATCGAAGCACTCGATTTTTAAACAAAAATTTTAGGCTTCCAACAGAAGTTATGCAAAGATTTATTTTTAGATATGAATGTATGAGAGCGTTTTTGTTTTTTTTTTTTTGTTGTTGTTGTAATGTAAAACGTAGCTGGTGGTTTAGATTTTTTTTGTGTTTTCGCAATAAAGTAATAAAAATTATAATAGCGATAAAAATAAATACTTAGGTATCAATGATTGGTTTTGTTAAGCTCTCCACGCACTTTTTTACAATATCTAGGTATTGCTTATTAAAATCAATAAAGATATGATGAGGCGCTATTATAATGCGCCTTAAAATTATGTATATTAAGATTTTACACAAGTGGAGTGTTATGTCAATAGCATGTATTTGTTTTTAATTGGTATAGTATAAGAAGAAACTCCTAAGCATTCCATGGACAACCGTGCTGATGCCGGGCCCATCACGTAGTTAGAGGAGCTGGAAGCAGTGTCAGGGGCTTGTGACCCAAGTTTTGCTTGGGCCTCCTTACAATCCGCATTAACGTTCACTCAAAAACACGAGCTTTGTTCTCTATTGTCTTCTAGAG
This sequence comes from Dione juno, assembly GCA_037127375.1. Taxonomy (NCBI): domain Eukaryota; kingdom Metazoa; phylum Arthropoda; class Insecta; order Lepidoptera; family Nymphalidae; genus Dione; species Dione juno. Next base: position 3,274,508 of record JAXRJS010000091.1, on the reverse strand, counting down.
ATTTAAAGATTCTGTTCCCGTCTTTCTGCCCAATTTACGAGATATTGCGTGTTAAGTGGAGCTTAGAATCCAACCAACAACCTTGTAGCGTTTACAGTCGAAGTGCGGCTGCGCCACGGCGGCATCTCTTGCAAGTTTTAAATTAGCATTATTTGCAATTGTGGCTATTGATACCATTGCAAAGGAATTATTAATAAGTGTGCGAAAATTTATGTAAACAATATGACACACTTATTACATAACTTACTTACTTATTTACATTACACAAACAAAATTAGTCAGCGTACAAAAGAATATGACCAAAATAAGAAAGCTTTAAGATAATAAAAGATAAAACGAAAAAGCCGCACTCGCGTGTTTTTAATCTCGCTGATTAAGTAACAGTACATTATTCACGCGAATTCAACGTTAATTTTTTTACAATGAGCATTTTATTAGCTTAAAAGGATTTTTCAAGCTTATGGCGTAGTGTGCATGGAAGTATTTCCGTTTGTTTGTTTGTAGATCGTAGATTTGAGAAAAAAAATGTATGACCAATAACTTTGTTAACAAATATAAATCGTCAAAAGATTATTACAGTTTTATTACAAAGTGTATTTAAGTGAAATAGTAGCTCTGTTAAGTCGAATAATCTAACTTAGAAAAATATCCATAAAAAAGTCCGAATGTCTGTCAGTTTGTATTTTTTTTCCGAAATGGCAATACTGCTGGTGACCGCCAAAGACCTTTGTCTTTACAGCGTCATTTGGCGGGGGAATTGTAATAAATATAATAATTTTTAGGCTGATATCTTCCACCTCCTCATCTTATCAATTTGTACGTCCATCCCTTAAGATGACTCACATGATCAATTTTCCCAGAGTACCTACTCCAGTCCGCTTAAGGAATCTGATGAGCACACCACTCCAGCTTACATTAACAATAATAAGAAATTGTCATAAAAATGCGGTCAATATTACACTTTAAACAGCATTCCATAATAATTAACTTGTCCTTAGTTTCATTTTTAGCAAACAATTGTTTTAAATATTTTTAACAACGGAAATTGTATGAAGGTTTTATAATGATACTATTTAAAATAAATTAAATAATTATAATATGATAATATACCGATTATTTTCAAGATCAAAAATTAATTATAGTTTAAATTTCCTGATAATGTTATTGAATTTAAAGTTGAAATGATAAAGGTACTGATAAAAGCTTCGAATACATAACAATATGGGTTTTTTTTAAATTACATATACATAAATGTTTATAAAACACATTTATAAAAAAGATAACATGGTGTTATGCCAAATAATAAATTGGTAGGTGCCTTTTATTTATTTATTAGGTCTTTCTATCGTTCACGTACGTATATTGTATTGAATTTAAAATTCGTAGTTTTCCCAATACTTTGTTCCACAGATGTTCAAACTATCTAATTCTTTAAATTTATATTTTGTGGAAACAAAGCTGTTTAACAAATATCATATTTATATTCAACATTACAATTTATTCCTTAATTGGCTCTATTATTTTCCGTTGTAGAATAAGATTTAATTCACCTTAAAGAATTTTACAACATTTGTAAAGAGATGCTGTATAAAACACGGGATCTTCCAAGATGCCTGCTTAAGAGCATAATGCTTACGTCTATTCGTATTTCGAAATCAAAACACAAGAGCTCAGTGTATAGAAAAAATGTAAAAAGAAAATGGAAAGTCCGATTCATCGCAGCACGGTCTATTCAGCAACAACTTATTAAATAAATTAATCGCAAGTTGTTAGAAAGGAAAAACTAAGCGGTCTTCTCATTTATTTGAGAACAAAAAGCGTAATTCCTTAAAATCTGGCTCCATTATGTTTTTCATTCAACCTACACTGTAGAAGAAAGCCCGCAAAAATAATTGGAAAGTGACGGGAAGGCTAGTGAGGAGTGTATGTCGATGTAAGGCTTATCTGGTCAAACGTATTAATTGCCTATACATTAAAGCTTTGTATACCATTTTTATTTCATTTAATTAGACAAATTAGCTTGAAGTCAGATAAAACTTAATTCTAAAACGATAGACATCTACATATTGAAATAAAATATATTTTTTATACTTCTATCATATATTATATACTGGTACGAATATTTTTAGTACATTTCACAAAAAAAAAAGCTGTATATAAGTATAAAAAGCTTAAAAAAGCTCACTAAACAAGAATGTCGATAAAAGAAAACTCCGTCTCTACCGCCGTGGGCGTGGCCCACATTCTAACTTTTCATCATTCTCCTTGCCTTCCCGGCTCATTGTGTCCGTGGGAACCTTTATTAACTCTATAGAAAAGCGTGAAAGCCGTCCAAGAAAAGCATTTGTGTGTTCTCGCTGAATACTACTGACAAAGAAATGCTTCAGTGTTGATTTGGTACCAGTTTCAGACTCTCTTTTCATACTCATTTTCCGAATCAGCTCGCCATTGGCTGTACTTATGTTGTATCGGTAAATGAGTTTCGTTTGTGAACGTTAATTTGCTTTCCAACTTAGCTTTTTGTTGTATTTGCGGTCGCTCGACGTGAAAGGATTTCGGGATCTTTTGTCTATATTGTTGTTGAGCGTTATTTATTCGGTTTTTCACTAATTATTAGATACAAAGTGAGAAAATTTTAAGCTGCTTTTATATTTTCCAAGCAGATTAAGATAATCTAGATTAAACTATTCCATTTTAAATATTATCCGAGTGCAAAATGTATATTTGAAGATCCTTTTAATTAACGCTGGCACAAGAATAATAAGACAAACTGCTAAATTAGTAATAGCACTCATAATGTTCCTACTCAACAGCGCGATTCCTTACAAAACTTTTCGCGACTTGTTCGTGTAACTAAGCGTACACTATTTAATTATGAAACTCCCTTTCCCTCCCCCTCCTTCCACAAAAGGGGGTGAAAATATGATTTTCTCAAAGTTTCTTTCTACCTGCGGTCACTGAAAACAGACAGTTTCTTTGGCTTGAATGAATATTTTTTATTTTTATAAAATGTTAAATCTAGTTTGTTTATTATTTTTTTTATATTGTATATAGGTACATATTATTTATCATTCAATTCCAAACCAATAATAAAATTAATTGTCTTAACTAATTTTTATGACTCGATATCTAAATCACGCAAGAAATGCGATTCATATAATTATTTAATAGACACATTAAGCGAAATAAAAACGTATATTTTCTTTGGAACACTCGAAGCATGCAATAACGGCGCATGCTTCAAACATATTACCATTTCGAGGCCATGAGCAATACTTTAGTGAAATCTAGAAAAAAAGAACTGATTCTTAGAGCTATAGAGAAAATGCTATCTTCCGTGTATTTATAGTCTCGCCCACGTCGGCTCATTGAAACGTACTATTTAAAAATAACTCGCCATACTATATAATGACCGTTTCTAATAACTGTGTTGGTAAATTTAGTTCTATAAATACATAGAGCCGGCGAGAAACAGATACGCTTGAAAATAAACTGAGTGATCGCTGTTTTTTTTAACTGATTTCTCACATTTCTTAAAAATAATGCGTTGTAAGCTTTATTTTTGGTTAAATAGTATTTTTGTTTACAAATATAAGTAACTGTTAATATTGTTTAATATGTTAAAATTTAAGAATAATAATGTTACAGAATGAGCAAAAGCTGTTAACAACAGATAACTATAGGTATAGCCTATGTAATCTTTATACATACCTATTAACAAAAAAACAATAACTTAACTGAAATTCCAAAAATAATATAGAATATTCTTATTGACCTTTTAACTGCCTTTAACCGCCCTTGTTGTCAAATCGTATTATTTGACAGTCTTCCGTTTTTTCAATTCTAACCAGTAGTTTTTGAGGCCAAGTTTGAACTAAACAAATTCTTTAGCCTAGGTTTTTTATATCACTTATAAATATATTGCTATGGAACATAGTTTGACTTACGTTTTACAATATTGTTTCTAGCAACATTTTCCTTTCCATTTACATGAACGTGCGAAGTCACGGGGCTACATAATAATTAATCTAAAACTCCGCACGGCTGAATGGTATATCGACAAGTGATTTGACAGCACTATTAGGCTCGTTCCCATTCGATGCAGTTCACTTTGATTGACCATACATCATTCAATATTTACGTATTTAAAATAACCACTTACACGCTCTGCACAAATTAAAAGCACGACTCGATGATTAATCTTGACTAGACTTTTAAGTGCATCTACTAAATATCAGTGATGTTCACGAAATCTATGATATTATTAATATTATTGATAATTTTATGTTTGTATTTCTATTAAAAAAATTAAGAGTTTAAGCAATAATTGATAATAATCGATAACGGTTGTGTAAGTCAAATAGTTTACCGTATCTAGAGTTGCAATTGCAGCGGAAGAATGCAGACGCGTTACAAAATTTTACGCAATAAAAATTCATCGACTAACCAGTCAAGAGGAAACCTAGGCGATATGAAAATAAAACGGGTATAAACTAATGGCAATACTACTTTGACTAGATACGAATAATCATTAAGCCTTACTTAACTATATGTACATATATATACAGATTAAGCCAAATCTAAAGGACATGCGCAGATTTTGTCGACGAATGAAAGGAAACCAGTACAAAGGCGTGACCATTTCCACCGAGCATTGTGTCAGAGCGAGACGGCAGATATTTACGTATCTAACAAAGATGCTTGCTAGCGATGCGCAAAAGAGATAGGAATCGACAATAGACGATTGTTATCCCCGCCATGGACTGCCCTAGTTAAACTGTTCGTGCCAATTTCACCGTTACCATCTACATTTTTCTGTGTATAAAGTCGATATTTGCGTGGAAACGTATCTAGTGTAATACAGCCAATAATTTGATTCGTCGGTTATCATTGGGAAAACAATGGCATGAGTTATGTAGGTATAAATAGTTATGATCGACATAGAAAGTGGATTGGTGACGTATGGACGTGGGCGGCCTGCCCAGTCTCATCCTAGCATACTATAAACACCAATTGTGTCATATATTAAAATAATTAGGCAATAATTGAATGTAAACTGGCAAAGAACAACATTTATCTTTTTAATTTAAATAAATAGTGTGGGCAAAAGGCAAAACGTAGCCGAGATTAAAATAGGTCATTAAACGTTGCAATTAGAAATATTTTTATAATTGTAGAGATTTTATAATTATGAACAAAAATCTCGTGATGACACAAAACGCTAGGTGTTTTTTTTTTTAAATATAAAACCAATTGCTCTATGGCGCGGCGGCAAAACGTAAATTTAAAATATTTAAACATTTTAAATGAAACGTTGTCACGTGTCCGTCGGTTTCTTTCACAAACTAATTGGTCTGGCGGTAACCCCAGGATTTTCACGATTCACAGCAATTTTTAAATGCATCTCGTTGACATATGCGAGTTTAGCGGACCTTTTAATGTAAGTGACAAGTTGGTTAAGTGCATAGCGCCTGTGTTTCAAACATCAGGATGTAAAATATACAAGTTGTGGAATATTAAATTTGTCAATATTACCTACATGGCGCTTTATGAGCGCGTTCAAAAGATTTTACACTTTTTTCCCACAAGTACTCGGTGTGATGATGTTGTGAGTGAAAGCTGTAATTTGATATAGAATAACGCGCTGGATTCTTTTTGTTTACGCTATAAACAGCTAGCTAGGTTGGTCTAAGCAGGTCATATTAGGATTAATTTACGATGTAGCTCGATTTTCTTATTAAGGGAAATAAATTGATAAATTATTCGTGTTCATTCGACGTTGAAATTGCCCTATTTCTTTTCTAGAACTATATTTTAATATAGGTGGGTATATTCAAACTTTATTCTGAAAATGATTTACGCTTAATTTGTACTGAGCTTTAAGCGAAAACTTTTTTTTATGTAGTACTAATGGGTATATCTACGATATATCACTTTGCTCTACAGGAAATGCAAATTTGTAGGAATATAGATGATTTATTGAAATTTGATTTAGCGCCTCTTCTTTCAAACTCGTACCTACATACACCGTCATGTAAAAGGTAAAAAATAAAAATGGCCACCCCAATAATTTGTTTTGTCTTTAATTTTTAAAAGCGGGACGAATACGGGCCAATGAGACGCATCCCTTACTGATTGTCAATTAGCGACATCAAACGTGCTTTTTGCGAATTAAGTTCCCGTTCACTTTTTGTCCAGCTTTCGACGGCTGAAGCATGCGTTTTTCCGTTTCATTTTCATACTAATATTTGCGTTTGTTTCATTTAGCACAATGAGGGGGCTATCCTTTTGAAGGTGGGGTAATAATTGAAGGTGAGTTATATAAACCTAAGTTATATTAAGTAAGTAATTTTAAGTATTTATCAATACAATTTGGTAAAGATATTGCCTTAAGAAATGTCGATGTTTCACAGCATTTGCTATATGATTGATATGTGTTATAAAATATATACGATTTACCCGTTAAGTTTTGGAACTTAGGTTTTACAAATTTTTTTTATTTTTTTTTTTTATTTCTTTTTTTTATTTTAGCGAACATGAATTATATAGGTATAACAATATGTCATTATTGTGCGCTACAATTGTTTTTATATTAAATTTTGTTCACTAAATTCAGTTGCAGGCTTCGAACCCACGCCCTCGTCTTGCAATACAAGACAATAAAGACAGGTAATAGGTAGTATTTATGTTACATACCTATAACAGTAGGTAAAAGGTATAAATTGAATGACACAATATATATTTTGTATTCTAAATCACCTTGTTTCCATTTTACTTAGGTATTAGATATTATTATAAAAATTAAACATGATTTCTTTTGGTTGTTACTGATATATAGTTTCATTGACATGAATAACGCTTTATGATAATACTTTATACATTCCTATACGTATTGGCTACATATGGAATATCTTTTATAAGTATTTGCTTTGTTAAACTGTTAATAAGCTCTTGTGGCGCAGTCGTCAACTGTCTTACTGTACGTAACAGTAGCAAGTTCTATATGTTTCGATGAAATATTTAATCTATATAAACGTGTGAAAATTGTTTTAGCGATTACTAATAATAATATCACCAAAAAAATTAATATCACCAAAGTGAAATTAATTAATTCAAATCCATTAGATGTAGTACCGTATGCGAATGTATGTATATATGTCTGTATGTTAATTGACATTTTTAATTTTTCTTTACATCAGCGACCTTGGCCAAATTTAGTGGAGCCCAAGATATTAATCAATATATGTTTGTGAAATTTTATCTTGTTAATTAATACTGCTATAAATATGATATGAAAATGATAAAACAAACAATTATATTGACAATTTCCATGCATAATGTTTTCCTTTTACAAGTTTCTTTTTAATTTCTGACGTAATAATTTTATCTATAAAATGACATTTACAGTTAAATCAAATAATTATGTCCACACTACATTATCTATTAATAGTATATTCAATAATGATTAGGATTATCATTGTTATATGGTAAATGGTTGCCGTGTCTCGAACCTGCCACCTTCACTTTCGTGAAACATTCCACTATTATACGTATATAATATATACATAACATACTATATCAAAGTAATACATGGAAAACATGTTATCATGCACCTAAACCAATCGAAGCCAATCGAATACACCTGTCTGGCAGAAAGGTAGAAAACAACGAATGAGATGAAAAAAAAAGTAAAAAAAAATTCAGGCAGGCCGTATCGAACGCCTATTCCGAATGAATCCGGAATGGAGTCAACAAAGGGACGTTCTGTTTGAAAAAAAGCGCGAATACGAAGCGCGAGGCAGCCATTACCCGCACCCATTTGCGCATCTATGGCGGGCCTCTTCAATCTGTACAGTCAACAATTGCAGGGCTACTACTCAATGTTTACTACTGATATTAAATATTTAGGCAATATTATTTATTGTAAATTTTAACCAAGACGACTGTCTAGTATTGTTAATGTAATTATTTTTTTTAGCTTCCCGCCTTTTCTATTCACACGGTTTATCACACAAAGGACAATCTATTTCCCACATTTTTTTTATATTCTATAAAATATGTTGGCTATAATAAAATAAAACAACACTAAAATAAAACTAAGCAGGTATCATACCTAACCAGTAGCGCATACTAACCAGAGCTGTCCAATGAAGTCTTTGCCTCACATCAATTTATATGTTTAATAAAAAACTAATTCACATATGTACATGAATGCGCAGAGGTACTTAAGAATTCTAAATATATAATTTCTAGTAATTATATATTTAGATATAAAATTTATTGAATTGAATTGAATTTCCAATTGAATTTTATAATTAATTGAATTGAATTTCCAATTGAATTCTTTAATCCCTCTTTAAAAATAATTACTATATACAAAATTTTACAATATAAATAAATGAACGGAGTTAAATTTCAAATGAACTAATAATAATCTAATGATATGTCATCGACATCCCTACACAGAGCATGTGATCGGGAGTTGTTCGAGTTTTTATCGCTGATTCATTAGTATGAGAGTGTCTTTGTTGCAGTCGACTGGCGCCCCAACACAACCGACGTATGTGCGTCTGTGATAAAAGAATTCATAGTGGAAACGGTAAATTATGATTTTTATAAGCCAAAATATATTGATATTATGGTAAAATTATCAATTACAGGATTATTTTCGGGTAAATTGATTATCTATGTTAAATATAAGGATAAGTCTAAGACAAGCTATTCCTAAGTTATTCTGTTCTCCATTCTTAAATAATTTCATATTATTATTAAGTATTTCAAAATGTAGTCAACAGTCATCCCAACAAGAGCAACGTACAAACAATTTGTGATGAAATAATTCAAAATGGAAACGGTAAATTACCTACAACATGGCGATATATCGGAAAAATAAAAAATTATCATACATTATTTGGTAATTTGTTTAGAATTTGAGGTTTTCACATAGAGGAGCTGGTTATAAATTATTATTTTCATTCATTATTTTTCTCCAATTCGGTCACATTCTGTGTTGGTAGCAATTTATACTCACAATTATATTACTTCGCCCAATTTTCTTAAATTACGATCATATAAAAATTATAATTGTAAAACCTATAAAATTTAGCCTCTCGCTTGCTAAGTAAAAACTTACAAAATTACTAAAAAAAAAAATGACTATCTATACAAAGTATACACAATACATTATTAGCACATAGCATTTCTACACCCTGTTCTATGCGCACACATACAGTCAAACCAACATACACGTATTCATGAAATTGATTTGAGATGAAAGGATTTTCATTACCATTGTATCTGAATCCGAATTAAAGACAAATTGCACATTCAATATTCACAATCAATAGTAGTGCCATACCTACCTACCTACCTACCTACCTACCTACCTACCTACCTACCTACCTACCTACCTACTGCCTATTTGCAATCAGCTATTTTTGTATACCTTTTTCACCTTTTATGCTTTATGAGCGCTTAAATTGATGAACCTACATGAGTTATTTAGACACTTTTTGTAATGGGGTAGCGATGAATAGATTTGCTTTAACAAGAACCTTTTTAGTTAATATTACTACTATAGGCATAATGTCGATTACGATATACGATATAGATATAGTGTTTACTAAATCATATATGTATATGGTATTAAATAAACTAAAAAAATCAATTAAATTGAATTTGGAAACAAGCTTTTTAATCGTTAATTAGTTTTAGTCTTAGTTAAGTAGCTTTCATCCTAAAAGCGCGTTACAACCAACAATAAATTCAAATAAACAATTATTATCATAATATTATTTATAAAGTCATTTTATTTTTGTCACCTTTTCCTTTTATTGATATAAATTTGGTTTCCTGAAACACTTTAGTCCCCTCTGTCCAGACGGATGTTAGCATGCAAGGTCACGGACCCAGATTTGAATACAACCCTCTTTGAAGCTTTTGTACTGAAGCTTTATGCAAATTGGTTGATCTTTTTATAAAGCTTCGTAGAATGTAAATATAACTTAATAAGCTTAGCCATTGTAGCACACTAGGGAGGTGTCGGACTATACAATTGTTTCGTATTGTTGTATTCGATACATACTTGTATTCGATATTTATTCGTGAAAAAGCTTACATTTAAAATATCTAGTTCAGTTTAAATAACTTTCGGCGTTGAGTTCCGTTACACTGAATGTATTATTAATTTCGCCATCCCTCGATCCCATTAAAAATCACCATATCTCATATTTTTTAAAATATTTTTAATGTAATATTATATTGTTACAAGTACTTTAACAAATCGTTACACCTAATTTTTTTAAGTAACTAATTAATATTGGATGTTCTCTTGTAATATAGTAGGTACGTACCATATTAAAGTATAAATTAAAACGTAAAAAAATATTTTATATTTTTTTCCTCATACTTGAAGAAGATTATATTTTAATAACAACAATTGTAAATGATTTATAAATGTTATACAAACATGAGCTTTTTTACTCAAAATTGTCGAAGCTTTCCTTTCAAAGGCTTCTATCGTTTTTTGTTTACCCTTTTGCAAATTAGGTTTGTTTCTGTTCGAATCGACTTTGTCGTTAGAAACTTTTAATAGAATACATTGTTACTTTAAATTCAATTTTAATATTTATCCTTTCTTAAAGTAGATCTACCTTTTTTCAGTTCAGAGAAAACTTATTTATCCAAAAAAAAATTATCAGCACACACGTTCGTTTACAATTTTGCGGATGTATTCCGTTAGCCCTAACTTTCTCTGTCTATCCTGCTATATACAAAATACAGGGTGAAACTATTTATATACTAAACTAAATAACAATTAATAAAAACAAATCCTACCTTTGTGTGTTCCTGTTGAGAGAGTAACTGCTCTCTAACCATTTGCAGTTGTAAAATCATCTCCGATAGCTGTCGTTCCTTCTCCAGAACACTTTCGCCGGCCAACGCTTGCAAAGCCGCCGCGTCCAGCACGCCTCGTCGGTCACTGTCAAAGTAAATACTATACATACATACTATTTCTTGTCCTTTTCTTAATAGAATAATTGTTTATATTTACATCGTTGATAAGTATCTATATGATAAACTATAATCCATATAATTGGTAGGACGAGCTTTAAAAGCTATAAATAAAAAAAAAATCCGATAGATTTTTTTTTTCATGTTGGTCGTTTTCTCTAAGTATTCGCTAGCTAAGTATTAATTAAATAAAAATTAAATTAAAACTTAATTATTAACTAAATGTTATAAATTCTAATTTAATTAATAATCTAAATTAACTAAATTTAATTAATTTTAAATTAGGTTTACCATTGGGTTCACTCATAAATAATAAAAAAAATGACATCTGGTTTTAGTTTTAAGTGAAACTTTTCTATTTTCAATTCCTTTCACCTACTTTCCTTAAGTCATAACAAAAATATTGTTTATTAAATATAACAAAATATACAAGTAGATGGTAACCGCCCATTTAAACTTATCAATCATTCGAGTGTATACGATGCACTGATACCACTTCGCGATAAGAATCCATCAGAAACAATTAATATTGCGATGCGTTTCTTTCCGCTTTGATTGCTGCATTGTAATTTTAAACCGAAAAGTTATTTATGTTTTGTTTCTTTATACTCAAGAAAGAACAAAAGATTGATCTGTTGGCCCAGCGGATATGGATGCTGGATACTCGTCGGTTCAATATCATCTTAATATCTATCGGATTTTATTCAATTTAGTACTATACTGTAGTGTAAGAAATGGTAACATAACTATTCTTCAATAACCTACCTATACAAAGACAGTAAAAATATATTGTCATATAACTGACTATTAAGATTGATATAAGGAAATGTCAAATTTATATGATACATATTCAAGGCGTGAATAATTCATTTGGACCCGCGAACTTTAGTTCTGGTGCAACGGACAAAGGCTATTATTATGAGCTTTACAGCGGAGGTGCTCTTATAATGTAATCCGTGGTGCAGTGGGATATCGTTACACCGATGGTTGTGGGTTTGATTCCCACTGGAGTGGTGCAATAAATTATTTTCATTATCTCGTTCTAATAAAATGAGTTTGTGTTCCACGACTCATTACGCAACATCTCTATTTAGGGCGGAAACTAGAGAGCTTTCTATGCTTGGTAAAAGTTTGGAACGAAAACCGAGTAAAAATTATCGGAAATTATAAATCCTTTCCTTATATATTCCTCACCATACATTTAATTAGCTATGCATTTTTATACAGCCTGCACAAGGAAAACATAATTATAATGATTAATACGTTTTAAGTCACAATGGGACCACTTTCACTGTCACAACCGGTGCCCATTATCGTAACGAGGCGTAATTAAGAAACTTATTTTTTGTCACAAAATATTAAGGAACTATCCATCAAAATATCGTTCACTTTGTTGTGTATACGTTTAATAAATGTCAATATTTTTTTGTAATAATAATAATAAGTCAAGGATTTTCTTATCGGAGGTCATTATCAGGAGCCCATGGCCGTGGTCTGACATAGGGCGGAGATGAAGTCCGCTACTTTCATGTCTCAAATTCGAACAAAATCGAGAACGGAGTGTCTTAATATAAGAAATTATACAAAATTATTATACAAAGAAATCCTAAGTTTTTTTTTTGCATCCATGCTACAGTGATAGAGTGTAAAAATAAACCTTATCGCAATTTCCGGCTTAGGTTAGGTTAGAGAAAAGAAAACCACTTTTTGTTTTGATATATCATGCTAAAGGTATATATTGAATACAAACGTTTCCCCAAATGGGAACTAAACCTACAATCATTAAATAAAAATTTATACTTACTATATTCAAGGAATTACACAGATAAAATACAAGTAAAAGAATTTCTTGTTAACACTTCACTGAGCATTCATCATTAACCTAGAGAATGTTGATTTTGTCAATTAAAAATTGTGTCACGTAGTAATCGAATATACGACCTCCATCGTACAATACAATGCTAAACCAGATGTTCGGCATATGTGGCTTTTCTTATGCAACACATGTTTCCAAAACTTATTGCATAAGGTTCTTGGGAACTCGCAAAAGATTTAAAAATTAAATGCTATTCGCATAAATCATAAAATCGGAAATGATATGCCCCAAAGCGTAATTTGATTTATTGTATAATAAACGCCTTAAAACATATATGCAACAGTCATTAATATGTTAAGTGTATAATATACTTTCAATATATAATATACTTTCATTATTTTTTGTTGTTTTACAAATATTTATTTTATTAATATTGTAAAATAGACTAACTAAGACAAATAAGCTTAATTAAAAGTAGTTTGTTTAATAATCTTCTAATAATTTTACAATTTTAAAGTATTATTTCACACTAAGGCAAGAAAATATAATTTTTTGAAACATATGATAATTTTAATTGAAGCAGGATTTGAACCCGCGCCTTGTGGCGAGTTTCCAAGAAACACTATATGATTTTTTCCAATTTTTATACATTTTCTAAAAGTATTAATGCCCTTAATTAATGTAATTAAAAACGGAGAAGGAGAGATATGAGAAGATCTAAAACTTTCTCTTTTGTTATATTATTGTTATTATTGAAGCATTCTATATTATCGAACTGTCTCAATAAGTGCAGTCACACCGCGACAGTACCGACACGCCGGCACAGTGGAGTCGAAGCAGTGCTTTATTTTCCTGTTCACTGGAACGCCACTTGTGATTTATTGTCTGGTGGATAAAATACCTTGTTTTTATACCGAAAAGAATGAAAGCTCACTTTGTGATAAATTGTACAAGCTTTTATAGCTTCATTTGTATGGGTTTGTCGGATATGAGTAGTCTAGTAAGTAATGCTTGCGACTAATCAATCAGTTGAAAAAACTGTGAAGTTATAATACGTCCGTACCGTATATTATTAACATTAATTACATATGATGGGTTATATTTGTAAAAAAGCAAGTTGTATTTGTAAACAAGTATATTTAAGTGACAGGTAGAAATGCTATATAACAAATGAAACAAGCTTAGATGGAAAACAGTATATCTGAACTGTACTGTTAATATAACAATGTTTTGATAGATTAGATATGTAGTGGTTACTGTTTGCTATATATTTTTAGCTTCACCTCGTATCTCATACAGCAGGGTAGGCAAAAAGAACGTATTGACCTTCCATTACACAATATCCGCCCAATGTTCAAGACTTGGGCGGAACTCAACGCCGCACTTTATTTACTTACCAGAATGAGGAAATAAAAATAATTCATTCCTCAAGTAGTAATTGAACTCATAAAATTAAAATATAATAGATATGTGTAAAATATAATAATAAGAAAGTATTTTTTAATTAACTATATAATATGGATATCGTTAATAACAATAAAACACGATTGTTAAAAATTTGCTTCTAATTATAGTAATTGAAGCAATTATTTAAATTTCAACAATTATTTCATATACGTAATACAAAATTTACTGCCATACAAATTCCAACTTAACACAAGAATCGTATTTACCATTAATTTGTACAAAATGTGAATTCATTTCATCAATTTTATTTTTGAGACTCTTATTTCAATTGAAATTGATGATTTTATAAAAGCACATCTGTTACCACACAGGTAGGTACTTAAAAAAAGGGCAATAAATGAAATTACACTAGGTATCTACTAAAACAAAAGTGCTATCCGCCCTAGCTAGGGTGACTAATAGAGCAGCCACTTCAACGAGATCGATACTATTTTATCAATTTAGAGTTCACTTCAACATCGATTACGGTTAGTTACGTTTGCAGTAACTAGTTTAAATAAAATACTGTTAAATTCGTTTATTTTACATATTATTTGTATTTTGTTTTGGATGTCATACCTATTATTCGCTTAGGATTTCGAACTACGTCGGTTTTTTAAAATCTAACTCCACGAAATATTTTAGGCTTTAGGTCAGTTTTACGTTCCGTCAGAATAGTCTGGTTATACAAATGTCTGAATGGACGGAAGGTGGAAAAAAAATGCAGTCAATATACATTGCGGTGTCAGTAATGTCAGTCCTCTAGGAAGCTACTACCAGGAAACTCACTTTAAAATAATTAATTGTAAAAAAATATTAATTATAGTTCTTTCCCCAGAATGGGATCGAACCCGCAGCTTTAGCGCTTACAATCAGTTGCTGTTCCACTATAACGATTAATTATTACGGAGAGACGTTAAGGGTAAACGTTATGCATAATGTTAAAGAATTTTTCAATAGTAACCTGAATTACAAAATGTTGTATAAAAAAATAGAGCATTTTTTAATTTAGCAAATGTATTTCCATTAAAACGTAGGACAACAATATGTATATACACTATTTATTTTATTTTTATTATAATAAATACGATCTCTGATTGTACTTCTAAAGTACTTATATAATATAGGTATATATAATAACTTATAGGTTTGTTCTACATTTTTTGTAAAAGATACAGCTCAGTGACAGAGCAGTGACTCTTTCGGTTATATGAAGCCAATCATGTTGAGCTTTCCTTGTAAATCAAAATTGCCAACAAAATTTAAAAAAAAACAATTGCCTACTACCTAACAACGTAATATTCACGTAATATTTGTGTTCATTTAATCTTTTAATTAAAACAATGTTTATTTTTATGTAATAATTAAAGCCAAAATATAAAAAAAAAATGGTAAAAAAGAAACACAAAAGCTGTGATATACATGTAAATCTCCCCTCTATATGACGAAATGCTTCGAATACAATCTACAGTGTCAACTTCATTTTACTGTCTTTATCAGAAAAACAAAGGCACGTATTTTGCGAGGAAATCTCGCAAGGGTTGACGCTACGTCATTAAAATGCATAGGGGTTGGAGTTTAGTAATACATCGTGTTCTACCAAGTTTTAGTGTATCCCTTGTATCGTGTATTTTGGAGAATTGTATGTTAGAACTTGTTAATAGTTTATTTTAATGCACTAAAAATTAAATATACATAGAGATTTAAAGCAACAAAAGAAAGAATTTAGACACTACTTTCTTGTTTTGATTAACAACAACAAAAATAATCTATTGTTCGCCATAACCCTCCTATACTAAACTATTAGTCTTGTATTTTGATTTGGGTGGACGTTAAATCTCGTTTTTTCCCGTTTCCGTTGGTATATCGGGAAATTCTCTTTTAGTGCTTTTCTGCACTCTCCAGGATCCATGCTATATATATATATATATATATATATATATATATATATATATATATATATATATATATATATATATATATATATATATATATATATATATATATATATATATATATATATATATATATATATATATTTCAGGTTTTTACAATGTCTGTCAGTAACAGAAGAGTTTTATATGTAGGTGTAAGATCTTCTTTATAATTTTTCTGTATAAAATCTCAATACACGACAACAGCTTCGTATCACCGTTTTAGCATATTTTATAAAAAAATTTAACATGTTTCATCTCATTTCGAACAACCTGTGTAACTTCGGAAGCTTTTAAAACTTCGAGCCACCCAATATTCTGTCACGCCCACCTGACGATGTCATAATTATAAAAAAAAAATGTTAAGAAACATGTCTTATTACGTGATTTTAAACCTCCCTTTGATATTTTTTCGATCAAGCTCCTTTGATTTTGAAGAAATGAGATCGGCCCCATTATTTTCTTACGGGCCTCGCAATGTTTGAACGATTGATAGCAATTAATTATGATAAGTAGATTAATTCTGCGTCTTTTGTGGACATTTTAATTATTCTATTCCGTTCGTCGATATCAAACGACTTTTTGCATAGCTTTGTAGAAAGATTTTGACAATTATCGTCGCTTCTTTTTTACTACAATTTTCTATGTTAACATAAAAATCAAAAGGTAAATTAAAAAAGAAGTTTCTTTTTATCTTATACTTACAATTATGATATCAATATCATTAAGCAGTTCGTGTCTAGGCTAATTCTGCCTAATTAAAACTGTAGATATACAAGACTTTGTATAGGGCACTTTTATATGAAGTGAAAAGCTTAAAAAATATCTATCTAAGAGATGAGACAGTACCGATTTTTGTTTTTAAAAACATATTTATCAAATAGAAACATCTCTCATACATCTCATCTACATATAACAAATACGCGTATCACATAAAATATGCACCGCTACCGGCTTCAGTAAGCCGACACAATTTGCGGGCAACAATAAAAAATCCCTTAACGCCAGACAACAGTAACTTGCTCGGCTATCCGTCTTCTTCTCCCCTTGCGACAGTTTTATAGAACAATATGGACACGTTTCTTTATTATTTATATTGTAAATATTGTGTTTTATGATGTGTTTTTTTACTTGTAAAGTAAAAAAAAACACATTATAAAACACAATATAGAATATATATATGTGAAAATAATTCATTTAGTCGAGTAGGAATCGAACCCTCAATCACTACGTTAACAGTCAGACACTGCCCTACAGCGCCACCATGGCCTAGCTTTAAGTAGAGAGCGGAGAGTTGTGCATTTGATTATATATTATCACATCTATAAATGCAATACATGAGGAAGCTATGGTAATTGAGTATATTCAAAATGTTTAGAAAATACGGTAAATAAATAAATATTTTTCATTGTAAAGAATTTATTTAAACTACCTTTCAAGGTAAGTTTCCAAATGCAATCGAAAATTTTAAAAAAAAAGTCGGACTAGTAGTTTCTTAGGTTAGTGCATTCAACTAAGCAATCTCTTAGCTTTGTAATATTAGTATACATAGTATAAAAGTATAGATGCCATGTAATATGCAGATTTATTATAGATAAATATCTAGTAATAGATAACGAATCTTTCTAATACAATAGATGAAATATGGAACTACAAATTACTTACAACTAAGTTTTCCTGCAATTAATGAATAATATGGAAAGAGTGTAAAAAAACAGTATTAACATATATTGTTTTTGTAAAGTCCACATCCTTCCTATGCTCACGTCAACAATGCAAGCACTCATTATTATTTTAAAAGGCAGTCGCCGGCTCGTCCGTCATTCGTTGCGTTTTTATAGGCGAGTGTTTGCTGGGGGATATGATAGCATTTTAAATCAGGTTAAGGTCAAATTTAAATTTGAAGAAAACTATTGTGTTTTTTTTGTTCATTTATTATTGCGTTTACCACGAATTTCAAAACTAGGTTTTTCAGGTACATCGGTCGACATACAATTTCGAAGTCTTACGCAGCTTCAAAATATTAAAAGTAAGCATATATAACCTTGTAATAGGTCCCTGCTCTTCAATTTCTATCTAATATTATCTTGTAAAATTGTTGGGTCCAAATTTCATTTGAAATAAAAAGCATTGTAATAAGTCATCAACGAGAAAATATTATTATGAAGATAATTTCAGTTTCAACTAAATAAATATAAAACTGATTAAACAAGTTGTCTGATAAGGAACTTAACATGATACCTTTTCTTTAATAGATTCTGTTACAAATATAAACAACATTTACGTATATTTGCGTTATTAACTTTTACAGCATACATCATAATGATACGAGTTTTGATACCAGACATATGACGGTCATCTTATAAAAGCTATTTGAGTAGAATCACCCATAAACGTGCAATGCCAATAAATAAAATGGACCGGACGATACGATTCCACGTTCAATAAAAGTACATAGAAAATGTAAAGGCGAATGTAACATGAATTCTTCATTGGAAATTGTATGGCCACGTTAGTATTATCATTTTTAGTGGTATAACATTCAGATGGAATTTTTGATGCACTCACTGGCAACACAGCTCTGCTACGATTGGCTGTTCTGAATATTGTATGAGCCAATCACCGGGCTGCGCTTACCGCTGCATGCCAATTTCAAATGATCAAGGCGGCAAAACGATAAAGTAACCGTTATGCAATAATTGACTGTGTCACATGTTTCTATGTGAAAATAGTTGTTTTAACTAGATTTTTATACTAGTACAAGCTAAAGCTTATTAGTTAATAATTTTACACTGTTTAATGTTTAATATTAGGCACGTTCTTATTTTCCGCCCGTTTTAATAATACTGAATTGTAATTTGCAATATAAATCTATTTCTGGTTTAATTAGAACAAAAAAAAAATAACGTTAAAACTTTACTATAAATTTCTATTTTAAAAACGGTGAGTCTTTAAGCGGGCACATTTTTTTTATTTATCCTTTCAAAAGACAGTGAAGATGCAAGAGAGCAATTTGCGGGTTCGATTCCCAATAAATACAAAATTATTTATATTTCTTCCCTCTGGTAAGAAAACACAGCACGGCGTTGAGTTGCGTCAATTAACAATGTCTAGAAAAGCAAGAAGCAAGGAACGGAGTGTTTTAACACCAGGTTCCCTCTCTCTACCCCTACTATGTGCGGGCATAAAGCGTGAAGCTATAAAAAAACAGTGAGTAGTCTCATTGCATAAATGTATATAGATAGATATGTTGTATCAATTTAAGTTTTAAAATAATGTATGGCAAATGAAATAATTGCTGCGTTTCCGCTGCTGTAATTAAGGTTAATTGTACGTTACATGTTTTGATATTTAATGATCAAAAATCAATCACGCCTAACGCGCTGGCTCTATAGACTATAGACAATTTGTTATATAACTATATTATAATAGACTCTATTGCGTATGAAACATATTTTTTTCATGTATTACCTAATTCCGATTGAAAGAACTTTAATTATAATTAGAGAAAAAACGTTACGCTTTCTCTTAGTAAGATTTTATTTTGTGTTAAAATGATTTTTAATAAGATTTCATATTTTGGCGAATATTTATTCTAGATAACTATAATGGATTTCTGAGTTCCTTTTAAATTTCCCAAATGACATGAGTTAATTAATAAAATTTATAACTATCGTTCATACTCGTTTTGTATAAAAATAGCTACAAATATAAGTCTGTAATATTAAACTACAGTATAAGTATATAATGGTGTTTTTCTGGGATGTATCTATAAACGATCAAATATCGGTTTTTTTCCTTTGTTTGTAACTATTATAAATTTTTATTACTAATTAAACAATTTGACAAATTTCATAAGTCTAGGTCAAAGGTAAGTAAGTACCCTGTAGGTTTTGATTACGCGGTGATGTTCATACAAAATCTCTAATCGCTCATGTCTTTTGATTGCAGTGTCTTACAAGTTTCATCTGTGTTTTGCTTCAAATTATCGGATATTTTATATCAATTTCAGCTTCATTCCTCCAGGTAATTTTTCGAAAATGGTCCTTGACAGACGGACAGACAGACAGATAGGCAGACCTTACCATAACTTCACGCTTTATCCGTAGCGGGATAGTCAGAGAGAACGGAGCGCCAAGCGCTGCGGTCCCTGCATACCTCTTTGGCCTCGTCCACTGTCATTAACCTCTTCATACATTCTCTCCGGGGGGTCCTCATGCTTTTTGCGTGACCTTCCTCGAGACACACAGACACGGGCAACTAAGTGATTTGACTAATTATTTATTATTAGACAAATTAATTTTAATTAAATTTATTTAATATATATTTCAGCTTCAACTCGCACCCTGCTTGTAGTATAGTGGACAGAGAGATAAGTGTCAAGATATACATACATGGTCCCAATGGACCAATAAATGGCTTCTAACTAATAATCAGTAGAAGTTATTTCATAATTCCGCAAAACGCGAAAAAAAACATATAAAAAGCACGCATTGTTATTATCTAACGTCGATAACGGTTTTAATAAAAACTAATTAGATATAAGAGGCAGTGATTGCAAAAACAACAGGATAAGACAATTCAGCTTTGTGGGCGCCGCGGTATTTCAATCACTGCACTGGACCGGCGAGATGCCATTATATATTGCATGGGAAAGTATTTACATGAAAGTAGCTGAGGAAAACTATGGAACAGGTATCTATCTATCTATATATGTATATATATATATATATATATACATATATATATATATACATATATATATACATATATATATATGTAATATATATATATATATATATATATATATATATATATATATATATATATATATATACCAGAGCGGGAAAATGAGGATAATCCATTTTCCGAGTGAGGAATGAACACGCAACTATCGCGTTTGCAGTC
The DNA here is from genome assembly GCA_037127375.1 of Dione juno. NCBI lineage: Eukaryota > Metazoa > Arthropoda > Insecta > Lepidoptera > Nymphalidae > Dione > Dione juno. The sequence continues at coordinate 3,253,391 of JAXRJS010000091.1, read as the reverse complement.
AGATACTGCCAGGCGCCACGATGGCCTCAATATAGATTTATTCAGATTTTAACGCAAACTATTCCGAGGCTAAAGAAAACTATTTCAAAGTTATAATATAACAGATTCACATCTTAACTTACTATTTTACAATCTATCATAATTCTCTACTCAGCTACACGAATAATTAAAATATAAACGGCCATAAGTCATATTCAATAAACATAAACGTCTCTTTAAATAGACAATTCCGTTTAACAGCATCGTATTGTTAGCTTTGTGGCAAATCTTTGCAAAGCGACTTTGTCCTCTTCTGGAATACAAAGAGGCATTGTCGAGAGGCCTTGTCGATTGTTTGTATATGACATATATTTTATTAGGTATTTAATTTGTTTGACGTAAGCTTGTATGTTGAATTAAATTAAATGTTGTATTTTATTATTGTTGGACGCTAGAATGGGTAGGAAAAAAAATAACAATGGACATTGTCGATACGCAATGTGACGATACGATGGGCACGATGGGCGATCACTTGAGCTTATTTTCAAATGTTTTAGTTATTTAGGTTCCTCTACTTAGCTAGACAAAATGGACAGTTATCAAAAGTACTCTACGAATGCCAAAAATATATAAGTAACAGTACAAAACGACATCGTGGCTTAGTGGTAGTATCATTTGACTGTACTGGATTCAATTATGACTATGGAGAATACATTTTTTTTCCCACCACTCATCCAGAAATCGGGCAATAAACGCAGAAGAGGTGTCGTGACATAAAATCTCTATGCACATCTCTCTCATTTTTACCACAGCAAGTAGAGAGAGCTTAGTGAGAAATAACTATAATAATTAAAAAAAAAACAAGACACAAAATTCCTAACACTCAACTCGTCATGATTATAAATATAGCTGTAGGTGAATGATCATACAGAACAATCATGAATAACATATTCACATTAACTAATGTTACTTGCCTCTCATAATTCGGAACATTTACTTTGTGTTCTTAAAATATATATATCATTGTACAAATTACGTTTCCTCGCTATTGTTAAGAATTGGGCAAGCTTTGTGTGGTGCAAGTTGGAAGCGTTTGAAGGGAATAAGCTGAATTCTATATTCTTTTTTAAACTAAAATAAAAATAGTTGTTTAAATTGTGTTTATGATTTAGAGATAATAAATGGATTTCGCATTAACTTTTATTATAGTTAAAAAGTGTTGTTCTCTGATTCTTTACAGTAACAGAGATGTATGTCGCAAGATGCTAATGGTTAATTTTTAGGTAAATCGTAGTGCTTACCAAAGCGACTTAAGCACTGGTAAAAAGTAGCTACGAAATTTATATTCATTTACACAAACAGATGAAATATGACAAAAAAAGTATAAATTTACAAATATTGTATTATTGTAACAGTATTGGTTATGATAGTCTAAAATTACTGAAAATATATGATATTTTCTACCTATGCTATTTAAAAAGTATAAATGTAGCTATAAATATTTATATAAATACTTATTTTAATTTTATACATCGATAGTAAAACACAGAAAGCTTCCAATTTGTGCCGTACAGACCGACCACATCATAACGTAGATGGATTGTTTCCCATTAGACACTAACGTCTTAATCTATAGCGATTAGCACTGCGTTTAATTAGAGGATACCCGCGGGACAATGGGCAATGGGCATTTGTTTTATTGTCTTAACCGAGTGATCTTCAAATTACGCTTATTCTTTCTGTTTGATATCGCCGATAAAATCTTTGAAGAAATATCTGGTAGAAGTTAGTATGGTATATATATTCTTATGAATAATATTGTATATAAGATTTTGATTAAGTGTGTAGTCTAGACGATCTAATTTATCACTTGAAACAACACAAACATACTTTTTAATAGACTTTGCTTTAAAATATTTCTAAATTTCATTGTAAAATATAGATAATGTATGAATTTCTTGCGTAATAATTTTTTAAATTCGAAACAGTAGTTTTCTTTAGCTTTCTGAAATTAGTATTGGAGTTTGATTGATTGAACTCACCAATCTCAGAAACTGCCTGTTCAAATTAAAAAATATATTTTTGTGTGAGATTGCGCATTTTTGGCAGGAGTTTATTGCCATGGCGTTAATGGTTTCGATGTAACTCATTATACCTGGGGTCAGAATTACCTCGGACTCTTTATAATGTATCATGTGCCGTATATAGCTCTTAGTTATTACCATTTGACCACGGGGCTAAAGCTGCATGTAAAGGTTAGTGAAACTCACTACAAATTTGGCAAAATTCATGGGATACTTAATGTAAAAGAAAGGATTTTTTTGAACATACTATAAAAATAAAAAAAAATTACTACTTTCAGTATATTTCAGCTTTATACTTCAGCTTTATACTATTTTCCCGCATAGCAGTACAGGCAGAGGGAGGGAACCCAGTGTTAAGACACTTCGCTCTCTACTCTCCGCCCAAATTTTATTTGTTTTTGTCTACCAGTGCAGAGCGAGGAAATGAAATTAATTAAAATATTCCTCACAATGGAGCTCGAACCCATCACTATCACTTTAAGTCTTACGCTGCCACTGCACAACTTTGTCCTCAACAAAAAAAAACAATGTACCAACAATAACTAGTAACCACAACAACCGGTTCGATTATCTTTATCACTCTATTAATTATGATAATAATATAAACGATAGGGCTATGTAAATACAAATATTAACATCTATTTGTTGACCGCGCCTTAACCCCTTGTATCACCTATTATTAGATTATTTCTAATTTTATTGTAAACTAGACCAGTATAATTAAGCTCTGATAAGATAGCAAATCTATACAATTTTAGTTATTTGAATTTCGTTTGAAAGTTCAAATTATATTGGCGATCAGTGTTTTGTGCAGATCGTAAGTTAATCGTACATACTGTTAGTTAGTTATTATACTTTGTTATGTTAAGAATGACATGTATCATTGAATAACATAATGTTGAACTTGAATTAAATTTATATAGAAAGTCTTATTTATAATGTAAATACAATGATAATAATAACATACGGTGTTTACTTCTTTATACCTACATATAGTATATATATATAGTGTAATATATATATATATATATATATATATATATATATATATATATATATATATATATATATATATATATATATATATATATATATGTATATTATTATATATATATATATATATATAATATCAATCAGTCCATCAATCGGAGGGAAGTGATTTCGATGATTTAGGGAATGCATAGTTATTTAGTGCATGTAACTTAGTATTATCAGTCGGTCGGTCGCTTAGCATTTATACCACGTGGACTGCAATTTATAATTTGTGTTAATTTTATCTAATTTAAGAACTTTTTGGTTGTATCTAATCTTTAACCCACTAGCCTTTGATAAGACGTATCAATTATGACTAATATTTTGATGTTAATAAATGATACATATATGTAGAACATAATCGGCTTTCATACAGATAACATAATAAAGTGTTGTGTAATCTTAAAATTAAAAAAATCATTGGACAGTTAACTTTCCAAAACACTTCCTACAGGAATACTAACAGCTTAAGTCACTATTTAATTACTTCTTAATTTTAAATAGAGAAAAGTATATGCATATGACTGAATGTATAAGAATGAGATGAATTTACTTGACGCATTCAAAAGAATAGACGGAGAGTCTAATGTTTTAGTTTTTCTATAAATACCCTATATACTACTATAGCATGCCTTTTTTGATCAAATTTTATTTTTTGAGCATAATTTTAAAATACATACCTATAGAAGGTGAAGTATATGATGGTGATACGTCGGTGACTAATGTGATGATTAAAATAGTAACACTATTAATACTATTCAATATCAATTTAACGCTTACTGCGGGTTAAGTATTGAGCTGTACAGCCTCTCCTTAAGTTATATACTATTTATGTAAAAAGCCTACTGTTAAGGGCTACGTAATCGTAACTTTAATCAACAGCTAGAAGCTATTACTTTACTGAGTGGCTGCGGTGTTTGTAACAAAAATTTTATGCGTCATTATACGACCAATTAAAAAGAGAATTATAAGTAAAGTAGAGCTTCATGTAGAACAATGTAGGCGTTTCTTAGAAACATTATACAGAATATTTGTGCATGTACATTGTACATATTATTACTATTATTTATATTTAAGTGACGCGATATTAGGGGGTTCAAATCTCGTTTGTGGTATTGTCAAGGTCTTTTTAAAGTTTTATTTTTATTGTTTAGTTAGATGGATAGCATTTGATAATAAAATCTTTTTAATTGAGCGAAATTTGTTTATGTATTAATTTACATATTCAGTTTATAAAAGCTTACTACGTTCCAGTACATATTAGAAATCGAATTATCATTTTTTCTAGATTTAATAGAGTATCTCAGATGTCCATCATCCAATTAATACATTAATTATTGAACACGCATTATCAACTAAAACCCAGCTGTATCCATCAAAAAATAATATGCGCCTTAACCACATCGACAAGCACGTAAATCACTTGTAACTATTTAACGCGGCGCTAAACGCATTTATAGAGTCCTGCGGTGGTCTTTACATTGTCTTTAATGGTTCATAATACGGCCAATTAAATAGAAAACGGCTAAGAACGAATAGAGGAGCTTGCTTTATTTTGGTGCGTACGCGACAGTAAAACTTAAGTAATTAAAACGGTACTAATGTTAGTATACGTCGTTATAATTATGTGATGACATTTAGTATGGTAAAGGGTTGTAAATTGTATTTTTACTAAGTAATGTATTCGATTTTTATTTTATAATATATGTTTATATATAGTAAATATAGTATTTTGTTTATAATAGCTTGTTAGCTTCGCCTTAGTTTGAGACATTATGTACGTGTTGAGTGGCGGAATTCAACACCGCGTTAGTTAATCTATTAGGATTTTGAAAAATTGTACGAAATATAAATGATTCGCGTAAAATTTACTGAAGAAGAGGAATTTATAGAGATTTTGATTCAAAGAAAATGAATAACGTATTGCCTTTATATGGAAATGTAACTTTTATAACTTTATATATATATATATATATATATATATATATATATATATATATATATATATATATATATATATATATATATATATATATATATATATATATATATATATATATATATTTATATATATATATATATATATGTACCTGCTAGGTCGGCAGTTGATGTAGGTACATATCCTCTAAGATATCAGATATATTACACGAGATCATATATATCATACTGATGTGAATATAATTATTTTCTGCCTGGCCTCTTAGTAAGTATTATTATTATAAAATTTAAGATTAAATTCCAAATTAAAAGCCTATATCCAGTGCACATAAAAGTTTGTTATTAGTAAATTTTAATAGATCATCGTATGTAAAGTAATCACATTTTTCATTATCTACGTCGGCTTTAAACTTTGAGTCTATTAACTTTTATAACTTAAAGTTTGTTCAGCTTTTATACGCCTAATAAGTGTTTTACCTTTAAGTAACTTAAGGTTTCTTTTTCGTGGTGGGTTTGGGTTTGAGTCCCAATCTTCCAAATACTCATGTTACATGTACTGTTCAAATACTCATTATTGGAATTCAATTTAGTGGCGAAGTGTACATATAATACGATTCCTATCGGTTTAACCTTTTGAAAATCTTTCTAAATAATTAAATAAATACGAAACAATAATTAATAATTAACTACCAAAAATCCCACTATAAATCAATTTTATTTCACGCAATACAAGCCGTAAAACCTGAGTAAAATTTTTGTATTATCCAATTTTTTTATGTTTTTCTTCGTTGCCGAATTACGTTTATAAAAATTACACTATTCGCCGCTGATATGTATGTAAAGATTTGCTTAGGTAACAGAATAACATTGATTTATCTCCAATGACACGCATAATATATCTACTTCATTATCTACAAATGTAATTATGGTTTCCGTATCGTCGCATAAACAATTTAAAACAAAATACTTGATTAATACTATATAATATATCGGAAATTACCAATAACTTGACCAAAGATTATCATAACAATACGTTTGCACATATTTTTATTGTTTGGCTCAGACTGATATAAAAAAATATATATGTTATCTATTTAAAGTAATAAAATGGAAGGTCGAACAATTGTATTGTAATATATAAAATTTACTATCATTTTAATATTTCTATACCTATTAATATTAACACAATAAAGAGAGGAAAATATTTAGAAATATATGAAAAAATAATGTAGCGGCACTCGAACCCGCTCCTCTTGGAAAGCGACCAAGCTCCTTAGCTAATTAAGCCATACGTTCTCATCTAGCTACATCGCAATTCTTAAACGTTTGTGCGCTTTACTATGAGTATTTTAATATATTGTTTGATATTTCAATGTCAAAGTATCTACTGTATTTTTTTTATTTTATTTAAGTATAGGAATAATATCTACATATATAAGGATTTAAAGATATAAATACATATATTTTGTTTAGCTTTTTTGTAGGATTGAGAATTTAATATTAGATATATAAATATTCAAATGGGTATTGCAATAAATTATATAATAGGTACTTACTTATTCTGCTTAACAGGAGTAGTAGACGGCGTGGGCCTCTTCTCTTCTTTAATAGTACTGTTATTCATTTTCGACGTCAAACGTTTCAAAACGTCATCCATCGACCGCTTGTGAGGCGGCGCGAGCGACAACGCACTATTGTGATTCAGCAATGAATTATTATTATTGCATAATCCCAACACTTTAGCTTCAGCTCCAGGGCTACTGCATTCTGAGGAACCACGCCTCCTGGCTTGGAGATCGTTTACCTGGTGAAGACTTAGAAAACTCGATGGGACTAGAAGGTTATTTGTCATGTCGGTTTCAAATCGTTGCTTCTTGCTAGGCTGTTCGTCTTCGTATTCTTCCTCACTTATTGAAGTTCTTGGTGAAGAACTTGGCGAAAATTTGTAGAAACGCTCGTTATCGTCGGATTCGTGGTTGTCCGAGAATTCTTGGTTGGCGGGACCGGCTTCCGGTTTCTCTGTGTCGGCGGCTCCGTCTTGCAATTTGGAGGGTGGCGACTTTCTTTTAGATGACATGTTTCTGTAAAGAAATTGTTTAGTTTAAACGATTTATGTGGATATATATTTTTTATTCAAATTATGTACATACTATATATTCATGGAGATAGGTACGTATATATATAAAGTCATATAAGTTATTCATTAATATATTTTGGGTATAAGTATATATTACTCTTTAAAAACTTGTCAATTTTATTTATATTCCTATAGTTGGCTAGAATACATTATATCTATCGATAATCTTATCCGATATACCTACACTTCAGTCAACTAAGCAAATTACTAGGTATCTCCTACTAATTTTATCAACGTAGTTAACAAACACAAATATATCAGATCAGTATCGCAGGACGTCTGTTTGTCACCAACTCTCGAGAACTCGCTTCGTTAAAGCATCTAATTGGGCTGTACTAATTGTGCTAATTGCTTCTCCTTTGGACTTAAGGTGTCCGTTACTCGTGCGTGGTAAAGGTAAGATAGTGAGATTTTGATGTAAAACAGGTGAAAAATATGAATATCTTTGATTGTTCGTTATAACAGTTTACTAAAGTGAAAAGTTAAGAATACCTTTAAATGTACCAAAGATTACAATAATTAAGAAGAATCTTCTTCTATATCTAGGTATATTTATAGACATTCAATAATAGGCAGAGTTGAGATAAGTGCCAAATTTCTCCCCTATTCATACAAAACATACTAGTATGACCTATAAACCAACATTTTTTAATTCAATAAGTAAGTATATGACGTGTATGTACATAATACATATGTACTATGTATGTATGTACGACCACATTACCCCAATCAATACATAAGGGGTTCTCGATCGTCTTATTGAATGTATCAACAAATGAATTTCTTGTTGAGACACTGTCTGCCGTCCTTTGATGTCTGTTTGTTTACTCTGCCTTAATTAGGCTACGAATTTCGAGTTATTTCATTATCAGGTCTTCTGCTTACTTTGACTTGGAGTTAAGGATCACATTTTAAGAATCATTCTAATTCATTTATAATATAAATTTAATTCTGTATAGAATATCGGGGTATTTAATTTAAGGGTATGTAATGTAGGTACATACCTTTATTATAAAACTTACAGTAAACAATACAATAGTAATGTGAAAGTTTCATTCTTAATCTCTCTTCAGTGAAGTTGTCAGTATATGTTAAAAAACTAAATGGTGAATTCAAATTGATAAAAAAATGCACCTAATAGCTATTATGACTAATTTCTATACGAAATAATACATAGGTATATGTATATATGCGATCCATACGTAAGTATTACAGCTTCAGGCTTTTTCCCGCTTATAGCAGGGTAAACAGACAGAGAGAGCCTTGTGTTAAGACACTCCGTTCTCGACTTTCCTCACAAATTTTGTGTCGTGTCGAGACAATTTTAACTTATGTAATTCAAAAAATTATATATTTTGTACTAAGATATTTTTATAGATATTATATAAAAAATGTTATGTCCATTTCTATAGAAATAATAATAATAAGGAGCAAAAACAGTCAAACGTCAAAGTAAATCAATGAGTCAAGGGTGTTTTATACCGCCCTTAATATAATAAAGTGCCGTTAGCACAGTGACACTAGAAATTGTGTTATTGCCCGTCTGACAAAACGTGGCTTGGGGATACTAAGTATTGCGAGAGGCTTTTTGAAATTAAAATATGACTTTAAAATAAATTATTTCGACCATTGATGATTGATATCATTTATTGACTAATTTTATTTTCATTTTCTATACAAAGAAATTAGTTATCCGTTCTGCGCTGTTAAGTGTTACATTTCTATTGAGTAAAGATTTATGAAGGTCATTCCTCAATAAAAACTATAGATATTAAATCATAACCAGACTATTTAATAAAAAAAAAATAAACAAATACCTTGCATCTGACAATATCAATCTGGAAATACATTGAAATAGATTTACTGTAATAATTGTATTCACTCCCTTGATAGTGTTCTGGCTGGGCAAACTTCATAAATTCTAGTTTAACGAAAATCAACCTTATTCTAACGGACTAAGCTGTTTAAAATAGCAGCACGTTTAATGTTCCTAACTATTAATTTCCTTCCTATTACAGACACAATAACATCACGCAGTGGCGGGAACAATATGGCGATTTGGCGCGAATATTGTTAAGTCAATTTCGTTCGGATACCGACAGAGAAATAATTTCGATTACAATTTTCATTCATATTTATTGCTTATGTATTTTTTTACTAGTATTTGTAATTTATGATGTTTATTAATTTAGTCTTTTACTTAAAATATTCATAATTTAAGATGTTATGTTGTAAGGATTATGGCTTAATAAGTTTTTTGGGTTATTAAACTATTATATATTTTAACCATATGTCTGTAAAAAGTTCACCGATTAATTCTATTATTACATGTTTTTCTTTAGAATTATTTTTACCAAATTTAACATTTCCTGAATTTTTTGTTTTATTTATACCGATTAAGAAAATTAAAGTTTTATAATTTCAAGTAGCTTTAAACACATATTTATAAATAAATATATAATAGGTACCTCGGTAATTTATGTGGTGGTAAGTGTGACTTAAATCAGTTTAGATGTTTAAACTGATTTAAGTCACACTTAATAGGATGTTTAATTATTTTCTTCATATAAGACTACGTATAAGATATTTAAAGAGAACTTCTTGACTATTACTTTATTATAAGTCTAATTATAGGTCTTAACAGACTGGAGTCTGTGCTGAGCTTGATATTAATACATCATTTTACTTTACTTATCCTAAAATGAAAAATTCATAAATCGAACTACAACCACTTGCCATTCTATCACCATATCTATAACGAGATATATTTATGACATTTTTTGATGATATATACAAAAATAGTAGGGTAGCGTTCAATAGGGCACAGCTGATTTCAATTTGAGAGGGGAGCGTTGGGCGGGAAACAATGACGTTAGCAAATTGACGATAAATTGTTTTGTTAAACCAACCGCTAACCCTTTGCGACGTGTTGGAAAAATCGCTTTTTAAATACTGTTTATTACTTGCTTGCTTTGACATTTGTATGGAAATTGAAGGGTTATTGAGGATATACGATTTTTTATGGATGACGATACGATTTTTAAGTGATATTTAATCGTAGATAGCTGATACATAACTATATAAGCAGGTGAAATATAAGCAACTTGAGAAAGTTTGTGTCACTTGTATCTGGAGATAATCTAGTGACAACTTTGCTTTGTTCCTGTCTTGCCATACTACCCCCAGACTCAATGCTGAACCGTTGAGAACATCGAAAAACATCCACATCCTCAATCATCCGGAATAATCATTGTTCAATAACATCCAACTGTGCCACGATCGTTTTAACTTTTTAATGTAAAAGCTTCACATTAACTTTCAGTTATTACATTCCAATACAATCCAGATTAGCGCAAAATATCTCCATTCCTAGATGTTCTGAGTTAATCAAGAGGATAGATAGTCTAATTTATATATTAACATGTGCATCCGTTTAGGAATTAGCCTGAGATGGACTGGACCAAGGCAGTCTCTATTAGTTAAAGGAAATTGCCAACGCCCTGTCTTAAATAAGTCTCAAGTCTAACTTGGGTATCGATCTTACGTTATTAAGTTAGTGTTTGAAATCTGATCACGGTAAGTTAATGTTGCGAAATTGTTTATATGATTTTGATTTCACTTAACGTAATAAGATTAATTCTGAATGCATATATTTTTACTTGAATGTGTCATTAGTATATATAGTAGTACAGTGTTTATAGAAAGAGTAAAATTTAAATTTCTTAAGATTTTTAATAAACTTCTTAATTTCAATTATTTGCGAAGTATGATAATTCAATGGTTATTCCTCTAATCCTATCATATATTACATCCCTAATTTAAAAGCCACATACAAACCTATTCCGCTATTTATATCCTTTAAATATAAAAACAGCTGTATATACGCTTTTTCCAGGGCATACCAGGGTATAAAGAGGTAATTAAGTGTTAAGACACTCCGTTCCTCACTTTTCACTCGCAGATATTGCGTGTTGAGTGCCGGAACTTGACGACGCACTTTGTCTTCTTACCAGAGCGAAGAAATATAATAAATGATTTTCTCAAGTGAGTATGGAACCCGCTATCGTCGCGTTTACAGTCAGACATTTTGCCGCTGCGCCACGTCGAGCTAATTGCTTATTATATAAAAGTATTTATTCAATAATCATCTTTTCTATAAAAATCTCACAAAACAAGTGTATGAATGGAAAGAAAGACGTCCAATCTTCTATGCCTTTTGATTACATTAAGAGAAAGAAAATAAATACAAAAAAAAAATAAGTAAAAAGTAAATAATATTAAATGGAAAGTACGAGACCGCTTCGCTATACAATGAGAAATAAAAATTTATTAGAAATATTGTGAAGCGTACTTAATCCAATGACGAATGCGAATTTTTTCCCGTTTCCTTAGAAAAAGCGGCGGAGTTATTTTCCTCTTGGACCAGTAACTGAATTATTCTTTATTATAATAAGTTTATTCACAATAACGGAATAAATTTTCCAAGCGTTCTGCGTAAATAGAATTTCAAGGTGCCATTTTTCTTTAATTTTATCCGATTCGGAATCGTTAATAACTACTGGCAATTTGGATTTGTTTATGCACGATTGTGTGAGATTTTTTGTTATGTTTCTTATGTAGGTATCTTTGGTTTACAATGTCAAATGTTTTGCGTTTAACACATGGCTACCTTTACGCTTCTACCTCCAAATATATAAATGTATAAATATGTTGAAGTTTTTATGTAACTTTGAAAATTCATTTTAGCTCTAGGTTCTCTGCTTTCCGCTCCAATTACGCCGCGATTTATCTTGCTTAAAGACTGTTCATCCCACCAAGTGGGAATCGAACCCACAACAGTCGCGATTTTCGCTACATAAACATTGATTCTAAATATGTCATAGTCATAGTCTTTATTCAAATTTCTCGAACGAAAACGAAATTACAACTTCACGACTCATTAACTGAATTAAACAAATTAAATCAGATATTAGTGATCATAATATCACGCTTTTCTTAAATAGTAAGTACTGTAGGTAAGTACTTGTTCCCAATTTCCCAGAAAGCTTAAGTTAATATTATATTTAATCATGTTTAATTAATTATTAAAAAGTATTTTTTTATCTATGGCAACTTATAACTATGAAGGAACGTAACTTATAATCACATCTAGTGTAATGAGCATCTTTGTGTAAAAGATTTTCTTGCGCCCGACAATGGGGGAAATTACCCATCGGGCACGCGACTAAGTGATGCTACAATATATGGATATGGATTTCATATATATTATTTGATTTATGATTTTATCCTACATATAGCACGTAGTATGGAAAAAGTAGAAAGAATCTTGTGTCAAGACATTCCATTCTGTGCTTTTCACCGGAATTCGAAACACTTTGTGCAGAACGTCTTACTGTACTTTAATGTAGAAAAAAAACTCATTCCCCCTAGTGGGCATCGAACTCGCAACGCTCGCCTTTACAGTCAGATTGCCCCACTACGCCACGAGGACTTCATAGACTATACATACTTTTTACTGAAAAAAATTTACATTTCAACTTACACTCGATATAAAATTTATAATAATAATAAATATCGAGAAATCGAAAGGTCTATTTCATAATAACTGTACACCCCTGCCAAGTACGAGACATTATGATTACGTCACAAACAATGTCAAAGGAACAATGCCCAATCACCGGGAAAATTACAGCCATATTGTAGCCACTTACCTACTACTAAATATAGTAGATAGATTTTACTTTTTTTATATTTATACATCTCCTTGATATGATGTAAATATAAAAAAACCTAGTGATAAATCACTTCACTAATTTTTTTAGTTGCTTTAGTAGTCTTAGTGAGTTTCATGGCGTAAGTAAATGTCGTACGTTGGTTTAACCCAGCCTGGAGAAATGAAAAACATCCGAGTTTCAAGAATCCCTACCCCTAATTAAATCTATAGGTATTTGAATAATATACTAAATATTAATGTTTTTATTTTTTTATAATTTATTCAAATATCACAAAGATATATGTATATATAGATATATAGTAGGCATACCTTAATTTACTCATTTGTACTAGTACTGACCTAAGACGTTAAGACAATAGACTCATCAAGCTCGCATCGCTGGATAAGTCCGAGTAGAATATTTACTAATTGTTACCAAAATTTTATGTTATGTAAATACAGAATTCATTCAAATATTTCATTTTGAATTTGAAATTTAATGGCGCTGTAGTTTGGACTGTGAACGGTTGTAAGTTTAAATTTCAATTCGAGAATTAAATTTTGTTTGCCTTCCCTCCCTCAATAAAAGTCAGTCATACCTATATGTTTGTATATAAATATACGATGACTGACTCGCTGAGTTATAATATACTTAATCCCATTATTATTTGACTTAAGATACATATTCTGCTTTATTAACTGTCGATCAATTTCAAAATATATAAATACATTTTAAGGTATAAAAATATATTTTCTCCTATGCTATATTTGTATATGGCTATATGAAAGTCGCTAGAAAGTTCGTTTTCCCTCTACCAGTGACCTAAGGATGCGACACAATGCATTCATCAAGCCCTCTTGTTTAGGATAATCACCGAGTCTCCGAATATGCCATAATTGTTTTGTCTACATCTTACATTCATGAGAATGAATGCGGATTTTTATGGTAACAATGTATACCATGATATGATATTCAATTGTTTAGTATATGTAATATATGTAGCTATATACGTACTAAATTTAATAAAATAAATATATTTTAACTTCCATGTGGCTCCGTCAAGTGTAGTTTTGTCATACATAAACTAATATAGCGACTGTAATTTTAGCTTTTACACTCATTCAACGCGGTCTTAACGTAGGATTTTATATAAAAAAATAATATAATAAGGAAAGAGTAATATGTTGAAATATTAAAAGAGCTTAAAATATAAAGTTTTCTATTCAGTTACGATGAGAGATTTTTGAATAAAAATTATTGTGAAACAAATGCAATCCACTTAGAAAGTGCACAAAACACTTCTGAATGAAACAGTGGAAATAAAAATGGCGGGCTTATAGTTGAGCATGAAAATACAAGTAAGTACCCGCGTTCGAGTCAAGATGCCACTACATTTCCGCACAGTTGCCCGCAAAGGAAAGCTTTCGATAGAGGAATTTTGTTCAGAGCGGCACTTGAAGACTTTTCTCGATCTGACGCAAGAAACCATAATGTATATGTCGAATGATAACCTAGAGTACGCAACCCTTCCCAGATATTCTAATCGTTCAAAAGATCAAGACGAAAATATCTAACTGGATGTATCATTAAACATGTCGCATTGTTTATAATACGGCGGATCCCCATCGCTAGCTGTCGTCCCATAAAGCAAACAAGTGCACATCCTTTGACTGAGCAACACAAACAATTGTCCAAATCATAAACAATGGTGTACATCGCAAATATTATCCGCGCCCCGCTCAAAGTATCCCTACGTATAATGAACCATTCATACTGCCAAACAAACTCCAACCAACCATATGCAATAATTCTATACGTTCGGGTGAAATCCTCTAAAGCACTAACTCCGTGTTCTGTTACAAAGGAAATTAAACTGAAATAGACGATAATAAAATCCAAAATTAAATGAATATCTTCATAGATATAAATCCTTGAGCGGCTGACAAAGAACAGAAGCGATTTCACGACATCAAAGTGGAACACGACATATTACGCTTCAAAATAAACACCAGAATAAATACATCGAAATGTTTGCCCCGAAATAATCGGCAATGGGGTGATCATATTCTAAATTATCCGGTAACCGAGGGTAGTTTCCGAAACCCTTTTGATAGTGAGGATTAATTTGCTGTTTGTGCATAGGTTGTCTCTGCGCCGGGATTGCAATTAATAAACACTAATAGCTTACATTTGGTTTTGTCTCCATCATTTTGAGCTCCACGTATCAACTGTGACGTCACGCGTGTAATAAACATATTTTATTGTGTCACAACTTTTCTAACGAAGCCAAATTGTTCACGGGGACGTTGAAATTCCAGTTTAAAAATGGAGGCATGTAATTTGCACATAAAACACATCCTAATGGCATCGTACGTGATCACTTATTCGGTGGACTCACAAAGCGAGGCATCTTCATCTGAAAGCAGACTTCGATTTAAATACATTATTCTTGTAATAACAGAACCGGACGGAGGGATCCATTGAAGTTGTAGAATACATTATTTTAATTCATACCACCTCTTTGTGACCCATCAGAAAATTAATGGATTCAAAGCCTTCTCTTCCGTTTCGACAAAGAATAATTTGCTAAGTAAATGAACGGGCAGACAATCCTGTTACGATCCCGAGTTTTGTTTCGATAGAAGATTAAAGAGTAGCGAAACTGTGAAAGGTGCCCTTTTCAATCACAGCCTTTGTGAGCGTTATCTCTGTTAATTTTGGGAGGTCAATGAATGAAGTACACAATACAATCTCATTTAACTTTATTATTCATGTCTGTTTTGATTTATTTGATCGCAACGTCGGCACCGAGGTTGTTTTTTGCGTCTGTACAGACAGACAGTCCGCTAGTAATCCCGCAAGTTATATTAAGATGCATTTAGCGGGAAAGCAATAATCTAAATTGAAATATGTTGTCCGAGATGCAAGATGCCGTCTCAATTTCGTATTCATTGGGAGCGGGAGAATGGGAAGCTACACAAAATTATTGTCAAATCTCAGGGGCGTTTCGAACGACGATCCCTTGAACAGGAGTTACGAAGCGTAGTGTGCTCAGTTATTGGAAGGTAGGACTATATTGACTTTATCAGTTATTATAGAATATGTTATTGTAAATTAATAGTTGTTCTAGAATAATAAAATTTGTATCTAGAATAAAGAGTTATTAGTTTAATTATTTACACCTATTAGTTTAATTATTTAGGTAAATAACCAGGTAACAAGGTAAATATAGTTTTTTTTTTTAATTTTATAAACGTATATAGGTACATAGTGTATATTACCTAATGAAACGCAACTGTATTATTAGATAATTGCTAGAAATAAGATATTTCATAAAACGAAGAGAACGTCCAAATCTTTCTCACATCCGTCGATACTGGTTAAGATGAAGTTGAGAATCATCAAGGCGACCCCCAGTCGTCGGTCACTTACAGTTACGTAACATCTCGCTAACTTACTATACTGCCATACTGCTTTGCGGACCTTTGTATCTATCTTTGAAGCCTCCTTTTATATCTAATGTTATTTTAACAGAACTCACCATTTAGGTCGCAGATTCAAATTCGAGGTAGATTTTTTTTAATTAGGTTTTTAATTAGGTAAAGGCATTTAATGCTAACAAATAGCATGTAATGTCAAAAATAAGTGCAAGGGCAAGTGACGTAGAGAGTGATTAGTCACTACTTTTTCTTAGATTATGCAAAAAGCATGAAATTTCTTCATTAAGCTCAAATCGTAATTACCAACATTTTGATTCAATGACTATTCAAACAAAACAAATAAAGCTTACAATTAATGGTACGATTATAATAATGATTAAATAACATAGAATATAAAATTCTTCATCCAAGGTGATTGTGAAGGATACTTTTTGTTGATCGCGTTATTTTTTTTTAGAAAATATGTACATTAAGTACCTATTATAATTAAACCTAGTAAGTGCAAGTATCAAGCTAATATTTGTATTAAGATTTTTTTGGTTTTATCAGCTTTAGTAGACATTGCTCTCCTCTTTCCGTTCAATTTTCGAGATGTTGCGAGTTGGGTGGTAGAATTTAACACTTCATTTTCACTAACAACAGCAGAGAAAAATATATATAATTTCCCCGAATAGAGATAAGAACCCACACGCTGCTCGCGATAATAATACAACAATGTTTACCTGTGCTACAAAGACCTTCATTATTATGTAATAATACCTACTTAACTTCTCTCAAATAAAAATATTAAGCTTGAATAATTGTTCCTAATAATGTAAAATACAAAAAGTGTTAATAATTATATATTTTTGTTTATTATTATGTTGGAGGCACTGCGTCTGACTGTAAGCACGATTGTGGGTTCGATTTCCACTCGGGGGAATAAATTATTTCATTTTTGAAAATAGAAAAACAGAGTGTTTTAACACTATGTTTCCCGTCTACCGCGCTATGCGGGAAAGCGATAAGCGTTCGTTATTTGTATAAAAGCCAATAGTAATATGTAAACGTTGTATGTTTGTTCGGAATAATATCGAAAGCTGTATATATAATTCATAAGGTCGCCGGCAAAGCCACTACACCTTTGTGAATAATTTAGATGTCAGACACATATTATTTTTGCAAGGGCCGCGGTCTGCTCTCTTTACCCTATAAAATATCATTGTAGGATATATTGTGAAAATCCATTTGAATTTAAAGTTGTTCGATGCGGTGTATATTGTTAGTAGGATATTATTATGGTGAAATTGAAAATGCTTAGGTATTCGATTTCTACTCAATAATCATCATTATTATTATGATGATGGGATATAAGCCCTAGCCCTACAAAAGGCCCTTTTCAGGGCCATATATATATATATATATATATATATATATATATATATATATATATATATATATATATATATATATATATATATATATATATATATATATATATATATATATATATATATATATATATATATTATCGTTTCATACGTGTACAAAAAGTCGTCGTGGTACTAGAGAGAAAAAAAAAACAATAATAATTAAAAGTACATATATCATAAACTTTTAGACTCTATTCAATAAGACTGCTGATAACAGCCAGATGATAATTATATATAATTAAAAAACAAAACAATAATAAGAATTTAGAATTTGACACAAATCAGAATGTTTAGACACAAAATAATTAACCTTGGGTAATGGTGTAGGACAGAGTGATATAGCACTGAGCTATTTCTTACGAGCTTACCAGGTTAGCTAACCAGGTTATGCAAAAATCTATGAAGATAAAACAAACATTAATACTACTAACTTCAATATCGTGCATATATAGTTATTAAATCAAATACAAACGCTTTCATCAAGTGAAGGCTTCACATCTATCTCTTGTTTACAAACTAACAATACCTCAATCTACCAGTTCTAACTCAATTACTCCACATCTCAGCACAATCCCACGCCATTATTAACCCCTTCAAGGAGTTAAAATCACAATTTGCGGTTGTTCGTATTCTCTACAAATACTTACAGCTCGTTTTCGGTAAGATGTCATAATGTTGTGTTGCGGTATTCGCGGTAATTGTCTTATAGCGACTTCATTTGTGAGCTTTTATTAACATTTAAATTGTCGTTCTCACGCGTGAAAGCTGCATTAAGTTATTGTGTTAACAGTTTTGTGGGTTTTTAAATGATGATCTTGTTCTGATCAAACTAATAGTAGCAAGGTGGTATGACTTTATTATGGCACACTTGGAAATTGGTTTAAAATAAAAAATATATGAAATATTTAAGATTATAGAATCGAATTTTAAAATCTAATAGGTATTCATGTGAAATCAAAAAAAGCTTACCTATATGAAAGCACAGTACTCTAGAGGATTACACTAAAATTCAATTCGACTCAATCTCCGTCAGTCCAACAATACGTACGTAGGTACCTACACACATTCAACCCGAAGTTACGCAACCGAACCGAGTGGTTGTTATTAATTTTCTTCAACTGTACAGTTACATCTAGTTTACTATTCACGTTAAGGCACTATTCAAATTAAACAATGAACAAGTGACGTGTAATTTCGCAACTGCCATAAATAAAGTGTCGCCGGCACAGTGTCGGGAACAATGAGCTTTCGCTTAGACTACCTTTAGTGAGCCAAATCTATTCACAATTTACCTATATAACGCAAAATGTAACGAAAACACGATTTTCATACATTATCAATGTTCTTGTCGTCTGATTTAGACTACAATATTTTAATAGAGTGGTCTAGAGTTAAGTCGTAACATAATTCACACTGACATTTGTTAATGTACTAAATTATGAACTGTAATCTACATGAAATTCATGAACTCACCAAATGTAATCTATAGTTTTGTATACAAATCTACTGAGAGGATTTTTTGATATATGGTTGATTCCCCCGTACTGAGGAGCAAAGCTCGGCGTTGAGTTCCGCCACTTGGCACGCCACGTCACTTAATAAATGAAAAAAGCAGATGAAAAAAAACCTATAATACTAATTCTACAACAGTCGCATAATAAATCGCCATTTCTCCCAATCTTCGTATTATTACCACAATATGGTATCTAATAAAGCGGGAGTGTCTTGTTTGGACTCAATAACTGTGAAATGAAGTGGAATAATCGAGTCGACAAACAAGAGGGCTCGATAGTGCGTCTCGATTCACTGATACAATCCGATACATCCAATTAGAAATATTATGTTGTTTTATATATCCACTGTCGCATGGTCTTTAGTTAAAATAGCTTTTTTTGAAACCTAATCGACTGAGAACAGAATATATTTTTACAGAGATTATTTTATATAAAAAGTGAGATTGTTCTTTGTAATAAATAATCTGTGGGTAGCGGAAACTTGTAAAAATCTCCCTACAGACACGTTAACAACGTATCTTAACGTAGCATCGTGCTGCATGGCATAGTGGTCAGAGCGCTTGGACGGTTTCTATGAGGCGCAGGTTCGAATCCCGCTGCGTTAAAAAAATTATATGATTTCTTTAAGTATTCTTCTATCATTAGTAGGGACACTTTAAAAATCATAAAAATATTCCTTTGAATATGTTATTACAGTCAACGGATACATTTTATAAATTCTAGAAACTAGAAATTATGATTTGTCAGATCACATCCGCACCCAATTCTTTATTTCGACATCAAAAAGATAGGTAGGTATTAATAAATATGCTTTCTGCTAACCATTGATTAGTTCTTGTCACATCAAAGGGCCGGCGGGCCATTGTGTGACCTCTAATAATGATATTTCCATCAATTTTTCTATTCGTTTCGTTCATTCGCTTTAATGTTATGGGAATGTTTGATGGCTTTGTGATGTTGTTGTTATTACTTAAGCACCTATATATTATATTTATTTCAACATATATTTATCTCTCACTGATTGTTAAGCTCGGATAGAGAATATAACGATATATATTTGTTTGTAGTTTAATCTATTAAAAATGCTATAGAATAGATCGTATTTAAAGCTGTATTTTGCTATGGCAAAGTGTGTAAGTCTAAAGTTCCGTTAGTCTTACACGAAAAGCTTGTTCAGGTTTTAATTTTACCCCCAGTGATATTTAAATGATATTCAAATGATATTCAAATTCAGTGATATTCAAACCTGGTTACCTACTAGTATATTAAATTAATATATAATTGCAGTACCTATTACTTTATTTGCTTGTATCTTCTGATTATTGAGTGGCGGGGCTAAGTACTGCGCTTTGACTTACCAGATTTGGGTCATGAAAATATTTTCAATAGGTATAAATTGTTATGTGTACGTTCAGTGCTTTGCTGACACAATGACATAATATATAATTTATAACACTATTCCATTAATGACTGACTGACATACAAATAATTACGTAGCGTAGAAATCTGAAACTCCACATGTGGGGTTCTTGGGGAGCGTACATTAAAAAGAAGATTTTCCTAAATATCATCGAGAACGGCAAACACGGGATCTTATGATTTATATATTAGTTCACGCAAAGGAAATCGCGGGTTAAAACTCGAAAACAATAGAAAGATATGCATACACAATGTTACAAATCACGAAAAGAAATAAACGAAGTCAAATTCAAGACGAAATATAATTCATTTTTATGATGTCTTATTACCGAGTGATTTACTGTTGACAGTTCATTTTACATTTTTATTGCCAAAGTAAATCTTTTAACAATATTTGAGGTACGTGGCTTTGATGTTAGCTAGCTCTTTAGTGTTTTTTTTTTATTTTCAGCTTCACGCATTATCCCGCATATAGCAGTAGGTAAGGAAGATCTAGTGTCAAGACACTCCGTTCGAAATCCAAACATGGCTCGTTACGTAGCGGAATTGACTTTTCTTTCTTGCTAAAACGGATTAATGAACATAATTTTTTTACCCCCGAGTAGGGATCGAACCCGTAATTATTATGATTTTATTCTTCGGCATGTACCTAGTGTCCTCGGTGATGTAGAGGCTTTCCCGCAAGAAAAGTACGGTTTTCCTTTTTACAGTCCACACAAATGAAATTGTGGGCTACAGCTGTGTTAATATATATTCTATATGTTTATATATAATATAAGATATGTATATAAATTAAAATAATATTATTATATTATGCACATATAATTGCTATAATATATTAAATTATATTTAATAAAAAGAAAAATGAAATGATATGGTTATAACTTATATTTGCTAACAATGCGCCACCATGGCCACCTCAGCCTCTAATGAAGCTACTACAAAGGGCTTAAGATATATATAAGTACGTAGGCAAGTAGGCAGGTACTAGGTAGGTATATGAAGCGCTGGAAATTGCAACTTAGATTAGCACAGTACTGGTGCTTATGCAAAGAACATTAGGAATTTGGTGAATAAATTACTAAATAAAATTCAGTAACGTATATCTTTGGAATTGATGGTTTATTTTCAAATAAATATGATTTAAATACACAATTCATATGTTTATCTAATCTTTATAATAATATAAAATTGAAGAGTTTGTTTGTTTGTTTGTTCTAATGTGCTGCTCTCAGGGAGTACTGTTTCGAATTGAAAAAAATATTTTTGTATTAAATAGTCCATTTATTGAGGAAGGCTATAGGGTATATAGCACTAGACTATAGGTATGACAAAAGGATTAAGGAGAAGGAAGGAGAGGAAGGAAGCATTAAAAATGTTGTGGATTAAAGTGCACACGTTAAAAGCACTAATTGATATATGTAATAATAAATTAAATTAAAGCGATGACAATAATAATATAAAATTATTTCTATAGTACAAATAGATCGAGCTGTTGGCACCGACTTCAGTGGAAACAAAGCGGGTGACAAATAAAATAAGTGTGTATAGGCTATAAGAATGACATTATTTTGCGATATAATACATGTGGGTGTAGCTACTATACTTATTGTTGATTACATAATAAGATCAGCGTAAATTAGTATACTGTTTTTGGCTCTGGTACGAAGACAAAGCGCGGCGTTGAATTCCGCCACACGATTGTATCAAAAATTGGACGGAAAATGTGGAACGGATTGTCTCAACAATAGGCTCTCTCTGCCTCTCTCTCTCTCTTACAAACGGGACTGCAAATATTTTTTTATTTAATTTATTAATATTGTATTTTAATGGCAATTTAAATATCTTTAACGGTTAATTTTATTATAACAATTCTTAGCTTGCTTTCCTGTAACATCGCCTGTAGCTACTGTTGTATAATTCGTAATTTAGACATCGTAGGTTCAATTCCCGTCAAATATATTTTTCACGTTGAATGAAGTCTAAAATATTATTCTATACCTTATCGTGGAATAGAAGTCTAAAAGTAATAATCAAAAAAAAAATATCTTGCACGAACTACTAGAACATGCCACTATAGAATAGTAATGATTGTAAATTTTATTCAACACTTGTTATTTCCTAATTAAATTAAATAAAGCTACTTTCGCTGACTTTGATTAACTATAATAAATATAAATTAGCAAATGAAATGAAAACTTCACATGTTTATACAATTTTAAATTCTATTTTGGTTATTTTATAAGTTTGAACCAATAAATTCGTCTCAACTTGTCACCTACGACGTCTACACCAATAAGCTTTATATATAGAATCCAAACAAGAGATTTTATTTATATAAACATAAATAAAAGTTTTATTTTACTATCACTAAATTAAATGACGCATTTGTAACGTAATTTGGTAAATGACAGACAGTTCACGATTGTTTTGGGTTCTCTCTCTCTCATCCTCTAACAAAAAAAAAATTGCTGTAGATGTTAACAACAAGAATATGCTGTAATAGGCCTATAAGACTTTCGTCTTAGCTCGGCTTAATTGGCTATAGCGTTTGGATAGTATCCAAGAGGCGTAGGTTCGTCTCCCACTGCGTGTCTTAAAGTATATTTTACACATTTATGTCCAATTCCCTGCTCTAATAAGATAAAGAACGCCGTTTAATTAAGTAGACTACCTTGCTATATGCTGAAAATGCTATAAAAAATCAAACGGATACTTTAGATTTCTCAACATAACAGACAAATTTCATTGCAGGAAGCAGATGTTCTTGTTGTATTGTTTTAAATATTTGAATCTTAGCAAATTTTAAATGTGTTTGTCTAACTTTTAGATCTTCTGCGCTCGTGTTTATTTTAAAAAAAATTATCATAACATTTGTACAATATTACAAAAACGTAATTAAATTTCATATTTTGAATTTATGATGTAATAAATTGTGTAAAGTAGGCACGTACCATAACTACCGTATATATGTATTCGTGATGAATTTTTCCTGTAATTTGGCATTTACTCAGAAATGGAGATTCAAATCTCAATTAAAAGGTAACAAAAATTTTAAATTAAATGTCTTATATTATTATTACAATATTTCTATTTAGAAAATGAGGAACCTAGTGTTAAGGCACACTGTTTCCCGGGCACTGCTCAGTCTCGGACTCATTACGTAGTGAGGGACGGACTCCGTTTCCTTTTCTTACGAGAACGCATATATCTAATTTATACCCCCAAGATGAACCAAGGCGGTACGGGGAGGTCAGGTTTTAGTGGGTAGTGTAAACGACCTACATCTACCGGTCCAAGAGTCTTACATAACCCGTCAGAGTGCCCATTTGGGTTGCGCACCCGTAAAAGGATTTCCTCACGAAAAAAAAAAGAAGGTCGAACCTACAACCGTCACGTGAAGTCAGAACTAAAGCGATGTCATTCTGTTTTTTTTTAGATATTAACATTATTCACTTTATATTTTGAATATAAACATCAATTATTCCGATATCGAATTTTGGTCCAAAAAAATGTACATACTGCTGTAAGCACTTTAACTTTTTGCCATTGTATTCTTTAAATATTTAAACTTATCAGTTAATTTCCTATATACATTACATGTCAAAGGTTAATCGGCGTTGAATATAGCAAGTTATCATTTTAGTATTTTTAAAACGTATATAAAACAAGTATAGATAAGAAAAACAATATTGGTGTAGTTATGAAGCGTCTGATCTCGTGATGTGCTGTGGGTTTGATTCTCGCCTGAGTTAAAAATATATAGCTTTAGATTCCGCCCGTACGTAATGTATAAAAATGTACTGAAAGTCCAGAACACATTCAATTAACACTATGGCCCCTCTTAGTCATCAAATACGGAAGTTCCATGAATTTAAAACTAATGATAACTTTATAAAAACAAAATGAAGTCATAAGTATATAAAAATATATTAAGTAACGATAAGAAACAATAGCGCACTGTTTGTTATATGTAATAGAAGCTTTATTAGCAAACAATGGAGCCATAATACCTTATATGACGATATATTTTAGTTTTGATGATAAATTTAATAGGTAGGTAGTTGTAACTTGTTGTTATAGGTGATATTTTTTGTTTCATATTAGATTCTTTTTAAAAAGGATTTTTTGTTCAATAACTGTGTATAATACAATAACAAATCTGTTACTTCACTCGTTATTAATATACTAATAAAATAACATAAGTAGTTAATAATTAGTCACATATTGTCAAATTATGAAGTAATTTAGGAGTTCGTTGTACTATTTGTGGATACTTTTATCTATTATTATTGCGTGAACTACGCATTTAGACCTTCTGTGATATATATATATATATATATATATATATATATATATATATATATATATATATATATATATATGTGTTGTGTATGACGTATGACACATACCTACCACATTGAAAGTGTCCCAGGTAATTAGCTGAAGGCATAATCGAAAACATTGAGATTAACAATTTCATGTAATACAGCCTATACAGCCTTTCTCGAGAAATACCATAGTAACAGATTAATATTTTTATTTAAATATAAATAGTTCCCGAGATTAGCTAAAATTCATTATCTATTATAATGCTGAAATGTTTGCTTAATTGCTAAGCATACATTTCAGCATTATAATAGAAGTATAGATTTGCCCTGACCGTGATAAAATATAGATGCACATACACGATGATAATTCTAATAATAAACTGTTATATAAATCGGGTCACATAGTAACAGAGTATGTAGCTATTACTGATTGGTATGTATATGTATATATGTATATACATTTAACGAAATAAAATATCACGCGTCTTAAATTTATCTCATAACCTAAATTATATCAGACACAATTCAATTGATAATAACAAACGAATACGAAAACAATGAAGCAGTTGGAGCATAAAAAAATTAATATTATCGTTGGGTCAAACGAAGCATATTTGACCCATATCATAGCCATTTAAATTGAGACATATCTATCTAGTCTGTGTCGCTTATCTTTGTCGGTTTTTTTTTTATTTTTCGCTAATTTTTTTTTAACTATTTCCAAATGCATTGTTATTTGTTTTGTTTAGCGTTTTAATAGTAAAAATTATGAATACTCGGTTAGATTACTTAGATGATAACTCTCTTATATTATCAATATGCAATTTGTTGTGCTAAACGTTAGCTAAGTTTAATTTTTTTTGTTTTTTATCAGTTTCATATATTTTTTTATCAAAATTTAGGTCTTTTTCACCAATTTTGACAAGTTTTGAACGGTTAAATAAAAGCAATTCATTTCTCCAAATTGTGGCAAACATGACATGTCACGGTCCCAACGCGCCACGTTGACCTCTTTTTATATGAAGTTGGCATACTTTGGATTTGACTTTTCTGGCCTGATTGACTTAATTGAAAGTCACATAACTTAAACCTGAGGTCCTTGAATATATTTTTAATGAGATAAATTATTTTCCTAAACACAAACATAGAAAATTATAATATTATCTATAGATCTGTAATACATGCATTGCTGTTGATTATTTCATCTTAACACTTAAAACAAATCGTTACGTCCATATACAAAATGATCTGAACTAGTCGAGATGTGAATTCTTATAAGAATTGTGTTTCACAAAAGCATTGTAAATAACACATAGCATTAGCCTCTTTGTCCACACCCAACCCAAGCACGTGTGTTTCGACTACCAACTACTGAGGAATTCCATCTTTTGTATCTATTATTTGCATACCAACTGGTTCTTATACGATATTAATCAAAGGTTTTATTAGTGAACATCAAAGAATAAACACAATGCTAAGATCTCTTATAAGGTACCCTCAATACCATTGTTACTTTTGTCAGAGGTTGATTTATGAGCGGCCACTGTTGTTAGACCACTCTGTATTGTGTTGTCAGTTTTTGTTTGGACCTCGCCGACATTGTACTACCCCTTGCCACGTCCAATGCCGATGCCTTTATTCACATTGATCTCACTTTGATGCTTCTAAGCGTTCAATGCTCTAAGCGTATGAGTCAGTTCGATGCTTGATGCGGATTTAGGATTGTATTCATAGGTATATATTTGTATTTTGCGTTATGTCTTCTAATCTGATCTAGAGTAATTACTATTTGGTATATTAACAATTGATATTATTAATACTTAAGTAAAAAAAAAATTATAAACTTCAATTAAAATCATGTACGATCCTTCTAATATCTATTTCATAATAATATAAAAAATAATACCCATTATTCTAATAAGATTCTTTTATGTATTATTTCGTAAACTCTAAAGTATATTATAAACCGACCACTGTAAATCAAAATATCAATCCTAAGTTATTTTTTACCACGCCTCGCAACCCTTTGTTGTCGCTAAGTCCTTGGCCGTCTCGCATTGTCCAACACAAAAGGGCGGCTGCGATTGAGCCTCGGTAATATTCACGACCTGGTACATCCACTCTCTTCCGAATCATTACGTTCTTCACCACCTTTGTACGGTCCCCACTTTATTACAACGCAACTTGTATACACGTACAACACTTAATAGATACAATATTTTCAGTCGCTACATCTTGATTGGCTCTTATACAGTTTTTATCATAATTTACAATGTTTTCGTCATCTACACTAATGATTGCAACCGGCTGCACAATAGATATTGTTGTGTAAGCTTATTTTAGTTGGAAATATACATCGTCATTATATTTAGTTGGCGCGCTACGAGTTAATGCTCGTAACAATAAAGTTATAATGGATGTCAAATAAATTGCAAGACGCTACTTAAATGTACGATGATAATACGACCAATGAACGTGACTGGAGATGGTTTTTTTGAATGAATCTGTGAGTACTAATTTTTTTTTCATACTTAAATGATATGTTGTTTATTAATTATCTGAATTTTAAAATGTAAATGTCAGTCGATTCTATTATTAGTAGTCCAGATATCAGAATAGACATATATATTAAAAACATGTTACTATCATTTATCTCACGAATTCGTATACATTTTATTAACGAATGTATGGTTTCTATCAAAATCAGCTTATCGTGTTTCATTTTTGTTAGTGAAGGAAATGATTAATATATATATATATATATATATATATATATATATATATATATATATATATATATATATATATATATATATATATATATATATATATATATATATATATATATCCTTAATCGAAATCATGGATAAGAATATAAGCTATAAATATATATACATATATATATATATATATATATATATATATACATATATATATATATATATATGTTGTGTATGACGTATGACACATACCTACCACATTGAAAGTGTCCCAGGTAATTAGCTGAAGGCATAATCGAAAACATTGAGATTAACAATTTCATGTAATACAGCCTATACAGCCTTTCTCGAGAAATACCATAGTAACAGATTAATATTTTTATTTAAATATAAATAGTTCCCGAGATTAGCTAAAATTCATTATCTATTATAATGCTGAAATGTTTGCTTAATTGCTAAGCATACATTTCAGCATTATAATAGAAGTATAGATTTGCCCTGACCGTGATAAAATATAGATGCACATACACGATGATAATTCTAATAATAAACTGTTATATAAATCGGGTCACATAGTAACAGAGTATGTAGCTATTACTGATTGGTATGTATATGTATATATGTATATACATTTAACGAAATAAAATATCACGCGTCTTAAATTTATCTCATAACCTAAATTATATCAGACACAATTCAATTGATAATAACAAACGAATACGAAAACAATGAAGCAGTTGGAGCATAAAAAAATTAATATTATCGTTGGGTCAAACGAAGCATATTTGACCCATATCATAGCCATTTAAATTGAGACATATCTATCTAGTCTGTGTCGCTTATCTTTGTCGGTTTTTTTTTATTTTTCGCTAATTTTTTTTTAACTATTTCCAAATGCATTGTTATTTGTTTTGTTTAGCGTTTTAATAGTAAAAATTATGAATACTCGGTTAGATTACTTAGATGATAACTCTCTTATATTATCAATATGCAATTTGTTGTGCTAAACGTTAGCTAAGTTTAATTTTTTTTGTTTTTTATCAGTTTCATATATTTTTTTATCAAAATTTAGGTCTTTTTCACCAATTTTGACAATCCTGAACGGTTAAATAAAAGCAATTCATTTCTCCAAATTGTGGCAAACATGACATGTCACGGTCCCAACGCGCCACGTTGACCTCTTTTTATATGAAGTTGGCATACTTTGGATTTGACTTTTCTGGCCTGATTGACTTAATTGAAAGTCACATAACTTAAACCTGAGGTCCTTGAATATATTTTTAATGAGATAAATTATTTTCCTAAACACAAACATAGAAAATTATAATATTATCTATAGATCTGTAATACATGCATTGCTGTTGATTATTTCATCTTAACACTTAAAACAAATCGTTACGTCCATATACAAAATGATCTGAACTAGTCGAGATGTGAATTCTTATAAGAATTGTGTTTCACAAAAGCATTGTAAATAACACATAGCATTAGCCTCTTTGTCCACACCCAACCCAAGCACGTGTGTTTCGACTACCAACTACTGAGGAATTCCATCTTTTGTATCTATTATTTGCATACCAACTGGTTCTTATACGATATTAATCAAAGGTTTTATTAGTGAACATCAAAGAATAAACACAATGCTAAGATCTCTTATAAGGTACCCTCAATACCATTGTTACTTTTGTCAGAGGTTGATTTATGAGCGGCCACTGTTGTTAGACCACTCTGTATTGTGTTGTCAGTTTTGTTTGGACCTCGCCGACATTGTACTACCCCTTGCCACGTCCAATGCCGATGCCTTTATTCACATTGATCTCACTTTGATGCTTCTAAGCGTTCAATGCTCTAAGCGTATGAGTCAGTTCGATGCTTGATGCGGATTTAGGGATTGTATTGATAGGTATATATTTGTATTTTGCGTTATGTCTTCTAATCTGATCTAGAGTAATTACTATTTGGTATATTAACAATTGATATTATTAATACTTAAGTAAAAAAAAAATTATAAACTTCAATTAAAATCATGTACGATCCTTCTAATATCTATTTCATAATAATATAAAAAATAATACCCATTATTCTAATAAGATTCCTTTTATGTCTTATTTCGTAAACTCTAAAGTATATTATAAACCGACCACTGTAAATCAAAATATCAATCCTAAGTTATTTTTTACCACGCCTCGCAACCCTTTGTTGTCGCTAAGTCCTTGGCCGTCTCGCATTGTCCAACACAAAAGGGCGGCTGCGATTGAGCCTCGGTAATATTCACGACCTGGTACATCCACTCTCTTCCGAATCATTACGTTCTTCACCACCTTTGTACGGTCCCCACTTTATTACAACGCAACTTGTATACACGTACAACACTTAATAGATACAATATTTTCAGTCGCTACATCTTGATTGGCTCTTATATAGTTTTTATCATAATTTACAATGTTTTCGTCATCTACACTAATGATTGCAACCGGCAGCACAATAGATATTGTTGTGTAAGCTTATTTTAGTTGGAAATATACATCGTCATTATATTTAGTTGGCGCGCTACGAGTTAATGCTCGTAACAATAAAGTTATAATGGATGTCAAATAAATTGCAAGACGCTACTTAAATGTACGATGATAATACGACCAATGAACGTGACTGGAGATGGTTTTTTTGAATGAATCTGTGAGTACTAATTTTTTTTTCATACTTAAATGATATGTTGTTTATTAATTATCTGAATTTTAAAATGTAAATGTCAGTCGATTCTATTTATTAGTAGTCCAGATATCAGAATAGACATATATATTAAAAACATGTTCTACCATTTATCTCACGAATTTGTATACATTTTATTAACAATGTATGGTTTCTATCAAAATCGCTTATCGTGTTTCATTTTTGTTAGTGAAGGAAATATATATATATATATATATATATATATATATATATATATATATATATATATATATATATATATATATATATATATATATATATATATATATATATCCTTAATCGAAATCATGGATAAGAATATAAGCTATAAAAAAAGCTATAAAAGTTTCATTATAATTTGAAGATAGCAGAACAGTTGTATGACTGACTACGCAATAAGTACCTAAGTCTGACTCCAGCACTTAAGATAAACTATACATGCATTTTCTAGGAGAAATAGAATTACTATCAAATATTTTTATTTTGATTTTTTTTAATTTAATTTAGGTACGTATGTACTTACGTAATGATTAATAATGATTTTTTAGAGTAGATTTTAGATTTTTTAGAGTACTAATAGTCTAAGAAATATTAATTTGTATTTTAGACTATATATTTAACTCAATTTGTATTAAATGTGATGTGGAAATGGAGATTATATTACGAAACGCCATTGAAATATACAAATAAATTGTAAAAAATTCACAACAAATATTTTTATATATAGGTAACAGTAAATCTTTCACAGTCACATTTATCGATAACTTTCTTTATAATATATTTAAAAGCATTTATTTAAATCATGCCTTTCTCAATCACCATATATACTATTATTGATAACATTAAAAACTCTGCAACGATTTACAAGAGTGAAGGCCCCATTATGTTCTAAATCTGTACACAATCCAGTCATAAAATATTGCTCCAACAATAAAACAGAAGTGGATCTCGGCTCAGTAGCAAAAGTACTCGTACCTATAGTCTCCATCGAGAAGTTTTTACCAACTATAATAGGTAGGTATATGTTACAATAGTTTAGTCTATAGAAAACGTTTTAACGGCTATTTGAAATCTTAAGTGCATATTCGAGATAAAAGTTAACAAATAAATAAAACTATTAAATAACTAATTTTGTATGTAAGTGTGATAAATTACAATTATATATGTACTTGGTTTTTTTTTAAGTCTCTACCGTATATTGTAATATATTACTAGTGACAAATCACTCTATTCTCGATGAAATACATCAAATAATCTATTCGATGCGATATCTAATATGAATAATAGAGAAAAAATTATAAATTCATTATAATATTATTTGATATGAAAAATATACCTACATTAAGTTCTAGAACCTTCTAATAGACGGACGACCTTACAACGAACCCAAAATAATTTAGTAAGTAAGACAAAGAATTTCTTTATTGTATTATATTTTTATGAATTATTATCCACGTCTAAGATCTATTCTCGCAAGACATCGGCAACATTTATCATTTACCTACTAGCGTTATTATCCCAAGATTCTTAAATTCCGTAACAAAAGTCATTTTTAAATTTAAATTTATTTGAGTTGAATTTGAATTGTTTTGAATTTAAGTTGAATTATATATGTTATAACGTAAACAATGAGTAGGGAAAACCCATTTTTATTTGTAACATTTGTCAATTTGAATTTCATTATATATATATATATATATATATATATATATATATATATATATATATATATATATATATATATATATATATATATATATATATATATATACACGCACATATACATGCACACAGCGGTATAGCACTACACCAATACACCACTAACAATCGTACGAGCAGTAAAATCTCGCGCTTAACGCTCAATCATGAGAATGAGAGTTATAATATTCGCGTCTAAACCAAAATAAACCAAAAGCCGAACGGAAACGGCCGATATATTATTAGACATGACAATTCTATTATTTTTATTCGTAACACATCTCGGAGATTTGCCCATAAATTTGATGCATATCCTACGGAATGGACATGTTGATTCCTAGAACACGGAATATTTCACACCTAATTAAGAAAGAATGCTTTAACCGTGACCGATTGAATTAGCAGTTGTCGTTGGGAGCCGTGAAATTATTATAAATCTAATACGACAAATTCATTGTAATTTATAATATCAGAATCGAGCATCTCGATAGATATATTTTATCAATCATATATAAAATAACTTAATAATTAATAGAAAAAAAAGCTTTGTGTGATGTTAGAGGAAATATTCATTTAGCATATGAAACGATCGTCAAGATCCCTTCAAGCATTGTCTGTAATGTCATTTATTAGCAGAGTTAACACGTGTTTGAGTTTATATATCAGCAGTCAGCGGCGGACCGATGTCGCCATTATTACTGAGAACATCTCTCACCCGAGCCGCAACGGAAGATTTATCAAAAACACCATTCTGTTCATTGTTTCATAATAAAACATTAATTTTGTCAACGGCCTCTATGGCTGAACGCGATACTCCAATATTAGAACTTCCGTTGACATTACAACAAGACAACGCCGCTATCCGATAAATCTAATTCTTTATCTCCGACCGCAACTACGCAGACAACCCAAGAATTCAAAGAGAAAATAAATTGACATTCGCAAATGACATCCTCACAAACTACTCAACTGTTATTTCAGCGAACGTTTCGAACACATGCAGAATCTTGTACAATCCTCTGTAAAAACAAACAACCATTTGCAAGGAAGACGCGCACAAAAAAAAATACCCACGTGCAACGAATGCAGGCAAAAAGGTCAACAATATGCCTAATCTAAAATCCATGTCAAAGGCTAAAGGTTACACAAGATTGGACAAAAAATCATCTCAAAACGAGACCGTGTTCCTGTGAAACTGTGCGTAAATCCCGATACACGTTTCCGAAATTGCATTTTAATGATTAACATATAGAGTTTAAAATTACGCGTTGGCTATTAGTGGATTTAAAAGCGGCATTGTTCGTACCTTAGGGAGTAGTGACAACAGATTTTTGTCTTTTTTTTTCATTTCATTTCACATATGGCATCGCAATCCTGGACGATATGTGACACATGTGTCGGTTTTAGGTTACTCTACAATAATGACTGCCTCTTCAAAGTTTCTCATATCTCGAGTGTCCATTATATTTCATGTTTTGGAATTCTAACATCTAAAACGGTGTCAATGTACTCTTGCTTTGATGTGTATATAATGGAATTCGATATAACATTAAGCATTTCGTGTTCAGTTGCCCAACAGGTGACAATAAAATCACTATTTACTTTGCGCTTAATTAAACAAGGCAATATGGCTGAAATAACTTCAATACGTAATTAAATATTTATATGGCTGTTTTTCAATGTCTCGCGTGTTTGTTTTTGCTAGGTAACATATACAAAATTAATATTTTATATATTAATTTTCTATTATTGATAAAAAAAATGATTTTTAAGATGATTTAAATATTTTAAATCACGAACGTATAATAATTTAATACTACGTAGAGATATTGTGTTAGTAAACGTATATTGGAGTAAGATTTTAAATGCTACAACAAAAGCAATAAATCGTGCATACGCTACAACTGAATAAGTAATTCTAAACCGAAAAGCTACTGAAATTTATCTGACCAATAAATTCAGCTCGACCATAAATAGAACTATAAAAATTATTTTACGATACACGAGTGAGATACATTAAGACAATGTTACGCGCACATTTCACAATGGGTACATTATGGTTTAATTGATTCGGCCACAATGAGCTTTATGCGTCCAGCCGTTGCCACAAAGATATTATTGTCTATGCCGGGCAGACGTCTGGTAACACTTGACCAGAGACAAAATGCCTTTGTGATGTTTGCCCGAAAGGCGCCATCCGTAATTCAATATGGAGTCTAATTAATTCAGTTTGATTTTGGAATATGTTCAGCTTAAATTTGGCTTTAGTTGCGCCTTTGTTTTTGTAATCAACCCAAAAGTATTCTGAGCAAAAAGTAAAATTGTCGTATATTTATTTACGTGACCTAAACTAAAGGGAAAACAAACTTACAAAATTACCTGGCAATTGATAAAGAATTATTACCTGTAACAAAAAATCGGTGATTAGTAAATCAAGTAGTTGAGATCAAAGAGGCTAATTCTAATACTATGTAGAACTTTTTGGTATTAAATTAAACTATATATAGATAAAATTGGACGTGATCGCAGTAATGATGGGTGGTATGTGACAGTTGAAAGTAAACATGTTAGAAACACGACGTCTGTTTGTTTGTACATGGAAAAATGGCGGCGGAACAAAATTGTACTGACATAGCTATAGTATTGTATATTGATTGATTTGGCATTGTATAATTATATTGTGAACGTAGCTTAGATGAACCTGTCCAGCTGTAATTAGACATTAGTCCGTAGACATTTAGACATAATTATAATTAGATATACATTCAAATTCATTAATAATTATTCTTATAGATGGTGTTTTTAAAAATATTAATATATATTTTACGATTTTGATGATTACAGATATGCAATTCTATAAAAAATAGGTTCACGCTGTATAGGCAGAGGGAACCTAGTGCCAAGTAGTACTTTATGGTAAGTTTGCTGGTAACACACGTTACAAAGCCATAAGCTATTAAAAAAAAACACATATATGAAACACAAAGATCAAAATTAAACATATTTTGGCCATAAGAAACCAAATTGTTCCAACAATATATAGTCCTGCATCGCATCCTGAATATGATATATTTTTAGTACAGTTCGATGTATAAAGTCGTAAAACTCTTTATTATAAATATAAAGCGATAGTTAATTTTATGGAAACGTTACAATAATAAAAGCGTTTGTTGTGGACTTCCGTAGATGAAACAGCTGACTGGGGATCAATTTTTTTTTATCATACTCGAGTTGTTATTGTCACGTGTGATGTTGTTTAAGTTTTAACTTGTTTGGGTTTTATGATAAGAAGGTTTAAGAATATAATTAACTTGGATTAAAATTATTTTTAATGAGTTTTATTCATTAAAAATTTAATTAAATATTTTTATGAAATAATTCACTGTACATTATTACAAAGGAAGTGTTAAAATGCTTACTCTCTCTCTCTCTCTCTCTCTCTCTCTCTCTCTCTCTGAAGAAGCAAAAGAAAAGCAGCCTCCGATCATATAAATGATAATTTGTTCCGAATCCGCAACTTGTTTTTTAGAGATGTTCTTCATGGGATCTATATTATTGCTAATAATGTGAAATAATTATTAAAACTAGTTAAGTACTTTTAAATAAAATATAATTTTATAAATAACAAATATTTACACCAATAAAGTCGTCTGTTTAATTTCGATTAAACTAAATCACCATTATTTAAGTATAGGTAAGTATGATTCCTTTTCTAAGTTCGATCGTTACGCTTTTTGTATGAATGTTTTACAATTCTTCGTATTATTTCACAAAAAGTGCTAAATCACTTCAATTATTTGTTTTGCCGTTATTTATTTAAATCGCAAGTTGGTAAAGTTGAAACTAACATTTTATATACCTACTTAGTATTACATATATATTGACACCTTAAAAACTACATCTATATATATATATATATATACTATATATATATATAGATATATATATATATATATATATATATATATATATATATATATATATATATATAATATAATATAATATATATCTATAGTATATATATATATATATACCATATATAGTATCTTATATATATATCTCTATGAATTATAATAATTATTCTAGTTAATATATATACTATATTAATAATATATTATATATATATAGATATAATAATATATAAGTATATATAATCTATATATATATAATATATATATATATCTATAATATATAGATATATCTATATATATTGTAATATATAATATATAAAATAAATCCACGTATTCATCCCTCTAATCTGGATATAGCATGAAGCTATTTAATTATTTACTAAATTATACTCGGAGATTAAATAGTAACATTATTAGGAAATTCGACCATTTTTCTCTTAAAATATCCAATGCAAATAACATCTTATACCGATATTATTATTCACCTGCGTAGTTCAAACTAACAATGCCATGACCTTAGATTCGTCAAAATCCTTTCGATATCCAAACCTTTTCTCACACATAACAACACGCACGTGTGTCCATTGTAAAGGTGTCATAATAGGCATATCCTCTATATACAATTGTACAGGAAATTCTTTATTTCGATCCATATTCGAGTATTGTGGGCACGTAAAAGATAATAGAAATCATGTAACCCGATTAAGCTTAATGGATGGCAAATTTTGACTATATCTTAGTATATTTCGAATCTATTACTGAAATTGTGTTCTAGTTTTATCTAATATAAGTCATAGGTAGGTATAGCTACAATGACAGTAGTGTTTTTATTAAGTACCAACTAAGTATATCTATTAGAGACAAGCTAGAATCTGACATTGTTTATGGTTATTTTGGACTTTCGTCTACAAATGTAGAAGAATACTACAGTAGTAATTCTTTGAGAGTAAGCAGTGTTGATTTTTTGATTTATTCTTAAATTTCTTAATCTTATCGTCAATGATTTGAACCCAGTCACCATGTACAGGCATGGCTCAGCTTTATATATTTTTATAGTGCTACAAGGTACCTAAGCAATGAATATAGTGAACACACTCCGTTTTCCGCTTTTCGCCCGACTTCGAGGCATTGCGTGAAACCTAAGTGGCGGAGCTCAACGCAGAATTTTTGTCTTACCAGACCAATAAAAATATTTAATTCCTCTGAACGGGAATCGAACCCAGCACACACCACTGTGTAACTATGACAACCTCACCTATAACATTAAGTTATTATCTATTGAATAATTTATACACATATGTAGGCAAGTACTGCTTAAGAAAACTTCAAGTGCACAAACATAAACACAACAAAGGAAAAACCAATTCTCATTCAAATTCACTTTCTTCTATTCTATTTCTTTATATTGCATCCTTAGCATTCTTTCGGCCGTACAATGATTGTCATGTAATTGCTCAATAAAACACGTGCTAAATCTAAGGGTTCGATGGCACACAATAGAGGGGTTAAAAGAACTACACCTACTGAACCCTCTTTGCGTTATTGGTTTTGTGATCTGTTATAAGTTATAGCGTTTTTCACATGCATTTGATGGCATACAAATTGATCTAATACCGTTCGCGTATTGATTATAAATAAAATATATAGGATATGATTAAATTTGGTTTATTAAATGATGTTTAATATTGTACACCATCTTGTTTTACTTGTCAAATTTAAAATAAGAATATAGAATTTAGTAAAAAATTTATCTTTTAACATAATTACATATAGGTAATAAAAAATATTATCGAAATCCTACACATTCCCATTCAATTCATTCATAACTAACTTCACTTATAACTTGTACCATCACCGTCTACCTCCGATTGTCTCAAGCAAAGAAACGGAAGGCCGTTGTCTCCAACATCGACAAATAAAGGATTCAAATTGGAGGGCTCGCTATTGTTAGGCCAATGGAACTTATTTAGTATGAAAATCGGTGTGAACTTTTAAAGGGGTGTGAAATCGAATTACGCAGCAAATGCGCACCATGACAATAATTGGCCAATCAAGCCTCATTCTATACAAATTGTGTTTGGGAGTTTTTGAAGAATTTTAACGTTACAATTTTGCTTTTTTTTTATTAAGATTAAGCTTTATATTTTACGGGGCGACTGGGTTGTCCATGTTCTGAGCATTTATAGATATCGCATGTTCAACAGTAAGTCCTAACGCTTTATTTATTTTGTCGACCTGGAAAAAATAATTACCTCATAAAATATATATTATTATCGCGACACTTATAACTGATTTGCAATCCCGTAGGCTTCCTCACGATCTGCACAATTCAGACAAGGCGTCCTTATAGTCACAATGTTTACCAAAGCGAAAAATGTTATATAACTCATTCCCCCGATTTGGTATCGAACCCGCAACCGTAGTGTTTATAGTGAAAAGGTGCCCCATTGCGACGCCATGACGGCGGCGACTCATCATTCATAATCATTTAACACAATGTAACTACGTCCGTATCCGTATACATCTTACTTAGTGATTCCACACTACATTCCAACAAAATACGATAATGCTATTCAAACTCATAAGGCGATATTTCCTGACACAATATTCAGAGCGAACAAAGCTGACAGACGTGTTGGGAATTAAAAAAAAATGAGGGCAAAACGTTGGGGTGGTGACAACGCTGCCAGAATGCGTGAATTACTTGTCACAATGCTAACGTGTTACGTGATCGACCTATTTAATTTGGTAGTATAGCAAATCTTTTTTTGCAAATTCAGATTTTTCTTTTTTTGTAGATAATAACTTTTCTTTTAGTCACGCTTACTTGGTTTTGTATTGAGAATAACATTGAATTGATTTTTTTTATTGTGTCTAATACATTGATGCATGTAGTAACATTTATGAATATTTAGATGTTGGAAGCAAAACAGAAATGTATTGAAAATTTAAAAATATCGTCACATAGACAAACAAAATTTCACCAAAAGCCAAATACTTCAAAATTAATTTAAA
This sequence comes from Dione juno, assembly GCA_037127375.1. Lineage (NCBI taxonomy): Eukaryota > Metazoa > Arthropoda > Insecta > Lepidoptera > Nymphalidae > Dione > Dione juno. The sequence goes on along the minus strand of JAXRJS010000091.1, from coordinate 3,214,338 downwards.
TTCCTTAATAATATAATTGAAACATCCTGTTTTAAGCATTCAAAATATTATTTCTAAGCACTCGCCTCTATACCCTAACATGTATCGCAGGTAGTCAACTAATAAAATCGTCATAACTAGCACAGATCGTGTGCTAAGTTTATAGCTTTGCATTTCAATAAATACGCTCGAATCAAACGTATCGAATGATCATAGTAATATATACAAAATTTGCGCATCGCCGTGCTATCATCATAAACCTATATAGACTAAGGACGAGTAGGTACTAAGTTGAAAGCTTAGGTATAGAATTATAGATACTAAAATTTGTTTATATATTTATAATAAACAAGTACCTATATTTCATACTAACAACTCGAACGTGACTTCGCTCGTGTGGTTTTAAGTTTTTATGCTTAAAATATATTTTCTAAGAAATAATCTTTGTTTTTTAAACTTCTTTTGCAAAAAAGTAAATATTTTTTTTTGTAACTCATAGTTTTATTTCAAAATTACAAGTAATAATATTTTTGAAATCCAAAACTTTTACATTGCAATATTTTGCTTAACACAGCACATGACATACCAGGTAATTAATAATTAATTTTTTTGCAAATAAATATCAAAAGAATATTATGTAAACAACTTAGAAACTTCAAAACACCTTATAAATATAAGCGGTCACATTTATGTATGAAAGTAGTACCTACTACTTCGTTATAAGTTCACGTATCGTAAACTTTTAAACGCCATAACTGACCACAATGTTTGATTAAAACTTTAAAGCTTCGCCACATCCTATCGATTTTATAGAACTATATAAAATATATAAATTTGTTGTAAAAAATAACCGCATCTTCGTGTTTTAGCTTTAGCGTCTTTACTCAACTAGGTACCTGTTTAGTACAGTTCGGTCAAATAGTTTCAAATATATTTTTTTATTAATATCCACTGCATCCGGTCAGTGCAAGTCATATAATGATTGAATTTACGACTGTTTTCATTGCGTTTGTTTAATATAAATATGCTGGTCGGTTTCCTGTTGCTAGTACCGTAACGTTTTGTACCACATCTTGATACTATGCTTATGCTTATTTGCATTGAAAATGAGATATGAACCTATAATCGTCTGAGTCAGGCATTCTCAATGTCCACTGCACTATATTGACGTAATTCTTGTTTAATGTACAAGATAAAATACATTTAAAAGGAAAATTAACAAAATTTACAATCTCATTAAACATGCCTAACACAAGATTTCCTTTAAACTAAGTACAAGTGATAATAAAATAAATAACGATATCTTTATTTTTTGTAATACAATATCGCTTTAGACAAAATTAAAACAAAATTTAAAGGTTCATAAAAGTTAAGCGGTATTTGGTACCATAGCGTCCGGACAACGGTAGCCGTTATAAAATATCAGTTTTATTGTTTATTATTATATATATGATGGTATGTTGGTACAAGGATTTAAATATGAGTTCTTATCTTTTGCTAACTTGTGACGTCACAAGCGGATAGAGAAAAAGAGACGAGAGAGCTTTTGTTAAGACACTCTTTTCCATTCCGACTTACGCGTACGAGGAAAGTAATAATTAAACTATAATTAAACTATAAGGTTCGAATTTATAACTACCGCATTTTCAGTTAAGTAATTCATAACTGAGCCACAATGAGGCCTGTGGATGTATTTTTTTTTAACATACCTAGTGTCTGTTGAGTGACGGAATTCAACGCCGCGGTTTGTCTCAACAAAGCGAGAAAACGACAATAATTTAAACACTGTCCCACCGTGACACCTTGGCCTTTTAATAAATAATGGCATAATTATAATAAAAATACATGTTAAAATATTCATAGATAGGTTCAATAGTTAAATATTAGCACAAATAACGTAAAATTATAGTTATTCTCAAATAAATCGTATATTTACTATACACGATATCGATAACGTTTTTAATACGTAATTTATTCGATATCTCAAAACATTTTTAAGTGTTAATAACCGGATAATTATTATGTAAATCTTACAACGATGCACCGCACCGTGTCCGTGACAGGCAATTTGAAGACATTTGTCAGAATGGTCTAGTGGATAGGTAGGTACGGTTTACGGTTTTATGGAGACATAAATTAAATTAGTAGTGATTTTTATTTAAATAACATTAAAGGTTATCTATTAGTTTGCTTTTAAGAACTAGGGATCGGGTAATTTGTCTTTTAACGATGAACGAAAGCTCATCGAAAGGTGCTGTAGCTATGGAGCTTTCGCCTAACAGCATATTGTTTCCCACGCTATGGTTGAGTACGAGAAAAAAAATTACAATATTACAAATTCTCACGAGTGGGAATCGAACCCACAATCGTCGAGTTTATACTCAGATGCCACTATGGCCTCATATATGTAAGTAGTTTATAGATATAGTACAGTTGTTACGGAATGGTATCCAAGTTTTGGTAAACGAAGTCTTACGGGGGCAGTATACTAAATAAGAAAAAGAAATTAAGCTGGTTACAAGACCAAATATCGATAAGGGTCGTGCCAGAAGAGGGCAGTTCAAGACATTAAAGGATGCCTCCTTTAGAGGTCCATGCCAAGAGTCACACCAAATACATGGAATCATTGTCTATCTACTAGTATATAAAGTTATTGCTAATTGCTACAATTCTAGAAAATTGTTCATAATAATGTCAAAATGATTGGTTAGGTTAGATAATACCATTATCTTCTTAATATTTAACTAATGATTTTGTGAGGATAAGGAGGTACTTTTACAAAATTTGGAGGTAATTTTTTATTTAAAATAACTTATAAAGTACCTAGTAGCTGTTAGTAATTGAAGATAAGAACGGAAATGAGAATTTATTACGAGGAACGTGCTAATATAGATACGTAGAACGTGATATAATGAATGGATATATTTCAATTATTTTTATTTCCTTTGGCAAGTGGTAAGACAATGAACGGCGTTGAAATCCGCCGACCAACACATAATGCCCCGAATATAAAATCCTGGACAAAATACAACGGAATATGTTAACTTAGGTAGTTAACATATTCTGTTGTATTTTGTCCAGGTTACTCTCTACCTACCCGGTATATGCGAGATATAGCGTGAAGTTGTTGAAACACTCGTATGAAAGAGGTACACTTAGATACGATTTTCATAGCACATATAACTCACCTAATAAGTATGCAAAAACTAAGATATAAAAAAATATTTACCTAACTACTATCAATAAATTTTAATAGAAAACAATTAATTCATAGAACATTAGTTAAGTCGTTTACATGTATTCTTTTTATTATTTATGATATGGATATATTTTTATTAATTCAATCATTTATAAATACAGATTATACCTATAATAGCTATAAACCTAAATCTATACCTAGATATAAACTTATATAGCTAAAGCGTATGTTTGGTGGACCGCGCTAATCTCAGGAACTAGCGATTCGATTGAAAAATTTCCTCTAGTGTTTAAAAGTCGTGTGTCGTTTTGTGTAACCCACTGTAGGTATCTGTGTAAGCTACTTTAGGTAAGTACCCAGGTATAGGTACCTTTGTATGTCATGTGTCATATTAACTTTTAATAGGGGTAGAACCGTAGCGCTAGCTAATATGTAATAAAAGTCTACACTTGCTGAGATTATTTACGCAACTTGTTATATTTTTTGTATTCAATGTGCTATTATGTAATACGAAATACATAAGCAATAGTCATTAATAACATAATATCCCATTAATATATATATATATATATATATATATATATATATATATATATATATATATATATATATATATATATATATATATATATATATATATATATATATATATATATATATATATATATATATATATATATATATATATATATATATATATATATATATATATATATATATATATGTAGGGGTATTTATTCTGTTATTTTTATCTGATTGAGCAACAAACGTTCATATCTATGTACCCTCTATACTTTCAAGTTACCTATTTGTATTCACTTATAATGCTGGTACCAACGATAACTTTAATTTGTCAAACATCGACAGTTTATTATTCATTTTGACTGAAACCTGCCAAAGTAAAGCATTAAGATATAATATATATCTAGGTTCATATAGCTATTAAGTTACCTACATACATAATGCTATTTATACTTTATTTAGAAAACATAATATTTATATTACTTGAAAAATTATCTTTATAATAGAAAATATACCACTATTTGATGTTATAAAGCTGAAACTCTTCAGATAGATATAAAAACTCTTATTTATCAGGAACTAGTGGTTCAAATTGTAAAATGACTTTTAAATTTTATGGTCCATCGAAGTACAATACGTAATTCATTTCAATGCATCTCACAAGGTATGTCTCATATACATTTCTTGGTCCCATCAAACCACGGGGACGGAGGTCCGGAAAAATACCCTAGTTAACCAACGTCTACCCCAAAGCAATATCGATGAAAGCAATATCGATGAAACGCTCAGTATAATAAATTATAAAATTATTCATATAGGTATCATCATAATATTCAAATAGCTTGAAATAGTAAACATCTGAAAATATATCGATAATAACACAAAATATGGACGCTTAGGCATAATTCATTTTGCATGTCATTATCGAAAATGGCGTGGTAAAAAAACCAGATTGTAAAAAAGAGTATCTTAAAAACCGTAGCCTAAGTAAAGATTAATAATTTATTGTCTACCTACTTATTACGTATTTATTTGACAGGTGATTATTAACAAGCAGCGTTTAAGCCAATCGTAGGTACCTATCGCTATGGAAAAAAACCCCATATAAAATAACTGTACGGTAACGAGTTACGACGAGTGAAAAGAAAGCATGGTATAATATAATAAACGGTTAATACCGTTAAATCAATATTTTAGCGATGTTTTATTATAGATTGTTAAGAATAGAAATTGATTGGAATTCAGTTTCACGCTGTATCCCGCATATAGCACGTTAGGCAGAGAACTACTAGGTTCTAGTGTCAAGACACGCCATGCTCGGTCTTGCCAAAACGGAGGACATAATTTATTTCGTCGAGTAGGAATCGAACCCACAACCACTGCGGTTACGGTCACTGCGTCAAGATGGCTTAAGCTTAAAGCTATCTGATACCTTAAGATTCAGGTAAATATGTAAGCTTTTATATTAATTATTTTATATATTTTGAATAACGCAATAATTGAAGCGAATAAATAAGAATATTATTATATTAATACATAATAATTATACAATAAAATTAGAATGTATTCAAATTTTCGATTAGAATTAACGATTATTTTAAGAATAACCTTATTATTAAGAAAATGTAGACGACACTTCTTTATTTTGCCGATATTTATTATACTAGGTACTAATATATTGTTGACATTTTAAAGTATCATGTGTTAGGTTTTCATATTGTTTTGCAGTGATGGTAGTCGAATAATTCATTTTTAACACATTTTAAGTAAAAAAATAATCGACTTCTTACATCGAATGTTTAGGTTGTAGGTTTAAATAGAGGTTTTTAAAGAACTATAAACATTTTGTTCAAATTTAAGCAAATTACAATAGGTTTAGTTTTGTATGGATGTGAGAAATATGTAATTTTTTAATAATAATAATTAATAAATAAGACTTACCTTTAAATGCGTTACCATTGTTTCTCTCGCCTTTGGAGACATCAGAGAAAACAAGCGGAACAAAATTAGGAAAAATATATAAGAGAAAAAAACGTAACGTAAAAAAAATCAAACACCTACAATTGTTCTATCACAAATCTTTGGCATTGTTACACCATTTCACCATACAGTCACAGTGGCACACACACAAAATAAAAAATTGAAAGAACCCAACACAAAAATGGTTATAAATCGTAAGATGCGCGTAATATGTATTAACAAGCGGTGTCAACACGACCGTCTCTCCCGCGCTTCGCACACACAATGCTGCCAGATCGAAGCGCGTCGACAATCGCTACAATGACCGCCCCCGCCCCCCACTACCCCGCACGCCTCCCCGCGAGACAAGGATGCACCGACCTAATGTCACTGCCCTACAAACAATACCATCCTTATAATGATTTTACGCAAAAATTGTAATCGAACTGCGACCACTGTTAGTACTGACACTATCTAAATATAACTACTGAGCTATAACGTATGATAGCTGGACATCTTCTATTTAGAAGTGCGTTTAAAATCAATTGTCTATGCGGAATAACAGCGCGGTATCTATACAAAAGGTGTTTCCGTCTCGCTCGCGCGGGCGGTATTGTGTGCGTAGTGTGTGTCCTGTCTCGCTCTACGGGCGTGTTTTGTAGCGCGCTCTCTCGCTCTAAGCCCCGCCCATTTAGTGCCGCGTAGTGCAGTGTGAACGCGAAGCATTGTGGAGTCGGCACACTACGACGGCTCAGGTGGGAGTGCTTGCGAGGGCGTTTAAAAAGTCGATACAATCGCTCTTACATTTGTATTTGTGAAGAAAATTTTCTTTATTCTATTCTACAGTAGTGGTGTGTAGATCCACTGGGCGTGTTTCCATTGTCAAGGCGTGGCCGACGGAAAACGTTTCTATTGTTAGCTTTAGTGCGATTGGCGGGCCTATTGTTGTGTTAACAACGGACTTTCCCATCGGGACAGAGAACGATGAAATACGATGCCAGCGTCGAATATTTTTAGCCACCGATCACATTTGCATATCATTTATAAAAAAAAGTTTTGCATTATACATCCTCTCTTTTAATAGAACCTGTGTTTAAACGGGTTTTGTATTGTTGTTAGGGATATGGGAATTTCTCGTTAAGTATACTGGAAATATTCTCAAGAATATATCGCATTTGTCAAGCGAGTTAAAAGCTCATCTGCTACAGTTATATCCAGTATAAAAACGCGTTGTCTCCATAGTGAAAATGATCTCTAATTAACATCGCGACCGGGCGGTAACCTCAAAATGTCAAATGGGTGTTAGTGTCAAAAATAGAATTATTACGGTTTTAGCCCAGCTGATATTGCTGTCCCTAAAATAGTGGTTCGATGAGAAAAAAGACTACACATAAAGAAATAGTGCATTATTGCAGGTTAATTAGTTTTATAAGTATAAATATATCTATATGTTAATAGTTATATATGAATTATGTATTATAATAAATTCTTATATTAACTTTAAGATATACCTAGGTAGTATTTACTTAGGTTGCTTAGCAAATTGCTCGAAAATATTTTTTTTTTGTTACTGAAATAGGTAAATACCCAAAATCTTTAAAATAAAATTATTCTCGCCATTTATATTGATATAATAATTTAAGAACAAGTAGGTACTACCTATTACACAGCGTTTCTTTACAAGTTTCCTTCTGTTAGACAATGTGACCCAGATATAGCGTAGCGCAGGCGTGGAGGAATGTGTGTCTCGGTCCACCCCCTGGGGGGTTATTATCTGATAAGGGTGTGGGGCAACCCCCAGTTTTATTATACTGGTTCCAACGAATTGCTTTTTGTTTGTGCACTGAATAGCGTATTTAGTAATGGAACTTTTTGATTTCGATCCACCTCTGTCTGCTTTAGGTCGTTAGTTTTAAATTGTATCTTATTTATTTGCGTGGTCTTGGGTGTTTTGTGTGATTTTAAGTTTTAGGTTTAAGTTTTAGGTTAGTGAACTCTAATTCTTGACGAAAAAAGAAATACTGTCTTTCCCTAGGTAGATTGGTATTGATATGATCGTAAAGTTAATAACGAATAATTTTTTGTAATAGTTTTTTGTTAAATTATCTTAACTGAAAGCCACCAATTGTAAATTTCTACCTGTCAATAAATTTTAATCTATTACCTCGAGTAGGCAAGTAGTATAAAAGAAAAATATCTAAGAATCTAATAAAATAAAAATATAATAAAAGAATCTTCCCGAACTTAAAATCTATTAAATGTTAAAAATTAAGTACCTACTAGTATGGCCCAACTGTGCCAAAATGATGTTATACTTATAAGTAAGCGCGACGTTTATGGGTTCTATTCCTACTCGGGGTACTAAGTTATTCAACTTTCTCGCTTTGGAAAGACGACAAAGCGCGGAATTGATTGAGCGAAATGTGGGGAACAGAGTGTCTTAACACTTCTTTCCCTTTATCTATCCCGTTACATGCGTGATAAAGCGTGAAGCTATAAAGTTATATGGTATATAATGTAGGTTTATTTACATTAATCAACAAGAACATCACCGAAAGCACACCCCTTGTCCCTACAAAGATTATCGAAGCAATTACTTGATTGGTTTTTGACTTTTGTTATAAGGTATCACAACTTCCTTTAGATATAATATAGCGATATCCCAATTTTGTGAAGCTTTGAGCTTATTTCATTCGTCTGTTTAGATAGGTACAGGTGTTTGGTTAACGAATCGATACAGCTACTTATCATTTATCTTTAATTTATTTATCGTTTACTTCACGCATTATTTACATTTTTAATTGACTTTAAATGAGCTTCTTTAGAACATTTTAATAGATTTTGTTTTATTGTGTCTATTATTAAATACTTATAAAGGTACTTGTTTAAGGCCATGTTATGGTAGCTAGGCGTCTAGTATACCTAATACAATGGAAGAGGGCCGGGTGAGACCGTTGTGACGCTGTCGTGGGTTCGATTCCCAATAAGGGGAATTATGTATTTTCCTTTTTTTAGTTTCGGTAAGACGAGTGCGATGATTTTTTGTAAATCCAGCAGAAAGTGGAAAATGCTATGTCTTAATACCTACTAGGTTTTATACCTATGTATAATTTCCTGCTATACGTGAAAAAAACAGGGCTTATTGGAGCTAAATTCTTCTCCAGATATACTCACAGATACAAAAATATCAAACGAACTCTAGCTTACTTCTAATTTTCTTATTATTAAACATATAAAGATTTTAACTTTCTAATTAAATGTTGTAAATGTGTGTTCTAATATTTCTTTCACATATACCATCAATGAATTGCTAGTCTTTGGCCTTCTATGGTAACCCCTATTGATACTATCTATCTATATTTTACTTTACAGAGGACCCTATTCTGAGATAACCTGTTTATTCAACCCTTCCTCATTACACTCATACCTCCCTATAATCTACACAAAGTTATTTCATTTTGATACTGCCTTGTAAACTTTGATGCTTACGAACTATGTTAATTTACCCACATTTTCTCGTATGCCTCCTTTGCTTGTTATGAACAAGGTAATTTGTTTTAAAGGTAGATATGTAGGTATGTGTTGTGTTATTTAATATTTACATAATGGACATACTTATATGTTGTAGATTTTATGTGGGGAATATAGATTTTGTCTTATACCGACACCTATATGTTTTTTGAAGTAAACTGAAAGGGTATAGGTACTTATATTTTTTGAATGATGTATTCAATTCCATAAAAAACGAAGAGCATTTATTACTAAATAGCACTTTTACTGTATACAAACGCGTGAAAGTTAAATTATTAAGCGATTGAAACAAAAAATAATAAAAATGAAAAATAATAAAAATATTTTTACAAGGTAGGTAGGTACCTTAGCTTCATTACGTTCGCTTAAAAGCACATACAAATTAACGAGAAAATTAAAAAAAGCTCTTCCTCATTCAAGAGAAGCGACCGAATATCAAAAATGTTCTCATACAAATGTAATTATGACAATCGCATTAAAAAATCCCGTAAAAAAGTACTTTACCGTCTACCTAAGTTACGTAAACGATCCATTAGCCTCGCCCAATATATCCTGGACGTAAATGTCCGTTCACTTAGTTTTTTAATGACGCTTTTACGTAAAAATAGGCGAGTGAAGTTAGTTTTTTTTTTCAAAACTCTTACGGAAAAATTGAAACCATTTACGGGCACTCAACGTTCTGTTTATACTTTTAATGATTACAACCGTCGCGTCGTACGCTTCTAATGTGTTACGTTGCTTGTTAATAGATAGATTTAGTTAACTTATTTGGACGATACTGGAGTAAATGTTGAAATTTTATGCATTTTCTTGAATTTTTTAAGTTATTTATGATATATATATATATATATATATATATATATATATATATATATATATATATATATATATATATATATATATATATATATATATATATATATATATATATATATATATTATATATATATATATATATATATATATATATATATATATATATATATATATATATATATATATATATATATATATATATATATATATATATATATATATATATATATAGATATGTATATATCTTGGTATCTTGGTATTGAGGAATAGTGTCTGAGTGTAAACGCCATGGCTGTGGTTTTGGATCTTAAATTGCTTGACCGTTTTTATTTATTATTATAGGTAAATTTTTATTTCCATTAGGTACTCAGGTAATTGTGCTTTGTATCTTACCCATAAAATCTTTAAAAAGTCCGTTTAGTGTAAAAAGGAGTATTTACACACACACTGTTTCTTTCTATATGCGCAACATAATGCTTTTTAAATTGAAATTACAGTAATCTATCACGAATAAACTAACAAAACAATTAGCTAACACGCAATTCTACTTCTATTGTATACTATTCCATTATGACCCCAATCTAAATTCCAATTTTAATACAAAAACCAATACTAATATCAATTTCTTTGTAAATTTAGAGTTAAGAGGGCGGTATCTGTTAACAATAGGACATTGTGGAGGGCGGGCCCCATTGTCCCCACAACCAATCAGAGCGGCCGATTTAACAATAGCGCCGAGTCGGAATGCTTCATGAACTCTATTGTATGATTGGTGAAATTTTACTGTTACGGTATTTTATTATGTATGTACGTATGTGATTACTAATTAAAAAGTGTTTAGGAACATCACTGTTAAGTATTTTTTTAAAAATCGAATTTAGCTATACTTGTTATTTTTATTAAAAAATATGGATATTGTAATAAAAAAGGTCATATTTTATATGAATAAAATGCATAGTTTTAGTAAAAAAAAATGAAAAAGTTACTAAACTTCCTATGAAATTGCAATCAGAGTGAATATGTTCAAATTTCACTCGATTACTATAATTCGATATAACATTATATTGATCGATTTAATTAAGCAAAGCCTTGCAAAGTTGATCAGTGATCAATATGATCATCAGTGAACAAATGTTTTTAAAGATAAGAAAACAGAAAATGGAGAGTCTTGTTCTAGATTCTCTCTGTTTATTCGACAAAATATGACTAACTAGATCTAGGTTCATTAGGTATTATTTACATTAGTTATATTTCAATTTATTTTATTTCTCTGCTTGCTTTCCTGTGACGTTGAGTTCCACCACTCAAAAGATCTTCGAAAACAGTGGAAAACGTCTCTAGGTTCCATCTGCTGTGTGAGAAAACAGCGTGAAGCAAAGTATCCATTAGCTGTATCTTGTAAATACTAGAACTAACTATGATTAACAAGTCGCTATCTCAACCAAGTATTTACAGACCTTATTATTGTAAGTTATCTACAAGCTATTTATATTCAATATAAAATAAGTAGTAAAATGAACTTAAACGATACGTCTAGTGTCCAATGCTCTCGGTAATGTTGTTAAGAAAATAATTTAAAATTATTTATATAAATTTCAATTTGTTCTAATGTTACAGCTTACCCTTTTTTTATAAATACAGCCTTTTTTTAAATTTACTCTTCATTTTAAAGATAAGTGTCTACATCAAATAGTTTTAACTACTGTAGTTTTTTATCTCATCGACACGTTACCCCAAAAGTGAAAAAGAAGTAGATTCACAATTTGTTTGTTAATATAACTACTTTTATTTATATTACAATTTATTATTCATAAAACAAGTATAAAATATATTCTATATACGACTAAATGTCATAATAATATGCAATCTGTCGCCTTGAACAAAAGTCAAAAACTTTGATTGCCTATCAAATTAATTTCATCAAATTCATTAAAACGTCATAAAAATGCGAACACTTTTTGCTTGAACTGTCCAATACTCATTACGTACCATCTCGGGCCGGATGTAGGGAACAGGTGTCGCTTGCTCGCTAAACAAAAACAAAATAAGCTTTAAGCTCAAAGCAATAAGAACTAGCAATAACTAAATATTTGTATATCTAACTAGATAAATCAATTTAAACCTTAGTTTTAAGTAATAGGCTACACATTTGTATAACAAAATTAACTTTTGTATGAATCTATATTACAAAGCTTTGAGATTCGTAAAAGCTTTAAGGCTCAAGTATATGTGTTGTTTCCGTAACGTATACGATATTATAATTTTATTATATCAAATTATCTGTGCAGATATGCTTAACGTCGGTCAATACGTATCTATTAATGTGTATTTAATTCCAACAAATAAAAGTTGTTTAATCGTCCGCTAACGAACTCGTTTCCTTTAAGATTCTTTATATCTAACACAACGATCTAATGATTATCTTCAAATTTCTAATAAGAACATGTAATATTGAGATTTCAGTTCGCACCTGTTATTGGATCTTGTGTTTGGAAGCCAATTATTGTTTTTTTTTGTTCAAAATTAATAATTTTCATAATTGTCAATTTTATCTTGTATATTTTTTGTGGGTTTACTCTAGAATTTAATAAAAATATTCAAATTAACGATATATATATCGTAATTATGACAGACGTTCTTGATAGTTAACGGTATGTTCTGTTACAAGTTATTATATCGAATGTGAAATCTGATAGAATAAAACATATACCTATTGAAAGGAAATGAAATCTTATTGGAATTTGTATTTATTTAAATTCATCTAAAATAATAATATAATAATAGTATAACTAATAATTTTACGAAAAATTACTACTTGATATTATCATAATATCTTATTGGAATTTGTATTTATTTAAATTCATCTAAAATAATAATATAATAATAGTATAACTAATAATTTTACACAAAATTACTACTTGATATTATCATAATATTTTTTAGGATTTTACGTTTTTTTTACTTTTTTTCTGACATAGTAGGCTATAGCAGAGTGTGCCTAGTGTTACCTAACACCTAGTGTTTATTATTCTTTTTTGCCTAATTTCCGACTTACTTTCGAGACATTTCGCGTTGAGTGTCTGAACTCAACGATGCGCTTTGAGATGTTAACACAGCGAGGTAATGAAACTAAATAATTTTCCCGATCGAGAATCGAACCTACAACCGTCGTGTTTACAGAAACTGTGCCTTTATCATATTCTCTAGGTGCCTACAATAAAGATACCATCATAATATCAGTCACACACACAATAACAACTAGATATTTATCATGTTGCTTTAGATTTACTACAAACGTTCACACATTCGCATCAACCCCCCACGGGATATAAATCCGAACCCCACTACTGTGCAATGCACTATCAGGGGTCTTATATAAATGGACAATGTGTAACATTTCTACGTAACACAAAGTTACATTTGCATATCATTTGTACCGTATAACATAGTTTTAAGGTTGATTTTCGTATGCTTTTAGCTGAAATTAGATATGTTGAAAGTTGGCAACGTGGATGTATGCCTCCCTTTACACCCTCAACCCCCTAGCGTCTTGGAAATGCTTAGTTTCGCTTCTATAGACATTTTGTTTGTCCCTTATTCTGGTTTGATACTGCTTCGAAGATACGCCTTTAATGAGAGTGCGGCATTTTATACAAAAGACCTTTTGATGTTCTTTTATATTTACGAGGTTTTTCTTTATAAGTATTTCAAAATTAGCTATAGCATAATTTTTATATGTAAAATTTGTAATTTTTTTTTGTTATTTTTTTTATATAGTTTAAAGAGTTATGTTAGTGTGTTCTTTTCGATGTTTTCAAGAAAATGTAATTCTGTATGTAATTGTAGGTTAGCTAACTAAATGTGCCATGTCTCCAATAGTGATGTAGCGGAGTGCTAACAGATACTAATTTGGTTTGGTTTTTTTTATTTGGTGCCAAGAATCGCGGATACGGATCTTAACTTTCTTTGCAAATCTTTGTGAACAGAATTCTTTCTGTTTTATTCTAAACGTACCGAAAATCTCTTAGGAACATATTAATCAGTTGATCGGCCGTTTGAATGGAGGACTGTTTTTTTTTATTTCGACGCTGGTTTTTTTATTTCGAAACTAGTCTCCAAAAAGGCAGCAGGAATATGGAGTAATGAACCTGTCTGATACACTCTCAGCTTATTCCACACAAAGATAAATAGGTTATTGGTAATTCAAATATAATATTTTAATATAGCATTTTTTCTTTTATCTAGCAATAAATGTATGGTCTAATGTGTTGTATATGTATCTATGGTATATGTATCTAATATAAGCTAGACGTGTCTACTATAGAGTAGTACCCACAAAGTTATAAAACCTCGCACTCTCTAGCACATAAAAAGACAGAACATCACATAGAAGGGAGACAAGGTACCAAAAAGTAAAAACAGGAGAGCAGTCAGTCTTTGTGTAACGTCCTGGAGGGTCAGCAAAATAATATTAGGAGCAAAAAATAGAAATAAAAGTGGTGTTTTCATTAGAATATATAGAGCGGTTGCTAGAATTATTTTTTTAGACTAGCGACTTGTTTTGGCTCAAATTGGACCCTAGTGTGGATCAGCTAGTGCCTATTCCATTAATGTAGGTTCAAATCTCTCTTGTTTTTACAGGATACGAATATTGATATAGAAGGGTAGGTATGAAATCGAGTTCACAAATGTGCTATATTTGTGATTTCTATTTCTACAGTCAGACGCAGCGCCACTACAAGGTCAAAATGGAGAATTTTAACTCTAGGTTGCCTCTACTTACCTTATTTATGGAGGGTTCATGGAAAGACTGTGAGAGGATGAGCCGATCATTTAATTCAAGTATCAATGGTCAATTGACATCTATCAGATCAACAAAACTCTATTTATATACTTTTTTTTTTATCTAATCCACATCTGTTGCATAGTATAAAAATAATTGTCACACGAAAAAAATATATATAATCGCTAAACGACTTAATAAATCCTTTAATACTTAACAAAACGGCCTTAAGAAAAATATTCTCTTTCTAATAGAGAACATTTAAAAAGCTTAGAGATTTATATAATAATAAAATTGTTTTATTGCGTGTTTTTGTAAATTGTTATAAATGTATGTGTAAATAATGTATGTGTGCCATACATTAGTCGTAATGACGTTAAAATGTGAACTACTAACAAAATATTTATTTCGTACTTGTAAATAAATGTAGGAACTTTCTTTCGGGTAATATTAGTAGAAGTAAAAAAATGCCTGTACATTTATTTTATTATGAATCAAAATTTTTTGACGATTTTTGATAAAATATTCATTTTCTATTGCACATAATAAATTCAAGATAAGTATTGTTTTCTTTTTTTTAAATAAGCTCATAAAGTAACAAGGACCATGCTTTTAGTTAGCGCCTGGCAATGCTTAAGTTATGAAGGTACAATTATAAAACTGAACATTGTGTCGCTTGGTACTGTTTCTACATGGATTCTTAAAAAGCTGGGGTTTGTAGGGCTGCCAAAAGTTCTCCAAGAGATGAGATCCTAAAAAGCTTCGTATTCTTCCCTTATGAGTTCCCTTTAATGCGTGAATGATGTATAAAAAGTATATATTTATATATTATATAATACCATTTTGCTGACGCTACATATGTCCGTAAAGCCCGGGGAGGCGAAATTAAGAGACACTTTGTGTTGATTCATAAAGGAATGCAGCTACTAAATATATAGGTACACTCGTAGACACAGTTATGCTTTCGTATATTTTAACATTTCTTAATTACAATTAGCACCTGCCTGTTACTCTACTTTTTATTAAGATTTCTTAATCAATAGGTGAAGTCATTAGACGTGAGTCGGAGATAATATTTACAATTGCCATAAAAGTGAATTTGGAATTTAAATTCCTATTCAATGGAGGGAATGATCGCAGCTTCAAATCCATGTACCTACCTGTTATTTTCATTTTTCTCTGGTAGAACAAAACGCGGCGTTGAGTTCCGCCACCCAAATGAGTGGATTGGCTTAGATTGAGGAAAATCAAATTTAAAATATAAGAGAGTAGAGAGAGGGCTTTGCTATATCAAGTTATATCATAATTATTTTACATCTCTTTTATTATTAGAATTGCAAGTAAATTTTGCATCAGTTTATACCGCATCATACCTGTGAATGAAGCGGATCTATTTCAGACGTGGATAGGAATAACGCGCTATTAGGACAGGACGTTACGTGAATGCACAAAGTGTTTATCGACTAGCTTGAAGCTAAAAAAAAACTAAATGGGTATACCATTTAGTTTTTTTTAGCTTCAAGCTGTATCCCACATATAGCAGTTTTCCATCTGCCTTTGGAGACATTGCTTGTTAGGTATCGAAACACAACGACGACCTTGTGGCCAGAGCAAAAAAAAATTAAAAAATCGTTCTCCACAAATGGGAATCGAACCTACAACAGGTACGCTTACAGCCAGACGTCACGCCGCTGCACCACAACTGCACATAGTCGCTTTTATAATCTTGTTAATGATAATAAACTAACACACTAGGTATCGTAACGTACTAGTGCAGTTGGTGTATAAAACACAAGGATGATAATGGGTTCGATTCGTACACTGACTTCTGTGTTATATGCAGGAGATAACAATAATAATGCTAATGTGCTTATTTGTTGAAACATAAAACAGTATACAATTTTATTATCAATCTTACTATAAGTTTGAAATCGAATTTAAATCTAGAAAATTTTTACCACAATAATATTTGAACTATAAACTCTAAAATAAAAAATAACTAAAATAGTAACAAAACTAAACGATATTTTAATTTCAATAAAGCGTTAAATTCCTGAAGAACACACGAGAAAAGCTGCAGGAAGTTGCCATTATACTATGACCTAACTAATAAATAAATGTCTAAATACATAACCCATTAGTTTAAGATTCGGTCGTTAGGTGCCCCTACAAAATTAGTTAATTGGTCGTAAATTATCATAATTCGTATCATTGCACCCCGCTGTTGTGATAAATACGTAAATACCATCTATGTGTGGAAAACTTAATATGCAGACAAATTATATGTTCAGTATGTAAATAGCCTTATTGTTGATTGTTAATTATTTCATGGGATATTTATTATGACTATGAAATAAACACTATAATTTGTAATAGATTTTTTTTTTAGTTTTTTGTCTAATAAAAAAAGTTTAGTAATATTACACACTCTTCTTATTATGTAACTAAACTTTGATATTTGAAGCTGTAACGATAGTATAAAAAAACGGCTTCTTAGGAACAGTTCAGCGTGATTAATACTTATCTATGACATAAAAATCAATGGCCTAGAACATGTCATGTGGAAATTTAAGAGATTAAATACTAAATGCAAAAACACGCAAAGGAAGTGGCGGACACTAGCAAGTGCATAATAATATGTGCCTACCCAATATCAGATTCATTGAATTTTCATATAGGTATTTCAATATGACAATAATCTTAAGTGTTAAGAACATAAAATATTAAAAAGTAGCCTCCTCATAAGAAAGGTAATTTAAAGTACTTATTTAGCATAAAAAAAGCCTAAATCCAACCACATGTCACATTTAAAAGCTCTCTCCATAGCTTTTCGCATCACTTCGTCGAAGTTGCACTTAATAAAAAACCAAAACACACTGTCAAACCGTCTCAATACGTGTCTTAGCGTCGATCCCTGCATATTAATGTCTTCATTATAATTAATATTCCTCAACTTCGAGCCACAATAAGACCGGACTCTGACAGTGGCGTCCGTTTTATGTTTCAAAGCGCACAAAGTCAATTGTCTCGGCTATATCTGCATTTGTAATAAGGCAAAAACCAAAATACTTATATGGAAGTAAGAAAAAGATATTCTATATTTATTTAATGAACAGGTTTTGAAATTTCTAACCAATATTGAGTATTTCCTGTACGATTCTCAGTAATGTTTATCAGTTTATTAATTTTAATTGTGTCGAACGACAGGTTATAAAATAAAACTACGATTGGTAATAACTTCTAATTATATCGGCTTGTTTCTGTAATATAACAGAAAACTACGTACGTACTAAAAATAAAATATATGGAATATCTAATATACATGGCTTTTTTAATTTCATAATCAAGCAGAAAAGCATTTTGCTCAGCTTAATATGAGAAATACTGACATACAAACATAACATGTGTTATATTATTGGGCGTGACACTTAAAAAAATATCAAGTGCATCGACACAGAAAGTAGTGATTATGCACTCTTTAAAGGCGAAAATAGGAAATTTCTGATTCATAGGTATAAATAATATTAGGTAGTACTACTAAACATGGAGATCTTGTATAAAACAATATTTACCTACAATAAACAATAAAAGACAGGCAAAGCCGTGTTAAATCCTTAGTCTTTTACATTATTATCGCTAAGCGTGTCAAGTGTAGCGAATACTTGAAGCGGGGTTAAGTTTAAGTCAAGTTTTAGTTCAGATGTGACAATCCCGTGTGGGTTTTGATCTTATTGCCTGTCCTTTTGTCATACACGCTTTGTGTTACATATAGACATTGGTACGTTTCAATTGTAGCCCTTTGTTCTCGATGAATTATGTTTAAGACGTTATTACATATGTATTATTATTTTTTTTGTCATATGGTGAGAAAATGTATGAAGAATTTTTGAATTAAATAATAGAAAGAAAAGAATGGATTTAAATATAATTCCTGGATTTAAATCGAACCAGCATTATATGTACAATCAGACACTAGCACGGTTAGCAACTATCTAAGTTTAGATTCAATAAGATTTTTTATTGTCAATTTTATGTCAAGACTCTCCGTGCTTCACTCTTTACCCAATTCTCCGGATTGAAGATGGAGTGTGGTACGGGAGACTGGTGACATAAGATTTTTTACAAAAGAATCGAACCCACGACTTAGGATGCACTGCGACATAATAATAATAGTAATAATAATATTTATTTTTATTTCAACCAACAACAAATAATAAAGATACAATTTATTAAGCCATTGTAAGACTAATCAATTGTAGGTTGCTGGTGCCTGTGTTAGGTTCGAAACCCATGTTACAGGTCTATGAATATATAATAATATATAATATGAATGTGTACTGTGTAGAATTAATATTTAATACTATATTGCAGAATAATTCTAGTTTTTTATTACTTCAGAGGTGAAAATGTATTTCTTGCCGCGCTATATCAATCAGTGTCCGGTAAATTATACTAGGTGTGGCGGGAGGACGACAAGTGGCGCAGTTTCCGCTTATTATTGCGACTCGTGCACAGTGATGCTTTGTTTGAAGTTCGTGTAATGGAATTGTCTAGGATTGGAAGTTGTAATTCTAATAAAAAATACTATAATTAAAGTCTAACAAGTAGTCAAATTTTCTACGTCGTAACGAGGGCTACATTCATTTTCTTTTAATTCAAATTCAAATTTAAATAATTTTATTCAAAGTAAGAATACATGATTCATTTTTAGAACGTCAAATACATTACCATTTTTTTTGAAATACACAGAGATCAATATAATTCTGTCAATCAATATAATCTCCTCTAATATTATCAGATAATTTTCTTGTGTTCATATTGCACCTATTCCTAAGAGCTTTTGTTTTTGTTCTTTAAATTTTTCATCAGCAGGCTAGACAGAGGCAACCTGGTATAAATACGCTCTCTTACCCGCCTTCCGCCCAAGTACTATCCGTTGTATTATGGTATTATGAGACGTATGAACGCCATGCTTTTTTCATCACTCCCCCGTATGGGAATCAAATCTACTACAATCTCGTTCACAACGACAAGACACTATACAATTGCCCCAGAGAAATATATCCTACAGCAAATATCAACTGATGCTACTACAGTATTATCCACGCATGTAATGGTTATGAATTATTGTGATCTATTCTAAGCGCTTTTAAGAATGGAACGTTTTCTATTTAGTTGTTTTACGTTCGACCGGTTTCGTTACAGTCGTTCAGATAATGTAAGGACGAGATTAGATACGTCTGTTCGTTACCATGTAGCCTGTAGGTAGCTGGTGGGTATATAATTATATTAGTTTCGCACACGGCTATTTATTTATAAGAACTACTTGCTGGATATATATATCTTACATTTTTTTATGTTTATTGTAGGTATATGAAAAGCACTTTTTTTTGGGAATATAGATGAAATTTTATGATTGGAGCAGTCGTGTCAGACTGGGATTTGGTCATTTGTGAACGTGTACTTTATTTGTCTTGTTTATATACGTATAATAATAGAGAGCATTGTGTTCTGTGTAGATTGGCGTAATATCTATTAATATAAGAAAAAAATATATATATAACCTCTAATGTTAGCTAAATTTCAATTCTTAGCTATTGGGTGCAATCAAACACTTGCTAATTGTAAAATAATTATAAATATTAGTATTAACATAAAACACATTTTTTATTTTTTTCTTTTGTAGCGTATAGGTTTAAAAACATGCGAACATATTACTCGGTTATATGGGCATTTTACGGATATTTGCTAGATGAGTTACGGTCTGTCTAGCTGCTTAGGTAGCCGGACCGAAGCAAATCGTTTGTATGGGATTTGAACTCGTAACATTGGTTGGTAGTTATAAAATTATTACCATATTCATATACCTATGTGTATATTCATTATACATGCTATATAGTATTTTAATATATAATATCACTGACTATATTTAAAAAAAGTTAAGAAGACATTCCAAAAAAGGAAAAATTCGATCTTAGTCCGTCCGTCCATTGTCAGTTATCCGACACCCGTCATCTATCGACCAATTTAGTTTGACTAGACGTATGGCATACTTCTTCATATACTATATTTTCTTTATTTTACATAAATTACAAAAAGCTCGCCTTCTCACTTCGAGGTAGTAGTAACTGCGGCTGCGTTCGCATTGCTAAAGCGCAGTCACAGAGATCATAAAGCTCATGTGCCTCTGTGCTCTGCAAGCCATCTTCGGGAGGGCTTCAGGAACGAACTGGACTAGAAGTGGTTATCTATAATGAAATCGTCTGGCAAATAGCATAAAATATAAAAAATCACATTCACAAAACATTTATACATCATCATCATCACAGCCGTTGCCCGCCCACTGCTGGACATAAGCCCCCCCCAAGGATCTCCATGACGATCGGTCCCGCGGTAGCCACTGGATGCAGGTAGCGACCCGCATCCAGTGGCTACCGGCGACCTTGACCAAATTGTCGGTCCACGTAGTAAGGAGCCTGCCCACCCAGCGTCGTCCAGTTCGTGGCCGCCACTCAAGAACCCTTCTGCACCAACGGCCATTGGTTCTCCTCGCCCATTGCCACTTCAGCTTGCGCAATTCTTGAAGCAATGTCGGTAACTTTTGTTCTCCTATGGATGTCATCATTTCTAATTCTATCACGTAGAGAAATACCAAGCATTGCTCTCTCCATTGCACGCTGCGTGACCTTGAGCTTTTTTATGAAACGCATAGTTAGCGGCCACGTCTCGCTTTCGTAGGTCATCACTGGCAACACACACTGGTCAAAGACTTTATTCTTGAGACATTGCGGTAATTTGGATACGAAGATAGTTTTGTAGTTTACGGGCAGTATTCGGGAAACTACAAAATATCTGAGCTGGATTTGATTTATACATACATACACATTTATACGTACCTAATAGAAAAATCTGTAAATAATATAAAAATGAAACATCACATAAAAATCAAAGAAAAGAATCAAAATCCATCTAAATTCATATCGCTAATTTAACACAACGCTATAATAAATCAAGTGTAAAACCAAAATGATCTACAGTCGGGGTTAAGAGAAAATAGAGCACCGGATACGTTGATCGTGTACGGCGGAAACGCGGGCGTTTTGCACTAAAATGTCCGTCATGAAAAATTATTGTTTAAAATGAGTTTTTTGTTTGAATTTGCTAAAGGTATATTAACAAGGTGTTAATGATGAGATTAATGGTGAGATATTTTTTGCTCCGATTTTTTTTGGCATACGTGAAGTAGTTACTCATTTACAGGTGTTGATGTTTCAGTATTTTATATAGTATCTATTTTTATATGTATTAAATAGAGTCTTAAATATGTATTTATTATTTAAGACATTTTACATTCATCCTGTACATTGTACATCAATCAATCACTCACGCAATAAGTTATATATTCAGATTAAAAAAAACATGTAAATTATCGGATAAGGCTATATAAATATAAAGGTATATCCTTTCGTATAAAATGCCTATTATATTAGGAATTTGATGCAAATTCATTTAATTTCAACAAAAAAATTATCAAACCGGTCCTTACACATGTATTATCAGTGTTCCCCATCGTCCAGTGAACGGTTATCAGCTACTTGTTGATCGCTGAACAAATGTTTACCGCCCCTATTATTGTACGACCCTATTGTCTGCAGGGGTGGCACGCACGGCTAAATAAAGTAACTACCAAAAACAAGTACAAGAAACTATAATTTACAAAAGAGTAAAATTCTTAACAGATTTGTAACTTCTGTTTCTCAGCTTATCCTGTTATACATGGGATAAAGCGTGTCTGTGTGTGTGTGTGTATATGTGTGTGTGTGTGTGTGTGTGTGTGTGTGTGTGTGTGTGTGTGTGTGTGTGTGTGTGTGTGTGTGTGTGTGTGTGTGTGTGTGTGTGTGTGTGTGTGTGTGTGTGTGTTATATTAGGAGTAATATTCTTAATTTTATTTTATAAATTTAGTGTAAATTCATAATTTTATTAAAAAAATTGGAAAATACGCCTATCTTTGACGCAAATAAGACTAGCCAATTAGCATTTTTCTAAGATATGTAAAAATATAGCTTAATCTAGCAAAAATATGCATTAACTTGTGGCATTTTGTAATAAATACAATTTAATTTTTATTTTCTTTCATTACATTAAATTTAAAATAAATGTCCTCGTAGTTTGGTAGCCCTATACAAACAAAAGGGTGAGTTTCGAGATACACTTGTTGCTCCCCTAACAATACATTTATTTAAGTTTAATAGCACCCTACAAATGTGAATTTGAATTTACTCTTATTTTATATCGACAAGGAAAGAATAGCTAAAAAATTATTTTAAAATTAAGCTTAAATTAATTTGAATATCAAATTATTAGTAAGGCATGTTGTTTTTTAGCTTTACACTGTATCCCGCACATAGCAGGGGGTGAGGTAGAGGGAAAATAAAATCATTTCACTCTCCCCGAGTGGGAATCGAACCCACAAACCACAGTCACCCACAATCACAGGCAAACGCAAAACAGGCAAACGCTGTGCCTCTACGCCACGACGGTGAGATATAGTAAGGTATGTTTGGTTATAGCACTTCTTTTCTCCTCAAGTAAAGTCCCTATATTACCTACTATACTTGTTTTTGGCATAGCGTCGCAAAAAAAATATCCAAATATGTGGCATAAGTATATATCGATATATTCTAACAATATAAGTTAAATTCACTTTTAAAACCCAAATTCGAATAAAGATATTTCCTTAACATAGTCTCAATTAAGGACAGTGGAATACGGAAAAAAATTTCTTTAGTCTATTAAATATAAATGTATCAAAATTTGATTACAATACTTATTTTATCTATATATTAGTACGTGAAGCATTTCGAAAAATTTTGGACCCCTTTTTACGAAAAATGTGCGGACGGTGGAGTATGAAATTTGGCGCGCTTATAGTTTATGTGTAGGAGAAGTGCAGAACAGTTTTTATATATTATATTTCAATAATAATGCCTATAAAGTATATTAAATCAATAAATAAAGCATTACACACACTACCATATGTTATACTACCACAATGTAACTTTTATATAAAGTGACACATACGTTGCTATGGCAACGAGTATTTCACGCGTCAACGGGTCCTCTAGTTTCTATAGTTGTAACATAATTCACTTCGGCACAGTATAAATTATAAATTTGGAATTATAAATTAAATAATTTTCAAACGGCTTCATTATTTTTATATAACTTGATATTTACCGTTTGCGTAGACATTAGAAGATGTTTGATTGAAGATTTTACCTGGAAATGGAAAATTTTATATAGAATTATTTGCTTTATGGAATCTATGTATCTATACTTATATTATACTGCTGGCTAAAATTATACGAAAAGAAAAAAAATATTTTTGTTTCATAGTCCAGGAAGCTATAGGTAATATCACAGCATTGTGATTGTGTCACAAACACGACTCTAAGTTATTTTCTATATATATTTCAAAAAAATAACTTCACGCTATATCCTGCATATAAGCAGGGTAGGCAGAGGGATTCTAGTGTTAGAATACTCTGTTTCCCAAATTTCGCCCAATTTTTGTGACATTTTGTGTTGAGTGACAGAAAAGATTACAATAATTCATTTCCCCGAGTGGGTATCGAACCAAGAACCGTCGCGTTTACAATCAGATGCAGTGCCACTGTGCCACGATGGTGTTAAATGTTAGTTTATATAATAAAATGGAAAATGACGTACTAAGCCTACGCCATATATTTTTATCTAGGAGATATAGTATATAGGCTAAAGGTCTATTTATATATTTTATAGAAAACTTTTCTTTGCGACATCATCTAACTGTAAATGCGATAATTATTGAATGATAAATGCAGCGTTGAGTTTCACCACTTAAGAGGCTCGAATTCTGGCGGAAAGAGGAGTGTTTTAATACATCATCTTATATAATAAATTATTTTGCTCTGCGCTAAGCTTTATAAGCAATCAATAAATTTTATCGATGTTAGCTATCACTTTCTACATAGAGATGTCATAGCCCACGCTTCTATTGTTTTCTCGATGAACATATGTCATGTAGATTCGTTGTAGGCATATTTTCTATAGCTATTGTAAATGCTATTTTAGTTTGACATTTGTAGAAGCAGCATTTATGAGGAAAAATATAGAGAAAAGCTTCTTTTTTTTTTCAATCAGACATGAATTCAATTCGCAGCAATAGTAAATGTCATATACAAAGAAAAAAATAACAAAAATAGAAAAAAATAATAATCAATAACCCACCTAATATTTAGATATTATCTGAAACAACTTAAAATCTTAACTAACTACAACTTAATCACAGATACATACATTTCATAGCCACATAGCCATACACATTGTCTTCCAAATACCCTGTATTATTTATTATACAGCTGTTCCACAATGTTCATAATAGGCGTGAATCACTAGACTCATAATCGCGTATTGAGTGTGACTTTTATTGGGGAGTAAAGCAAAGCATGCGTGGTCCATTCATATTGTTTATAATATACCACAATATTTACCGAAATAGCCAATTGCATATAAACAGGAAAATTTATTTGACTCGAGTTAAATATGAATTATTACCAAGTAGACATTTACCATTTAGTTTCTGTACGTTTCGTATTGTAAATAAATGTGGAGTTTCGAAATTATTTTGTTTTATATGTTTGTATGTTAAGGTTTAAATAGGTATAATATAATACAATATAATATAATTATTGGTTAAAAAAGGTATCTTGTTAGAATTGCAGTATCAAGAAGTATCATAAAACAGTCCTACAACAATATTAATAGTTTTAATTCTGACATGTAGTTTATATACATACGTATGTGGACGGATTTGGAAGAAATTTGGCACAATGATCATTGCTAACGATTATCCTATCTTTATATATTTTTAGCTATTATTTAAATACACACATTTAATTTCTCCATGGGAACAAATTTAATTAAAAAATGGAACGAGGGGGACACGTAGCTTTCCATATAATATATTTTTGAACGCGTAATACGAGTACTTAGTGATTTGTCACTATCTGTAGCTCGCAAAATGTCAAAAGTGTTTTACTAAATGAAAAAGAATATATATTACTATATTTAAAACGAACATATCGAACAAAAATATAGCAAAACTCATTACGGCATTCCCATTTCGGAGATATTATATCCACTCACTACTTGGCTCAGGATCAGCGGTATGGCAAAAAGACGATCTGGGCATTTCATTCAGTATGCCCACTGACAGATTGAGATGGACATACGCTTGTTGCATGCGTGCGAAAGGGACAAAATATGATCTCGCTTTGATTCTTGGCAGTTGTCCACAGGAAGCAGTTTTAGCAATAAAATGACAATGTGGAATACAAAGATTCATTCAGTTTAATTGACTTGGAAAGTTCAGGTCGTTGATAATTCTATTCTATTGTGAATGGCACGTGGCGTTTAACTGGAACGAGTGTATGTATCAACGAGAGTGTATAGGAGACATAGTAATAAAACAAATTATAATATTTTTTTGTAAGTATAAGAAAAAAATTGTATTGTTTTATGGCTGGTTCATGTTTCTGGTTGCTTGAAATCATTTTCTTATAAAAATATTGTAAAAATGTATTATTAAAAAATTGTGCTAAAATATTGTTACTTAGTATATCTCAGAGATGTTTAAAAAAATAAAGCACATACAATAAAAGTAAATAAAAAAGTACGATCATAATAAGTCTGTAAAGTGCAACGACTTGCCAAATAAAAAATAAAAAAAAAACAATTCAGTTTCGCAATTTCAACCTAAGCCTACCTAGTACTAGTAGTTAAGCAGTGCCTTAATATGGCATTACTTTGTTAAGCATAGACCTAAATAGTTACCTTTAATATACCTAACACCTAAAGATTAGTCCAAAAGAAACCAATCTAGCGAATTACCATAATAGCCAAATTTATATTTTCACGACAACATAAAATCCGATGTCTTTGTGTTAACATCCACAACACAATTCCTTATAAAATAATATAGCTATGAGGTTTCCATCATGAATGGTAATACATTTTAAGGAGTAATCAATCAAGCTTTGTCAGCAAATTGTATAGATTTTAAATTGAATTTCTGCTAACAATACACGGATTACTTTGTCTGATCTCGTACTAAGAAACAAGCGTAAAATTAAACAATAACACTAATTTATATACATTGCCTGTTTTTGTATGCTATATATATAAGTTTAGTTTTTAGTTCATATGTTTTACGCAATGTATTTTTTACATTTTTTCTTCATCAACTTCGGTGTTTGTATGGGTGTGATATTACGTATTATCGATTGCTACAATGGTGGAAGGATTATAGGATATCTATAGAGATTTAGTTTAGGACTAGATGTTTTATAATTGCGTCAGTCTTTTGTTGATAATTTAGTTTGATTTTAGTTATATTATTATATAGAGTGTTTTATTTTCTAATTTTATTATATATTCAGCATATATAATGGTATGGAGAGAAAATGTAGTGTTAAGATACGTTTTCTCTATTTTCGGCTAGAATGCTCAGATGACAAAAGGAGTCCATGCGCCACGTTTGATTTTTTTTAAGCTTTCTGTTCCCACTTTGTAGCAAAATCCTACACATATATTAGGTTCAGCTCAGTTCTTTGCTTATGGCGTTCCGAGCGTGCCAATTGAGCAGAAAGCACTTCGCCAATGTCACGTAGTAGTGAAGAGTATAGGAGATGTACGGAAAAAAAGATAAAGTAACACAATAGGAGAATATATGTCAAAAAGAGATATTGCTAAACGAAGTTTGTGTCATTTTGGTCTAAAAAAGTAAATATTATTTGAAATTCTATAGAAAAATCGCTGATTAAATAACTTTTAAAAACATTATTGTTACAAAATATTGTAAACTATAAAGAAAATCTTATTTTTATAGTAATATTGATAATAATCAATTCAAACATATAATTAACGTGAGCAATTTAAAAAAAAGCACATATTCAAATTAAAGCCAAACACAGCACACTTCAGTCGTCATTTAAAATGTATTGGTTTCCGCGAAAACCCGTATCAAGTTACAGTGGCGATGGAAAATAAACCTACCTACTGTACAAATGTATACAAAAAATAACACTAGGGAATACTGTTCGCTAAGAGCATTCGGACAGACCTGCAATAAAATATTATGAACTCGTAAAGAGTCCACAATGAACGGAGCACTCGCTACGATTATCTCCCGTATTTGTCTATGTTTTATAGCGGTACTCACATTTATAGCTTTTCGATATTATTTCACGTATTTTTTTATGCAATTGGCTACCGCGACCCCGTTCTATATTCGATGTGTGTGGATACGACTTGAATGTTACGCTAAATGTAGGTATATGGAAATATTTGTAATATTTTCTTTTTTATTATATTTAAGTAAATTTTGTGTTTCTGCTTTTTTGTAAGGTAGACAGCATTGCCATAGAGATTAAAGTTATATCGCGACTTCAAATATTTTTTGCCATAATCTAGTAGCAATTTTTAATTTACTTACACCATTTTGTGACTTTAACAAATACATAACTAGTACTGCCACTCACCACACAACGTCTTTAAATTGCACAACTACTTTTTTAGCTATAATCAAAAATTACGTAAAAACAAAAAAAAATATGTATTATAACATAAGCCCTATCTCCATTTCCCAATGCATACCACTGTCCTCTTCACAATACCACTCCAGCCTATCGGGCATTTGAAAAAAAAAAATGTTAAAATCGCCCCTCGCGAGACTCGTAAACTAGCGCGGGTGCGTCCGTCCAATTAAATATGGATAACCGACCACTTTCATTACTACGTTGAATTTTTACTATAACCCCTCTGCTTTTTTTTGCACAAAAACATTTTTATAGCGATTGTCGATGTTGAATTATTTAAATGTTTGATTATGAAAGGGCGACTCTTTTTGGCTGGTTTGTTGTATTGTGAATTATTAGGGTTAATATGGAGTGTGGGCGATTGTCTTAAGACATATATGTTTATGACAAGAGAAAATAAAGATTTAGGTTATGATTATACATATATAAAGATTTAGGTTAGGATTTAAACTTTACCTAAATCATTAATGTTTTTGTCTCATACGTAGTATGTAAAAACGAAAATTTTAGGTTCAAATCTTTCTTAAGATAAATGTTCGTATTTTTTTTCATAGTTTTAAATCTTGTCGCTGTACTACTTTGTCTACTTGCAATAAAAATGTTGGCTATAACCAGAAGTTATATTTTACATATTTAGTTCTTTAACTAACTAAACGTTAAGCATTGCTAGAATAATATCGACATTAACATTACTGACTTTTTTTGAAGTATATTTAATCGTCAACTTTACATTGTTGTCCGCATTTAGCAAGATAAGCAGAGAAAATTTAGTGTTAAAACACTCCATTCTTCACTTGCTGCCCAAATTCGGGATATTGAGTGTTGAGGAGAGGAACTCCCTCACTTTTTTTTGGAAGAGAATAGAAATGAAAATAATCCCTCAACATCTCTCTCAGTTGGGATCGAATTGTCCCATTGCGTCACATTGGTCTCAACGAATGTAAAAAAAGGGTTACTATAATATCTACTTATCGTTGATATATGAAGAGATTGTGATACGTGAATCATCACGTCCTCTCTGCAGCACTCAATTATTAAATTTCTATCTATTTTTGTACGAGTATCGGGCAGCGATACCCAGCATATTTTTGCTAACCATACAACATTGAATATTGCAATGTATGAATATGAATTCATGTTATGATATTGAATATATAAAGTAAGTTTTTTGGATTCTGGGCAGTGTAGAACGGACCAATGCTGGAAGTTCTTACAAAACTGCCTCTGAAAATACGTGACTCTACAGTTTACTTGAAATATTAAGCAGTATTAAACCTTATATAAGTTAATAATTTTCAATTTGATATAAATCTCTCCATTTCATCTAAGTAACGTATTCTATGGTATAATTAAACCGACCAAAAACACAACATCAAAATGGAGTAGCCCTTAACGACAACTAGCGAAAACTTTTGTCATATTAATTAATAAGGGACTTTGATATTCGAATGCATCTTGACGCAGGCTGACGCCCTCCTTATGTGACACTTATTCTTATGTACTTATATATATATATATTTTTATATACTGAAAAATCTAAGAAACCACCCTTATAGTGAGGGTGTTAAAGTGCAAAAATAACTTTTTAACGGTATACAAATTTTGCCGGAGATATACAGGGGTGTCATAATTGCAGAAACAAAGTCGCGATGCCATTGTAGGCGTTATTCACACACCCTTAAACTTTTGAGTTGTCGCACTTTGTTTGTAATTATGCGGATCTCAACATTCAATATTCCTTGGAAAAGATAAATTAATGAGACGACGTGTCACAATGGCGGCTTTTGTACTTTTGTTGAGAGATACTGGCGATTAAGATAATTAATGTCAAGTATTTTTTTGTCTTCTCTTGTATTTTGTGGAGGAGGCAGAGAAAGCCTTGTGGCCAATCATTATTTTCTTATTTTCTGAATGTTTTAAAAAATAGTATTTTAAGAATTTAACACACAATGACTCGGAAATTGGGCGGAAAGTCGGGAACGGAGTGTCTTAACACTAGATTCCATCTTTTTGCAAAATAAACGGGGGAAAACGTCTAAAACAATTTTTATAACATGTTGGATGGTAGACCCTGACACTGTGTTCTCTATAATGATTTATTAGATCAGATAACGAATATAATTTAATATAAATGTTACCTTGACTGGGACTCGAACCAACATTCATGGCGCTTACAGTCAGAAACGTTTCACCTTCAATACGCGATGTCACTTACATATTATTATATTACTGTGACAAAATATAAAATACAATAATTGTACAATTATTATATTTTAAATTTTTATTTATTTTCATTTTCAGAATAATTGGATAATGTTTTGTCACAGCAATTCTTGACATATGAATAGAAGAGTAACTGTTGAAGATAAACAGATAATGACAAAATAATAAAGAAATATGAATAAGGTATAATAGTATGTCATTATTAATACAATAATACATGTAAGTATGACATATTTTGTTTAATAATTTGCTTACGTTATGTCACTTGCTTGCGGCCATATTGTATTTTGTTATACTACTTAAGTGTCATAGTATTGTAAGAAATGTAACAACATCTGGGGATAAAATTTTCTAAAGTAAGTAAAGTGTTAATTAAGTATGTCTTAAGACTTATTTTGTATGGTTAATTCTGCTAGACCAAAAATTATAATTTTTTTACATTAACTACGTGTACTAAAAAAAAATCTAAAAAAAGGTATCATCAATGTCTATGGTTCCAGGTAATCCTAATGATATACACCCTTTCAGGTAATAGATACTTCCGGCAGTAAGGCATTACGTTAGTTAGTAAACTGACGCTTCACAGTTGTTGGGCGGAGTTCATAAGAAAAGTTACCAACAATAATACAGATAACTTATTTTCCCATGCTATACCTATATATTTATATTTATATATATATATATATATATATATATATATATATATATATATATTATATATATATATATATATATATATATATATATATATATATATATAACCTGATGATTACTTACTCTAATTAATATTTCACAACTTATAAAAGGGGTAGTATTTATAAGATATTTTTAAAGTTTTTCCTTTGTATTCCTTAAGTGAATACAAAAGAAATGAAATTGCTTGCACAATTTTCCAGTAACATACAGTACTAGTTTTACTTTAGGCAAATCATCTTATAAGATACATTTTTTTAAATATCTTTACGCATTTTCGCTTATCACTAGGTCGGCATAGACTAGCCTAAAATAAGAGCGGCGTGTGTATTATTTAGTTAAGTTTATTTTTGTCTTGTTGATTTTTTGGTATAAACTCCTGATCCATTATCTTCGTTACATAAGAAGAATCATGATTTAATTTAATTATTTTATTATTATTAAAAATATACAGTCAGATCAGGAACTTCCTCTACATTAATTATTGTCGATGAAAAATCGATATAAAACCAATTTCGATATACTTATTTAATATTTAAATTATTTTCTATCGATGCCACAGTCATCGTGTTTACACTCAGTCAGACACTGCCTCATTACACAACACCATCTTTGTACTAAAGTGATATTTTTCAGTATATAATTTCTAACATTAGTTCTATTATACTTAATAGCATTCAATAGAATATTATCTACTAAAGCCTTCAGCTACTGTATACCGTATAGTCGATTAAGATCGCGCGCCGATATTAAACCCCTCTGACAAACCGAAGTCAGTGAGGGAATGATTAATGCGATCCCACATTAGGGGATCTGTAAGAGTTGTAATGGGGGGTACCTATTATAACAAATATTTAAAGTATATACGTGTATTGGTATACATTACATAATTGTAAACATTTATTATATGAAACTTCTCGATTAGGTAAGAAATAGAGTGTTGGATACTCTTTCTCTTCTTCTTCATTCACCTAATTTTTAAAGCTAATTTTTTCATCCAAACGTAAAATAAGTTTAGAAAATATAATATAAATATTATGAAGAATTCTTGCGCAAAACAATAAATAAAGTAATTTAAAATGATTTAAAAAAAACATAAATTAATTCATAACATATTACAAAAAATAGCAAAATTCTTACAGGTAAAACAAAATAGGTACATATTATCCCATATTTAAAAAAATAATGGCAATGAAATTATTTCATAAATAAAAAAATATATATGTTTTGGACAAGAATACAGATTAATAAATATTTATATTTAATATTTAATTTATTGCAGACTTTATTTACATATTATATACAAACGTACCATATTAAATAAAATAATATTTTAACAAACGATACTAAGGATATTAATAAGAATGTTGATATTCAAGCAAAATAACATCCGACGATACTTATTCATATACAACGTCAAAATTACTTTGAAACTAATCTTATGAGATGATATATAGCTTTGACGCGTGACTTTCACCGAATATTTCTTATATCATTTTTCTAAATAGCACAATTATGATAAATTTTAACAATGTATTAGTCATATTAATGCGTTTGGACTTTAGACGTTTTTTTGTTGGACCGTCTATTAAAATATATTTTAAATATAAACTTGTTTTATACTATATTTAAATATCGTGGATATCATGGCGCAGTGGGTTAGCGTGTGGTAGTAAAAGCGAGCTATCTCGTATGGGTTCGATTCCCTGTTAGATGAATTATTTTTATTTCGCACCTAACACTTCACTTAACACTTCGAACGGTGAGTAGAGGACAGTGTCTTGGGGTTTTCTGTATTAAAAAAAATTATATAACGGATGTAGTTGAATATTATTGATGTATGTTAATTCAAATATTTGTAGAATATGAAAATGATGAACGGAGTAATACATCACAAATGTGTAAAATGAAAGGTACCTATAAAAATTATATAAAAAATTATGTATAAAACAATATTTTTTCTTATATTATTTGATACGATTCCTGTTCCAGTTCCTCACATAAAATAATAGATTATATTATTTTATGTAAAACGAGTTTTCCTAAAATTAATTAATTGGTCATATTTTAAGATACAATCATTGAATTTATCATAAATATAAAGAAAATTTAAAATTCAAACGGAATTCAGAATAAATACAAACGTTTAGAGATGTTCACATTAGTTTCACCACAAAAGGTCTATGAATTAATTCTGAGCTAAATTAAGAGTTACAAATGCGGTAAATCTATCGGAACGTGAGCGTTCTATGCGACCCCTTGTTATAATTACAATAAATAATGCCGGACATTTAGTTGTATACGTGTGTGGTCCACGTTAAAGACTTTTGTTGAGCTTATTTTATGGTCAAATTTGTTTTGTAAAAAAATTCTCACTGACTTTTATTTAATAAACGTTTAATAAACGTAATATTATGATTTTTAATTTTACTACCATACCTACTTACCAAAATAATATCTTTAAAAATATGTTATAAGATTTTTTTTTATATTTGCTGTTTTTTGTTAGCAGAGATAACATAGAAATATACTTATAAAATAGTAGTAGTACCAAGTACAATATTTATATCTAAATTACCCATATATATGAAAAAAAATGCAATAAAATATATTTTAGCCCATCTTTGCACCAAACACTTAGCAAGTGACGCACTTCCCATGCGGTAATCAATTGCGGCGTGCATGCGCGGGCGCATAAATTTCGCGCTTGTACTCGAATCACTAATTAACCCTTAACTGACGTTAGCCTCGACGAGCGTAAATCTTCTTCTTCGGGCTTCAATTGAATTTTATTCAATTTTAAAACAGGTATTGTTAGCATAAGAATT
This sequence comes from Dione juno, assembly GCA_037127375.1. Lineage (NCBI taxonomy): Eukaryota > Metazoa > Arthropoda > Insecta > Lepidoptera > Nymphalidae > Dione > Dione juno. The sequence continues at coordinate 3,180,168 of JAXRJS010000091.1, read as the reverse complement.
GCTTTTGAGATGTTGGAAAATTATAAATCAAGATCTAATTATAGTTTGAAAATAATTGGTAATTGGTTGGCTTTCTTTTGAAAAATAACTTTTTGGTATATGTATATAAATATTATTTTACTGTTTAATTTAGGTTAAAAAATTTAAATTTTTGAACGTTTCAAGGTGATCATATTTTATAGTTTCTAATTTTGAATTTATAACTTTTTTTTCGTTCGTTTTAGACTTTTCATTGATCTTTATTAGTTATTATAAATTTCGCTTAAAAATAAATAGACAGATGGATACAAAATTTACAATTATTTTACAAAATTATATAATATTATTTTTAGACTGGTAAAATCTAATTATTAATGGTAAAATATATAATAAATCAATAATAATTACATATTTTGTATATATATCCTATTGCATGTGTCTTGGTTACATATTTTTTAAATATAAAAAATAAGCAAAATTTGTGAGTTTGCTTCAGTAACATGCCATAGTAAATGTTTTTGTTAATATTATAATAAACTTGTATTTTAAAAATTATAATCACTTTGAAAATTTAATATAATAGATTGTAAACGTAACTATATGTTATATGATATTTCTGCCTACTGTATTCATAACAAGAGGTATACGAGTTTAAAAAGGTATAAAATTATTGCTTTTTTATCTTCACAATGAAAATTAATTGTGTCAAAATGCCATAAACAATATTTAAGCATGTTTAAAAAGAGTTCACAACAAACATGTTTAAAATATGACCAATATAATTATATTACTCCCTCTATTTGACATGTCATAAAAATATAAATGTTCTCCAATTATTCCGTAATTTCCGAGTAAAAGTATCAATTCGGCATCAAAGGAATGTTTTGTTTGAGACAGCTAATTTGTGGTTTAAAAACGTCAAGGCAAGTTTATTGTTATAATAAAATGTGCGAAATTATGGCTGTTATTCTGATTTATACAGTAACAACACTTGGCGCCTCGTTATTTGTTTTAGATGTGCAACATTGTTGTTTTTATAGTTTGATTGTTGTTCATATGTTGTAAGCTAGACTAATTAGTAATTTTATTACACACGGCATTAACACATATTCTATCTACATAGTTACAATATAACGCGAATGTTGGTACAAATGTCATAGTCACTGAGATTCGAATATACGGTGTTTATAACCATGGCGATTGCTAATAGCCATAAAATAAATATATGTATTACTTACAATATAGGTATATCTGCTCTATAGAGTATTATACCATAGGTGCATTCCTTGCATTGGTAGCTGGTAACCTTCACCCACATATAAATAAGTGAATGATTATCAACATATGATATGTTGCACACAATATATAATCATATTTTACAATAAAATTAATAATCAATGTTTTCCATATCACTATTATATTTATGACTGGACATTAATCAATGCAGCTCAAAAGGGTTAAAGGCAACCTTTAAGTTAAACTTAAAGCGAGTCATGCCCTCGTTACGATTGTCAGACGCGTTTTTGCGTTCCTTCGTTTGCTTGGATGTACGAAACTGTATGAAGGTAATTTTATAAATTATTTATTAACTATTTTTTGTATTAAACTGATAAATGTAGAGAAAATTTTATGTAGAGAGAATTCAGATGGAAAGTGGAGAATGGAGTATCTTGACACTAATTTCTCTTTGCCTATTCTCTTTACAGGATTATGTTGTAAGAAATCATTTTTATTATTTCATTTCCTCCGGAACGCCAGAACAAGGCGCGGTGTTGAGTTCCGTCAACGCGCAGTATCTTAAAAATTGAACGGAGAAGGGATTGTCTATACACTAGGTTTCGTTAGTCTAGCCATCTATATGCGAGACTAAACTATTAATTTAATTTTTTAAAAAGTTAAGGCCACTGTTTCCTTTAGTAACTCAGGGACTTCCATTATTACTAAACAGACTTTCAACATATTAACAATGTTTTTCAAGTATTCAAGTATTCGTTACAACCAAAAATTTCGCAACTCATGCCGCCTAATTAAATACTTTATTGAAAGGCAAATCGTAAAGAGCCAAATCTCTACATATATTAGATGATTTCTGTTAAAATATAACTGTTTATTAGGGTCAGTTGTTTATTATGAAACGTCAAATCACTCAATGATACACAATTTTTGAGATTTAAAATAAAATTTTAAAGTAACTTCGAATCTATTCTAAGATTTTCAAGCTGAAGGGCTGCAGATCTAGATATGGAAGATGTGGATATAGTTCTATATTAACATTTTAAAGCTGTAGGGTTTGTATAGATGAACGAGATAATCTCAGGAACGGTTTGTCGTTTTATTGTAACCAACTGTACATACGGCTTAGTTTAATGGGGCTCTGATCGGGGATGAATCGGCAATACATTCTGTGCTAATTTGTGTAAAAAATTTTCAGCTTAAAGATGTTCAAAATGTATGACCATCTAAAAACTGAATGAAATGCCAGTGTCCAATTTAAAAATAATTTCACCATAAGTCTAAGTCTAGGTACTATTATTTAACAATTATGATTGTGGATGATTATGGTACTTTATATGTACACGTACATACATACTTGTCCTATATAACACACATAGCACTATAGCGTACAAACATATAGATTCGAAATATATGTTTTTCCTTGTTTGCTATAAATAAACCATATTAATATTACAACGTAGTGTCTTCCTTTAATTATAGAACAAAAGATTCTATTATTAATTGGCCAGAACACGTTATTTATGACTGAGTTTTTGTCTAATACGGGAATAGTAAAGCCCACCCATAGAGTAACAATATCTTTTATAGACGTTTGTTCTTTTAGTTTTAATTAGTGATTTAATATTCATGTTTGTTTTGATATGTAAATGAGATAATTTCAACTAACTATATGGGTGAGCGTTTGGCTGTATACGCGAAAGGTGTGGGTTCGATTTCCACTCGCAGGAGGGAAAGTTATTATGTCTTAAATTCGGAAATTAGTTGAAAACAGAGTGTCTTGAACCCCGCTATGCGTGTTAAAGCGTGAAGCTATAAAGTTCTACTACTGCCACTCAATATACAATTAAAAGCTAAGGTAAAGCTTAAACTAAATTAACAGCTTTTTAACAACAACATATATATATATATATATATATATATATATATATATATATATATATATATATATATATATATATATATATATATATATATATATACGTATACGTATACGTATATATATTGCGTGTCGATCGGTGGAGTTGTCAGAGAGCTGAAGTGAATATGATTGAACCTGCGAGTGGGAATCGAACCCACAACAGTCGTGTTTATATTTCGATGCTATGCCGCTATGCTACGACGCTACATTGATTTTATTGTAAGTAAAAACATATACATTTTATTATGTTTCACGCTGTATCCTGCACGTAGCAGAATAGGCAGAGGGAACCTAGTATTAAGACACTCTGCTCCCCGCTCTCCGCCTTTTGAGACATTGCATGTTGAGAGAGAGAGGCTTTATCTTGTTGCTACTTCGAACAAAATGGAAATAATTCAATCCCCTCGAGTGGGAATTGAATCCGCAACCAGTCGCCTTTACAGGTAGAAGCTGTGCCTCTGAGGCACGAAGATCATTAATATTGTAATATATACATAAAATATGTATTATAAAATACAAGTGAAATATTGCGTGCAATGGTAGGTTCACTTGAATGATTAAGTAAGTAAGATGATTATTGTTGTAAGATGATCATTTCACAATTTATGAGAGACGAGATAAAGATAAAAAATCACATATTCTTATGTATTTCCTTTTTTTTAAGAACTCGCATCAAATAGGGTAAATAGAGTTGAGGGACTTCATTTTCCACTTTCTTTTCAACTCTCACCGTGTCTTGCCTTATAAGAGCGGATAAATTTGAATGGTTTTTTTTTATGTAATTTTATGTGATGTATTTTTACAATGATACGCTACTATGACGGCTTGTACATATTGATATAAATCTATGTATACAAATTCACAAGTAGAAAATTTACTATTCAGCTTATATTAATTTCAATGTAAAGGGCACTGTTATAAATTTACATTAAATCAGTGATACGTTGTATCCTGTAACAACATTACGCTACTTACATTATATTTCAGCAAGTTATTAATCTATTTCATTGGAAATCTTGTTAGAATTTTGATCGGGAACCGTTACTGTGTCGGTGGCGATATGATAAATGATCCCGCGTATTCGCTGTCGGAACGCTATTTTTGGTCGACATGTCAACGAAAATGATTTTTCTTAACTTTCTAATAGACTTTTTTTATTGTATTTAGCTTGTGAGCGAGATTTTTACAATAATGATTCTATTTTCCATTTTTTTAGTAGAAAAAATAAATTATAACTTTTTAAAACATCTTTATAAGTAGTTGTTCTCTCTCTGCTCTCCGCCTTTCACCAAAATTGTAAGTTGTCTCTGAGTGGGATTCAACCTACAACCGTCACGCTCACAGTCGTCTGACTGACAAGTCCAAAGAACCACGATGGCTACAAAAATAATAATATTCAACTATTTAACTTATATTAATTTAATGATGTTAACTGCTAAAGTATTGTTTAATGCATGTCCAGTGACATGAATGGGGCCGTCCTATTTATAATGGTCATAGTAAATAATCCAATGCTAAATATAATTTAAATGAAGTGCAAGTGTTTAACAGCTTTGAAAATGTCGAAACTGGCTTGCAGTTGCACCTTTAAGTAACTTAGTGTCATATAAAATATAATATATAACCGTGGAAAGTGGGTAAGGAGGTATTATATTTTATTATTATGTTTATTTTCTTTATCTTTGTGAATAAGTTAAAACAATAAACACGCACATAGGAAACTTTTTGTTTTATTTACTTTCAGTGTCTATATTAGTTGACGTTGACGTTGAGTTCCGATAGTGATGGGTGCACAAGCTGGAATGATTATAAAGCAGAAAAATTAGCTTGTTTGAATAACAAGATTATTCGATAAAAAAAAAGAAGCTTTTTTGTGTTGGTGTAGTCTTCATTTTAAAACATTAGTATAGATACAGATTTTCATATTAAAAGGTAAATTGTCAACAATGTCAAGAATAAGAGGCCAAAATTCTAGGCGAAGACGTATTGTGTGTCCAATTAGTAACGCGGTGGGCCATACCGCCACGTTACGAGTATTTCTAAAAATACTAAAAACACTCTGTTACCATTTGTCACGGCACGCCCTGTATTTATCAAGATACCGTTCCGCATCTCAATCTACAGGATGTTAGCTAGATTGAAAAGCTAGTTGTACTGAAAACTCTCTGGAAATGTAGCTGAAAAATCTTTACATTACGAAAGTATAAAATATATAAATTTTACGGAAATTATATATATTTAAAGGTTATCTGTATTATATAAATTTATTTCATAATAAATTCATGAAAATATTGCAAACATAACGCAATAATGTTACTAAGAAATTTTATAAGCAATCTATTTAAAAAAGACTTTCTACTATATCATACAAGATATGTTTAAATTTAAAACCTATTATATTTTTTAGAAAATGAAAAAAGAAACAAAAACTTAATGAAACCACTCAAAAGCCATCCTGTATTAATTTCGGTAGCTGCAGAAATAAACACGGTTAACATTCCTATAAACAAGATTGTTGCGGCTCACGCGCTTGACTGATGGTGATGCGCGTGCGCAGCTCGCACTATTAGCGACGCTTTATGGGAAAAAACGGATAATGCTGTATTATATTTGTATTTGTTACTTTAGAAATGTGTGTTTAATTATCATCTACAGACACCACGAGGGTTGATGGTTTTTTAAAATATATATATAATTTGTTATAGTTTTTAGCATTTTTTCGTTATACATAGGTAAATGTCACGTTAAGTGAGATTAGTAGAGAGAATCTAGTGATGTTTTTCTCCGTTCTACGTTTTTCAGTTATTTTGTAAATATGCCTTGTAATATCTTCGCATTGTTTCTTTTATGGTGAAATTAATTTGTCTAGGGAAAGTATAATAAAGTTTACTATTTCAAATTAGCACACTTGCTTGTCATTTGACCTTTAAACATCTCGTATACATAACAAATTAAAGAAAAAAAACATCGATTATAATTCGATACATTAAAATAAAATATTTTATAATCTTTTCAAACAAATCTATTCATTCATATATTATATATGTATGTGGTCTATTATCATACACATAATGTAATACATTACTCAGTACATTAGATATATGACATACTCAACACCTTTGCCTATTATTTATTTAAGCTTTCATTTATCATATATTAAAGTGCTATTTAACAGTGCCTCGCCAATTGTTCCAACGATATTTTAAGGACTAGCATGAATAATATTGCAATTAGAGCACATTACGACTTTATCATGCAGTTGTCGCGACGAAAATAGTTCTAGTGGGCGATTGTTGGGTTAAATGGGCACCATTACATATTATATCTGATTTAGTACTATCCCTAGTAATTATGTTTGTTATTTAACTATCTTCTGTGACCTAATCTTAGATTATGTTGTATGTATGTATTTTATTTATAATTTTAATGGGATTAGCTTTTGATTTTAATGGTTTTGTAGGTTAGTTATGCTATTATGATGAGTTTATTGCGGAGTGGACGCTCGTTGAACAGCAGGTGATCGTTATGATTTTTAGGATGTGCAAGCTTTAAAGCTTTAAAGATCTGAAAGCTTTGTATGGTCAATGAAAATATGAGAAGAAAATCATAGTGGCGACTAATGACGACGTCTTGTTGTGTAATAGTTATATTTTGTGTGAGTAAAGTTGATAGGGAACTAGTTAAGGTATATTTTTATTATTTTTAAAATTATAATCGACAGTAACAACTCAAGCTTCTTAACAGGCGTGTTGGGATGGTTTCCATAAGGCGCAGGTTCGAATCCCGCTGCGTTCAAATTTGTATGTTTTCTTTAAGTATTAGCTTAGGTATATTTATTTAGATTTTTATAATTTTATTTCCCTATAGAAAATTAATATTTAATTTTAAGTAACCTTCATATTTGTAAGTAGTTTTGAAATATTAAATAATTCATGTATTAAATATGTAACATTTTTCAACGTAGCCCAATATTTTTGAATGTAGTATATTTTTGTCGCAAGGTATCTTGCCAAAGAGTAATGTATTTATATTGTTTGTATGTTAGTTTATAAAGCAAAACTAAAAATATTATAAAGACCTAAATTTATTATTTATATACATTAATAATAATTAATTATATGTAATATATTTTAATGCATTGATTAGGTAGGAGGAGCTCGGGCAGTGGAGGTGGGTGTCCCTTTAAATCTATACTTGGGTCATATGCCCCACGCTAGGTCCGGGCCCGGCACCCACACGGTTTCCATGGATTCATGGAAAGCGTTCATTGCATTCTTAGGCAGATGCTGTTCTATTGCGAGAAAACAAGCCCAATGAGGGGCAGCTCATTGGGCTTGTTATAATACAAAAAATGTGTAAAAAAAAAGATCATATGCCTCTGTTAGTGCTCTAATCTGTATTTTCATGTGTATCACATATACTATTCTGTCACCCGCCATTGTTTATCGTAACAATGTGAAATTTTTATTGCGGCGACGTTTTAATGATTATTAATGATATTACGCGGTGAATGGAGAACGCTGAATGCTGTTGGTGTTAATTTATTGTTTAAAAATACTTTTTTTTTTCTGTTGTCTCAGTGTCTAGTCGTAAATGTTGATGTTCTATGCTCTTGGCATTTTCTTGTTATGTGTGTAATTACTATGAAGCAATTGTTATAGAGAATCTATTTATATAATATATTTAAACAGACAGCTACAGTGTAGGTTTTTTTGGAATAAATTAATTTATTTATAGTAGAGGAAATATTTTTATCAAAATAAACCATAATATTGAAGTTGATATAAGCTTGACTTAAAGGTGATTGGAAAATGTTAAAAAAAAAAGTATATTTCGATATGATTTAGTATAAATTTCTATAAAATAATTAGAAACTACAAACACTATTACAGGCGTCATATACAATGTAAATTTTTCTGTAAGTTTGATACTCCACCTAATGGAATGAATTGCTATCACTTCAATATTCCGGCAATACAAAGAGCGTTGTTGAGTTCCGCTCTCAAATTAGGGCAAAAAACGGAGATCGGAGAGTTTAAGCACTAAATTCTCTGTTTATTATTCTATATTCGAGATACACCTAGCAAAGCTAACAAAAACCTTCGAAAATTTTTCATACAAGTGTAAAAACTCCGACTTCCTATAAAATACGTTATTAAATCTCACATTCTTATTTCTTAATTTATTTGCTGTAACTCATTGTTGGAATGAACATTAGTGACGCTCTGTTATTTTTATGAAAATTTGTGAACAATAGAACACTTTTGTTTCATTTTTTATTATAATTACCTTTGACTATGATTTCTTTAAATTTGACAAAAGAATAAATTTGATAAAAGAATGACGAACCAGTAGGTATATTTGCGAATGATTTTTAATATTATTTATTACGATAGTACCGCATATATAGTAATCTCTTTTTTCTTTATTTTTTTTTAGTTTCTTTAGCTTTTAGGCAGAGGGAAACGTGGGCTCACGGAAGGTATCCAGTGTTAAGATACTCCGTTCCCCGCTTTCCGCCTTTGCCTTGTTGCTAGAGTGAAGAAAATAAAAATATTTCATTCTCCCCGTGTGGGAATCGAACCCATAAACCGTTGCGTTTAGAGATAGTCGCTGTGCCTCTGCACCACAACGGTAATAAATATATAGGTATATAATATTACGTAGCATATTGAGAGCCTAGTGTTAAATCTTTCCGCCCTCCGCTTTATATACGTCTACTCTAAACATTATATATTATATATAGGTATATTTCCGCTCAATATTGGAGATATTACATGTTAAGTGGCAGAGCTCAACGTAATGATAATAAATTGTTTTCCCGAGCTTTCCCACTACGCCACGATGTCCTCATTAAGAGTTCTTATAAATGTTTATTTGTGAATTTCAAGTGAATGTAATTTTTTTACTCACAGGTTAGGGCAGCAGTCAACCTCTTTGACACGCCTTAATATATATTATGGATATCAATTATCATCAACATTACATCAGCCGGGAGACGTCCACGGCTGGACAAAGGCCTCCCCCATTGAGCGCCATAAGGACAGGTTCTGTGCTGCACTCATCCTTCGGATTCCGCCGAACGATCTTCACCAGGTATTATGAAGCTGAAGAGATTCTTTAGTTGAACGCAATTGCGTTGAATTTTTAAGTCTTGTTTCCTACACAACTATTAGCTATTTTAATCTAGTTACTTATATACGTAGGAGTAAAAATATACGAATATGTTTTTTATTTTCTAAAGAACATTTCTCAGACGTAACTCTTTCTAAAGCGTTGTAGACGTAAACGTAACGATACGTGAACGTAGCTTTTTTTTTGTTTGAAACGCTGTCGTAATTAGAATCTATTGTAGTCGCGATGACAATACTTTTGAACGTGTTGACGGCGGTTGTCGTTTACACGTTAAGGTGGAGTTCCACTGAAATATTAATAACCATCTAATTCTAATTTTTTTTTATTATTTATTAACTTAGGTATATATGTATATGATTTTATAATACAGACAGTATATGGATATTGTAAATATTCGATATATGATTTCCTCGAGTACTATTTCATGTTAAGACAATGATAAGTATTTTTATATAAGTATTTATTTATTTTAGATAAGTATTTATTCATCTATATTACACCACGCCACGCATACGAGTATATGTGAAACAAGACATATATCAATTTAAGCTATATTCTATATTATTATTCTACATAAAAAATTTATACACATAAGATATTTAGGACAGTAAGCTAATTTTTACATTACCTTTATTTACCATGACTTCTTTTTTAATTTCCTTTTCAGTTACGCTTTAGTCTAGATTACACACACATACATATCAAATAAGCAATCTTAATAATAAAACAAACAGTGGCGTTGATTTCGAAAATAGAATGTTTATTTTTTTTTCGTTATAATATAATATATACAATATATAACTAGGTTTATATTATTATAATTAGATACATATATTAAAAAAATATATATAGAAATAACAGTGGTAGAGAAACCTAAACAATATATCAGTATAACGATGATTGACAAATTACTCTGTAATAGCGTCCAAATATAATAAACATGAATTCTATTGTAGAAACTGTGGAATGTATTCATTAAATAATTGTCTCGCTCATTTAAATGATTTAGTCGCAAATTTCATACATTTAGAGCGTTACGCTTGAATTATTGTCTTTGGGAAAGTATTATTTATTGCTTTTGTTGGTTTCTCTTTGTTCTTTTGGATGGATGTTTTGATAAAGCTTGTTTTATTTTAATTTATTTCTTTTTATCGAAAAACAATGTGCGTTTTGATCAGTATCTCAAGAATATCGTGTGTACAAAAGCATTGCGTGCACTACATAATATATATATATATATATATATATATATATATATATATATATATATATATATATATATATATATATATATATATATATATAATATATATATATATATATATATATATATATATATATATATATATATATATATATATATATATATATATATATATGTCTTTCACAGTCATATTTTACTTTTACTGTAAGCGAAACGAGCTGACGTTGGTAAGGGGAGCAAGCAACTTTTAGTATAAAATATGTGATTTTATCATATTTTTCGTTAAATTAACTTATTTAGTAAAGAATCTGAGTCTGTGAGAGTTAAGTCACTCCTTTTCTCATTTTAACTCATCTAAAGAAATCAAAGTCGCTTATTATATCATATGTAAGTTTCTAGATAATTCTAAAAAAAAACAATATGTATGATTAATTAATGATATTTGAACTTAGGACTACCGTGCACCTACAGACACCCCACATGAGCCACGATGAAAACAAGTATTTTTAAATGAACAAACAGAATGTATTCTGAGAATAGTTATTTTGCTTTGTTTAGAACGTTTAGATAATCTTATGGGATTACTATATTATAGGGAGCGTCACATAAAGTATGGTTTGACATTTTTCAAATAGATACGTGACTCCGTTTGCTTATTTCCACCATTTCTATGAAACGTTGTATAAACAAACAAAAAAGTTTACTTTTCCTCTATGATATTAAAAGATTTGTGTTTATGAGTGTTATTACCAATATGGCAGTATCAAATAAATCGAATAATAATAAAATAAATAGAATATAGTGTATGAGGTCATCACTGTTGTTGGAACTATAATACAGTTAGTTAATACTAAACTAACTATAATACAGTATTAACTATAATACAGTTATTACTTACTTACTTACTAGTAATCATTGGACGGTTCTAGTGATTAATTTGATGACGGATGACAAATAACATATGAAAGCTGACGAACAACGGACGAGAGATTTTCTTTCCCCAATATTTTTATATACCAAAAAAAACTGTACGCCTTAATAAAGATTGGCGTGATAATATTCTAATAGAGAAAGCTTCATGACATGTGAACAAAATCATAAAATTCTTTACACACGTAATTAATCCTCCTCTTATACGATTAATTTTCCGTGTCAACTCATATTTTTGGTAGCATTGTTGACGTCAGATAAATGTTCTTGGTTTTTTTATAATCATTAGGTAATGTTTGGCCAAGTTGGCCAAGTTGGCTTGGTTGGCCAAAGTTGTGCGTTGGAATACTAGGAAATGTGTGCATTGAACGGTGATTGTGAGTTCCATCCCTACTTTCAATTGTTTTTTTTCTTTTCATATCTTCACTTAAGTTTACAGCGAATTGTGTCGAATTATGGTGAAATGTGAAGTACCCAGCGTCTTAACCCTAGGCTGTCATTGATTACACTCACTTATCTCATCACCTTTTGTTATCGAATTTATATATTAAATATAAAATTTTATATTAAATATATATTATTTTATATAATAAATATATATTATTTTATAAATATATATTAATTTATATATATTATTTTATATAATAAATTCTTACATATGAAAAAATACTTTAGATGTGTAAGAACATGCAAAAAATAGATAATAAATATATAAAAAAAATTAAAAATATGTACCATATTCAAAATAGTCAAACTAGCCAACATTGGTCCAACCGTATCCAACATAGTCGCTTGCGACATAATTCTTTTATAATGTGACAATCTGATTCAGATTTAAGGGGAATGCTTAACGATTTGCTATTAAATAATTCGAATAACATTTAATTACGATTTATGAGTGTCACTAATCACAACAGGAACATAATGTGGAAGTGTGAAGAATTATAGGCATTTTTGAGAATCTTTATATTATTTTATATTGTTTTATATGTTCTGTTTTGGATAGTATGAATGTAAAAAGTAATATTTGTTTAAGACTGATCATGTTTAAATGAATTTAAAATTTCCCTGCTCTAGTAGACAAAGCGCGGCGTTGAGTTACGTTATGTAGAGTGGCTACTTGCAAAGTCACGAAAATTGTGAGCAAAATGGCCTTTAGTCTCAACAATTCGTTTGTTCCGTGAAAAATATTTTAAATATATATCCTTTTTCCTGTTGCCACCAAAAAATATAGATACGTTTAAAATTTTACTTTAAATCTTTTATTATCAGATATTTAAAAAAATATTTGTTTTATTTTTTTTAATAAAAAACTGTACTGTATCAAAACTATGTGTCCTTTATTATCTGGTATTTTTATATTAGTACCTACAAATAATTATACAATTTTTAACAATTTCGACGTTAGACTACAAATCATTTGTCTCTCTGCTAGTTCTCTACTAGCAGAGACTCAACAAATTGAGTTAAATTGAGATAAGTCACTACTTTGCCAATTTAACACTTTTAACTTTAAAATAAAGTCACTTAAAAACAACTGGATCTTAACTTTATTATTTCTATATAATTTGCATTTATTTTATTACAACAAAAACATATGTTGTAAAACATATGATATACATTAATAAATGTCCAGTTAAATCTGACAAATTTCACTCAGAACACCCTATAGCGAAATGATTGTCAAAACAAAATGAAATGAGAGTATTAGAAAATAAATGAAATCTATACATATATAAATAGAATTGTATAGTAATATACACGTTACTAGGTATACATAAATTAATATTTTAAATTTTTTTGTCTGTCTGTCTGTCTTTCTGTTTGTCCGGGCTAGTCTCTGGAACAGCTGAACCGGTTTTTATAAAACTTTCACTAGCAGATAGAAGGGGCTGTGGAGCAACACTTAGACTATTTTTTGTCTCAGAATATCCGCGGGATCGAAGGAATTGTGTAGGAAAATCTTTTTTAACCCATACCAAAAAAATATAAAATATATCATTTAAAATGTTGTAGAGACAAAGTGATTTGGAAAAAAAAGAAAAGTACAATACATGCATATTATATTAGAGTAAATTCGATAGCATTAATCAAGCGAAGCCGCGGTCGGGTCGCTAGTCTATAATAAGTTGCTTAGTAATGTCAATAGCTTATATATAGCAAATATTAGGTAGACCAATATATATTAATTTCATTATTCTAAGTATTTACTTAGAATAATGAAATTAAGACAGTTCATGAAAAGAAAAGATCTAACAAATCGACAAAATTAAACTTTTATTTCTTATTTTATGGGGAAAACAAGGCAAACGAATGAATACTATTATTAGAGCATACTACTATTATACTAATATTAGAGAAAAGGGACTAAGGTCGAATGTCTGTAGATTTATAAAGCATTTAAACAATATATTAATTCAGCCTTAGATTTCTTCATTTTAAATGATAATTTTGCATTGTTCCACAACGTTTATTGCATTTTTAATGATTATGCATTTATATGTTTTACTATTTTCATACATTGGTTATCTATTGGTCATCAACATCATAATTTTAAGTAACTCAACCAAATAGGTAAAACTTAGTCAAAAACGCTTTAAAATATTATAATAAAAAAAATTGCAACTAAACCGTTGTTTTACATACCATCTGTTTACCTCAATATTTACCTTGTATCGTTGCCAAGAACCTGTCTCCATACAAATAATCACAAAAAAGTCATACGAGTATTGCATACTTCCACGTTTCATTTAACCGAGTGCTAATTTTGTGTAATTGGACATTTTTCATAAAATTATGTGAATTTCAAATGGAATTCGATTATGACAGTGAGATTATGCTTTTTTTAAACAATGTTTATGAGTTTGTGTGGACAGATGAAGAAAAATCAGGATTTTATTACTAAAGGATGAAAATAATATGAAATTATTGTCTTTGTTTCTCGATTTTGTTTTGAGTTTAAAAATTGTATTTAATTGAATCACGTCGGGACATTTTCTTTTATAAATAAGATATTTATTTAACAAATTTATAACATTATCACAATCGGTTTTAGTTCAATTTGGATATTTTAAAAGAAAAAATAATTATTTCATTTTATTTTATCCTCAATCTTCGTTTTAAATTTTGCAGAGAAACATTTCACTCTGTAAACATTTTTTGCTATCACTTCTCGTTTAATACTAACAAAACAACATTATTTAACACCCATATAGGCACTTCATAAACACCCCATAGAATTAAATACTTAACCCATAAATTATTTACTTGCGTCACACGTCACACCGATGATGGATCGAAGTAATAATTGCCTTCCTTGCAACGCTACGTTATTGATGGTAATGCGAATTGTGGCCAATATTGTTCTTGTGATCGTAAGGATTAATATGGCTGCTTGAGTTAAAAGGTTTTAAAAAGGTTTCATTGTAATTTGTGTATGAAATATAAAATAAAAACATTAAATATTTTTTTGAGTTAAAATGTACGTTGTACTTTACGGCTTATTAGAATATGTACTTATATTTGGTGGTGTTGCTTAAAAGCATGTGTATATGGATGTAGATATAAAGAAAGAGGTTTGCTTGTAGAAATGAACAAGAGGTAAAATATTTGCAATTTTTATATTAAGCTTACTTTTACTAAATTTTATATGTGGAATCGTCTCTATGGTCAAATGAAAATAACTAAGTAATTATTTAGTTCTATCAAGTAGCTCCTGAGATTAGTGCTATTAATAGCACATGGACGGTTTCCAAGAGACGCTGGTTCAAATCCCGCTACATAAAAATTCTTATGTTTCCAAAAAAAAAAATAAAAGAAGCTTACTATAGTGTGGAATAATACTTAAAACTGCTATCTATTAATGTACAGCCTGTATATACCATCCAAATGTATCAATTTGGTTTCACCAAAGAAATTGAACTACCAACAACCAACAACCTAATTCCAAACAAATTACAGTTTCCACAATACTCTTTTTTAATAACTCTCTCTAACAAAACACCCCTAGCTGTAACATTCGTAATCGCTATTGAACTTGTCGGCAATCCGTCAAGAGGTGGCACAATGGCGGATTAGTGTTATTACACCACCTTTGTAAAGCCGGAATATTGAGGCTTATGACAGCTCCCCTTTCTTTGCGTTGGGGGAAATGTCAATATTATTATGGATGCCGAGTGTTTTTAGTGATATTTTCCTCGAAACTGCATGGAATGTGGAGAGCAGAGGGTTTTCTTTATATATTCTACCTTCATGTACTACTTACTACAAGCAAGATATGTTTAATAAAGCTAAACAAAATCGGAATAATATAAAAAAATTGATAGAAGGAAACGATTATTTTATTTCAATATTTATGATTAATATACCCACCGTATATTAAATCTAGATACCATTAATTTTAATGAAACTTTCAAAATACAAGAACAAATTAAAAATTAAATGCAATAAAAACATCGAGATTGAATCAAATACCATAAGTTACTTAATTAACAGAGTTACATCAAAATTTGTTTAACACAAAATCTACGTCAAATATACGTTTTCTACGGCATTAAAAAATATATTTATCGACATTCAAGCACAACAATCGTATATATACTAATAAAAGTTGTCAGCAACGAAATAATTGGGGCGGAAAATTATTATAATATTATAAATAGTTTAGTAAACTGGAAATAATTTTATTCGTGTCATATGGGAGCAGGCCACGGTCATAATTCATATTTCTGTGTACTGTGACATGTAATTTTGATACTAGCTACGCGATGTTGGTTTTAATTTATATGAATCTTTTTGTCAGGTTTTTGTTATTATTTATTAAATATATGTGTAAATTTGTATGGGATTTTGGTTTGATTGTTGAATAGCTTTTGATGATGAGATATATTTATTAATTTTATATTATAATTTTTCTATGAATCATTTTAAAAATTAAATAGCTTATTAAATATTCAACGTTAATAAATAAATTTAGATTTTGGCATAAAATATTAATATTTCATTTTAAATCGATGTATTCGTTTGATATATAATATATAAAGGCATTTATTTTTATCTTTACGTTTGATCCCAAAGAAAACCTAGTATTAACACACATTATTCTCTGTTTTCTGACCGAAGATTGACAAAACCTTCACAGAGCGAAGAAATTGCTAATTACCCCACAACTGCTGTTTACCATGAGAAACTGTCCCACTGCGCGATGGCCTCAAAAGTACCGTGTGCTTATGTTTTATATTAAAATCTAAAATGGTCACAGAAATGTCAATAAACACTTAACTGTCATTAAATCTGTACAACATTGTTTCAAAATCTCAAATTCAAGTACCTAAGAACAAACATTTTATTGTGTTTGATAATAAAATAATTCATATTATATAATATAAAAAAATTTGATTTATTTCGGTCTGACGTTACACGACAGTATCCGCGATAATTTTATAGTTTTATTGGCATTTCTAATGTAAAAATACCAAGAAGAGGCGGCTTTCAAAACGATTTATTGTACATTTTATTTTTTGTTTCCGTTCATAATAAATTCTGATTTTCTATTATTACAATACAAAGAATGCTTGGACGGGTGTTGGTTCGACTTCGCGTTTAGTTCCGCCATTCAACACTCAAGTTCTTAAATTTAGGCGGAAAACGGAGAACGTAGTATCTTGCCACTGATTCTCCTTGTTTACCCTGTTAGGTTAGGTTAGGTTAGATGCCAGTTCTCTGGCACTATGAATAGCATGAAATGGCAATATGAAGTAGAAGAAAAAAAAAGCGAACGTAAGATGGATTTTTTGGTATACATGTAATTTATATTACAGTTTCTTAAATAACCATTTCATAAACCAGTTTTACAGTCAGACCATAGACGATAGTCTCATTTGTTTGCTTAATTACTCGTTCTAAGAGTTAGTTTGTTTCTAATTATAATTGTATAAAATGTCATATTGTAAATTTCATATCCACCTTAGATAGGTTGACGAAGTGAATATTTAAACTAAAATCAGATGTTAGTAACGTAATAGATATATTTTTATTAGGAATATATGTATGTATATGAATTTATGGCTCTTCTCTATGGCTCTTCTATTTTCTCTAGTCATATTATCTCGCAATCGGTCAGAAAGTGGAGAAAAATAGAGAGAAAAGAACTGAATTAAATATATAGTACAATAAAAAGTTTGTGATTATTCACCCCGTACTTCACTGTTAATTACCACATATATTTACTACTGTAATAAAACAGATAATGTAGTTCAAACTATAACACTAAAGTAATTTGTGACCACCCTATATAATTATTGTCTCCATAATCCCGTGTAGAGCGATCTAATCAAAGTTGCTGAACTTTTTACGTCACAGGTTATTATTATTGTGTCGGCAACTCATCTACAGAGATGATTGGCTTAGCGTGACATAGAAATTGGTATTATATCGTATATATTATAGTAGACTTGTCACAGTTGAGCTCTTTTGAGTTGGTTGAGTTATTGTGGTAGTAATGAGTTCTATTCTTAGACATTAAAATGCTTTATTTAGTTTTTCTTTTGAGAAATAAATATATTATTATTTTTATCTTTGTTGATTTAAAATGTTTGTATGAATTATAAGCAATTATTTCGGCGTATTAATTATTTAAGGCAAAGTTAAAAACTAAGATATACTATGGCTCTTAGGTACTAATAAGTTCTTAGAATCTGAATATTTAAATCCTTTTCAAATTTCACACTTTATCCCGTATATAGTACGGGCAATATAAATTACTAGGCAAAGAGAGAAACACCCGTTTTCTTTTTTTCATATATATATTATATATATATATATATATATATTATATATATATATATATATATATATATATATATATATATATATATATATAATATTATATATATATATATATATATTATATTTTTCATACAAAATTATATTTCAATTAAAAAATAATTATTAAGACAAAAATAATAAACACAACGATCCCACAAGACCAAATGAACCCTTTCGCTAAATATAAAGTTCATAAAATTCAAATTACCATCAACCCTAAGTCTTTGGGGGCTATTTAAATTCATAAATACAGGGTGTATTTAAGGAGAAATATGGCAAAAAAAAACGTACCAACAATTAACAAATTGGTCGAGTTTCTAACCGTTTCCTACAGTTTCGAGTGGAGTTTTTTACCATCTGAAATTTACTGCGGTAACTTGAAACGTTTCTGAAACAATAAATAGTAAGTGACAAATAAAGAGTGAAGGTAGTCCCCGTTTCAGAAGAGGGTTTTCACACGCTTTATAGATTATTTTAGTATTAGTTTGCTCATAAATATTTTATGTTATGGATATAAATATTTTATTTTATATATTCGATGTTAAATTTATTCGTTATAAAGTTATGTAACTGTACAAATCCGTTGGAGATACGAATATTACTATATATTCGATATAAATGGACGTTTATGTCCATTTATATCGAATCTTACGTGGATTCAGCTTGAAATAATAATAATTACGGCTGCAAACTAATCGATCCAATTATATAAAATAAGTAAAATTTACACTGATACATCTTATAAAAAAATAATTATATGTATATAGGTACTCGTACATATAAAGCAAAAACGCGCGTTTACTTACCTACAGTGTGGCGTATCCTCTAACCCGTCACCCGATCTCAGTTTTTTACAACCTACCATCTGTTTGTTATTCTATCTATTTCTGTATATCCTAATGCCGCTTCAAATCCTTCCCTTGTCATTGTACTTCAATTAAGATGCTACGAGTGTTTAATGGCCCACGCTATATTTCAATGGATGGATATTTATGCGAAGTTTTCACTTAATTGTTACTATTTATGTTTTTATTGCTTTTTTATTTAGAAATTTATAGGTATTTTTGTAAGAAACCGGTATTTAGTAATTGTTTTGACATTTTTATTTTTATTTTATTTAATTTTCGTGGTAAAAGAAAAACAAGTTTTTTTTATACAATGGTTTTAAATATATTTTATTACTTAGAAGAAAATTAATCAATAAACTAATTAATAATTAAGATTCGACATAGTTATTAAAATATTCTGTGGAACCGTATAAAGTCAAACGTTTTTGATACAAATTGAAAAAAAAAAACTATTTAAGACCACTCATAGTAACGTTTAAATGAATATATACAAGTCTTAAAAGTACGGGATATTGCCAAGAAATTCATTCAAGGTAGTCCCAATATTCTAATATCTGTAAGTTGACCTACTTTTTGCAGCTTTTGATATCGAAATGAAAGCTCTTATTCCTTTAAAACTATGTATGAGGAGCTTTAAATTCTAAAAAAGTATACTTTTACTTATTAATGATAGGCATAAAATTAAACGTTAAAATTGGACACTATATATGTTTACGCTTCGTATTAAATAATTAAAAAATGAGAAATAAAAGTATAGTATAAATAAAAAAGTGGTCCCAGAATAAATCCTAACAGCACACTCATATGAAATACTCTAATACGCTAAAGTATAGCGTAGTTATTGTCATATTATATTATATGACAGCTACTAGAAAGATGTTTTAATAAGATCGAAATAGAAGCATAGCTCTGCGATGACAGCTAAGTGACAGTGCACGCTGAATGATATTATTGTGGGTTGGATTTCATATTTCATAGATTTCTTTATTTGCCTCAACCACTCAACCAAGTGTCATGTGAATTGAAATTTGTTAGTTGTTAGTTTATTTTGATATTAATTTAGCATTTTTTATACTATATTTACTATTGAAGCGAAATTAAGGAGTAAAACTGAAAGTAAGTAATGATAATTAATAATTTTGATAATATTCAATGAAATTTGAATACAATCGAAGTATCCTGGTATGTCAGATAAGAAGTGAGTGAGTTTCTTCTTTTGTGACATTATATATATATATATATATATATATATATATATATATATATATATATATATATATATATATATATATATATATATATATATTATATATATATATATATATATATATATATATATATATATATATATATATATATATATATATATATATATATATATATATATATATATATATATATATATATATATATATATATATATATATATATATATATATATATTATTAAGACAAATCGCGGCGTTGAGCTCTGCAAATCAGCACGCAATGTATCGGAATATGGCTAGAAAGAAGGGAACGGGGTGTCTTAACACTAGGTTCCATCTATCTACCCTGCTATGTATGGGAAACAGTGTAAATCTATTTAATTTAGTTAACTATTGTCATTGTCTTGAGAGGTTTAATTACATTAACCTACACTATACAAATATGTCTAAAATAGGCGAACAATCAAATTAGGCTCTCCTTATCTAATAATTAATTAACTGCCTGTTTTTATTTACATGTTCTATCTATTTAGGAATAAGCGGAGAAAATCAAGTGTTAAGACACTCCACTCTTCAATTTCTTAATTAAATTTCCTGTAAAGTAAGTGAAGTAAGTTCAAACAGTATGCAAGCAACATAAGATCACGCGGCTAGATGCTCGCGAGACCCCCGCGGCGCGCATCTGATCCCGCTAACGAGCAGTGGACAATGTCTCTATTAGCTTGGTTGGTTTAGATTGGGATGAAGAAAACTTAAGAGTTATTTGTTCTTTGGAATGCCAAAATAATATAGATATTCGGAAGTCTCAAAACGCGGAAAACGGAGAACAGAGTGTCTTAACACTAAATTCCCTCTCTAAATTCACTAAATTCCCTCTCTAAATGCACTAAATTCCCTCTCTAAATGCACTAATTCCCTCTTTAAATTCACTAAATTCCCTCTCTAAATTCACTAAATTCCCTCTCCCTCTACCTTGGTATGTGCGGGATACAGGGTGAAAATAAAAAAAAAACAAGTCTCCCGTTTACATATTGCAACGTAAGGTAGAAAAGTCATGTGACATATTAATGACTACTCTATAACGAGTTGTGACTTGGAATCTAAAGCATCTAAGGATTAAACCGCTCTTTAATTGAAACGAGGGAATTTTAGATAATTTTATAATACTTAATATTTTTTAATATACAAATTATATACTTGCTTGCAATATTTTTTTAATATACAAATTATTTACCTAATATTTTTTTAATATACAAATTATATATTAGCAAAAATTATATGGTATTATAAAATTATCTAACTATACTAAACTAAAGTATTTTGTTCATTTTTTAATATAAAAAATGTGCTCATTAACTACACTTTCAACATATGGTATTGACTTAAAATAATAAAAATTTATAACACATACACATCTCCATTACTTTTTGTAAGCAATCGGCCGAGCATCGTTCCCCTTATACTATGCAAATAAAGTTGGTAGCAAAAACAAAGCGAAACACGGTAATTACACTTGGTGGAAAATTAACTGACATCGATAGCTTCGTGAATGTCCACGTAATGAGTCGATATCGCTGCACGATGTAGGCTTTTTTGTTTTGGTGCATATGTATATGACTATATGGAGATATATACATATATAATATACTTGTATAATATGTTGAATGACATACAATTATTAATAAAATATAAATCATAGGTATATTAATAATATATTATCTATATATATTTTTTAATTTGAAGAGTTTGGTTGGTTCAACTCGCTTATCTCGGGATATATACTGTTATCGGAATATACTGTTTCTAATAGAAATATTATATTTGTGTCGTATATTCTATTCTAAAGTTAAAGGCTATATATATTACATAAAGTTATTCGTGTCATTGTAACCCACTGTACGGTTAGAGTAACCTCGACCACCTTCAATGCATCATGTGTCATACATAAAAGCTCGGCGTTAATTTCCGCCTCTCAACACGCAATATCTTGAAAGGCGGAAAGCGGGAAACGGAGTGTTTTAACAGGACGTTCCTTGTGCCTTCACTGCTATGAGCGGGATAAAGCGTGAAGCAAAAAAAAAATATTATCATACACAATTCTTAATTATTCCTATTTGACCATATCCCTATTTCCAGGTAAAAACTAGTCAATTATAAAATACAGAAATTACAAAAATATTGATAAACATAGCAGAATAAGAATCTATTCCTTTTAAATACTACAAACTCTTTACATAATCTGTTCACATTTTGTCTCGTCACAATGCTCGGAAGCTTAGCGTTCAATACATAAATTTACTATAGAGCATATATTATTTTGTTTTTGAACATGCTTCTAATATGAAAATTATCACTAGAAATTACATAAAATGATTAAATAATTTAAAAAATACAAAACTCTAAGTCTAAATTTAATATGCTATAAAATGTTGCCAACAAGTAAATAAATAAGCACATAGCAGTATTACACACCGTTTAGATTTAATATATTCATGTTATTATTCTGTTTAGTGATAATAATTATTATTAGAAGTACTTGTTATATGTTAATTTAACATGGCTCCTTGACTCAAGTGGTTGATTGTTATGCATATAATATGATGTATATTGTACATATATTATGTATATAATATATAACATATATGTTCTAATATACATATGTATATACACATAATTTATAAATACAGTAGTCATTTTCACTTAAGCGCTTTGCTAAACAAAGTGCGGCGTTAGGTTCCGCAACTCACCTGCAGTGTCTCGGAATTTGCGCTAGGTTATACCTTGGCCTTCTGTCTTAGGCAGGAAAAAGCAGATAAAGAGTGACTTCGGGTGTCGTTACCAGGCAGTTTATTTAAATCAATGTTGGGAACGGAGAGTCTTATCACTAAGATATTTTAACTTGCGCCGGAATAATGTAAAGAAAATAATAATAAAAATATAAATATTACGTTGTATACATTCTAAAACTTACAGTCAGACGTTTAGGTACGTAAATAAAGAAAAAGCTCAAAAAAATATTACCAATCCCACAAACGGGGGCAAAGATTAAGTGATTTGACGCTGAACACTTATCGAACGCATATTTTATTAAAATTGCAAAGCTTCCATACCGTCGATAAAATACTGATCACTATATTGTATCCGGTAAGAAGCTGCGGTGTGTTTGATGTCGCGTAGAATAAAAAGCAGATGTGCAAGTTATCTCGATATAGTTTTTTTATGTTTGTATATAACGTAATTCTGTATACATATATCTATAAAATAGTCGAAAAGTGTTTCTTTTGACAACATATACAAAAAGTATGTATAAATTATGCTATAGTTTTATATTAAAGATAATTAAGTAAATCATTTTTAATAAAAACTATTTCGAACGTTAAATTATTTGGATTTATATATTTTGGAAAGACGTGTTTTTTAAACGCTTTAATGAATTGAACGTCGCCTATAAGAGAATATGATTATTACTACTATAGCTAACTTACTTATACATTATTTCCATAGGGTTTTTGAAGGAAGATCTAAATTCACCATGATCTTTGATCAAACACCAGTTGTAAATTGTTGGGCCTTCTTTGTGAATTATTACGGATCGCGCCACTCTGACCGACTCAATACCTTAATGGTACCTCATGTTTTCACCTGTGAACTAAAAAGTGAAAAATACAGCCGAATTGGGAAATACGAATTCTGTCCTTATATAGGGATGGCGGTTCTGTTTTGCATCGTTTTGGTATCGATTGCAAAGTAGATTAGACTATTCACAATCACAAAAGAATTTTCATCCACTAGGATGAAAGACATTTTTATAGATACATCACTAGTAGTAATAATTTTGATTGATTTGAGACCGTATAGGGACGTGTCTATTTTTTTGATTGTAATCGAGATGGTTGTGTATTGGATTCTTCTTCGGGGACTTTTTTTTCTTTAATATATAAAATTAGCTATAAATATAACAAAGTAAAATAATAAATAATATGGACCGAACGATTTGATATTCTATTTAGATATACCTCTACAACTGTAATACAATAACAAAAAATAAACTAAAAAAAGCAAACGACAACGCGAACTTTATTGCTTTATTATAATAAGTTGCCGTTAACTTGTACACATATTGACATTTTGAAGATTTATGCACTTCATTTGAATTGAGCGAACATTAAATTTGGAGTAATAATTCAATTTTATGGAAGTTTCAAATATTTAAATCATTTAAAAACATGCTGTGTGTTATAACTTATAAGTTAAAATATAACCATATTTCTACTTGTACTGCATGCATTTAATTTTTTTTTAAATATATATATATATATATATATATATATATATATATATATATATATATATATATATATATATATATATATATATATATATATATATATATATATATATATATATATATATATATATATATATATATATATATATATATATATATATATATATATATATATATATATATATATATATATATATATTTAAAACGATTCTTCACGCTTTTTTTCGCCATTAAGCAAGATAGACAAAGGGAATTTAGTGATAAGACACTCTGTTCCCCGTTCTTTACCTAATTTTTAAGATATTGCATATTGAGTGGCGGATTTCTGGGCTTCTTCTTGCCAGAAAGCGAAAATAAAAAATTATTCTTTAACCTTCCCATAACCATCGGGTTTACATTCAGACGCTATATGCCACTGCGATATTATGGCCTCGCATTATTATAGTAATAAATAATCTATTAAAATACATAATATGTACATTTAAATACAAAATAATGATTTAATACAACTGTAACATTGATCAACCTAAATTTACTAAATTTATCATCACTTCTTTATAAAAAGGGGAAGAAGGGGCCAAGTTGAAGCGGTCCTAATACATCACTACGTAAGGGGTTGGTTCTGGAATTTACAACCCTTTGCCCGTAGATTTATGAAGCGTTGGAGTAACCCTCGCATGCAGAAAAGATCGTGTTTCTTTATTTTATAAATTGCTACCAAAATAGATGTAAGATGTGGATGAGAATGGAATTTGAAGGGTTATTTTATGCATTAGTACTTCTTGTTGTGTTCTTTAGATATGACATATTTTAAGTTAGTCGTAGCTACATTTCCTGCTCATGGAAATACGTATCATATAAATATATATTCTTCTCTTTTTTGTTAATAATTTAAGTATATTCTCAATTAAAGCGGTATCGAAATCTTAACATGTTATCTTTAAATTATTTACTCATTTATACGAATGAATCAATTATTATCAGCTTATATTATTAACTCTATCAAAATAATAACTAAGCTCAGTGATAATGAGAAAGTAAGTACATATAGACATCCCTTTTTAAAATTTATGGATAAAAAATTTTTACACAAAGTATAAAACAAAGTCGTTTCTTATCAATGAACGTTTGAATCAATCAACCACGACGGATTCCGATGCGATTTTCACTAGAAGACAGAGTTATGGATGTGGTAACCTTGTATGTATGTCTGTCTCTGACTGAATATTTATTTAAAGCCAATAATGTAATTTATATATATTAATAATATTTAAGAAGAACATATTCGTGTAATACGCGCAGGCGAAACCGTAAGCGAGACACTAGTCATTAATATATTTGTGCGATGACATAAGGCTTTATGCTAAACCTGGGTGGGGTCAATGACTTAATTACAATATGTGTGCAACAAAAAAACAAATTCGATATTTCTATGCACAAAACATGAATTATTATGGCAGATTTTAAATTAAATTGTGTTATAAATATAAATGATTTAATATACTTGGTGATAGATAATATGACGTGCTTATATTTTTTCTGTATATAAGATTATGGTGGATTATGGTTTCAACGCTATTTACTAATATACGTGTTTTATTCTAGGTGAGATAATACGCGGCGTTGAACTCCGTCACCCAGTACATAGTTATGTGACTTATAAAATGATTTCGCATTGAGTCTTCTATGTAGTAAAAGATATGATAGAATAAACAAGATTGTGTAACAGCTTATTGTGTAGAGGTGTTTTATACGTATTATTTTACTTCCATACCAAATTCTAATAGATATCTATATATATATATATATATATATATATATATATATATATATATATATATATATATATATATATATATATATATATATATATATATATATATATATATATATATATATATATATATATATATATATATATCGTGATTTTGGTTTTTTTTATTTATTTATTTTTATGTTAATAACATAACTCTATAATAAATCTAAGATAGTACATTAAATACCGTTTTTACATATTAAATCATCGTTCGCTAATGCTCAATATATCTGAACTGGTGAAACGAATTTTAAAAATATAATATAAATTTAATATTCCCATATCTCGATATATATTCGAAAATATTTACCTACTGAAATTCAATAATTTTTGTAAGCACCAACGTACCAAGTAAACGCGTTATTAAACCTAACCCTTCTCACATTTCAAATAACCAGCGATTTATAATATGTAAAATATTCTTACAATAATCTAGTAATATAGGGAAAGGCTATTGAAAAAAATCATTAGTTTAGTACTAAGCCAAACGAACCGCGAAAAACCTGATGATGCCATAATTATTTATTTAACGGTTAATTCGCATTCAGGTACGTATTTCAATATAGTACTCGAGAGCGGTGCGCTCTTCGAAATTGTGGATCTTTTTTACAGGCATGTCGGGGTAAAGGTGGTTATACATACCAAAAATTAAAGCAGCTTCAGGATTTTTCCCTTATAACAGAATAAGCATATAGAACTACTAGAACTAGTGCCAAAGCATTCGGTTTTTCCGTTTGCGGTCGAATTGGATCGCGCTCTGTCTTAGAAGATAATGGAAATAAAAATACCTTAAATATAGCTACTCCCCCGAATGGTGATAGCACGCACAAGCAGATCACGTTTAAAGTGAGACATTCCATTGTATCATGGTGGTTTGGTAAGGTTACGCAAGGCTCTATATGGAATTAGTTTATGGTAATGTGACACAGATGTTTGTGGAATTCTCACGGCTGGCGACGGTGGGTCTAGTGGCCGGTGAAGCGATAAAAGCAGAAGCTTCAAATTGATTGGCGGTCACGATTTATGAATCGATGAGCTTTTTTTTATAGCGGTGAAATATTTTTGGGTTAATTACAAAAATTTGGGATTCCTGAGCTTATTTTCTTAAAAATATCATTTTCAGTGTTATTTTGGAGGTTTCAATGTATACACTTATGCATGCATTTATTATTATACAGGTACATACAAGTACATAGTAGTTTACTATATGTGAAAAAAATAATCACATCTGTATATATTTTATTCACAATACATTTAGTGTCTAGTTTACGTAGGTAAAATTCCATTGCTTAACAGGCTGCGCTTTTAAAGTTCAAATTGGAGCTTAATATCCAAACTTATTGAAAATGATCTATGTATACTCCTCCCTATCCTTTAATTCTCCTTTAGATGATTTCGATACTGACCAAAATCCGTATTTTTCGTTCGTGCTCCCCACAAAGGTTCGTTCGGGATAGTAATTAGTAAATGGCTAAAGATCTACCAATATTGAGATATTGGCGTGTTGAGACACGTGTTTTTTAATTTTTTTTATATCTTTTTATTTGGTATTCTGGTTACTAAAGCCTTCTTTTAAAAAAAATCTTTAAAGATTATACTTTTTTATATTTTATTTTAACGTGTCTTTCGAATAGAAAGAAGTGGTTAGAGCCAAGTTCCTCAAATGTTCACTTTTCTCCTATATAAAGGACATAGTGGACAGATTTACAATGGAACCTAACAACGTACTTGGCCTGTTCAAAATGGGAAAAAGTTTTTACGTTTTCTTTTGAATATTAATTTAAAGTGAGAATCGAACCTGTACCCATCACATATTTTTTTCGATCATTAAAAAGTATTTACGGTATATTTAAAAACAATTAACTCGAACGTTAGAAAAACAATCATAAATATCTTATTAAGACATAAATAATACTATGTTATTGCCATCATTGAGTTGTGCCAGACTTATTTGATCTCCATATCCATATCAAATGCTGCTGTACCAAGGCCATTATATATGGTAATTGTGCTATAGTACAAATATAAAATTCCACAATAAAGCTGAGATTTAACAAGCAATCAAACAACTTTGTTGTTTTAGATACAAATTATACTGTAGGCATCGATGGTATAGCCGTATGGGGTACACTTAGAAACTATTAGGGAATCATTTTACAGGTGAGCATTTTTATGGGGGTCTAATGAAATAATTGTGGAGGTAATAACATATAATAATACATTTTAAAGTGTTCAAATAAAAGTTTGAGAACAGTAAAGGTTTACGGGGGGTCTTGTATGTGAAATTTATATAACTTTAACTTTCTCTTACTCTAAGCTCTCACACACACACAACGCTTTCAGTCACACACACAAAGCTTTCAGTCATGAAGAAAACGGTTATGAAGAAGAAGTTTTAGTAAAATGTCGTCATAGTGCAGTAGAGCTGTGTACGAGATATAATGAATGTGGATTTGAATTCCATTTAAGTCACTTTTTAAATAATTTTATTTCTTTAAAGAGTATGGTGTTGCAAATAAATACTCACAAGAAAATAATTGTAGAATAATGTTTTTCTGCTATCTTGCAAAATGCTTACTAATAATATAAAAATATAATGCCTAGATATATATTTATTTTAACTAATTTTCAAATAATGCATTTTTAAAATTACTTTCATATTATAGGTACATAATATATACATCAATATCTATTATACTATTTATCAAAACAGTAGAAAAATTTAAAATATTAAATGTACAGATAGTACATTTAATATTTTTATTTAAAGCCAATTAAAGATGATTAAAAGATAGTGACGTAATATAATTTTACTTCGGTACTATTAGACATTTTTTTGGTTTTTTTTTTGTTGTATTTCTATTAATATATAGGCTGTAATTCATTTTGAGCACTGCCACACCTGAGGCAGAATCATAGTCATGCAGCTAAACTTAAATGCCGCCTTAGCAAAGTTTACTAAGCGTGATAAATATTTACTATTGTCTATCGATGTATAACAAATCTAGGATCTAGACTCTCACTTGCCAGACTACTTAGACTCACAAGTTATAGACTAGCTAATTATAACAAATAAAGAAATAGCGAACTAGGAAAAATTGTCTAGTTTTCGATGACAAATAAAAAAAATTGAAGTATGACACAGGTCATAAAAACAATGCAAGTTGCGGGCGTCTAGTCTTGTCATTAATAAAATAAATTAAAAAAATATATAAACAATACACAGACTCAAAACAATAACAATCTCTTCAATTTCCATACATATACTGATATTATGAACTCTGGCATCCAATTCAAGACGTAGATTGTTTGAAACCAATGCAACTAGTAATAAAATAACTTAGAAATGATAAAACTTACCTGATCGAACATGAAGAAATTATGACTCGGGTCCTTCAAAGTCACACATTTCACACCTGAAAATAAAAATATTAACAATAATTTAAATTTGCATATATAACTTGAGAAGTATGAATTACTTTCATTATTTCTGCTCTGGAGATACAGCGATAACAAGATACGGCTCGGCGTTGAGTCGAGCCACTAACACACAATGCCTTGAAAGGCGGAATGAAGAATATCTTAACACTACATTCCCTTTGCCTATATATACTTCTATATGCGGTATTCAGTGTGAAGCTATCAAAAATTACATATTATTATAGTTATTAAGTTAAAGATATTGCCATATTAAAAAAATCTAAGTAATTACTCTCGTAAACAGGGTAAAATTATAAATTGATCTCTATGTTCTACTTCCGTTTTAAGAATGCGCGTATATACGTTAATTACTAATCGTCTGATTCATAATACTACAGTAGTGGGTCATCTCTCTGCTCTGGCAAGACCTGCAGCGTTGAGTACCGCTTCTGGGCCACATATCTACCTTGTTATACGCTGAATAAAGCGTGAAGCTTTAAAAGCTTTTTACTATATTATAAGTTTAGAAGTTCTCATGAATAAAAAGTGAACAGCTGGCAATCAAAGAAAGTTATGCTTTGAGATTCACCGTGGAAATTGTGATCGCTACTCGACCACCATCGATTGGCAGATAATTTCAAAAGTAAGGCCGAACAAAGACCGCCGCCTCTTTGCTAAAATTTCCAGATTGCCGCGGCATGCGATAAAACCAATACGCGTGTAGTGCTGTTACTTTATAATGGCCTTTGTAATTGTTTCTTTTTTTTGTATCCAGCAAGTGTATGAAGTCAAGTTTAGAATATAGATAATAAAAGAAATTTAGGTTGATATTAATTACTTTGGATACAATACCTTTATAATAATTTAATGGCAGACCAAAAATGAAGGTCTTCACCATATGCATAAGTAACAAAATATAAGTTCTCCAAAAAAGAAAAACAATTCAAATTACAGGATAGTTAGGTTGTATACTGAATGAGAAATATGAAGAGAATATACTAAGCATTTCCTTTGCGAGTGCAGGATTCGAAAAGGCCGAATAATTCTAAAAGCCTCCTGTTGACACACAAAGCTTCAAGTTCTCGCTCCCCGACGCTGAAAGAAAGCTGAAAATTACAACATTCTGTGAAATTCTACGTTTTGAATGCTAGCACGGGGATTGAGTAGCAACTGTTATATTCTGTAATTTTTCATTTCTTCATATTTGAGTGCGCTATTCCGTAAGAAATTTTCATGTAAATATTTATGAAAATTGTTTGTATAGAACTAATTTTCATCTGCGGCTTCACCCGCTTGGTCAAATCGTCGCGCAGGGGGTTACATCTACATAAAAAACCATTAAGTCGTTATATTGTCCATAGCCTTCCTACATAATAAATCAAACACATAAATAGGGATTTTTATCTGAACCTGAGTTCCTAATTATAACGTCCGATCAACCAAACGCTCCAACTTCATAATATTTATAAGTATAAGTGAAATCGAAATTTTGTTAATATATTGTATATATACCTGTATATGTACCTGTTAGATATTATTTAAGCAATTTAGGGAAAATGTAACGTGTAGTTCAACCACTCTGTCCAAAAATTCTTCAAAAAAATGTAAAACAAATTACAGAGTAACTTACCACTAGCATTCTCTGCATAATACGTAACGACAAAAATACATAAAAACAAAATAAGCAAATCATTATAAAGAAGCTTGTTTTCTAACAAAATGTTATAATTAATACAAATTCAATAGATAAAATCAACCATTCATAATTGGCCAACGACCAGTCCACGATATCAGCTATATAAAAGACAAAGTGTCAAGATGAAAGGGGCCGACGGCGATTGTCGCATTGTTTCTTCACTCGTTAGCCGAGGGAGATTTATTTAACGATTAATTGTAGTTCAAGGCATGGAGGCGTACTAAGTGGCCTTCATTTTTTATTGATATTGTTATAGACTGAGCGCGGCGTTTAGTTCCGCTATACAGGCGCATAATAAATACGCATTGTATTCACATTGGTTTCTATCTAAAAAATATAGTTTTATATAAGTATTTTTTAAATTATTTATATTGATTTGTTAGACTTCTTAAATTTCTCCCAATTTTGTTAAAAATGCGATTTCCATGAGACGGGTTCAAATCCCGCTGCGTATAGTATTAATCCATAAATATTTAGTATAGACACACTTTGTATATATGTTAAGTAATTAAATTTGGCAATATTTATAAAAAAGGATTTGAGAATTATAACTAAAACAAACATGCAAATATAATTTTCACCAAAATGGAGAAAAAATTATCTATATTTTCTATGTACCCTTTTGTAAATTATCATTTAATATAAATATAAATATTTTTCTAAATAGTTTTTACTATAGCAAAAAAGTTCCAACGAGATGCTACTTCAACAACTGTCAATAAAATTTGAAGTGCGATAACGTCATACTATAGGTAAGGTCATGTTAGGGCAACAGTATAAAATACAAATACATATAGGAGGTATGTATGTAGTAAATATTAAAATTACAATATTAATATAGTGAAGCTATGTTTATGATTCTTGTATTTCCTTACTATTCATTAAAGTAGAAATGTTAGATATTAAAGATATAAAAAGAAAAATATAAAAAAAAAAATTATGGCTTAGACTAAGTTTGTCTTTCGATATTATGTCACACATAATATCTCTTTCATCTGAAAGTTTTTTCCTTTACGCTCTCCGCATATAGCAGGGTATATAGAACCTAGTGATAAGACACTAGCACACACTAAATATCGGAACTCAACCCGAGTGGGGATCGAACCCACGATCGTCGCATTTACAATCAGACCCCGAGCGGACTCATTAACATTATACCTATATATTATAGTCATTATCATTTATCATTAAGTTTTCTTTACCTACTTTACGAAACTGTAAACGACGATAGTAAAAAGCTCAGAAGCTCTTTATAGAGACGCAAGATGAAGCCGTATTTTCTCATCCTGCCGTAATTGTAACAATAGAACGATTACTTATTCAAGTTAAATGGTTATATAGCTTTAACTGATTTATCTCGCGATGTTTTTTAAAATATTTTAGAGCAGGCATAAAAAAATTAAAATTGAACGTAGCTAATGGGGAATTGAACCCCCACTTCTTGGAGTAACAGTTTAAAACTATTAGAAATTACTTAAGATATTTTGTAATTTTGACTTGTTACAAGAATCTTCGTGAATAAATCTTTGATAATAGTACTTGTTATCTATATATATACATTACTATATATATAATACATTAAAGATACTGTGAATATTTTGGGATCTCTTTCTGGTCATTATTGACAAATTATTATAGTAATTTTTTTGTTGCCTGCTTAATGTTGTTGTTGTAATAATAACAATAACTTTTTTTTTCCCTTTTAGAGGCATTGTGTTCTGTCTAAAATATATTATATTAAAAAATTAAAAGTTATAAGTTGAGGCTGTCATGAAACAGCGGCACAGACTGACTTTAAATGCGTATTATTCTAATTTAGTCATTCTAGTACAATTACAAATATCTCGAACAGTAGGCGGAAAGTGGAGAACGGAGAATATTAACACTAGCTATCCTGGTATCGCTTATAAAACATCTTACCTACGCAAGTATGCCATACACCTACATATATTTATATAACACAATCTACAATTTAAACAACTCACCTTGTCGTGTCGTCTATATTTATCAGAATAAATTAACTAAGCTCGTCATTGTCTTACGGTATCTTTTGCCTCGGGCGTTTATTAATTAAAACATCCTTATCACAACCGGTCCTGTCTTCCCACTATCACTAGTGTATCGATAGTTGTATCGATTTGATGAAATATCTCGATACAATTGATGTCTTAAGTTATCTTCTGAAATTAGACCTTTTGGTTTTGTGATGGCTTTAAGTGGTAGTGACTTCGGAACTCCATGTAATAAAAAAAAAAAACATATGTATGTATATATATATATATATATATATATATATATATATATATATATATATATATATATATATATATATATATATTATATATATATATATATATATATATATATATATATCTATATATATATATATATATATATATATATATATATATATATATATATTATCACAGTAGACATTCATTTTTTATTTACGTAATATTGGTCTAGGTCATCTAATACTATGCAGAGAGAAGTGTTGAATTAAAATATGTAAATGAAAAAAAAATATATATATAAATACCCACTTATTTTGTATTCTCATATTTCCATATATGTAACCTGGGACATAAAAACAATTCGCAGTGTATTAGAAAATAATGGGTTTTGAAAATAACCGGAAAATGCTACGCCATGGCCGGAAAGGCGTCCAGACAGGAAATAGATTTTTGAAAGTTGCCTATAGTGTTGTGTTTTTGTTTCGATCAGCTCGTTATACGTTTTAAATTACTAGGGGACGTTTCGTATTTATTTGACGGTAAAAAAATAGCACGGCCCATATGGCACTTTATATGGAATATAGTAAACTATTATTGTAGCTTCATTATTCTAGCTAACAAACATAGGGAAATAAAAAAATAAAAAAAACCTACAAACATGCTTCCAGTTAAAAGCTATCCCACTGGGCAATGTTGAATACCACAGAGTGCGATTTTAAAAACGAATTATTTAAATACTGTAAGGAGTATTTGGAAGGTCATACTTTGCTCTTATTCATTTTGCCAATATTATTTTTGCTCTGTAGTGACATCTTGTGGAAAGTATTTGAATAACAAGAAAGTATATTTTTTGTACTCAAATACTGACGTGTACAATAATTTTATACCGCGTTGCGTAAAATGTACGTTGTATCGCCATCTAGCGGTGACTTTAAAACAAATTTGTATTAAAAACTGTTTAGTAAGCATTAGCGTAGTGCTAATATTTATCTAGGTATATAGTTTTATTAAGTTAACTTTAAATTGTTATTTTAACCGACTTACAAAAAGGAGGAGGTTCTATTTTTGACATGTATATATATTTTTTTATATCGATTAATTTTTCCTTGCTATCGTGGTGCAGTGACTGGCTGTATAGCTTCGATTCCCACTTAGTGGAATTATTTTAATTTTCATGCTTTGGTAAAAACGTAAAAACTATCTCTCTCTCTCAGGAGTTCAGAGTGTCTTAAAAGTAGAATACAGTGAACATTAGTTATAAGTGTAGATAAAAAATAGTCAAAATTTGTGAAATAACAATCTGACTTTTTGAACTGAGATATTTTTTTTAATTAATAACAAGTTTAGATTACAATAAATTTTATATATAAACTAGGTAAAAGTAAAAAATAAAAAAATAAAACGCTTGTGTAAACGAAAATAAACATATTATATTTCAATGATTTACGTTTATATCTTTTTAAGATGTCCTTAAGATATATTTATGTATGCATAAATGTGATTTAAAGATTATATTGTTTTTAAATGTAATAACACACTGGAGTGTGTTATTTTTATATGAGATTTACAACTTGGCTTTCAATTATGAAGACGATCACAGAACAGAATCAGTTCTGCTTTCTAATATCATTTAAAGTTATATTTATATCTTCATATACAATATGTACATATAGGTATATATATGAACTGACAATAGCCTTCTAGTTGCACTATCCCTTAAGACTCTTTCACCCAATATAAGGCAGTAACTAATTTATTTCATAATAAAAATTAGAAATGAATTTTTTTATACAGTGACTGTTAAGTATAAATAAAATATACATTTTTAATTTTGGCAACGTGGTTTTAATGAGCAGTTAATATAACATAGAATTGCTAAACCAGTTTTAGCCTTGTACTTGTTGACATAAAAGCTATAATTCTACAGTATTTTTATACAGAAGCTTAAGATCTCTTACGTCGCTTGACCTTATTGACATGATTCACACTATGTCGATAGATTTTAAATTCAAACACATATTATATTTTATTGTTTCGAAGAAATGTAGATAGTTGGCCATCATGTTTTTTTTATAAGAAAGAAACCATTTTTCATTGTTTTTTTTTGATTTTTTGGTATATTCTTGTATCCGGGAATTATATAAGGTTTAAATATTGTAAATATTTCAAGCATCATAGAATACTTTAGATGTGACTAACAAAACTGTGGTGAAATAAAATTACAAGTAGATATATAAGATATACATATACTGTATATATCTGTAATACAACAATATATTTCGATGATTTATATACATAACGAAAATGCAAAAAAAGAAAAAAGAACTCGACCTTGTCGATGATGTCGATTATAAAATGAAAATGGTCGAGTAGAATGCACCTCCCGGAGGATATAAAAGTCGATTATTGTAAAATGTATATCAAGACTTATAACTTTTGACCCTTTGTTACTCTATCTATGGATAAAGTGCAAAAATACAAGAAAAAAAAGAAGTGTCACGCAAGAAATTGCCTAAACTTAGCATAATAGTCTGCGGAATTCAGGCGCAATTTTAGAACTATTTTAGAACTATTTCTTATCTAGATTTACAAAGATCAATTAATTTTAATTAATATATTTACTAATTATATATCTGGCAAGAAAATCAAGAATACCAAAATCTTGCAAATTATTCAAGTTTCAATATAATGTATTAAAAGCTAGAAATAGTGATTTAAGTTACCTTAAGGATGTTTTAAAATATATACTTAAATATAGGGAATATTGATCCGCCCAATTTTCGATACATAGAATGTTGAGTGGCGGAACTCAACGCCGCGGTTTGTATAAAAATAAGAAAGTGATTTGAAATTAAATTAATGAAATTACGATGATCTAAACATATACTATAATATATAAATCAAACAATCCAGTAAGACTTAGACTTAGATTCGAACCCTTTAATCGAAATCTTACTTCACACTAACTACACCACTGATAGGTACAGTCAAAACTAGTAGGTATATGAAGATTTATTGAGTACTTATTTTTTTCTTCACGTTATATCTCTGTTAACTGCAGGGTAGGTGCAGATACCTAAGTGCCAAACCACTCTATTTCCCACGTATTGAGTAGCGGAACTCAACGCTGCGTGTGATTACCAGAGCGGAAAAAGAAAATAATTAATTCCCCTAGACGGTAATCAAACCCAGAACCTTTACTTTCATTGTTAGATTTACTAGTCAGTTTATATAGCTATTTAGAGTTATGATAACAAAGTTATCGCTGGCCATGACTAACCAGACAGATGTGGACAGAATGAGGTTGTGAATATTTTAAATGCAATCTCCAGTCGTCCGCCACTAAACTTGCTATTGTTAAGAATCCAATTCTGCTTGCACTATTTTACAGTGGAAGCGACTATTTTTAACGTATATAAAAAAATTAAATATATTTATATAATTTTAATATACTTTAGAGGTTGTGTAATTTCACTAGATTCATAGATATTTTTATGAGACTTCAACATTTTTTTTATTTCAACGTGTCTGCTTGCATACAGCGGCAAATTAAATCTATAAGAATATTTATATATATTGCAATATTTGGGTTTGATAACATTATGTTATACTATATGATTTTGGTTCTTACTGTATGTGCTTCTACTGTCTTAACTTAATATATCATACATTTTATATATTTGTCTAAACGTAGGAAAGATATGCAGGTTTCAGTAATTATTTTATAAGTCATTGAATATTTATAAAAAAAAGCCTATTCCATAGTGGTGTACCATGAGTCACCTCAGAGATGATGTTTGCTCCTAACAATAGGCGCCTAACAATATCCTTTGTCAACCCTCCATCAACCTGTTCGAGGAATATGTATGAAGCGAAATGGGTTTTCCAGACGCTGAGTGAAACGAGTACACAGTGAAAGCAAAACAAGTGCATATAATATATATATATATATATATATATATATATATATATATATATATATATATATATATATATATATATATATATATATTATATATAGATATATATAATAAGTATAGCCTACTAAAAAGTTAGCCTCGAGTAAATATTAATGTCCTAGAGACATAAGCTGAAAGCGGTAGGCTCAGTTCTCCTCTAGAACAGGTTAATTGAATGAGATTTGCCGTTTCATAGTCCATGCAAACGTACATTATTTATAAATATACGTTTATAACTATTGTATGTTTATAAATGTGTAAAGAATTTGGTGGTAGTCTTATTTATTCGAAAAAAATCTTACATATTTTGCTTTAGAATGTGAAATTCTACGCTGTTTTAATAACCGAAAGAACATTTGTAACACATGTAATATATACATATATATATATATATATATATATATATATATATATATATATATATATATATATATATATATATATATATATATATATATATATATATATATATATATATATATAATATATATATATATATATATATATATATATATGTATATATATATATATATACTCCCGAGAATCTATGTATTAAATGGTAAGTGAAGAAAAACTTGGACTGCTTTCAACAAACATTGTATGAATTAAGTAATATGAAATTTGGTATACCTAAACTTCATATGGTAAAGCAGTGCAGAAAGTCAATAAATTTATAAATTAAATACATTAAAAATATTTAAATTATGTAATAACACACACACGTTTGACTTTTTGGTATAAGGTGACATATACGTTGCTACAGCAACGTGTATTTTCGCGTCAACGACTCCTTTTTCAAATTATTAAGCATAATATACACTAAAAATGCTTATTGCTCCATAATCCTGTCTTAGTCTACAAAAACTCTAACATTATGTAAATTAAGTAATTATTACACTTTTAAGAAATGAAACAAATACACTTGTATTATATGGCCAATTATTTTAATTTAATTATAGATAACATTTTTATTGCTAACCTGATTAGGATGAATGGTATGTTTGTATGTATATATATATACGATATTAGGTAATTCTATTAATTGTTTTTGCGTAACATCCGGACATTAAGTTACCTTGTATTGTGGAATTAAAATAGGTAGGTTAATTTTATTATACTGTGCTAATAGTGTCACTTAAAGTCACCATATGATTCCGCAATAAATTTTAGGCCTTTGTAGCACAAAGCAGGCAGTAGGCACACCTTCTAACTGTAAATGCAATGGTCGCAGGTTCGATTCCCACTCGTATATTGGGCAGATTTTGGGAACTGTATATAATTTATATTTTAATAAAGCTTTTCAGCTGAACTGTATTAATCAAATAATTGAGAACAACAATTACATGTGGCATTTAGCAGAAGGGCAAACATTGTTAGTTGTTAGAACAGCGAGCAACAATAGATTACGCTTTATGGTATTATTAATCTTAGATCTAGGTTGAAGTGTATTAGCATAGTTATTATTTATATGGTCAAACCATTTTTGAAATTAAATGAATATTGCATTCAAGTTCTTAACATGCTGTCTGGTGAAACATAGCTTAGTTGAGTTGAGTTCCATTACTTTATGTAAGTTATTTTTTTATCTAATAAGCTGTTTTAATAAAATAAGCTATTTTTGTATCTCTAAGACAAATACTCGTATACTATTAACGGTTTTAAAAAAATAACTTTCTTCGAAAATTAATTAATTTATAAAACCACACACGAATCCAATGAAGTTTTTAAAAATTCCCATAGCATTTAGTGTCAAGGCCGGCGTCGCTTGCAAGTGGCCGGCCATTTAGAGAAGTTTGATTTGCATAATCTTTATTTAATTGTTTATAAGCTTTAGAGTTGATTTCAAAATTCACGTCTTATCTCATAATTCTTGAACACCTGTCTAAGTACAGCTATGGGCAGGTTGTGTTTTAGTGAACGGTTTTAATTGGAAATTACTTTTGGGATGTATGGGAAAAGTTTTAATGTTAAATTTTAATGCTATACGTATATCTAACTGTATTTTGATATTTCTATTATGATTTAATGTATGGCTTATGTATAAAGTTGAATTTGCTACTCAAGCCCCAAATTTATATTATTTAGGCGGAAAGCGTAGAACAGAGTATTTTGTTCTGTAATATGTTGATAGAATTTACATTTTTTGTGTGTGTGTGTGTGTGTTGGTACATTTTGATTTTTACTTGCAGGTTTAGTATTTACTTATTTCTCGAGAATAGAAGCAAATGGACATTTTATATACATACTAAATACCCAAAATATAATATTATGTAAAAAGTCTTTAGAACTGACAAAAAAAATATTGATTTATTCTTTAATATTATAAGCACTTCCACGAAATAAACTTGTGCATGTACTAACGAGATATTTTAGATAAGATTTCGCGTAACCATTCAACTGAACGTAAGTTAGCATTGTTATAAAACACTCTACACCAAACGCTTTAACTCTAATACATAAATATATGAAAATGAGTTTTAAGTTCAGCGTATAGGTTGTATTTTACACTTAAAACATTAAATGCTAGTACTAATATATAGATATTGTCATTGTGAAAAATTGATTTATGTTGCGTATCTGTTAAATTGTTGTATTGTTAGGTGGAATGTAGGCAGGGCTGGGGTGTGAGGCCAATGAAATCTTTAACCTGTTGTTATCTATATCACTTTGGGTGCTTGATAAGTGCTAAATTATAAAATAGTCAAAGGTCCATGATGTATACCTTGTAAGCTTTTACTTATATCTACCGTTATCTCATAGATAGAGCTTAGATTTGTATATGATATATGACACATGACACCTTCTAAAGCCTTAGGTAATATTGCACTGCAGCTACTGCGGGTTACATCGAAACGATTAACGTGATGTAATATATATTATATGTGAGATATGATGTAATCTCGTTAGTCGATAGCGTATAAAACTTCCTTAATCCATTTAACTATACAATAAAAAAGAATAATATTTTTAAGGAACGACTAGTTCCTGAGATAAGCGCGTTCAACCAAACAAAACCTTCATATGTGCAATACAAGCATAGAAATATAAATTTATAATAAAGCAATCTAGTCTTACTTGCCTGTATGTTACTTTAATAACGAACGTTTCATACAAGATATAGAATACAGTGTAAAACATACGAACAGGTTCATTTGAAGCGATATTACCTATCACTGTTACCGATTAATTATTATGTGATCGTAGCGATCGATCATAGGCGAGGCGCCAGTCTGATGGGTTGCTTTTACATGAATAAATTTAAATCGATTTTTTTATAGAATATAGGTTTTATACTTATTGTTTTATCTAAAGTGTCAGTTACTTGTTTAGGCAGTAGCTTTATTTGGTATGTTAAATATTTGTGGAATAAATAGAACGATAATAACGTAGTGTTGAGACACCCTGTTTCCCATTTTTTTAAGTATTTTAATTATAGCAAGTTTTAAGCAAGTTTTTTAAGTATAGCGAATCGAGTGATATCACCTAGCTCATAATATTATTTGCATTTCATTCTACATCACAGGTATCTATGGTATATTATGTAAGTATGTATGCAAACTTTTTATTGAGTATGTTCTTGTAGTCTTGCAAAAATCACTTTAGTAAACAATCTCCTTCGTGTGTTCTTCATTAAACAGACACGCTCGAAGCGTCATATCTGAGAAATTGAACAGAACATCTCTATGATATTGCTAATATTTGCAGAGAACTAGAAGTATACACTGTTTCAATAATTTATATAATATTAATAATTTAATTTTAAAATTAATTTGTAATAAATGTTTGCTTTACACACAAACTATTGAAAACGGTGAAAGTTGCTCAATTTGAATTCAACAGTGTTATACATTTAGATTTCATAACACGTCCTTCAAAATAATATGTTTAATTGTATTATATACTATATATATACTATATATATATATATATATATATATATATATATATATA
This sequence comes from Dione juno, assembly GCA_037127375.1. Lineage (NCBI taxonomy): Eukaryota > Metazoa > Arthropoda > Insecta > Lepidoptera > Nymphalidae > Dione > Dione juno. The sequence goes on along the minus strand of JAXRJS010000091.1, from coordinate 3,138,522 downwards.
TATATATATATATATATATATATATATATATATATATATATATATATATATATATATATATATATATATATATGTATATATCATTGAAGTATGGTATGATTTCATATAAAATTAGCATATTTGTAATAAAATGGTTTTGGATTACATCACGTGGTTGCGATTGTTGGTGATTCCCACAATGAATTATATTTAGATGAAGTAGAGCAACTTGTCGAATGACCATTGGATTATATAGGATGTTTATTTAACTCAATGCCTGTATATTTGCAAGTATTTAAGTAACAAATGTTGCAGGATCAAGTCCTGTGTGGTTTTGAGATAAATTTATGGACATATCGTTAGAATAGAATCGATATGAATATCGATGAATTTTAATTTTTGATGATTTTTATTTACAATTATAACTCATATAAGTAATATGAACATATACTTTTAAAACTATTTATAAAAAAAACTCCAATCAATTCTTATATTTTTAATTATAAAAATAAGTTCATATCATATAAATATTACTATATAAAAAATAAATAAAGAATTTTACACATCCTCTATAACGTTACAAGTCTACCCACAGTCCACTCGATCACGAGAGTGGACGTCCCTTGCGAAACTGTGAACAATCGCGATCTGCAACCTGTAAGCTCTTAAATAACATGCCTCATTTATATTGGTTCGATATTAAATATAGTAACTAAAGTATTTAGTTAATCGTTTTTATAATATATATAATTTGAGTGTATCTATGCATTATCTATATACATATATATCAAGGGACATTAAAAATATTTCAATATAAAAAAGTTTAGAGTAAAAATATTTCATCGGAAAATCACAGCAGCGCCACTGGCAAAACCTTGTCCGGAAAGCTAATGCCATATATATCTACTTTTTTATGTGGATTTTAGATAGATTTTACAACATCTTTTTCTTTACAAGTTTTGGATTTGTAAATTTGTATTTGTAGCTTAATATTTCATATATATATATATATATATATATATATATATATATATATATATATATATATATATATATATATATATATATATATATATATATATATATATATATATATATATATATATATATATATTATAAGCTTTGTTAAGAGATTTTATTCTACATAAGTGTTTTTGTGCTCTTTGTGTTTAGTGCTCCTATATTATTATTATTATTATTAGACCCGTTCACATCATCTCAGTCTAATTTTTTGCACGTTCAATAATTAATTATATTTTTCAAGAGTTTCGACATCGACGTGTTGAAGTATCTTGTAAAATTAAGTTTTGAAGGTCGTATATACAAATATATGTGGAAATCATTTTGCAGAAAGAGGATCTTAAAAATATTCTTGTACTTTCTTTCTTTTAACTCCACGCTTTCAATCTTTAATGGAGGATAGACAGAAAAAAATCTTTTGTCTAGAAACACTATTCTGTGCTTTCCGGCAAATTTAAAAAAATAATTCCATCGAATAGAGACCAAGTATTATATATGTATCAAATATTCACAATAAATTGATTTAAAACTAACTAAATATGATTCATTTTCTATGTAAATATTACAATAAACAACAACGATATTTCATAAATAATAAATTTATGTTTTGATTAAAATATATAAATAGATCAATATTTCATATTTTTATTATACTTATTACATATTATAACAGTATAATATATATACCATTCCAAGATTATAAACACGTCAAAATACTGCATAAAATTATAAATAACTTTATTCTTTGATTTTTTTACTCCACAAGAGCTTTTTTTTACTTCTTCATTATTTTCTTATACAATGTTTAACAAAGACGACAGTACTTCTATATATCGATAATAACCTAATCATAAGTTACAATGATTCATACAAATTGTAAGAGTCTAATTCACATAACAATCGTATGTAATTTGAAAAGTCACGTTTATTTATATCTTTAGTTTTCTTTAAAATATTCCACAATAGAGCCGTAACACGGATTTGGGTATAACCAACGTTTACAATACATAGTACGTGTGATTCGTAGTCCAAGCGTTGGCTACAAATTGACCTTCATTTTGTACCGTTAAATGATGAATCTATAGATCGGTTACTTTAACTTTTTAAGTGTGCAGTCAATGATAAACCAGTTACATTTCACTCAATCCAAATATTTGTTGTATCGGAGAAATAGTTTTGCAGATCATTCTATATTATATTTTGATTTATATTCAATATACCTACATGATATATTTAATAGTTAACGTGTATTCCATAAAAGAAATTGAAACAAAAACCCCAATAGGCTAGAGTAAAAAGAATAAAAAACAAATCTCACCAATTATAATAAAAAGTGTTATAAAAACTGCCACATTCGTTAAAACATACAAAATATATGCTTCATCATTACTTATATTTACAAAATAACATAACATATAAGTGTTAATTATAGAAGTAAAGAATTAATTAAAAAGAAATTAATTACTATAATAAAATACGAAACGCGGCCATTATTTACAGTCGGGCCCTCAGCTACACCAATTGTACGGCTATTGGTACATCTTGATTGACAGATGATGTTTCTATCGAATACGATCAAGCCTTTGATTTTGATCGTTAATCATTCATACATTAGCTTCTATATTAACACACTGTTGCATAATTACTCAATAATACGTGTATGTACTTGTTCATAATATATACTAGTTTCTGCATGCTATGTCGTTTGCTATAATATATAAATATACTTTAACTATTTTATAAATGCTTTATATATATATATATATATATATATATATATATATATATATATATATATATATATATATATATATATATATATATATATATATATTTATATATATATATATATATATATATATATATATATATATATATATATATATATATATATATATATATATATATATATATATATATATATATATGTATATATATTATATATACACTCCACTACTATTTCGTCGCTTTTTTTTCCCGATTTCGGGACACTGCATGATGATTGGCTGAACTCAATGTTGCGATTTATCTTATCAAAAAAGACAAAGAAAAAGATTTACTCTGCCGACTGGAATCAACCCTACAACCTGCGTTTACAGTCAACATTAAACCACTGTGCCACAATAGTGAATAAATATACTTTTATATTATATATAGATATATCTATATATATATATATATATATATATATATATATATATAATATATATATATATATATATATATATATATATATATATATATATATATATTATAATATATATATATATATATATATTATATATATATATATATATATATATATATATATATATATATATATATATATATATATAATATATATATATATATATATATATATATATATATATGTATATATATTATATATACACTCCACCTACTATTTCGTCGCTTTTTTCCCGATTTCGGGACACTGCATGATGATTGGCTGAACTCAATGTTGCGATTTATCTTATCAAAAAAGACAAATGCAAATGATTTACTCTGCCGACAGGAATCAACCCTACAACCTGAGTTAAACTACAGTCAAACATTGAACCACTGTGCCACAATAGTAAATAAATTTACTTTTATATTAATTACAAAATCATCTATATATACATACATATTTTATTAATATAAATAGATATAGCTTCTATCACAGTTTCAAAACGTTGGCTAATAGTGACTAATTGTTATGTAAATTTCCTACAATACACTTGCAATGTAAGGTCTCGTGTTATTCAGAAGTAACATGAATACGATTTTAAGTTATTTAAAGGGCACTTGTTTTTCTCCTTGTTTCACTCAACCAAATACATTGAGTGCATATTGCATAGCTTGGTGATTCTAACGATTCATGATTTTAATGATTCATATCGTTATAAAAGAATCAATTAGCGTTAAAGCGCATATCGTTCAAAATTTATCCATAGTTAAGTAGTGTCTTCTCTCTCTTCTTTTAGTGAAAATGTAATATGACTATTATGAAACAGTTTATGTTTTGTCATCTATATACGCGCGATGATTATGAGTTCAATTTCTATTCAGGGGAAGAAATTGTTTCTCAGTTCTGATAAAACCAAATGCAGAATTGAATTTCACTCAAAATGCCTCCATTTTTGGCAGAAAGTGGAAAACGGAATGTTTCGACACTAGATTTTCTATGGTTTCCTCATTGCTCTTTAAAGTATATTAGATTTAAGCTTCCATTATATAAAAAATTAAACTAGTTGTGTGTATGTCACACCATTACTTGGCGAAAATATTTAGAAATTATAAATGATTTGTAATTTTTCGCTCCACATTTGATATTGAGAATTGCATTGTCACGGACATATTCACTTTAGGCAGAAAGCTAGAAGAAGTTATTGTACAAATTAAAAGAAATATATCAAATATAAAAATTACGACATTTTAACTATAGTATGAAATTATTACGTTTATTTAAATTATATTATAATTTAAACATTATATTATGTATTATATTATAATATATAAATATATTCGTGTCAATTTATTTTTTATTAAATATAAGAGTCGGTAAGTAAAGCATACCAAAACAACGCTAGCTTTGCAACTTTCAAAAGCCCGGAGGCTGTATGTTACGATCATCTCTTACAAATGTTGTTTTGTAAATAGCAATCATCTAAGTATGCACTCGACATTGTATATTTAATTATTATACAATTGCACAATTCGGGTATACCCACGTTTAGTACAATTATTTGCAAAAAAATTGTTATATTTAATAATTTATTCATCGATTTTTTACATTTAAATAATATTTTTAATATGAAACTTTAATTGAGATTTTTTGGTTGTATATTTATTTATATGTTTATACCGTAAAAAACTTTCGTATTAACTTATAACTTATATACATACATATGTGCTCTCTACAGATTTTAACATTTTCAAGTTATTTTCTAAATATATATAAAATGTTATATTCACAATGCACAATACACAGCATATGCTTATAATATAAAAAAAAATATTGATTTAAAGGGACATTGTTGCGCATAGGCAAGGTGTCGTGACGACGTGTGTGACGGTTGGTGGCATGATTTCCACTGGACGAAATGACTTATTTTCATTTTCTCGCTCTGGTAACAAGACAAAGCTCAACATGTCCTGACTCGAATTCAAACATAAAACAGAGAACGAAGAGTCTTATCTCTAGAGGCGGGATACAGTGTGAAGATAAAGAAGAAAAAAAAAGAATAATATATAACTCTTAAGTCTGGCTTACTTAAAATATAATTCGTAGTAACGTTACGAAAGGCGTGACGAAGCAAACAATCGACTCTCCAATTCTAAAAAGAAAGTTGACAGCTTGTAAATAGTACGTACCTATATGGTATATGACGTTTATTGTTTTTAAATTGTTCATAAATTTGATAGTTAACATAACAAACGGATAACAAGGCTGTGAAAGTGGAAACGCTTAAATAAGCATTTTGATATAAAAAACATATTATTCTAGAATATATTTTACTAATCAATCTCTCTTTCAATTTCTTTGATTCTTAAGAATTGGCTTATAAATTAATATTGCCTACAAGAATAATATTTATTATTTATGTAAATTCATATATTTAAGTATATGTAATATATGTAAATAATATGTGTTATAAAAAAGTATACTTTCTTTATTTTTACAGGAGGTCCTTGATTTTCCAGACGAAGTAAATATTCTACTAAGGAAAATCTATGCTGACGTCATCATGGTGCAATGAAATAGTGTCTGAAACACGCAAAGGTTGTGGGTTTGATTTCACTCTGTGGATTTAATTATTTTAATTTCTTAACCCTAGTGAGTCCAAAATCTGGTGTTATAATTAATCATTGTAATGTTTGCTGGCTACTTTTTAATAAAAAAGAAATATATATATATATATATATATATATATATATATATATATATATATATATATATATATATATATATATATGTATATATATACATACATATATATGTATATATATACATACATATATATATATATATATATATATATATATATATATATATATATATATATATCTATATATATATATATATATATATATATATATATATATATATATATATATATATATATATATATATATATATATATATATATATATTATATATATATATATATATATATATATATATATATATATATATATATATATATATATATATATATATATATATATATATATATATATATATATATATATATATATATATATATATATATATATATATATATATATATATATATATATATATACATACCTCAATAACTAATTTATCCTTTATATTCTCATGTCATCAACTCATTATGTAAAAAGTCCAAATATGTGATTGACATGATTGCACTTTTGTTCTACGTATCGCAATTTTTTCTTATATGATATCATAAAGCGCAGCGTTGAGTTCCTTTACCTATACAATACCTCGAAAACGATACAAAATTAAAACATTGAGTGATTGATCACTATTTAAGAAAAAATCACTAAATGCTAACACCCACCCGTTCGTACATGGTCATATTACTTAGCCATCTATGAATATGCATTTTCAATGCAAATATCTAAGTAAACATCCAACACGGTGGGCTCTAGCTATTGTCAAACGCCTTTTGTTTGTCACTTTCACAATTAGTACGTTCACATGTGTTAGACGAAAACGTCTTTAGCCCACGTATTACTTACGGTATTGAGTTATTAGATTCAAAGGTTCCGTATGTAATTAATTGATAGTATAAAAATATTAATTATATTAGTAGTAGAATTAGGTAGAGATCGTCATGGCACAGTAGCATAGTGTTTAACTGTAAACGTGACAGGTGTGGATTCAGTTTCCACTAGGGAGGGGGACCACTCATCAAATTTCAAGTCTTCAAATTGGTTGGAAAGTAAGAAACGAAGTGACTTAACACTAGGTTTCCTCTAATTACTATGCTATATGCGGGATACAGCTAGAAAAAAAACAGGTACCCTTTTTTAAAATATTTTTACTTGCGTATTTTTTTTAATAGAAATGAAAAAAAATATTAAGTGAGAATCTAATAGTGTTATGAGTGGCTTAATGCAACACCCTGATTTACCTCATCTCACCTAATATGATGTGAAAACTTTTGTGGGATTTGTAGCCGTGACTCTCACGTTCAAGTAGATACTAGGTTACTACTCTATAATAGCATAACAGACGGTAGTATTATTTATGTACACATAGACATCTATAATTTTTTTATTAATATTTTAAATAAGAGAAAATAAAGAAGTAAAAATTTTTAAATAAATAAATGGCAGATTATGTAAGTATCATAAATATTAATGTAACGATAAATAATCAGTTTTAAATCAAATATTTAACTTTATATAAAATTTTAATACTAAAATAAATTGAATTCTAAACTATTGTAACAAAATTTATTCCCAATAAAAAAGACCAATTGAAAGCTCTTAAACATTTAGTGCTTAAAGCTCAGTCAATAGTCTAGAGTCTAGACTCTTGAACTAGTCACAATAAATTTAAAGGCGGACAACCAAGCAATCCAAGCATTGACCGACAAATTAAACACCGTTAAAGTTTAACGGAACGCAAAAATCGTGTCAGTATGTAACTTTTATGATGTGAAGAGTTAGAGAAATGGCAGTGGCTAGGGTCACTATGGGTTATCCGCGGGGGGTCCCTCACTATGCGTAATCTCAAGTACCTACCTGCTATTATCAGTTTTATAGTAATTTAATATAACGTTAATGGTGATATTATCTTTGCGTAGTTGTTAAGTGGTAACATTTATACGATAGTTCTAGGTTTGATGGAGACTTGGGCAAATTTTCTATAAAAAAAGTCGGATTGTTTTTATATTTGAGGTCATTTTGGTGTAGTGGAAAAACGTGGAATGTAAACGCGGTTATGAGTTAGTTTCCCACTAGAGAGAATGAGCTATTTTTATTTTCTTACGAGAGATGAGTGTTTTGACACTAGTTTTCCTCTGCATATATAAAACGTGAAGCTACAAATAAATTTCATTGGCACAGTCGTTCTAGTAAGTTATATAAAATGTGGCCTTGGATTTTATCATACAAGACATAATCCTTCTAATTTAGGCAAAAAATAGAGAAATTCTTTGATTTCCTTTGCCTGTAGTATATTAATGTACACACAAAAACTAAAATTATTGTATATCTTTTAGGAATAAGAAGTGAATGTATATATGTTGTTGCTCAGAATGTAATTTTTAAAGCTCACAAAATAATCAAAATTCTGTAAATATATTATTTTCAATTATTTATCATGATTTTTCATAGACAGAAATCTCTATATATATAAATGAACTACGTACATCGTACAGTGATATGAAATAACAAACAGGAAATGGCAGTGGCGCGGGTCAATTTAGGGTTACCTGCGGGTGGTCCTGGCTTAAGCAATTATTTGATTAATCATGCGTCGTCAGATAAATGCTAATAAACGTTTGATATATCTAAGCTGAAAATTATATACATCTTCATTTTGACCATTGCAGCGCATCAAAGCGATTGTTGTAGGTTCAATTCCCACTTAGGGGAATAAATTACTTTCATAGAATGGATTACGTCACTCAATATGTCGAATTCAGATAGAAAATGAAGAACGCGTTGCTGGGTAAAGCGTAAAGCTACAAAATATATTCTTATATACATAGTATATTTCACTTATCCATTTTTGTAGTTTTTTTTTATTTAGTTAAGGTAAAACTTAGGTAATATATACCTGAGTTTTACCTTAAGCGACCCCCCTTTAAATACATATCAGCGCTCGCCCCCGCTGTCCCAACTCCTGTCTCTCCTTAGCCAATTTCGTTGTTAATGGCAGAATTAATACCGTAGTTTACCCGGAGAGTACTTAGGTGAATTCTATTGATACTATGAGAGATGCGTTTTCAAGTTACGAAATTGAAAAAGTAGACCTTTGAGGAATTTATAAGCTACCTTCATAAAATATTATATAAAACATTTTATCTGATACATTCTAAAGTAGAGGTCAGGAACTATTGTCTAATATAAAAAGTTCAATCTAAGACAACCAGTATAACGTGACCTTTCATTTTGAAATATTATAAAGGTATGCATATACATATAAATACGTTTTTTATAAGATTCTCTTGTTTTATTTAGAATATTTGGATCTGCATTTTTCGGTCGATATCCATATTGGGTAGTCTGGCGTATTTGACTAATTGGGTAATTTCAGTATTGATTTTTTCAGCTTACGTAAATATTCTTCACATTCTCATATTCGTAACTTCTTTCTATATCTAATAGTATCCTGGCAATATTATGGCAACTGTAAAAAAATTGAACATTGTTCACTCAAGCCCACGCCTCTTGGAAACAAAAGGTCCAAGTCATTAGAATATCATTGCACACAACGAAGTGTATGAAGACAAGAGGCGCGGTATTCGAGATTCGTTACATTCAATTTTTTTTACATTTTTGACTATATTATTCTTATCTTACTTTAGTGTCCTAAAGTAAAAAATATCACAAGTTTTATAAATTTTACCAAAATATTGTATGTATGTATTATCTATGTACTAAGTACTTATTAAGTATCCACATTGAATGGTGAAGCGAAAACTTAAGAGTAGTGTCAAAGTTCAAACATTATCTCACGTTAATGCGTGTGATGCGACCTTAATCAATTATAGCGGTGACCTATAGAGGTTATTGTGGCCTCTATTGTTATGAAACACAAACTTATTGTTTCTATACAGGTTTTGTATGTATTTAGATAGTTCTATCCATTCCATCTTAACCATCCAGTTATTCCATCTTAACTTGAAAGCTCGAAAGTTTATTAATGTTTCAATTTATATAATAATTGTTGCCAGTCAGATGAACCGATGACATAAAGAAGGCGGCTGGTAGTCACTGGATGGCGAAAACGAGAGATCGTTCCTTATGGCGTACCCTGGGGGAGGCGTACCCTGAGGCCTACGTCTAGCAGAGGATTGCTATAGGCTGATGTTATGATGATGATAATGTGTTATGATATATAATAGAAAAATAACTGATGGCTTCATTGACGGATGAAATGTTAAAAAAAATATATTAGAGGCAATTACGAATGTAATAAAATCTATAACAATAATAGTGGATATGAATGCTAATCTCAGCAGTGGCTGAACCGATTTACGTTACTTTTACTTTCTTATGTAGATCAAGTTGCGGGCGCTGTTAGTTTTTAAAATAAGTAGATGTATTGTTAATATTCAAAGTCAAAGGCTTCGAAGAGCTTTTTTTCTTATAATATATATGGTATTCATATATACCTATAGTGATATCCATATGTTCTCATTTGAAATTTCCATATGAAATATTTAATACTTAATACGTATCAGGATATGAACTTCCACCTCTTAAAATCTACATAAAACGCTTAACTCAATTATACTACCTATATATTTTTATCATCAATATTTCCAAAATAATCACATCAGCTATATAATCTTGCAGTAGCGGTTCCAAAACTATAGTACAAATAAAACTGCTTAGTCACACCCACATTGTTATACAACGGTAGCTGCTTTATTGAAATCACTAACTGATTGACGGTAAAAGTAACTTCTAATTACAACGTATTGATTATACAAGTGTTAGAGCAAACATTATAAAATAGAACGTATGTGACCACTTACTTAGAAAATAATTAATATAAACAAATGGTGTAGATCTGTGAAACGATGGTCGTGGATTCGGTTTACGGTCGAAGAAAATTAATACTTATATTGTTTATTTATAAAAAAAAACCGTATTAAGTATACCTTACAAGGTTCTGCTACGACATATTGTAAAAGCTAGCAAGCTTAGCTTATCTCTCGCACAGCAGGATTGGAAAAGATATAATTGTCATACGGCCTTTATTGAGCAATTCTATATAAGAATAATAGAAAGCGGAGAACGGAGTGTCTTAAGTTATATGCGTGGTAAAAGTAATAAAAAAAATCAAATGTAATTCACTATAGTGTAAAAAAACATATATGTTAGTCTACCATTAGTAGAATTAATATTATGATTTACTCATTGCTCTTAGAAAGTAACGTCAGTGAACAAAAGAAAGAACGATTTGTATAAATTGAATGGCGTATTAAATGCGTGAGTTGATTTATTTGTATGTAATGTTTTGATTTAGTTTATTGAAATAAGACCTCCTTTCTTTTAAAATCTTGCCTTTTCAATATTTATAGAAAACGTATAGAACTTTTAACGTAGCTGGACATTTTATATGTTTTATAAAAATAATTTTCCATTCTTAGTTAAAACTATCACTTTTAAACTGAACTAAATCGTTTTTCAATTGCTATTTTTTAAAATATAACTGACACATCTCCATCTTTTCTTTTTTGTTCTACGTTCTATTAAATTAAAAAAAAGCAATATTTGATAAAACTTCTTATTGGATTAGTATTTCCATGGCTTGGTTAGATTGTATTAGCGTTTGATATTTGTATAAATTATATTAACTAGCCTGCAAAAGTGACTTTTGTTTAATATTCATTATGTAGTCTTATATTATTTAATGTTTTATGTGAATTTATTTTTGTTTGAAAACTGTAATCTTCTTCTTCTAGCTAGTGCTTAGCTACGTTGACTGCACTATCCTCCTCCTTCTTCTACCAAGCATTATCCCGACTTACTTGACAGGTTCTGCTTTCCGAGTTCACCTACTCTACTTTGTACGGCCTTGAGCATGCTCAGTGGTTAGTCCATGGGCTCTCATGTCCTGCAATATGAGATCCAGCCGTCGCTTCCTTCAGCGTCCGTGGGTTCTAGCCCCAGGGACAGATATATCGAGGCACTTTTTTCCAAAATAGATGGCCACCCTATCTTAGGTGACACTCTTAGTTACTACGTCACGGACCCCAAGACGACTTCGAATGAATGTGTTTCGTATACGATCAGGCTGCGTTACACCACACATCCAACGCAGCATCTTCATTTCTGTGACGTGAAGCTCCTGAGAGTACTGGCTAGCATTCACAGCCGTATAAAACGACTGGTCGGATCATTATCTTGTGTATCAGTCCCTTGAGTTTGGGAAGTATGCTGTGATCGCAGACCACACTAGTGACCAACTATCTCTCCCAGGTAGCGCTAAAGCGCTCGTTCGCCTTATCTTTAAAACTCTCTCTCTCTCTCCCCTACTTATAAAAAAAGGTGAACAGATAGTTGGGGTAGCCCAGAAAGTGTGCTTTGGTTTATGACCCTTCTGAGCTTATTCTCATTTTACTAGATATTCTTTGCCAACTTTAGTATGTATTTAACGAAAATAAAAAATACAAATATTTTATCACCATTTTTTGTTTCTATCTTGTATAAGTAAATAATTTACAAATCCTATATTTTTACTACGGTAAATTTGAATAACAAATGGATGTTCCACAATAGTAAGTGTCAGTAAGTGTTTGATTGATTTATTGCTGCAGATAGATAAACATAAACTGGATTTCTCTATAAATTATTAATTTGTAAATTGTTCTTAGTTATGTAGTGGTATGACGTCACATATAAATTACGTATGTAGGGCTGTAATAAAAGATTTTAGGGACCCTCGAACACACCCCCCACAGGCCCTATAAGTCTTATAATAAAAACGGCTAGGTTAAGTTTTTATTAATATCACACAAGAAACGCATAAAAATTACGGTTATTTATTAAATGCTTTGCAAAAATTCTTATTCAAATGAGTTTCACCACTGAACACGCAATATCTAGAGAGGCGAAAAGCGATAAACGGAGTTTCTTAACTCGCCTCTGCCTTTCGTGCTACAAAAAAAATTACCTAAGTCATTAATATACTATGATACATATATGTACATACTAAAAAAATTGATATTAGCTCTCCACCGATCTATCATTGGATCTGTTGACCCGCGTTTGTCAGAACGCCTGCGCATCTTTCATTATATTATCTTGAGTAACAGTCTAAGACAGCTTAACGTCTCGATAAAAAAAAAACAAACTACAGTACTTGTTCATCATTTAGTAGGTCGAATTGTAGTAATTTTCTATGTGTGAATATATTTTAAATCCTCTTACTTTCAAGTGTCAGTTGTAATGATAAGAGCGAGATTGTTATCATTTTAAGCGTATTATTTTATTTTGTGCCTCCGTATATTACGATGTTGGTAGAGTGAATTTGGAGGTAAAATACTCTATTCCATTGTAGTGTAGAGGACATTACATGATAAGTGAGATATACCAGTGTACCAAAAAGCTTTCAGAACGAAAAATTAAAAAAATATATATACAGTAGCTTATATAATTGCCTGTAGAATTTTTATTTTATAAATTTATGAGTTGAATTCCATATTTTCTGACACATTAAAGGAATTAATTTGTATTTTATTTTACGTTGTTATGTACCCATTTTGTATCTGGCATCATATCATAATATGACTATATCTTAATTTAAAAAAAATTGTCGCCCCATTTAACTTCAGTCGGGAAAAACACTTATCTTACTAGTCGAGTAGGCAATCAACATGATAATTACACACTATGTTAATTCTAATATTAAATTTAACGAAGCATTTATGAATTAGTATACTTAAAGTTATTAAAATAATTTATTTTACGAGTGCCGCTAGACATTTCACCTTTAGTACGGTTTCTCTGTTGAGCTAATACTCATTTAATTTGCTATTAAAATAGCCGTAAAGGTAATCATATCGCGGATCATTTTATATAGCTTCCTTCATTACTTTAGTTATTATCAACTTGCCTACATATGATGCGTAGTAATCTATACTATAGATAGATTTGTCCTTTTTTAGCTTTAGGTGCAGAGGGACAGTCAGACAGAAATAGCAATATATTCCGTTCTACGCTTTTCACTCGAATTTGAGACACTACATGTCAAACTTTTTTATTAGAGCGATACGAGAAAGAGCGAAGCGAAGAGAAGAGAGAAGAAGAAGAAGATCATAGCGAATCCACCACCATCGTGCTAGCAGTTAGATGCTGTAGGTACTTCTCTGGCAATATCGCGAGCTTCTTTTTTAAAATATCAAATATATGAAGATGAATAATAATTGTAATGCTTGGGATTTCTCTCAAGAACATGCTCATCTCTCAAATTAATATGTGATTATATAGTTAATAAAATAATAACCTTCTGGGATAACAGCGTGTTTTACATTCAATTTACGTTTAGTCGTTTATAACAAAACACTGGAGAGCTATAAATAAGACTTAACATCTTATTCTCTTATAGACGATAGAAATAATAAGCATATATATATATATATATATATATATATATATATATATATATATATATATATATATATATATATATATATACATATATATATATATATATATATATATATATATATATATATATATATATATATATATTATATATATATATATATATATATATATATATATATATATATATATATATATATATATATATATATATACACATTACTTTCTCTAAATACTATAAATATTAATTCAACATATCTTTTGTGAAGTAGAGACACGAAGCTATATCGTACGACACTGAAAGTAACTTACTCGTACATAATCTGAATTGAGTTTCATCACTCAATGTAAAATATATCTTACTAAGAAGAGTTACTTACTACCAATTGAGTAACTAATCACAGACAGACATCTGATGCATATTTTTTAATTGAATTGTGTATCCAGCTTATAGCGGGGTAAATAGAAAACTTGACATCCATTCTCCCGAAATATATAATAAAATTAAATATATAATAAACGCCAAGCTTAGTTAACCAGAAATCAAACCCACATCCCTCGCAATTATAGACAAATGATATCTTACTTCACCACGATGGCCACACAACCACATAAAAAAATTATTCCAAGGTAAAAAAATATCTTAATAGATAAATTTCAAAAAACAGGTACAAAAAAATTCATTCTTTATGAATTTTCAATTATGCTAGTCAATTATATTTAACGTCATCAGTTGTTATATCAGAGTATGTTCAGTAATAGCAGGTTTTACGTTGTCATACTGCTTTCTACATAATTATTTACAATACAATATTCATAATAAGAAAATTAGCGGGGATATTTATTATCTATCCATGAAATTAAAAAAATATATTAATAACTATTGGATTTTTATTGATTATTAAAAAAGTATTGTACCTAAGTACGTATAAGTTTTATATAATACTAGTTCTTACCTACGCCTTAAAAGGAACATTCTAAGTGGCCGAGATAGCTCTGACTGTGACCGTATAGTGGGCTAGAACAAAGCGATTGACGTAATATAATATAGCCTATAGACTATAAATATCGAATATAAAAAGAACCAGGTAGTTCCTGAGATTAACATGTTCAACTGAACAAACGACGTTTGATCTGTGAATCTTTCAGTGATTTCAACGAGGTTAACTTCCAACTATTTTGTATGGACAAAAGAAATTTTGACCCACTGTTTTCTCGCTTCTGTAAGAATCTGAGGAAGTTATTCCTTAATACATAGTCAATTTACATCTGTCTACGCATAATAATTTCGACTGTACGGTGACTGACAGCCGTCTAGTACTTTAAAATAGTCTTTATATATATTTATATATAATATGGATATACATAATATATTACGAATTCTTTTGACAACGATTTGAACGATTAATTATAAGTTCTTTATTATTAATATTAGAGACAAATTAATCCATTCATGGTAAGCTGTTAATGTAATTAAAACATCGAATTAAATAAAACTACATATTAATGAAATGATATATAACAAAATGAATAGTTTCACCCTGTATCCTACATATAGGAAGGCAGAGAAAATGTAGTGTTAAGACACTCTGCAGATCTCAACATACTCGTAATTCATTCTCCCCAAGTAGGAGTTAAGTCACCCACATTTATTATATAATTGTATCTTGTAATAGAATTATAATATAATATTATAATAATTATAATCAAACAGTTCGTGGATTGATTCGTTAACTAAATTTCATATCAGCTAAATTGACATAAAATTGACTATTGAACTTAAAACTCGACTATATATGTATTATATACCCTACACTACATGAGAGACTGCTTATCTTCAAATTTTCTTTGTTACGCCGGCTGTTATCTCGAGATATCATCTCCCTCTAATCTTAAGATCAGTTATAGGCTTCCGTTCTCAATACATTAGTAAATTTAAAAAAAAACCTTGTAATATATTCACATAATATAATATTCATGATAATCGGAACTAATCGATTACAATTTATATATGAAAAGAATGCGAATAACCTCATTAGATATTTTTAGTTTGATGAATCTTAATTATAGCTATTATGTTTGTGTTTTATATGTTAATTTCTTTGGTGCTTGCCGACTGACGTAGTGGTACAGTAGCTGGATTTAGCGTGGAGTACAACTTCAGTCAATACAGTTCTATATAATATATCAATATATGAAGATAATCGTTTAAAATTACAAGAATTACAAGAAATGATAGCATATAAATAAATTAATTTAATCATATTAACGCCATAACGCACAGTGGTAGTGTCTACTTGTCGGTAAAATTTAATGGCAGACAGGTTCGATTAACTCCTCTAAGAACAGGTTCGGGTATATTTAAGGGTACCTACATAGGATTAATCTTAAATCCTAGACCTGATAAAATTCAAAATATAATTTTATATTGAGCGAAAAGCGGAGAATAGAGTGTCTTAACTAACTAACTAACTAACACTAAAAAAAATAAGCAAATATATTCAATAATAAAAATCTACAATAGATAACAACATCTTCACCGATCAATTCAAAATAAATGGAAACGTATCATTAGTCAATAAGTCATTTTAATTAAATCATTCGGTGTGCACTTTCTCAACGTTTGACAGGTGGATCGTTAGTAATGGTATGTGATTTATATTAAACTTGTTGTACCTCGCAACTTCGTTTGCATGCATTATTAAAATTAAAAAAAAAAGTATTAAAGTTAAAAAATATTTATTGCAGTTCCCGTAAGAATTTCGGCAAATCGTCACTTTGTACTATCCGAGAATTCTGCAATGTAGCATTGCGTGTTGAGTGGCGGAACTCAACGCCGCGCTTTGCCTTGTTGCCATAGCGAATAAAATGAAAGTTCAAATTCATTCTCCCCAAATAAATTAAGACAAATTATGTCTTGTTCATGTTATGAGTAGAAAATGAATTTAAAAGTTTTTTAAATTTAAAAAATATATAACACATCTACTGTTGTGACAAAATGGGCTTTTTTGATTCACTTAATAATTAATTTATTATAGATAAGTATTTTTTTAAATTATAATCATAATTATGCAGTAAGTGCTTTTTTTAGATTCATATAAATAAAATCAGCTATCTATCGTAGATATAACAAAAGCTATAGAAAAAAACTATGACCTAGATGCTTTAACAAAGTATCTAGGCTATACTGTAATTATATTAACAATGCCGGACATCCTATTTAATAAAGTCTAGTTACCTACAATCGGTAGTTTTTTGTATTATTTTATATATAGATAGTATTCAAAGTCGTTCTGACGTTAAATGTAATATATGAAACCAAATCATATCATCAATACATAAGAATATTAAGTAATTATCTAAATAATATCTAACTTTATTTATTATATGAGTGGCTTTAAAAAATGTTTATCAGTGAGGTAAAAGGCCCTCCACGAGGTGGACTGACGACCTGGTGAAGATCGCCGGAACCACTCTTTATGGAACCTGTCTTTATGGCGCTCGATGGGGGAGGCCTTTGTCCAGCAGTGGACGTCTCCCGGCTGATATGATGATGATTAAATTTTATTTTTTTTAAAAGCAGAGTAAGCAGGATGAATTAAGACACTTTGTTTTTCACTTTTCAAAATAATTATTCCCCCTGAGTGGTAATCGAATCCACAACTATTGCATATACAGTAAGACGGTGACCCACTGAGCAACAATGGCCTGCAAACTTAATAAAAGCTAATAAAGCTACATAAACAGCTTGCTTATTTTACATTTCATTATACTATAGTCTTACAACGTATAATTATAGATCCAAGCTGACAGAATAGTATATATAGTACCTACTAAGTAGCGATCTCAAAATGTTAATCTACAGACAAATCGCCTTATGTGTTGTTGTGAGAATAAGACACACCTGTACCGGTATGCTTAGTGATGTTAATATTATTGACGATGTAAACAGTTAAAACTGTTTTGATAGTTAAAAAAAAAATATCGAATATTTATTTGAATAATTTATCTTTCATAAAATAAAACAAAACAAAATAGGTTGTATATGCTTAAGGTGTAACGTAAAAATAATGAGGATAAAGATAATATAGTAATAGAATTTTAAGATATTTTTTTGTTTGTTCTATAGTTTGTTTGTATTTTTGTATATTTATAGGCTAAGACTAGGCTATACTTAATTTTAAAGATTAGCCACATTATGGAAAACCATAGTAGGTCAGCTAAATTATAATAAGTAATAAGATGCTGCCTTAGCTAAAGCTGTTCATTTTTTTGGACTTGAAAATCTGGAAAATCAAAGAACCGTAATAATCTTTTTGTCCAGTATTATACTCACTCATAAATCCATCTAATAATCCAATATATATATATATATATATATATATATATATATATATATATATATATATATATATATATATATATATATATATATATATATATATATATATATATATATATATATATATATATATATATATATATATATATATATATATAACAGATAAGCCTGATAGTAATAATAAAAAATAATATGATATAAAGTATCGATGTACAGTAACATCCCGTTAGTATCATGCTGCGTAAGGCTTGGTCGGTTCACGTCGTAAATCACACGCTAATATCGGTTAAGCTACTCGCTAATCTGAGCTGAGCATGGAAAAAGTAGCTTTGTCTTCAAATATATTTTCCATTTTGCGGAGAAATAAGAAATCTGTTACTTTGTAGTAATAAGCTTCAATACAACGCTTACTTAATACGCTTGACGCGTACCCCCGTATATAGCAGTTCCAAAACCTAGTGTTAAAACACTCCGTCCATTGTGTATTTTTACTAGCGTGAGGATATGAAAATGATTAATTTCCCTCAAATGGGCATCGAACTCTCAACCGTCGCGTTTACAGTCAGGTGCTGTGCAGCTACACTAGGAAAGCGTTATGTAACTTAATTTATATAAATCGCCCTGTTTTCAGTTTTACTACTACAAGCAACGTTTATATTTGTTTTAACAGGTATAAGATTTATCTTCTACACTGTAACTAGTAAAACACATTTTAATTTTTACGTATGAAATATTTGTTATAAACATTAATTTTTATATTTGTTTGAAGATTTCTTCTTTTACATATATTTTAGATACACTATCTATGAGAACTGTCATTGTGTTTTACAAAGCAAACTTATTCATAAGTTACGAATAGCGAAGTAAATAGAAAATTGGCCAAACGGAATGACAAGAATGTCAGACGTGTTTCCGCGTTGAATAACTCGTTGATAATAATCTTAAAAGATAACTGGCTAGTTATAGGCTATCATAATATTTATATACATTTTTTACAGCTTAACGCTTTATCCTGCATATAGGTAGAGGGAACCTAGTGTCGAGACTTTTCCGAGAAATATTTTTTTTTTTTTTTTTTAGTACGCATTAAAATATTCTGTGTGGAAAATAAATTACATTACATTTACATACATACATATTTATTTATTGTTCATATATCCTATTGTATCGAATGAGATCTTATACAGTAAGAAGCTCAAGCTATTTTACGATCATTTCTTTGGGCCCAATTTTCAAGATATTACCTGATCATTGGCTAAATAAAAACCCCCGCGACTTGACTCTATGCCAATTCACCACGATGGTTTCAACAATAGTTCCTTCACTATTAATTTACGATAGTCTCCCATTAAGGTGTAAATAATATGAAAATTTTTTTGTATAATGGTGAAGTAATAAGTAAATTGTCAGGTTTTGTTCTTCTTATGAATATTCAGAACACCATATTCTTCGTAGTAATGTCTTAAAAAATTTGTAAGAAAGCGCGGCGTTGAGTTCCGCCACTCAACAAGCAATGCCTCGAAAGGTGGAAAGCGGGGAACGTAGTGTCTTAACACAAGGTTCCCTCTGCCTACCCTGCTACTTGCTGGATACCGCGTGAAGCCATTTCATTTGTATAACAAATGTATAATATTAAGTCTCTTAGAAATACTTTTGGGTCGTCTATATATTTTACATTACAAAGCTAGTCATTTTAAAAAAGCGTAAATTCTTATTAACATGCTGGTGCACATAAATATAGAATGCCAGGTTCATATTAATTTATAACTTATTAATGCACTTGTATATTCATTGAAAAACAATGTTGGCTTTAAATTACTTATTTACATACAAAAATAACTACACAGTAATCTATAATAATATTATAAAGCTGGAGAATTTGTTTGTTTGTTGTATATATGAATCTCGGGAACTATTAGTTTTATTAGAAAAAATATTTGTGTGTTTTTAAAGCCCATACCTATTGATATACCTTATATATATATATATATATATATATATATATATATATATATATATATATATATATATATATATATATATATATATATATATATATATATATATATATATATATATATATATATATATATATATATATATATATATATATATATAATATATATATATATATATATATATATATACCATAACCTTATTTGTTATCATATATAATTCCTAGTCTTTTTATTTGACCACGCAGGCAAAGACAGCGTAAACTACTATAGTCATATATAATATGATAATTGCACAATATTATTAAAATATTTATTCATAGGCTTTAGTATGTATGTAACAGGCTGTTTTATCGTAAGTTATCATAAATATGGTAATTACTGGATTCTATTATTCTTCGAATGGTAAAGGTGGACGATCTCTTGCGCTTTGGATAAGCCATTTTAATAAAACTTTTATGTTTAAATAGGACTTAGAAAAGTTATTTACGATGTGTTTTAGCAATAAATACAGTATATTATTGGTAGGTTAATAATATGCAAATCGTATGTAGGTATTTATTAATAATTACCTGTATATAAATTATATTTGTATTGTTTGTAAGTGAATTCTTTATATTGTTTTTGTTTACGTAGTGTTTCTACAATAATAATTTTCTATAATAATTTTTTTTTGTTTCGTAATCAAAATCTAGGTAGGATAGGGTTTTTTCCTTTGACCTAGATTGTTCATATGAAATTTGGCAAGGAGTTAGAACTTACAGCAATAAAAATGAAGGAAAACATCTAAAAAAATTCAAATATGTAAGTTATATCTCTAGTTAATTTCATACGAAAATACTGCATACCCGTAAATTAAATTTCGTAAAGTTTTATAAGTTGAAGTTCCCGTCAGCGTACAGTTGTGGAATTGGTACGGAACCTTAGGTGCGCAAGTTTGACTCGCGCTTAATCGATTTTTTGCTAATACATAAGATAATAAATACAACTCATCTTTATTAACGGTGACTGCAGAAACGAAGCCGCGGTTAAAGCTTAGTTAACTTTAAAGCTACAATAAAATTAACAAAATCAAATAAAACTAAATACAAAGATAAAAGCTTGTCGCAACATATGAACCGGTTAACTTTGTAAAGTATAATGAAAAGAGCTTCCGCCGCACTTAGAAATAGAAACTATAGATACATTTCTTCTCTCCCACGGTTTAACTTTATTATATAACACAGTTTCCTGATTCTACAACTTTTTTATTTAAATTAGATTTGTTGATTTATATAAAAGTCCAGTATACATTTATCTTTAAGCGTTCATTTATGCATGTTATATTTACTTTCTGTACAATATTTATTTATTCTAGAATATCTTTTAGGGCCATCATGGTGCAGTGGGACTGTGGACTGTAAACGCGACGGTTATGGGTTCGACTTTGACTCAGGGAGATTTTTTAAATTTTTTTCGCTCTAGTAATAATACAAAGCTCGAGTACTTAATTTATTTTCGAAACACGCATTTTCCTGAATTCAGGCGTATGATGTAGAACTCGGTGTCCTTTTAGAAGGTTATCTCCGTCTATCCTGCTATGCGGGATAAAGCGTGAAGCTGGAAATAGTCTTTTGTGTTTTGATTTTTTTGATGCTTTATACAGTTTATTATAATATAAGATGACATCATTTAAGCAAGAAGGTAAACATTCCATTATCATTTTTGTGAAATGATATCAGAGTACCATTTATAGAAATATTAATAATTTTACAAATCTGAAAGTGTTATTGAAAATTTCTAACTATTTCCAAAAGGTGCGAGTTCAAATCCCGCTATGTTTAAATTGACATATGATTTTTAAATTTTATTTAATCTTATATTCCAGTATTGGCGAATGCTAATATATATGCATAGCTAGTGCAATCACAATTTAAGTGTTTTCTTATAAGTAGCTTTGGTTTAGTAAAAACTTAAAAAACGTACAAATAAAATAATAACTAAATTTAACTACTATCGTACGGCTTGATTTCTCATGCCTGTATGCAAAAATCTAAAAATCCACACATAATATGTAAAATTTCTATTCAACAAATTTTATTATAAAAATCTTCTTCTAATAAAACTTTAAAACATTCAGCATTCATTCTCGCGAAAGCCCAACTTGTTATTCATGAAAGTAGAAGTTACCTTTTGATTTGTAAACTAGTTTGAGCACGAGGTTTCTCTTGCCTTAACCTAATATGGATGGCCTAAGCAAAATATATGATAATTTTTCTTTTTACATCTTACAGAATCTTCTATAATTTCTACAAAATATATGAACTACCTACTATATATGTAATTAAATATATTATTTAAAAGAAAAATATGAATGACAGGTGATTAGAATATATTCAAAGGTAGAGTAATATTTTTTTAAGAAATAATAGACATTTTGTTATCTTACTAGTATAATATGTTCGTCGAAACAAAAACCAGTGATTGCGACACCTGATGATTGAATGTAATGGTTGTGGGTTCAATTCCCACTCAGAGAATTTATTTTCTGGTGATTAAGCAGTTTTAGTGTGAACGAGTTTTTTTAGAGTAATTAAGTTTCGTTTCGTTCGTTTCGAGTCGGAAATCGGGGCACGGAGTGTTTTAACACTAGGTTTATCATACCTACTGTTCCCTCTGCCCACTCTCCTATGTGCGGGATAAAACGTGAAGCAAAAAAATTATTATTATTACTTTACTTGTACCAATATACTACACGCTAAATTTGAATGAAATTGACAATCTATCATATAAGTTTACAAGAAGTCGTAACTATTATATTAAAAAGAGCTACTATAAATATAGTAAAAATGACAGAAGCAAGTCATTACAGATTATTTATAGCAAGTGATATAAAAAAAAACTGAATTAATTTAACGGAAATTTAACTTAGAGGCTTATAATTATACGGTTAAAGTAATTGATAGTTGCAAGGTATTTTGTTCCATGCAGATGCCTCATACGATGTGTTAGGGCGTGTATATAATGTTCTTCTTTTATATTTTTTTATTAATTTTCTTTGTTGCAAAGAAATTTAATTTGAAGACACACCATTCCTTACTTTTTACTTATTTTCTTTTTTGTTTTCAGGCTTAGGTTAAAAAATAATTGTATTTATCTATATAAACATTTACTATGTGGTATTTATATAAGCATATACAAATATTGTACTTTGTCAGATGTCCAAAGAGTGTCACAATGATATAAAATGTATACCAGATGTCATAGAATACATAATTAAACATTTTTTTTTACCATAATCTCTCTAGTCTCTCTATTTAATAAGAGAGTAAATACAAAAATCACAAATTTTTTATGTAGAGTAATTGACTGAATAATTTATTCCATATACCGAATAAATTATTATTGCTAATCATGATTAAAAATCATACTAAAATTTGCTTAAATTTTTTTTATAACAATAATATGTCGATAGCTTTATGATATGACCTTCATAGTATAGATTAGTACCTTAACAGTGTCAAATCACGTTTCTTAAATTTAAATTGTGTACATACAAATATAAAATAAATATAAACAAACCCAGTACTATCGTATTCATACATCGTAGGATATTCTGCCACTGTGCCACTATAGCGTCCGTACCGTAGAGTAATTACGTTATAGATAATTAGAAATTCGGTATTCTGTTTGTGGGCTACAATTCGTCTCGATTATTTTACAATCTGGATGAGTTAGTAAGTTTGGTTGCGTATTTTTAATTATTCATGGATTTTTGCTAAAATTAAAAGCCAGGGTGCTTCAAATTTGTAAATTTATTCAAAAAAAACACTTAAATAATATTGTTATTTTTTTTTTAATTTTAAGTATAACATGATGCTGATTGGAAAATGTTAATGCAAATTCTAGTGTGTTATATTTTTTTTTTCATTTTGTTGTGAATGAATTATTGGTAAATTGAATAAATAAATAAATTAGTATGTTGTATAGGTAAGTTAAATATGCATTGTGCATATATATTTGTTATAATTCTTTAATATTTTATTTGGTTATTTTTTTAGTTTCAGAAAATGGTGAAAATGTATAGTCTTGCTGCGGGAGCGCTTGAAGGTTTTCCAAATAATATGTCTTTTATATGAACAACATAACTTAATTAAATTTATTGCAATTACAATATACAACGTAATATGAAATAAATAAATAAGCTTAAATAATAAAAAAAAATAATAATTCTTTGCGACCCGTATGTATAGTAGCCCTGGTTGTTGTACGGTGATTACTTGATGATCAATTACGCAGATTGGCGTAGAGAGCCGAAATTTCTTATAAAAGTTGTATTTTTAATTGTTAAATGCCTATATTTGTTTGGTTGCAATTAGATTGTTACAGAAGTATTTTTATTCGATCATAAAAGGGGAACTATATTAAGTTAAATTTTTTAATTGAAGATTTACTGTTTTGTTTAAAAGATATATACTTTTTTAATAATCGCACCATCTAGCGTATTTTAATGTGAATATATCTATAAGATGCAGCGTTAAGATCCGCCACCCAGAGTGCACCCTCCAAATGGGACATAAGTAATAAAATAATAAATTATTATTATTAATATATTTATACATTTGTACATATGTAACACGCGCCATCTTAAATATATATTTTGTGTTAATTTAAAATGTGTAGGTACTGCAGTACGCAGATTATCTTACACAAGGCTATGTAACTTTAGTAGCAGAATAGGCTAAGAGAACCTTTTTAAGGTACCAAGTTAAAGTACGATCGGCGGCGATTAGTTTTAAAATAACAGGGAAATAAAATGAATATAATTATATAATTTCGTCATCGAATCCATTACTATCGTATTAATAGTAACATACTGTCCCATTGGGCCACGAAAGCCTCAATTAAACTCAAAAATTAACAAAACTAACTAGCTAACTAACTGACGAGGCTCCACCTCTTCTTCTTCTCTTTATATATGGCGTTTAGAGCGTGCCAATTGAGAAGAGGCTCCACTATACTTCTATAGGAATGTGTATGCCAAATGTACCAGACATTTCTGGCCTACGTTATTTCGGTTGTGCGTTATCTTTCAATTACTCAGTGACGCTAGAGTTTCATATTTATAGTTTAAAAAAAAAGGCGCAGGATCAGGCGCCGGACTGAAAACGCGGTGTTGAGTTTCGCAGCTCAACAAATTCAAATTCAAATAATTTTATTCAAAATAAGAATACATGATTCATTTTTTGAACGTCAAATACATTACCACCGGGTCACTAAAGTTAATGCCTCAGACATGAGAAGAACCGGCGCAAGAAATTCTATTATTTA
This sequence comes from Dione juno, assembly GCA_037127375.1. Classification (NCBI taxonomy): domain Eukaryota; kingdom Metazoa; phylum Arthropoda; class Insecta; order Lepidoptera; family Nymphalidae; genus Dione; species Dione juno. The sequence continues at coordinate 3,112,650 of JAXRJS010000091.1, read as the reverse complement.
TATAAAAATTTATTTAGTCATTCACAATTATACAATTATTCATTGTTGACAATGATACGCTTGAGATAGACTAGAGCGAGCATTTCATTCCCAAGGTGTGTTATCATTTACAAAATCATTAATTAGATGAGATGTTTTTGTGTTAAAGGTTATTAAACCTTTAACACAAAAACATCTTTTTTTACATTTTTTTTGACCTGTGATGACAATGAGAACATGGCAGATGTGAAATGAGTACATTTTCGGACATTTTCTGGGATCCTATTGTAAAAGCTAACAACTAACAACAGCTAGCTAAGTAGCTAAAGGAGTGTCATAACACTAGGCTCTGTCTACAGTCCTACATGCGGGAAATAGCTTAAAGCTATTTTTTTTATATTAAAATTATATGCAACATAAACTATTTTTCTTTGTATTCACAAATACCTAGGGTTCAACGTTTTGATTGTTACTGTGAAATATTTCACTTGTCCTTACATATGTATGTAGGCATAAAGTAAGTCTCATTGTGCTGTGGAAATAGCCAGGTTCGCGCTAAACATTGATTTTACGACACAATTGCTTAGCTCTTGTGTGGTATTGCGGATGTTGTGGTACTGGACGTGGCTACTTACAATATGTATATAAAAAATATGATTGAAAATATATAAATATAATGTAATTACATTAAATAGTTAGTTTTGTGTATGTTTATATATCTTTTTGATTTTGCGAAGGAAAAAATGAAAATTATGGTCGCCATGGCGTAGCTGCACAGCACCTGGCTGTAAACGCTATAGATGCGCGAAGGGCTTGAATATACGGAAATAAAATATTTCACTTCTTCGCTCTATTAAGAACACAAAGAGTAGCGGCGATGAGTTGTATCATTCAACACTCTATATGATAATTGGGGAACAGAGTGTCTGAACTTCCGGTTCCCTGCCTGCCCTGGAAACGGCGAGAAGCAACTTTTTACTAGTATATTTTGCTAGTATATTACTATAAATAATAATTCATAATCAGCTTAGAAGATATGACAAATACCACGACTTTTCATGTCCAGATGTGTTAGTTACCTGAAAAGAAAGAATAAAAGATTATTATATATAATAAAGTAAGTATTATTATAAATAAAATAAAAATCCATTTATTCGTTTATCTCGTCTGATTAGTTAATCTTAAAAAAATTTAGAAATCCAAACACTTGTGATAAGCCACAGGTAGTCTAGCTTGATAAGGGCCAAGGTATATCAAGAAGGTATATTTTATATATATAAATTTTCAATCTAATATATCATATTACGAATTATTCTATTAATATACAATAGCTACAAAACTTCAGATAACAATAAAGTCTTCTATAATATAATGGAAACTAACGGAGAGTTTGACATTAATATGACTTTCGTTTAAATATCCAACATATATTTTTTGACACAAATTATGTCCATATATATTCATATGTGGTTTATATTTTGTATTTATTTACATAATTAACATAATTAATTAAGTTTTGTCTGTTTTGTGCAACTGTATAATGTTTTACGACTTACAGGTGTTGAATTACAGAATGGAAATATTTTTTTGTAAATATGTCCATGTAATTTAACACTTTCTGGCTTGGTACACTGATTCTAATAATACTAGATGAAATTATAGCATAATAGTGTACAGGGTTCTGGGTCTTGCTTAAAGAAGAAATTCGACAAGGGGTTCGATGCCCACTCGGGGGAGGGAACCATTTACATATCCCCGCTCTGGTAACTGTGTGGTTGAGATTCGTTAACTAATCACTTGAATCTGCACAAAGCAGTAACAAAGTGTTTTTACACTACAGTGACTCTACTCTCTCTGCTCTCTATATTCTAAATATGGATAAAAAATGTAATTTGACAATGGTTTGAAGTTTTGGTAGATTATCTATTATAAAAATTTATCTTAAAAGTCAAATTTAGAGTTGAATAGATAAGTACGAAATTCGACACATTAAACAGTTTACATTAACTTGGCCTAGCAATTGTTCTATTTAAATATTGCAAAACACATATTTCCCAAAGACCATCCTACTGAATCCACATCGTATGTTAAAATTATATCTAAACTATATTCGTGGGCAGAAATTAGTTAATGGCCGCTAATAATATATTATCTGTACTTTTTTTATAACTACGAAGGTACTTGCAATGGAAATTCTTCTACTTTGCGTAACATAAACAATATTGTGGCAACATATCTAACAGAACACCCCGCGGCGTAATCTTAAAATCTATTTAATAAAGCGTAGGCGATAGGTGTTACTTAATTGTAAACTTACGTTCAAATTGATTTCATATCAATATACCATTAGTGTGATTTGTAAGCTCCGAATGTTACTTAGTTTTGTATTTTATTATGGGAATTGGAAATCTTGTAGATTGAACGAGAGCGATATTATAATGCCTATAAGGCCCATATACATACATATGTAACTATAATAAGCTATCATGTCGGTATTTTTGTTATCACATTAGGTATCCGTATATAATTTTATTCTATCTAGAAGATAATAAAGGAAAAATATTCGTGCATTATATTCAATTCCGAGTAATTCTTGTTTTTTGATAGGAGTTAAGTTTAAAGTAAGAGAAGCTATGTTTAGACGTTGTTGATTTCATTAATAAATACAAACAAAATTGTCTCAAGTGAGAATCAAACACACTCAAAAACATATCCTTGTATCATTATAAACTATTCTATTTAATTTACTATAGAACAAAAAATAGAGTCAATGTCTCATCTAGTGGCTATATATCTTAAATTCAAATACACGTAGGTACTTGTAAAGCGGTGTTTCTATGACATCACGCCTTTGTCCGGAGTGGGCAGACAAAAGCGTCTGCCACAACATATTGACCATTGTCGATTTACGAATAAAGTGTGGATATGGTATTATTTTATATTTGTTTTAGTATGTCATAGTTTTATTATATTAGAATTAATAAAATATTGAGTAAGTAGCATTCATCAGCTTCATTATTGTTTTGAATTTTAAAAAATATTTTCTTTTCATATTGGATTTTCTTTTCCTTCATATTGGTAGCTAAATATTGCGTGCTAGTGAACCTCGCTTAAACATAACCTAAAATTAATATATTATATACATCTTCATCATTTATTTTACTTTATTTTCAGTTTAGTATTGGATTAACGCTTTGTCCCGCATGTAGCAGTATAGGCAGAGGAAACTTAGTGTCGAAAATCTCCGTTCTCCGCTTTCAGCCCAAATTCGAGAATATGATGAGTAGTGAAATTCAAAGTAATCTAATATGTTCTTTCGGATGCGAATCGAATCCACAACCATGGCATTAACAGTAAGATGCGCCACGCCTATTGGGCTACGACTAATTATATTTTTTTTTCTTACAACATAAAATTACTGAATCTAATATTTTTATAAAATGTCAACGTAGCACTCTAACTTGTACCTCATAGAAGCCTTCCAACTTGTTATGAGGCGTTCATAAATCACGAGTTCGAATTTTGATACGTAGCATTTTTTAAACTAATAATTTTCAAATTTTTGTATTATTTTTAATAACACAACAAAAAAAAAAAACAAAAATATGCCAAATCCATTGCAAATAGGTAACGAGTCTACGTTAGCATAAATAGGAGCTGACAATTCGTAATGTGTACATAACGAGTTCGTTCAGCCAACAAAAGTGGTGTTTGCGTCACGATTGTGGTATATTTAACCAAGAATATTCATATAATGTTATTGATTATTTCCATTTCTAATTATAACGGAAATTTTATATGGTTCCGGGTTCAATTGCCATACGCAAATAGTTCATATTGAATGGCAACATGCAATTGGCAAAACAATTGGTGTAATTTTTTATTATGCCATTCATATTTTTTATGATTTTAATCTTTTTGATTCGAATACTGTCCAAAAATATTGATATGCCTTTATAATGCATCTGTAAGAAGCTGTATTAAAAAAGAAAAACAGAAAAATCTTTATTGGAACTCAAAATAACACATAAATTTAAAAATCCATAATGACTACGTTAGTTAATAAGTGTGTTGTAATCATTAACGCCTTCCTCCAGAGAAAATACCTTAATCCTAAAGTAAGTAAAAAATGTATGCAATCAATGTATTTATATCAATATTGTGTAATTTCCACTAAGAACATTGAATAATTACATTCAAAACTAGTGAATAACTAACGGAATTCCACTATTTGCCTTATCCAATTCCAAGGCACCATCCAAGACTGTACAATAGAAGCTGACAGTTCAAAGTGTTTGCACAGTATGTTTGTTCTGCTGACAAAAGTTTCCTCATGTCGTGTTTACGAGTAAGTAAAGTACAAGATGGTCTGAGTGATGCTCATTAAGATCGTGCCTGCAGATGGTGTCAAAGCACTAAAGTTATTCCGTGAGACCGTAAAACAGTTGACTTTATAGTGTTAATTCAATTTTTTTTTTATTTTTTTTATGCTATGTCATGATAAAATTTAGTTTGATTATAAGTCTAAAATAAAAAGATTTTCACGCTTTTTCCTGGGTAGAGAGACACAGGGAGTCCATGTTATATGAGAGTAGCATGTATTCTTAACAGAGCCAAGAGATCATTCCTCCGAGTGATAATCAAACCCATGAACATTGTGTTTATAGTCAAATGCTGCGCCATGACGGTTTCTGGTATAACGTTTTTTATTATATTTTTCTAGTTTCTTTATACGAAAGTATTCCATTGATTGATTCTTTAAAGCTTAAAAAATTTGTTTACAAAATTATTTAAAGGTGATCTTATTATATATTTTTTAATAACGATTTGTCACAGAATGGTTTTATTTATATTTTATCTTAAAACATTGACTTTGACCACTATCACTTAATAATAATGAAACACCTGTCACAGCTAGAACCAGTTACTTGTGTCTGTATTATATTGTACTACACTGACATAAAGAAAGCAAAGAGAAGAAAAATTAAAAGAAGAATCTTCAGAAGAGCTAGTATTTTATTTTATAAAGCCATATGATATTATTATTTTTTTTTATTTTTCAGCTACTTTACTTTGATTATTGTCACAGATTTGCCTCATTCCTCGAACCCAAGACGAGCCAAGACAATTCAATTAATTATGAAACGTCGTCCATTTAATACACAACGAGGTAACTGATGCCTTATTAACATCTTGAAGTAAAGATAACAAAAACATTCCAATTTAATCTTCAGCTCTGGACAGAGCATTAATAAGTCGAAGGGCCATTAGACTCCCAATGTTCCTTATCTGATTGAGATTTATGATAGGTGGTCTGACGATTGAGACGCAACTGTTTTGAGATTGTCAGCAGTGATTTTGGTACGTTTACATTTGCCGATATCTGTATACATATGTCATTAATTATATGCATGTAGACGTTTATATGAAAGTTTTGTAACTTAAGTTTTGTAATTTAGTTTGTAGACGATATAATCGTCTATATTCTGTACAGTTTTCATACTTTTAAAAAGATAATAGGTGTTAAAATTATATTACTTTGAATTATCCCCAGTATTTATTGATCATAAGCTTATACTATACAGATTAAGATTCATCTTATCAATTAAGAAAACAATTATTTCAGCTCTTTTCCTAATTTATAATTTGTATTTGTGACAAAAAAAAAATCGCAACCGCATAACGTTCAATTCAGCTCTAACCAAGTGAATGGACAAGACCAGATTTTCTTTAATACAGATTAAATATCCCGATACAATGACAATCTGTGACGTTTGTTCAGTTGTCTAACCTCCTGTTAGAAGATTTATCTCGCTTCTTAACAATGGAGTTAAGCATCGTTGTATATTTATTACTAAGATGCTGAGATATGGTACTGTAATGAATGATTTATATGTTATACTCTCCTAATTGTTATGTTTAATGAGAGCTAATATGCATATTGGGTGAAGTAAGGTGGTCTGGACTGGTTATGAATAATACGTTTTTTACAGTCCAAACAGAAAAGTGGCTTGCTGAGTAGCGGAATTAAAGGCTAAAAAACAACGTTCCTTTAAACAATTTCAATTCTCATTTATATTTGCTCTAGAATACATCACTTCTGGGCTGCAACGATATATTTATTTATCACAGTCTTTGATTTGTTATCAATTTTACGCTTTTTTATATAGGGTAAATATGGTGAACCTGGGACTAGGACAGCAGTGTTAAGATACTGCGTTTTTGCAGCTTTCTTTTCTCACTAGATCCAGGAAATGAAATAATTAATTAAAGTCTCCAAGTGGAAATCGAACCTACAGCTAACGCACTTACAGTAAGACACCACGAAGCTGCAACAAGGCAGCTGTTAAATTTATTCAGACAATTAACCAAATCACTTATTAACTTTTATAAGCTCATCATGACACCCAAATCATAAAATTTCCAAACATCATTTTCACCAAGTATAATCACAACAGCACACTTTTAACTAAAAGAAGTTAAAGGTATAATATTTATTTAACTACATCGCGGTCACAAGTTAACGGTTTATTAAATACTCATTAAAAAACAGCATAGCAAGTGATTTCCAACGGCCTTCATAAATATGTCCGAATAGATTTCATTTTGACACGCCCATGCTTTCGATGATAAAATTATAATAATTGCTTGGGAATCCTTTCTAGACGCTTGTAATTTAAATATAATGTGATTATAGATAAAAGTGTACACCATAGTTTGTTTATGGTTCAGTAATGCTTTATGAGACGCGAAAATATTTGCATCCTGATTGTAAATCTAATGAAATATAAAAATATATTTAAAACAACAAAATTAAAAAGAATCTCTCTTTATACTTATATACCTTCACGCTGTTTCCTGCATATATTAAGTTAGATACAGGGAACCGAGTGTTGAAATATTCCTTTCCCCGCTCTCCACCTTTCGATACGTTGGCAGAACTTAACGCCGTGTTTAATTTTATTAGAGCGAAGAAATAATAACAATTTATTCCCTCCAAGTGGGATTAGAATCCACAATCGTTACGATTACATATAGACGCTATGCCACTGCGCCATGTGTCCATTTTACTTATAAATTCCCACATCATTTCACAATTTTTACACATTATACACCTATATATACCCATAGGAATGATCATTACGGTATTTCAATAGTCACATTTTATCGGCATCGAGTAGATGGCTATCGTAAATCGATTCAGATTAGCTACCAAAATGCGTTAACGATTAATCACTTGATAGCACAATGCTTTCTATTTGGGACAGAATGAATTTCACCGCGGTTACGTTATTTATTTCGGCCTTAGCAGGTGTGCTTTCGTTTTATACAGGTTGTTGTATTATTCAAATTTAAATGTATGAGTTTGACGGAGTCGGTGTTTAATATATGGAAATGTGTGACGTTATTCGTTTTAGTGTGGGAAATTGATTTTTATGGTGATTGTATTATTTATATATTTAGTTCATTATAAAAAAAATATTTATTTTTATTTTCACTCATTTCCTGTATTTTGAATAGTAGCTATAGTAGGTTGTCAATATTTTTTTAGAGTATGTTAAATGGTACAAAGCAATATATTATTTTTGCCCACACTAGCGTGTTTCGCTATCTACATACAATTTAATTTTATACAAGGATATATGTAAAAAAACTTCATACAATGTCACTCAACTAAATCTATAGGAATCTATAGGAACTATATCTATAGGAACAAACAACTAACGATTACCACTTTCCAAACACTCTGTATAAACGCGATGTAAAGAAATATTATTAATATTAAATTTGTTACATCCCATACTTAACGGGCTATCCGTTAAAGCCTACCGCTGTATATCGGCCAATAAAAAAAATTAAACTCTTAAAACCAAGAAAATAAGGCTTAAAATAACATCAACTTCTATATAACACTATAGCGGTGTGAGAGAACCCATAAAGGATTATATTTATAAGTCAACTATGATTATACATTGTAAATTTGACAATCGTAATGAGCTGTTCACTTTCATGGGAAATTTTCTATGGTGGTACATATATTATTTATAATATCTATATGAAATAAGAAGCTTTCACTAATTTGTAATACCTTACTGAGTATTAGTGATTTTTTTAGTATCTATTGTAAATTAGTAGTCTTCATCGTTGACATGTATCCATGCTAATAACGAGTGTGGGTTCAAAGCCTACATAAAAAAAAATTATTTAAATATAGAATTATTTCAGTTTCTATGAATTTCACCATACAACACGCAATGTATCAAATTGGGGTTTGAAAGTGAAGAAAGGAGTGTCTTTACATAATTGTTTTTCCGCGGAATAAAGCGTGAAACTGAATAAAAAAAATGGTATCGACCTTAAACAATAGACTCATTTTTGGGTCAACGATCAGTATCTCGACTTAAGAGGAAAAACTATAATGCCTTCCGAGAAACATATGTGAGTAAGCGGTGACAGCATCAACGAGAATGTGTGTGAGACAAGTGATGAAATTTTACACAATCCATATAAAAAGTAGATCGTAAACTAAATTGTATTCAAGTGGAGAAAGACGTTAAAATTCCGTATAAGATTTTGTATAATGATTTTTACGTATCATAGCAGAGCTTTGGCGGTAAATGCGATACAGATTCAAATTCTAAAACTTTTTTCTAGCTTCAGACGTGATTCTGTATATAGAAGAGAGAATATAGTAAAAATACACTCCGTTCTCTGCTTTCCGCTTGTACTCAAGGTACTGCATAGTGATTGGCGGAGTTTAACGCTATGTATTCTATATATGTTACAACAGTAAAGAAAAGGAAAATAATTCACTCTCCTAAGTCGGTATCGAATCCATAACCATAGCGCTTACTACCAGACGCTATACCACTGAACTACAATAGCCTACTAAATTGTAATTCATTTTCAATTTTATATTAATTAATAATATACCTAGCCTATATCTAAAAGTTAACAAAACAAAACACATGTAAGCATCAAATTTTAGAATTTTAGAGATTTAGAAAATGTATATAAATTTAAAGTAACAGGACTCGAACCCGCTCTTAGTGGAAACGCGTCCAAGCACTCTAACCGCTAAGATATATGTTCTTATCAAGCTACGTTAAAATTATTATACGAGTTTTACTGCAATGAAAATTCAATACGTTTTCTAAAATTATTTTTCCTTCCTTATTGCTGATTAACATTTTAAAATTTTAATTTCAATCATGACTTGAAGGCATCAAATACGAGTATATTATTATAACAATCTAAAGTACATAATAATAGCCAATCAATGCCAATCATTTATATATGACAAATGGCATTATATATGACAAATGGATGTGACGAAGCGATGTTACGGTAATGATATGGTCATTACTGTGTGACGTTTCACTTATACCATTAGATGTGGTTAGAATAAAACTGACGATTTGATAATGTAGTTCAAGAAAAAAAGTTATAAAGTTTTTCTTCTATAGCTTCACCCAGTATTCCGCATATTATACAGGGCAGGCAGAGGGAGCCTGGGAGATCCTTCCCCATTTTTCACCTTTAGATATATTTGCTTTCCTCTTGTTACCAGTGCGAGAAAAATAAAAATATTTCGTCCCCCAGAGAGTTAATCGAATCTTATCAAACCACCTATGGCCTCTAATCCATACTATATTGACTATTCAAAATAATTATATACGTATATATATATATATATATATATATATATATATATATTATATATATATATATATATATATATATATATATATATATATATATATATATATATTATATATATATATATATATATATATATATATATATATATATATATATATATATATATATATATATATATATATATATATATATATATATATATATATATATATATATATATATATATATATATATATATATATAGCGTGATATTATACTTCTCTATTTAGCTATATATAACTAATTTTATATATGAAAACATGTTAAACTTTGCATTGTATTGTCCTTGTTATATATATGTAAATCTGAAACACGATTTGAACCTACAACTATTGAAGTGTTGTTGTTCCACAATACCTTATACGGACAGTAAAATATTTTTACGATTATTTATTTAACTTTCTAGCATTTAGCTTTGTCTTGTAGGTATTGTGTTTGCATACATTTCAATATATTTACATTATGAGATGTGTAAGATAATGTAATGTTATTTTATTTTCATTTTCCTTACCATTTTCCTCAAGCTATCCCACTATATATGATAGGGTAAGTAGAGAAAACCTAGTATCAGAACACAATTTTTCGTGTTTAATCGCGGAACCCTACCCCGCAGGTCATGCCACTGAGTGAGAATCAAAACTACCATCGCTTTTACAGTCTAACTTTGCTCCACTGCGCCAAGATGGCGTATATTTTTGCTCTATATACTGTAATTTATAATAAGTTTAAAGACGTAAATAATGCAATAAATAATCTATATTAATTATCAGTTGACGCAAGGTTCTCTCAATATGGTTACTATATGGTAACCTTGTACTGATATTAACTTGAAATAATTCATTAACTCTATTTTTATTGAAAAACTGCTATAATGTTATGGAATTTTCTTTAATTTTTAATATTATATATATATATATATATATATATATATATATATATATATATATATATATATATATATATATATATATATATATATATATATATATATATATATATCGAACCTATGGTCTTATTACATAAATTGTAACTATCGTTCCTAGTTGTAGTCATTAGTGGAAATAGAACAGCAAAGCTTCATCGGAAGGTCGACAGTTGTCCATGACCTATCGAGCCCTACAATTATTACTGCACTCATAATTTGTCTTCAAAACACTTCTGCAGATATAATTAAACTTTTCTTACATAGTTTGTAAATAAATTTATATTTTTATCTATACTTTTTTTATATCGACTTATAATATCTGTATTAACATAATTAATTGTATGTATATTCTATTATTAGATATTTTGGAGTCGATAAAAAAACATAAAACCTGATAAAAAAGTCTCAGTAATAAATGACCTTCTTAAATGATTTCTTTACAAATTTTGAAACAAAGTGGATCTCACCAAAATAAGCGCAAGTTTTTAACGGATTTTAGTGCAGTTTTTCACTTAAACACGGAGTACCAGGTAGTTACCACAAGATACATCTTACTAGTGTTGTGAATTGACCGCATAAATACCGCGTCATATTTACAAACAAATAAATTAAAATATATAAAATCAAGTTTAATTTTGAGTTTTCATACGATTTTCTTTACTTTTTTCATAAAATTATTGTTAATTTAAAGACCATTTTGCTATACTATAGCATACATATTAAATAGGTGTCGGCCTTAAGTAATGACGTTTCCAGCGTGCCAGTTGAGCACAATTCACTTCGCCCATTCACGTTGTATGGAGAAAACAGAGAGATTGTACAGTAAAAAAAGGAATAATTTTACAAAATCATAGAGATGTAAGAGAAAGAGAGAGAATAAAATGCGCTCTTCATCTAAACAAATAATTACAATATGATAACACTGTATAGTAAATTATATATCTATTATAACAAAAAACACCCATATATACTAACAATTTTCAACTATTCCATAAGAAAATGTGCCATAATGACTCACATAGAGATTACATAGAACAGAATGTGGTTAAGAAAAATCTTGTTACGCGTTTCGTAAGCGGGAAACTTTACGCAAACCGAGTAGATAGGATGTTGCCGTTTACTCGAAAGTAGTACTGACAATCTATTAGAGCTTTAGTTCAACTTGATTGACTTGCTTTGCAACTTTTTTATATTGTTTCTACGGTTAGTCCTGTATATTTTATATTATGTACATATTTCTATAATGAAGATAATGATGGTGTGTTGCGGTGGAAAGAAAAATCAGCTGTTTAGGTATTCTGTTCCTTTTTTTCTCTCTTTTTTTACGGTTTACCTCGAAAACAAAAACTTAAAAAGTCACTGTATTATCCATCTGTGTGTCTGTCTGTTTGTCTGTATTGTGTAGTTGGATAGATTGATATTGTTTGTATGAATTTATGGTGTTTAGGACTTGAATTACATCAGACATTTATTTTTAATTTTTAATATAGTAAATGATTTTAAGCATTGTCTCGAATTTGGGCGGAAACCGGAACGGAGAGTTTTGACACTAAGTTCTCTTCGCCTACTTTGTTATATGTGGGATACAATTTGAATCTAAAAAGATATTATTTATTACAATTAAAATTATATTACAAAATACTTTTATACTTTACATGCTATCCATACTTATAACTACTAATTTAATGTACGAATACTATATATATATATATATATATATATATATATATATATATATATATATATATATATATATATATATATATATATATATATATATATATATATATATATATATATATATATTACTCCAACAAATGTCAACAAATTGGTTAACCATATCACGTATCGATATCTACTCTAGCTTATAGTTAATATGTTGACAGTAACTTAACAAACGCGTATCGAGTTTCCATTACATTAAAATTATTAAAAAATAAACAAAATCAAATCATTATTCATTCATTTATACCTTCACAGGTACTTTTAAATCATCAAGTTATATGAAATTGTCAGTAGTGTTCGTTCTATTACGTCATTTATAAAAAAAATATGTAGTAATCTTTTTAATGGTAGTGTATATATATCTAAGTTGAATAAATTATTATAAAAAAAAGTCTAAAGTTTTTCCATTCCAGCTTTTACTTAAATAAATAATGAACACGAATAATTGTTAGAATTAACACTATAGGTATTAGTACATTTATGTCATGAGATTTTGAAAAAGTAAATAAATAAGAAAGAATATTGATTAAAATTAGTTTTATAATCATAAATTAGGTATAACAATATTATATATTATATTAGCTAAAGTATTGTGTATTTAGAGAAAATGAAATTAGTTCAGTATACAATATAAAGTGTAAATACAATCAAACAATAATTAACGTCCTTGAGTGCGACATTAAGTCAATTAATTGTAATAAATGAAAATAAAAAACAAAGAATAAGATTTTTTATCTATAATACCTCAGCCTATAATAGTTCCAGTAAAAAACAACACAAATAATAACCTGTCCGAGTTGACATCTGTCCGGAGTGGGTTCCACGGTCGGTTGGACAAAATCAAGTATCACAATTAAATTAAAAATCACTCACGTAGAGTAATTTGTTACAATATGTACTGTTGGCAGGTTAATTTTTAAGAAGTTTTATAGCTGCTTTTTTATACTAGAGGAGGAAAACGAGCAAGTGTGTCAACTGATGTAGGGTGACCACCGTTGCCCATAGACACCCTTGATGCCAGGGGTGCGTCACCGGCCTTTTAAGAAATAATACGCTAGTTTCTTGAAGGCCCTAATGTCGTATCGGGTGGAAAATACTCTGCAGGGAGTTCATTCCACAGTGCGGTCATACGTGGTAGAAAGTTTCGTTTGAAACGCACGATGATACTCCGCCAATCATCCAGGTGGTGAGGATGGATTTTTAATTTTCATGAAATCTACATTGTGAAAAAAAAAATTCTCCACGTATACAAATTCAATTGTTTTACGATTAGTTTTCGATACGATTACGATAGTAACCTTGTAAATAGATAATGAAAAATGCATTAAGAAATTATAAAACATATAAAATAACATGTAGATATGCAAGGGTGAGCGGTAATAGAGGTAAAGGGAGACCTCTGTTGACCTTCAAAAAACACAGTTTCGAGGATACTCGAATAAGTTCGCGTAAAAAGCATGAGGACCCTCCGGAGGGCACAAATGAAGATGTTAGAACAGTAGACGAGTTGAAAAAGGTATGCAGGGACCGCAGCGTTTGACGCTACGTTCTCTCTGACTATCCCGCTAGTGATAAAGCGTGAAGCTATACATATATTTGTAAACATGTTTTCTTTTACTTTAACAGTTTTATTTATAAGTAACCATAAAATATGAATATTTTTTTGCTGCCACTATCTATACTACAAGTGTAAGGTAGAACGATTCAATTGAATCCGCGGCATGTGTTGGTTTACTCATTGTGGACCACAACCGACTACTTTCTATTACCTACCTATATGTATAGCATAGTTATGTTATAAGGGGAGCTTTTCGAATAGTTTATTCATATTTATTAATTGATAGAGCTTGTTTTATTTTTGGCTTCAGCTCTATCATACATATGGAAGATTAGGCAGAGAGAACCTAGAGTTAAAATACTCCGTTCTCCACTTTAGACGTATTTAGTGGCGGACTCAGCGCTGCGCTATGTGTTGTTATCAAAAGGAGAACATGAAAAATGTCATTGCCCCGCGTGGAAATCGAACTCACAACCCAAGCGTTTATATTCAGACGCTGTGCCGCTGCGCCACGAAGGCCACATGAATTCACTTTAGTTTTGAAATAATTAATTCAATTACACTTTAATAAATAGAGCACTCTGTATACACTTACACAAGGTGTCACATTGCCCAACGTGTCTATCATCAAGTGACGATTTAATTGACAAACTTATTTGGAACGTTGAAAAATCAATTGTTAAACGAAAATAACCGGTTTGTCTTTAGATACAAAGAAGGAAACAAAATTTGTAGAAGTTGATTAATATTGTATTTTAAATATGAGGTGGATTATTTTTCAGTAAATACTTCTATGTACATGCGTTTAGTATGTGTAATTATATTTTAAATTATAGTAAGAAAGAAATGATATGTACGCGATCCTATACTTGTAGCCAATAGCTATTGAGTGCAGATGGTATAGAAGCCCAATGCCGTAACCATATCATATAGTTTTTTAAGTACAAAAAAAACTGAAACTATATGATATGTCATACATATAGTGGTGATTCAAATTTAAATGGAGAACGGAGTGTCTTGACATTAGATTCTGTTTGCCTACCGTGCTATATGCGGGTTGATGTGTGAAGGTCGAAATACAAAAAAATATATAAATTAAACCAAGAATTAATATATATTTTTATAAATTTAGAAATTTTTGAATTTTGACACAGTGAAAGCTGCTTAGAGGCTTAATACATGTACATATTAGAAGTAGAAAGCTTTATTTCCGTATACGTTAAACGATTTGAGACTTTCGTTTGATATACGTTTATGTATTGATTCACGTGTCTCCCATAATTATGTATAATATGTAGAGAAAATTTACACGAAACACTGTGTTCTCCGCTTTTAATGCATTCTTAAAATTCTAGAAAATGCATGTTTCATGTCATACAATTTTAATAAAATTAGTTATGGACATAATATTAGTGTTGATTTTTAATGTTACTATTATGTTGTTTGGATAATATTATGTTTCGGCACATATACAAATGCGCTTCGGTGTTATTTATGTATTACAAATTATCTTTATTTCTTTGGGGACTAAGAAGGTTATTTAAAAATATATATATTACATCTTTGTCTTATCTGCACACATTTATATATATATATATATATATATATATATATATATATATATATATATATATATATATATATATATATATATATATATATATATATATATATATATATATATATATATATATATATATATATATATTGTAATTTCACGAAGGTCTTCCCCGTATATATCAGCCGCCGCCTTGTTATACAGATGGGCAGAAATACACTTCTTTCTTGCAATTATTGACTATGAAATGCACAGTAGTATCAAACTAATTAGCTGATGACTGCAAAATGTCACGTCTGCCTACAACGTTGTCATATACAAAATCGTATATAGAACCACATAATAAAGCGAACTAACTACTTGACTCTCATATTAAAAAATATATATCTTTCTTTTTATTTTGCCACCTTAATAATATGAGTAAGGCGTTGATTTAGATTACGTACGTAGTGTTTCGAATTGGTACGAAATATGGTGGAGTGACTTCACACTTCACACTAATATATTTTCCATAGAAAATAATCCATAATTAAAGTATATAGGTACGTATTATAAACTATTACAAAATCATCTTAAAGGAAATTGCTTCATTGATTGAGAAAAGATTTTAATTATCGTCCAAGTACTAATTAGTAAACGGGTTTCTACGACTGTATGTATATAAAATCGTTAAATTGTAAATTTAGTAACTTTACACCGTAATGGTTAGTATATGTCTAACTAAAAACGTTAGTCGTGGATTCTAAAATCACTCAATTAAAATATATATATATATATATATATATATATATATATATATATATATATATATATATATATATATATATATATATATATATATATATATATATATAAAATTGTTGAATGATTTTAGAATATAATAGATTTCCCGAGCATGCTTAAATGGGCAGTGCAGTGTTTTGTGCCTTTAAATCAACGATTCAAAGTTTTTCTTGGTCGAAGAATACACTTATGCCATTTTTATTAGCAGGCATTACGTTACAGGTTTTAAAAAAAATAACATAACACCTGTTGTATCTGTATCTGTACGACGGTGAATAACTCTTGCCATCAAGAGACTACCGGTAAATCAAAAATCATTCAAGGCCTAAAATTTGGCATCTCTGAACCATTACTTGAGAACCACTGCTCTAAATAGACAGAAAAGAAAGATGTAGTGATTATTATCTTTGTCTACTTCACAAAATTCCGGAAACAAGCCAATATAACAAAAACTTGATTACCAAGACACAGGCAGTGTCAGTCATCACTATTATTAAAGTAAATCTTAACATATAATCTCAGTTGTTTATGTACTTTCGATAAAATTATTCCCATGGGCGGTCTAATGTATCAAACCGTTATTAATAAGTGACGCGTAAAAGGTGTAATTTCGCAAATAGCTATCACGGACTTACTTATAACTTCATATGTACAGTAAAATAATTACTCGTATCGCCTAGGTTCAGATTTCTAATAGTGAAAGTGTACAATGGCAATAATGAACACACCCTGCTATAATGGAAGTCATAAAATTTACTTTCAAAATTATTAACATGTAATACAATATTATAGTTTGAGATGGACCTGTATATGGACACGATGGTAATCGGTTCGTCTCAATGATGTACTGCCATTTATTATATATGTACATAGGGAAAATATTTTTAGAAAATTAATATAAAATTTGAACGTAAATTTAGCCCGTCTAAGTTCTTCAATTTTTTATACGTTTACTATAAATATGTCTATCCCTAGTGCGAAAAGACTCTTTATAAATGGTAAAAATATATATACATAGGTGTTTTCCAGGCTACCTAGAGTACCTAGGTGGTTACTCAACACCCAGCCTGTCTTAAATAATTGAGCTTTTTAATTTTATTATGTAATAATATTGCCATCGTTGTGTAACGACGGCATCCGATATTACAAAGAATGTTAAAATGTAGATATTTGTAGTCAAAGGAGTATATATATATATATATATATATATATATATATATATATATATATATATATATATATATATATATATATATATATATATATATACTTTATTTTTTATTTTTCCCACCTTAGTAATACAAAGCAAAACGAAAAAACATAGAATGTAGTAAAATGGCTCTAAATCTAATAAAATATATATATATATATATATATATATATATATATATATATATATATATATATATATATATATATATATATATATATATATATATATATATATATATATATATATATATATACTTTATTTTTTATTTTTCCCACCTTAGTAATACAAAGCAAAACGAAAAAACATAGAATGTAGTAAAATGGCTCTAAATCTAATAAAATATATATATATATATATATATATATATATATATATATATATATATATATATATATATATATATATATATATATATATATATATATATATATATATATATATATATATATATATATATATATATATATATATATATATATATATATATATACTTTATTTTTCCCACCTTAGTAATACAAAGCAAAACGAAAAAACATAGAATGTAGTAAAATGGCTCTAAATCTTCTGTGAAAAAAATAATTTGACTATTAATATAGTATCAAAAATACTTCTAGCGCTTCTATATTAGTAACTAATCTAACTTTACTTTCTCAATAGGCTAAATTGCTACAAGCTACTAATATAATGTTATTAATATGCGGAATTTGAATACACGACCTTACCATATCGAGACGGACGTTTAGAAACGAACAAAAGGTATTTTATAACACCTATTAGATAACCAAATGTCTCAAGTTATTCCCACAAACTCATTTAAAAAGGTAAAATAAGAGCGTATTTTATGTATTGAAGTCCATTTACAGCTATCATTCGGTAACAGGTGTTTCAACTGGTTCTATTGCGTAAAGTACCTATAATGTAACGATTTAACGCGTTTTAAATATTCTATATATTCTATTCTAATTTCTTTGGATTTGGTATTAATGGGAATGGATATTGAGGCTACTGTAAACTTTTAGTGACTTTGTATATTTATATTATAAAAAAAAATACGCTACTTTAATAATATGTAGACATTTTTGGTAGATTTTACAAAGGAAAAATTTTGCTAAGCTTAAGCTTTATTAAAATCTATAGTAAAAGGTCTACTTTAAACCTATTTGATAGAGTATCCATATGGCTAAAGCCGTAGGCAAATAGTTAAATAGTAAATATAAAAAAAATAACTTTCCAATCTATCATCGTCGCCATCTAAACTTCATCTTAAACAAAATTTTAGTTTACCAAAACACAGTATAGGCGTGTCATAGAATGCTATAACGCTCTCGCTTCGCTTGCGGGACTTAGTTTATCATTAATGTTGAAATAATGAATGATATATATACAAAATAACTTCTATATAGCAATTTGGGGCGTCTTTAGAACATATTTAATTCTTATTTTATAATTGAAACAATGGGTGAGGTTTAATAAATTTACAACTGTCTTAGGATGTAATCGTTTGTTGATCTGTTGGTGGTCCGAAATAGATGCTGTTTTGATTTAATTTGAGTAATGATTTTGGTAACCGCACATTCAAGTGTTACCACTTTATAATATCGAATTACCCAAAAAGATGGAAAAACAAATGGAAATTCTACTCTCTAAACTAAACGAAAAGTTTAATGAACAAACAATAACATTAACAACAGCAATAACAAAAAATGTAATGGAGGCCCTAGACGATAAGTTAAAAGTACTAACAGAAGAAAACAACAACCTCAAAACTAGAGTCAGCAACTTGGAACAAAAAGTGACTATTCTAGAGAAGGAAAAACGTATGAAAAATCTCGTATTTTTTGGCATTGAAGAAAAAGGAAAAACAGAGTTAGAATTGGTGGATTTTGTGGTGAAAATTTTAGTGGTTTCAGGAACAAATATAGATAATCAAGAAATAAGTAACATCAAAGAATCGGCACAAATTCTGACAAGAACCGACCAATAATAATATCTTTAACTACATCTTGGAAAAAACATCTTATCCTGAAAAACAAGCGCAACCTTCCTAAAAACGTTTCTGTTAATGAGGACTACCCCAAAGAAGTTCTGAAAACACGTAAACAACTTAAACCACAATTAGAAGCAGAAAGAAAAAATGGAAATATAGCGTTCATAAAATATGATAAGCTAATAGTTAAAAAACCAACGAACTCTAACCGCGAAAAGAGGAAGAGAGAAACACCAACAGGATCCCCAACCACTCCCACTCCATCTCAGAAAAAGACAAATACGAAGAATAGAAAAATTGCAACCCAGCCCCCAAATACAAATAAAGAAGTACTTAAGCCAAGCATACTTACATTTGTAACGCGAGAAAGATCCGCCTCGATGCCGGAAATGCAAAAAAACGAGTAAAGGCCTCCTCGGACCGGAAACAACAAACAGATGCAACAACAAACATAGACATAAGAAAAACTCCAACGTGTTGTCCCCCAATCCGGCCGGTCACCGTGGGGGAAGCTGACCACCACCCTCCAACACATCAGCCAACAAAACCAAATACCCAAAAAGAGAAACAAAAACGAAGCAGTCTATATATATGTACACTAAACACACGAACCTTGAGAACATCGGAAAGTTTGCATGAGCTTGAGTTAGCTATCGAAAACCTCAAGTGGGATATCTTGGGCATAAGCGAGATGAGGAGAATAGGAGAAGGAATAGAAGAACGAAACAACTATATTATGTACTATAAAGGCGAAATCGCTGGACACAGAGGGGTTGGATTCCTGGTAAAGACGAAATTAAAAAGCCAGATAATCGGTTTTGAAGGAATATCGGACAGGATAGCTGCGATTCACATTAATTTACCAAAGTACAGGAAAAAATGGACAATTATCCAAGTCTACTCGCCGACAGAGCAAGCAACAAAAACAGAGATCGACAAATTTTACGACAAATTACGTGAAGCTACTGAAAGATATTCCGAAAACAATCTCGCACTCATGGGAGATTTCAATGCCCAAGTGGGCGTCCAATTACCTGGAGAAGAACATATAATAGGGAAATACGGAAGAGGCAAGAGAAGTAAAAATGGAGAAAAACTAGTAGAGTTCCTTCTTGAGCAGAATTTAACACTTCTAAATTCCATGTTCCGTAAAAAACCCAAGCATAAATGGACATGGATATCTCCAGACGGAAAGTTCAGAAACGAAATCGACTACATAATAACCAACAAAGCCAGGGTATTTAGTGATACGGAAATAATACAGAAACTAAATTTCAACACAAACCATCGCATGGTACGCAGCTGTCTTAATGATAGATGTCCAAAAACTCCTAGACATCATATGGACAATATGCAAACAATTAACATACAAAGGGACACAGACAGCACCATGGAAGACCTGATGGAAGCCATAAATTCAGATATGGATCTAAATGAAAAATATAAGAAAATTGAGAATAAACTTAAAATACAGACAACAAAACAAACAATGAAGAGTAAAGAAAACTTTTTAAGTGAGAGAACGTTAAAACTAATTGAAGATAGAAAGATCTTGTTATCAAAAAAGGATAAAAAGGAGAACCAAGAAAATATATCCAACCTTAGCAAACAGATTCGAGAGAATATGAGGAAAGACAGAAAGATCAGGAGAAACAGAGTATTAGAAAATCACATCATTAAAACTGGAGGCACGAAGAAAGCCCTAAAGGAACTTCGTGAAAAAGGAAAGGAATGGATACCAAAGTTGAGAGACAAAGAAAAAGAACAGCCAGCTACTACTCGAAGTTCAATCCAAAATATAGCAACAAATTATTATCGGTCAGTATACTCAAATCATTCAAGCTCTGACACACACAATAGTGGATACAAACAAACTGCAGATAATGAAGACATACCAGAAATATTAGTATCGGAAGTAGAAAAAGCTATAAAAAGCCAAAAAATGGACAAAGCCCCCGGCCCTGACAGGATCACAAACGAACTTATGAGAGGGACAATCACAGAACTAAGCCCGCTACTAAGAAAAATCTTTAACGATATTCTACATACCGGTATCATCCCTAGCCAATGGGCAGAGTCCCATATAATACTCCTTCACAAGAAAGGTCCAAAAGACGATATCGGAAATTACAGACCCATATCTCTCATCTCGAATGTATACAAAGTTTTCGCCAAAATAATTCTGGACAGAATATCAGGTACCCTCGACGAAAATCAGCCTGTGGAACAAGCGGGTTTCAGGAAAGATTTCAGTACAATAGACCACATTCACACTATCAAACAGCTTATAGAAAAATATAATGAATACAAAAAAACTATTTACATTGCCTTCATAGACTACGCCAAGGCTTTTGATAGCCTCAGACATGATGTCGTATGGCAAAGCCTAAAAGAGCAGGGCATCCAGTACACCTACATCAACACCATCAAAAATATTTATAGTGAAAGTATAGGTAGGATACGACTGGAATCAACAGGAGATGCTTTTGCAATAAAAAGAGGTGTCAGGCAAGGTGACCCACTTTCACCAAAGCTGTTCACAGCAGTGTTAGAACAGATGTTCAAGAAGTTAGATTGGGAGCATCTAGGTCTAAACATAAATGGATCACGATTGAATCATCTTAGATTTGCGGATGACCTGGTCCTATTGGAGGAAGATCCAAAACTACTGGAGTCCATGATACAAACTCTAGCAGACAAAAGTAGAGAAGTAGGCCTAGAGATAAACTCCAGCAAAACTAAGATGATGACTAATTCATTTCCCAGAGACATCACAGTAAATGGACAGAAACTGGAATATGTAGAGGAATATGTATATCTTGGCCAGATAATATCACCTAATGACCAGATGTCGAAAGAAATAGAGAAAAGAATTGCAACAGGGTGGAAAACATACTGGGCTTTGAAAGAAATTACAAAAAGCAAGGAAATATCCATTAGAATCAAGAAGAAGACCTTTGATACCTGTATTCTACCTGCCATTACATATGGTTGCGAAACCTGGGCTTTGACAAAACTCCATAGGGAAAAACTTGCAAGATGTCAAAGAAGTATGGAGAGAAGCATGTTAGGATTAAAACTTAAAGATAAAGTAAGAAATGCAGACATCAGGCACAAAACGAAATTAACTGATATCCTGGTCCGTATTGATCAACTTAAATGGAGGTGGACTGGACATATGCTTAGATGTAAAAAGGAGAAATGGAGCAAACAGGTGACAATCTGGTACCCGAGGGATGGCAGTAGGGGTCGAGGTCGTAAAAAGAGAAGATGGGAGGACGACCTGAAAATCACTTTAGGTCCCCTCTGGACAAGAGTGGCGACTGACAGAAAGCAGTGGAAAGAGTTGGAGGAGGCCTTTGCCATAAGGCACACCGAACTGAGAGACTTTTTGTAGTGAAATGTAAATTTTAGTTTTAAATACTTTGTTTTAAAAATGTAAAATGTCAAAAAGTTCGGAAATAAAGGCTATTATTATTATTATTTGAGTAATGATTTTGGTAACCGTGACTCTGTACTGTTAGGAGTTATTATAGTCGGTTAATAGATTTATTTATCTATGGCTATCATTATCTACTATGTGAAATATTTTATATCGTAACAATGAAGATTCAGATAAGTCTTACAACCTGTATGTGCTAAATAGATGTTATTTAAAACTGTTTTTTTTTCTCTAAGAAATTTTTCTTAACCTTTACAAACACACACACATACACAAATACACAAACCCGTACACACGTGTGCGTACATAGCTGTACAATCCATTTATCAATATTAAACAATTCTTATATAAGTACATATATTCAATTTATAAGTCGAGGAGCTGTAACTAGCCTAATTACCCAATACCTCGACAATGTGGTACTAAGCGGTGGTAGCTGACGCAAAGCAGCTTGATTGATGCTAATCCCTTTAATCCAACTTACTGTCTGACAGTTAGTTTGTCGATTCGACAATATAGAAAGGTTAATTAATAAAACTGTCCAGTTAAGATCAAAGAATGCGTTGAACAATAACATGTAAAATTATGTGAAATTTTTTGAAGCTTTGAGAAATTATCTCGAACGGGAGTTGAATTGGATACGCGTTGTGAATATTAAAACATCAAATCGATAGTGAATTATTATTATATATAATTAATTAATGATTTTTAAAATATTGTTCATTTTCACTTAATTGTATAATAGTTTATGAAATGCTAGATTTAATTACACTACAAAATTATAATACTACTTTTATTATTAAAGAATCAAAAAGGAAATAACTTCAAGCTATTTGGAAACATACAAAAATTTCAATGTAGCGGAATGCCAACTTATACCCTTCGAAAACCGTCCAAGTTCTCTAACCAGCTATAGAGCTACAAACGTCAAAACTTTATACGCTTGTTACATACGGTTTCATCTAACTTCATCTAAAATTACTTTGATTTTATTATAAAAAAAATATTGATACAAACTGACACACTGATTGTTTTAAATTAATATTATAATGCCTATTAAAAGTAGTTATAAGACGATAATCAGCAAAATTTTATTTATTTATGACCAAAACTAAAGGTACAAATATATAATTAAAAAAATTTCATTAAAATGTGTCCCACAATTTAGCTTTCACTGCGTGAGAAGCGAACGATTTACAAATCCCAATATCATATTGAGATGTGGCTTCCATACTAGTTTTTAAGACGCCATAAAAGAACATGTTCATTAACTGTAGTTTAACTGAATGGGATTTTTGTCTTACATACAGTTAGCCGGATTAGTGACAGTATAGCGACGGAAGGGCGAGATCGATCTATGTAGATTGTATTTAAGCGCTCTACTCATCGATTGTTAAATCGTTTTCTATGTTATTTCATTGACATCTTTCTTTTTTTATTGTAAGGAAATCCTTTTTTTTTTTTGTACACCACCTGAGTGAGGTCTGGATCGGATTATGGTTAACGGACTGGTAGATATATATTTGTCTATATATATAGACTAAAACCTCATGGTGCTCTTTATCAATAACCTATAAGCACAAAAACCAATCAGGTTTCTTATCATTTCAATTATTAATATAATACTGAATAAGAATAAGCTTCTTGTTATTTAATATATATTATAATTAATAATACATCCTTGTGCAACAAAATCGTACTATTTCCTATATATGATTATAATTCGTAATCGATAGTTTCATTCGATACATTTCGATATTTACTATTTATCATTAGATCTTTATCGTTAGATCCTTGATCATAAAATGTAAATCGATATACTATATCGGTTCATCGAACATGACATATGATTTGGGAGTAAAGGAGCGTGAATAATTCTTTTGTTACCCTTTTGCTTGCCTTTTTTAATTTTAATTTACTTTTTTTTATAGATTTCAACTGTCCGAGGTAAGTCTACTTGCAGGTAACAAGGCAAAGTCCTCCTTTATAATATTGTATATATGTCAATAGAAATGTTCCTTTTTTAAATTTCGTGCATCCAAATATCATGGCCATTCTGATTCGTAGTAAAACTGGTATCTTAGATTCTTTGTTGTTTTCATTGCATTGTTTCTGTAGATATATATATATATATATATATATATATATATATATATATATATATATATATATATATATATATATATATATATATATATATATATATATATATATATATATATATATATATATATATATATATATATATATATATATTGAATAATAATTAAGAATATTCAAATGTATGTTTTAACATATATGTAAAGAAACATCTAATTTGACATTTCCATTATTTTAATTAAATAACCACAACAAATATTATAATATAAATATAATAATTAACGAAATGGTTGAAGCTGATTATCAAAAGGACTAACTATCGAAAGAAGTTATATATTTATTTCAATTTATATAGATAATATAAATTTAAAATATTCTTAATACAAAAATATTGTTTGCAAGCATTTTTCAATAGTGAAATGAACGTGAAGTAAAATACATAGAGTCAAATACAATACAATACAGATATCAAATACAACACTAAACCAGGGCTAAACAAGTTCCAAGTAAATCATGACGACATCTAGTTATCGTCAACATATTAACTAAACATATACTTTATAACATATAATAAAACAAAGATAAATTAACCGTATAAATCTAATGTGACCTCATTTGAAAACAAGAATTAGACGCTTGTTCATTTAAACCGATTACTCAATTCACTAAAAATAAAACCTTCGGTCAATTCTCACGATAATATTGACCGGATAGCATTAAAATTTAAGAAGTTATTTTCAAATAAAATCTATTTGTTTATCGTTTCGAAAGCTTCTACTATATTATAGTTTGTTAGTTTTACTATTTTCTATATTTAGCAGAGAGAATTTAATGGCAAGACTCTCCGTTATTCGCCTAATTTGAAACATTACACGTTGAGTTGCGGATAATGCTGCAGTTGGTCTTAATAAAACAGAGAGATGACAATATAGTTGTATTTCGTTAAAATAAAAGGATTAGAGATTAATAGGTTAAATAACAGATTAAGGTAAAATTGAAACTTACAATTTAAGCTGGAAACGTAGTATTATAAAATTAGGCTTCCTTTGATGTGTAAATCATTCAAATGTAAATCTGAAATACAAACTTGTATCGCCTATGTGCCTATGCAAAATGTATGTAAATATGTAAATATATAGATAATATATTAATTGTATGTTGCATAGTAATATATATTGATGACTAGGTAACAAAATATAATATGATAAAAGATACGAACCAAGGGCCATACTGTTTAAATAAAATAAAAAAAATACGCTATATTCCCTCTACCTATTCCGCTGTACAAACTTGTAGTATAGTTAGATTATATTCATGGGCAATTCATATACATTTAGAATGAAATTTATAACAAATATATACGACTTAACTTTGACAATATTGATTTTGATCTGTACAATTGAAATAATTTTCGATAGTCCAGTAAAATTGTACTTTATGTTAATTCTATTCAATTTTAAGTGAGGAAACGAGTAAAGACGTGAAATATGACGGGATATCTGACGAGCGTGGTCATACACAATGAAGCGATCGATAGATGAAGACGTTTGCTTGATTTCGAGTACTTTTGAATTTTAAGCGCTTATAGTAATTTTCCCATGGATACAAGATGGCTTGTGTATGATAATGTGGTTAAAATTTAAATTTCATATCATCTATCTGTATTGTTATCTTAGTTAAGCTGAAACATTGTGATTTTATAAGCTTACTTTCTTTTCCTAGGAATGTCTTCATACATTTTTGTATACGGTGTGATGACTTCATGTAAATATTTTGAGTTAGTTGCTACTATGCTCAGATGAAACGTCCCGCATATAGCCGGGAGAGAAAGTTTAGTGTCAAAACACTCCATTCTCCTTTCTCTATTGTCAAAGCGATGAAATGAACATAAAAATCATTACCTCGAGCGGAAATCAAACCCACAACCGTTTCATTTACAGTCAGTCCCTGTCTTACTTTACCACAATCTCCCCAAATTTGATCCCAATACTTCTATTTATATCGTACGAGATATTTTTCATTTTTTTTATTCTTTGGGAGCTATAATATGTCAAATGATTTATCAGTAGATATATATGCCTCTACATAATAAAAGATAAGCCAAAACATAAATTAAACATTAGAACCACAATTTTACAATATCACCAACTTCACCTGATCATTAGTACAAAGTAACTTTATTGAAGCAGCTTACCTCATAAACGCTCCGTACAGTTAGCTTATATAGAGACTATTACTCAAATTGCCAGTACAACTAGGTCTCTACATGCATACATTATTGAAGAAATTCTTAGGATATTATAAATGTGAAAGTTAATATGTTTGCTTGTTACCTCTTAGCGCTCAAAAACTAAAGGCTCGTGTGTGTTATATACATACTTTTATATATATATATATGTATATAGACATATTTATTAAGTTAAAAGATACCGTAATATTTGCATATTAGTTTATTCTTTTTTGCATTTGCATTGATTTTTATATGGAAATTAAACATTTATGATAAGAAATTTAAGAAATTAAGAAGTAAATACTAGTAAAAAATCGATTTTATGGATGAAGCTTTAAAAAAGCCATATAATCAAATTCTGCTTCATCAGAAGTAGAAATTAAAAAAAATTAAGAAGCCATTTATTTACCTATTTTTTTAGTAGAAAATATTTTTTCTTGCCATGGCTGATACATGAAAATTCCTCGAAGCGGGAATCGAATCGACGATCACATTTACAATCGGACCTGTACTACTGTTCCACTGTGACCTCAACCTGTACTTATGTTTGGTATTATTTCATATACATACATACATTATATGGATAGAATTTATCGAAAGAAGACAAGCAAAAAAGTTTTTAATGTATTATACGAGCTTTAATAAGTCTAAATCTTAGTAAGAGCTGCACTAAAGTCGCTAATCTCAAGCTACCATTTTATAGCAATTCTTGAACAGTACTCTGTTAGGTTTACTATAGTTCATGTTATAATGGTCAAGTTTCTTATTAATGTTACACTATTAAGGGAAATCTTAGTTTATGGGTTCCTGCTATGGTTTTAAAATATATTACATTTGAAATTGGAATTGATAACATGGTATATCTCCAGTGATAATAGTGTGTTATAAAAATGACCTATTTTGTAAATACTGCGAATAAGAAAAGAATTTATATTTAATTTCAATTAAAAGCTTATGTGATAATATAATATAATATAAAATTGAGAGTAATTAGTATTATTAAATACTAAAGATTTCTGTGAGTACATTATGTATGATTAAATTTAGTACGTTAAGTAGGGTCTCTTTAAAAATGAAGGATGAGGTTTAAGCACTTTCATGTAAAGAAGGCGTGAAATGCGGCAAAATTTATTATAATGTGGTTAAAGATAAAAATCGTATATTCTTATATATAACTATATTAAATTATATATTTTATATTATATTAGAATTAATGTTTGAGTCTCAACTCAACTGTGTCTGGAATTCGGTTAGAAAGCTGAGAAAGAAGCACAAATAATTTAAAAAAAAGTTAAGCTTGAAAGCTTAACAGGAAGTTTGTTTTTACTGCAGTACTATAAGCATTTCTATAATGCTATTATAATAAACAAGATCCACACTGACCTCACTTCATGTTAAAGCCGAACAACGGGATGCAAAGGTCTATGCCGATTTCCTGCAAACGTTTGAATACAACTTACGCAATTTAAAGCTGGATATAATAAATATTAATATTGGTATAACCTTTCAAGGTTGTATATGTTAATAATATCTAAGTTTTTCTCTATTGCCTAAAGCTCTAAACGAAGTTATAATCGTAGCTTACTGTTTTTATGGGTATGGAAATAGCTTTTATATATAAAAATATTTAATTCATTTATTTAGTAATATGACAGTATTAACCATTTGTTAGTCTAATCTTTGTTTGTCTAGAATAATCTTAAATATCCAAATAATTTTATCGAGGGTAAATAATCCAAATATATATATATATATATATATATATATATATATATATATATATATATATATATATATATATATATATATATATATATATATATATATATATATATATATATATATATATATATATATATATATATATATATATATATATATATATACTATATATATATATATATATATATATATATATATATATCTATATATATATATATATATATATATATATTATATATATATATATATATATATATACTATATATATTTTATATAACATTCCTGTTATATCTAGAAAATGAAAAAAAAATCTTAACAAGTTATATTTAGATATAAATAAAGATAATATAAATAATATATTTTTTAAGTTCCTTAGCTTTAGACATACAAACATATTGCTATCTGCTATGTCTATGTAGCTTACCTAAATAGAAACAATTTGCGTACAGTGTATGTGTATGGACTGGCTAGTTAACTACTTTACAAGCAGATGGCTACTTCGCCGTTATTATTGTAAATGATCTCTATTTGCTGGAAACTTCCCTGTTACACACATTACCATTCATTATTCGAAGTAACATATCCTATATAGTTATAATATTGCGTTATATTTTCGGTGATGGAGTGCAGTTACTCTAGCCGTTATTATTTCGGTTAGGTATGTGAAAATTAGTCGCTTTTCGTAATTTTAAGAGGTGTATCAGTTTCTTTGATGATTGCTTTTGGAGATTTCTCGTATCTCATTTAATGTAATAAAATATGAGTAATGAAATTTGTTATTACGTAATGCCTCGAAATACAGAAAGGGAGACCGGAGTGTCTTAACATTTGGTTCCTTAAGTCTAGCGTTCCCCCTGCCTACCCTAATAAGACCCTAATAATAATAAAATAAAATAGTTTAGCTGGGATCCTATGAAGCCTACGCTCATTTCTATAATTTGCAGAAACAAAGTAATCTAGTAAAGCATACCGTTGCAATTGGAAAGCTAGGAGTAAGCCAAGGAGCGGAAGTACGTAATAACTGATTACACTGAATGTACTGATAATGACCGGTAATGAAACATTTCTAACATTCTATTGACAATGTTTGTCTACTAGAATCACGCTATTGAAAGCTGCTGACAATATATTTAAAGTTGTGACTCGCAACATCATTTGCCTGTTCTGTTATCTGTTAAATTAGAAAAACGAATAAAGTAAACTGTAATAAAAAAAATTTGAGCTTTCGTACGTGAAAAAATTCTGTACTTAAGGAACCTATAAGAAAAATTTCATCTTTCTAAACTTCGTAGTTTCTTCTGTGCGTATTGAAGAGCTTTATAAAATATTTGCTTAAAAATATATGAAATTTTCAAAATGAATCTATAAAACAATATATTCTCAGTAGATAATAAAAAAAATACTTTGTTTCTTTCACGCTCATATTAGCCATCCTAATATTAGCAGGATAGGCTGTAAACACTCCGTTTTTTATTTTCCGCCTACATTTTGAACGCAAGTCACACCACAATCCAATTAACTACACCAATAAATTTCAGTATATTATCAACTTATCAAATTTAACATATAACTTTTGCTATCACACATACATATAATATAGATTGGTTAGTTTACGCTTGAGATGTAAGATAAGAAGCGGCATTCTATGTGCGCCTACGCATCCGTTAGACAGTTGTCATTTGTTAAAGACTTTCGAACTTGTTTTATTTTTTACGGCGTACAGACAACGCGGTTAATTTTTGATCCCTTTGACATATACGTGTAACATTGTTAAGCTAGTTATACGCCAGATACTGACTTCGCTTGTCATTTTCAATCAGTGAGAGGAAAGATTTTACTTGTTTTCTTTCTACCATATCTTTTAGTAATTGTGGTGGCTCTGAATTTGACCATTCGGATGTATATATATATATATATATATATATATATATATATATATATATATATATATATATATATATATATATATATATATATATATATATATATATATATATATATATATATATATATATATATATATATATATATATATGTGTGTGTGTGTGTTACGAAGTACATTGAAAAACGAGTTTAGTATTATATAAAGTCAGTCAGCTTAGTAGATTTTTTATAGAAATATCTACACAGATAACGTTTATATTTTTTAATTTATATAGTAAAGTGGGAGTCAAATTCACAACTGTAACAATATTAATTCCAATAGCATTATTTAAATTAATATTAAAGTAAAATATTTATTGAATATAAATTTGATTATATTATTTTATGCCCTAAATCATGGAAAATGCAAGAGATAGTAGTTTTTCTGAGATTTTTTCATTTCTTGGCACTGATTGTGAGAACGATGGTCGAGCGTTCAATCTACGCTCAGTGGAAACAAAATGATTGTCACTCTGGCATATACGAAGCGCAGCCTTAAATTACGCCATGCAATACGCAATATTGGAATCAGGACAGAAAATGAGTGTAGTGTCTTAACACTAGGCGAGGGATATGCGAGATAAAATGAAGCTGGAAAAAAAGTCATAAATACAATATTCTACTTTAAGCTTATATTATTTTCAAAACATCTATCGTAATTTCCTCGTGATGTTATACATAGTGAAAGTCTAACACCTTCTTCAAGCTTCAGTGTCCTTTTTGTTTTCGTGTGAACGTTGAAAGGCTTTCTTGGTCTTGAATGTTCCGTGGCAAGTTGTTGACTCGCTATTTATTGGTGTTAGCCCAATGTTCGGCGTGTACGGAGTGTACGATTGACAGTATTTAAACTATACATAAATTTATTTGCATAAAAATCTCTTGGACTAATCTTATATGTATATATATATATATATATATATATATATATATATATATATATATATATATATATATATATATATATATATATATATATATATATATATATAAGATTAGTCCAAGAGATTTTTATGCAAATAAATTTATGTATAGTTTAAATACTGTCAATCGTACACTCCGTACACGCCGAACATTGGGCTAACACCAATAAATAGCGAGTCAACAACTTGCCACGGAACATTCAAGACCAAGAAAGCCTTTCAACGTTCACACGAAAACAAAAAGGATATATATATATATATATATATATATATATATATATATATATATATATATATATATATATATATATATATATATATCCAGATTAAAGTTTATCTTAATAATTTAATATAAAACATTTTTCTTTTTCCATTAACTTCAAAGACTTATTAGGCATATCCTAACATATCATAAAATAACAAATATTAAAAAAATAACAATGTCAACAACTCAAAGAATAAGTTTTTATTGAATCTCAATGGATATTTATGTATTGACAAAGTCGATATAACGTTTCACCCACACTAAATCGGTTGCACCTTAACGATTCAAGGTAATTTCTTGTAGGTGTACATAAAAGCTTATAAAATTTTGTGTAAAACACTGTTTGTGACAAATTGTCGTATTCAAATCATTCAAGTGGCTATTATAATGTTCTAATAATGGGAACGATAGTTATTATGGCTCTATGAGGAGCTCTAGGATCGTCTATCCTTACTCAAGTATATAGTAATATTTAAATTATTTTTATTTTCACACTTGAGTAAGACAAAGGGGTTAGGTTTCGTCGATTAACACGTAATGTGGATAGCTTGTCACTTGTCTCTTTATTTCTCTGCTTAAGTAAAAAAAGCATATACACAACGCAATTATACATTAGGAAAAGGCTTCATAGTGGTCAGACCGCTTGGACGATTTTGAAGAGGCGCAGGTTCAAATTCTAAGAATATTTTTCTTTCTACCAGAGCTGGTAAATAATTCCCACGAACTAGGATTGAATCAATCCATCTCGTTTACAATAACACGTTATACCACAGCACTGCAAACAAATTTTCTATTATTTAACACTCACCTAACCTAACAATGTATATATAAACCTTGGTACTTCAAACTTCTCAAAGATGACTGATAGCTTTAAATTGCTCGTAAGTGATGACTATTGTTTTTATCACTAAGTAATTCTTATATCGTGTTAGATGCATCCGTACAGTACTATAGTAACTCGAAGGAATTCTTATAGTTTATTTTTTTCAATGCTGGAAGAGAACGTATTTCGAAGAGAGAACGTATTTCGTTATAATATATATTTTAACTTAAACATATTGATAGAGAAACGAAACGGCATAGTGGTACAATTGATACGTGTTAGACATTTTGTACATTCAAATCCAATTCAAATCCATGAAAAATTTATATATATATATATATATATATATATATATATATATATATATATATATATATATATATATATATATATATATATATATATATATATATATATATATATATATATATATATATATATATATATATATATATATATATATATATATATATATATATATATATATATATATATATATATATATATATATATATATATATATATATATATATATATATATATATATATATATATATATATATTATATATATATATATATATATATATATATTTATTCATTAGCCAATAATTTGTTGTAATTTGTAAAAGTGAAGTCATTTTAATCAAGAAACTATTAAATCGAATCCAATCCCAAGTTACAAAATTAAAGTATTTCTTAATGGCATTCCAATATATTTATCCATTAATTTTATCTTCTAAGTGTTAACAAACACAATTTTGAAATTTCACAACTAAGTCATTTCTATACATTATTCGTCTTAAACGGATATTGTTGACCGGATGTCATATAATATAAATACCTATTTATACTTGAACGTAAATATCGAATGTTATGTGACCTGTTAAGGTTTTTATTGTGAAATATACATAAGTATATTTTTATTTACTATACAATTTAAATTATACAACTTTAATACTTTTACATTTTGAAATATATAAAATACTAAAAGAAAATTATACACTATACATTAATATAAAATAATAATAATAACAAAAAAAAAATAAGCCTACGTATTATTAATTTCAACACAACTGAAGTTTTCATAAATTAAAGTTTTCATATCTCTCCATAGTACGGCCCATCTTTTAGACATGCGATGAGACGACAGACAGGTGCGCGCATTGATTGAAATATTGTTCTCACGTTATACTTGGGAGCTAGATGCACCGAAATGAGATGAATAAATTACATCTCTGGAATGATTTTTATTAAAAAACTGTATAAATTGACTATTAAACATGTCATGGTAATGTAGAGGTACGATTGACTATGCAGTAAAGTGTGCAAGTTTCTCATGGTTTTCCTCAGTTAAGAGCGGCGCGACGTTGAGTTTTGGAGAACGGAGTGTTGAGTCACTAGATTATAGTAATTCATATATTTTAAACCACTTTTTATTCAAAATTATATTATAATTATAAATAAAATACATAATAATTTTATTTATTTATATTTATTTTTAGATAAAAAAAGCTCACTTTACTAGAGAAATTTTGGAAAAACGTAAAAAAAATGCTTTAAATTAACAACACAGACAATTCCGTTCTAATTCACAAATTAAGCGAAGCGTACGTGCTTAAGTATAAGCTTAAGTAATTAAATGTAATATTCAATTGAATTTCCAATTCATGAAGTAATAATATTTTAGTCAAAATACATAAACAAAAAACTTGTACAAACTATAGAGAAAATAAGCTCAAATTTGAATCTAGACTCAAATTTAGACACATAAATTGTAGTCTAAATCATTGATATTAATTTATTACTTAAAGTATTCAAATAACATAAAAGTAGCCACTAACAATAATTTCCTTAAATATAGATGTCTCTCTTTAATTTAATTTAAGCTCGACTTAAGCAGATGCAAGTTGCTTTATGATAATAAAGTCATTGTTCTCACGATCACTGAACCTGTTACCGTGTTCTTTCTTACATCTGTTATACCAAGTTTGGCTTGATGCCTTAATTCAATCGGATATTTCACGGAATTGTACATTGAATGCAAAAACCGTAGCATGTTATAATTAATATAGTCAATTAATTATTAGTTAGTGTCCTCAGAGTTCAGTATATTATTGTTCTGGATTGATACTTTTTTTTTTATATATAATACTTTCTTAATTGTTTCAGACAAAACGTTGTGTTTTGACGTTTTATTCCTTTATTTTTTTTTATTTTACACAAAAACGGAGAAAGTAATATTGTGACACTAGAGTTTCAGTTAAAATGTTCCTTGTAACAGGATATGGATCGATACTTATCGAATACTAGTAAAGCTGAAATGATTTAAAAGTACCTAAGTTATATAATATATATTAAATAATATAATATAATATGTATAATAAGGGAATAAACGTTTCAAGCGTATTTCAACATGTTATTTATATAACGAGAGGATAGCAAGTCATTTGTTTGAAAGTAATATTTCACGGCTATTTCTCGAACTAAATTATACAGAAATAAGGATCTCATCCATTACTCTATTGTAATATTAATTGTTGGGACGCCCTACTGCGTGTAAATATACCGTCACTCAACGTAGGCAGTGATGGACGGACATAGTGTAATATGTTTGCTATATATACCTCTATATATTTATATATATATATATATATCTATATATATGTATGTAGATTTATTAAAGTAACAGAATAATAAGGTTAGTTCCAGTAGGTAGGATAGTCTGGGTTGAATTGTTTATAATGCTTTTGGATTTTGTAGTTATATAGGTATAAAGAAAATTATAATCTTCTTATATAAATTATAATCTAAAATTTATAAGCATCACCTAAGCGTTATAAGTTGGAAGGGAGTTAGGACCTTGGACTTGGGTTAAAGTGTTTTGTTCTTTTTTTAAGCTCCACGCTGTATCCCGCATATAGCAGGTTAGGCAGATTGAACTGCAGGCTGAAGGAACCTAGTGTCAAGGCTTCCCCACGTTCCGCCATTCGAGGCATTGCGTGTTGAGTGGTGGAAATCAACGAAATGAAATAATTCATTCTCCCCGAGTGAGAATCGAACCCACAAGCCGTCACGTTTATACGAGTTAATACCTTGTAACTAATGCTAGTACAAATTTGTATAAAACACATTATTAAAGAAACAAGATATTACTTGTAATATCAACAAACCTATAATTTGATTAATAAATGCTAATAATAAAACTTGCTTCGTCAATTTATTATACGCTTGATGATTTGTATAGACGGTGGAGTAATACGCATAAGTAACAATGCAATATGACATTGTATATATAATATAAATAGGGTTCATATGTTTTTGTTTATATAAATAATCCTTTAGAGATATGTGTTGATATTGGTTTAAATGGTAAGTGTGGTCGCAGGTTCGAAGCTGACTCGGTGGAGTGACTTTTTTTTCTATATTATCTACACCACAGACATTTTTTGTCAGTGCCTTTTTTTTGCTTTCTTTTTTATTTATGAGTATAGCTTGATCTATTACAAGTCATACCACATAGATATTCTTGTCTTAAACTTCAGTAAAATTGGGAGAACAGAGTGTCTTCAGTTTATTCTGAAGCAGTTGTGTAGGTTATGGACTTGGAGCCTGGACGATTGATCAAAATACATCTCGAGCGTCATGTTGGTGTCATCGATCAATTGCCTATATTTTTATTAATACGTAAGTAGATTCACTTTTTTTTAACCGATAGTTATGTCGCTACATAACGTAAAGTTTTGCTTAATTATAGATAACTGGGTCCATTCTGTCATTATTAAATGAAAGTTGTATTATAAACGTCATTATAAAGCTTTAAGTTAAATATACATATAAATTTCTCTTAATTATGAACACATACTCTATACTTATGCTTTTCCCGCTCTGCTATAACAAAAAGAAAAATTGAGCTCAAGCCCTCAAATGCTGTACTGCAGAGGAAGATATAATGTCAGCTTCACGTTTTTTCCTTAGCAGAGTCGACAGAGAGAATGCTTTCATAAGGTATGAATTTATCTGGTCTACTGTCATGAACCTCTTCATATATGAACTTAATTAGGTCCTCAAGCTTCTTACGTTACATTCTTCCATTATTATCACACCACTCACTCCAGCATCATAATATAGTGATGTACTAACTAACATTTCTGCATTTTTCTACTAGCTCTACTAAAGAAATACTTTTTTTGTATGTAATTATATCTATAAAATTTACTGGCATGTGAATTTGTACCTTCAACCACTACCTTCATTCACACGTCTCAATGGCGCCACTGTAAGAAAATTCCACAATGATGACCCTAGATTTATCTAACATTTTCCTCACCGGTGCAACACAATAGTCCATTATAAACTATTATTTGTGATATGTTCACTATTATAATTATAGTATTACATACCCTTTATTTATGTAGTCACGATTGTATATGCTGAGATTTATTAAGAAAATTTCTGTGATTAATCAGTTAATATATGAATAAATTATTCGTATTCATATTTATTCCATATTTATCCTATTTATAACGAAGGACAAAGAAATACAGAATTGTGAAGCTTTATTTCGCTTTACCATCCTGTATCTCTACCTGCCTCCTAGCGCCAATATGAATGACAGTGCTTTTTCATACACGGTTTGCTTAGTGTCGTACTAATATATAAATGAAAAAAAAAAACTCGATAAAACCTTTTTATATATATTTATTTATTTTTATTTTTCACACATTAAGTATCTCTATCGATTGCGCGATACGCTCTTATCGAATTACATTGAAATTCTTATACGCTTATAACAGTTTATTTTGTTGTTAGTTCCTTATTGTGAAATAGCACTTTGAAAGATGTTAAAATATTCTATAATACCACTGTTCACTACTATTTTGCGCAATTTCAGTCTAAGTTAACACATTACTAAAATGTCAGTTCAATATTTATGATTACCTGCATATTTAATTGTTGGGTACTTACTTTTAATAGTAAATAAATCATCTTTTCAATAACTTATATTAATGACTAAAACAACTAAAATTTCCAATTGTATCTAAAATATATTATTTGGCTTTCATAATATATATAATTTGACTAATTCTATTACGCGGGTAATATGTAGCCCCCTAGTATAATTGCAAGATTATTTCTGGCCGTCAAGGCTAAAGTGACGATAGTTTCCAGTTCGATTTCCACTCAGGGGATTCAGATTTCATTTCTTTGCTCTGGGCTGATAAAGTGCAGCGTTCAGTTTTGTCACTTAACATGTAATACTAGAATTCAGGCGAAAAGCGGAGAACGTAGTGTTTTGACATTAAGTTTTTGGTGTAACCTGATAAATTGTGAAATTTATAAAATAAATATATATTTTAGTGTCTTTCCTATTAACGACGACTGGACGTATTATTTACATTATACAAGTCAGCTGGTAGATGTAATGACATAAAAATGTTTTCATACTAAATATCTAAATCTACAAATACTTAGTAGTATATTTTCTTCTGGTTGTTGTAACATCTATATAAGAACGTATGGCACAGTGGGCAGAGCGTTTCGTTAGCCGGTTCGCATATCGTTCCATCGTGTTCAAATTTCAAAATAAAAATAATTTCTCTACTTTATATCTATAATAATTACTTTTTTAAAATAAATCTAAGAATATTTTTAAGAATACGATCCAATTTCAACAATCAATAATAGATTAAATCAATTAACTATAAATCGTAGGTAATTATTTCTAAATCACTACAATATCTTAGCAATATCTAATATCAAATTTATGTTATCTAGACGCACCTGTCTTAGCTCTGTAATGAAATATAGGCAGGAAGGGTACTGTTATTGTGTGAATACAATGGAATTATGAAATAGAATGTTTTGAGTAAGGTACTCTTGCACACTTTAGTGGGTCACTTGTTCTTCCTGTTATTTACTTTAAATATTATAGATATTAATAATATTTTCACTTTCACACTGTATCCCGCATAGTGTATCCCGCATAGTGCTATATGCGGTATTCAGTGTGAAAGTGTATCCCACATTTAGCGTCTATCCGGCAGGATAACAGAGATATTCTAGTGTTAAAAGACTCAAGTTCTACACTTTCTGCCAGAATTCGAGGTCTGTTGAGTGCTGAAATTCGGGTTAAAAGATAGAAAATGTCCTTACGAATGAGGATAGAACACACAAGCAACTTGCATACAAATATACGCTCGGGCACTGCGCCATGATGGCGTAAAACAATATTTTCAATAATACGCAATAATTTATTTGTTATTAACCAAAATTAGGATGATAATTATTATAATTGTTATAATTAATAAATAGGATGATTGTAACAAATGCTACTATTATCATTCATAGAAAAATTTCATTAAAAGAACTTTTTATTAAAAATTATATTAAAAAGGGTAATAATGTGAATAAATGGGTTTTTCACATTATTATCCTTATTTAATAAAAAAAAAATCACCAGAACGCTAAAAGAATTTAAAACCGCAAAGCATATATTCAAACTCTACTTATATCCCATATACAGTAATTTCTAAATCTATATACATATCTATTCTATAGAATAGATAACGTTAGTCTAGTCGTACCAGCCTGGCCATCATCCACATCACAATCGCTAGGTTTTGCCAGACTTGACTTGCCTTATAGGGTGGACGCATCTAAAAAGTGGAACGCGCTTCCATCCAACGATTGTGTGTACTGTTTAACAACGGTTACTGTACATACAGAGATAAACGTATTATATATATATATATATATATATATATATATATATATATATATATATATATATATATATATATATATATATATATATATATATATATATATATATATATATACACACAATATGTATATATACACACAATATATATATATACATATAATATACAAATTTTGTCATTATTCAAACAATTAAGTGATATCATCTCTATTATTCTCTAGGTAATGAAAATTCAAAATTAAATTTTAAATTAATAAAAATCTCATTATAAAGTAAATGTGTTCTATCGTTTAAGTTTATTTCCCTACTATGACATTATTTCATAAAATAGAAATCATCATGGTACAGTGGGACGGTGTTTGACTGTAAACGCGATGGGTTCGGTTTTCACTGGGTGAAAAACGGACAGGTTTGACATTAGACTCCCCTTTGCCTATCCTTCTAAATGTGGGATATAAGCATGACGATAAACCAAGGAAAAAAATCATTATTTTCCACACAAAGATAAATTATAAATATTTTTTTAAAAAATGTCGCGTCAAAAATCAATAAGCAATAAGTTCTAACAACAACAAGGAATATCGAGATTATAAATTTATATACTCGTATGTATATTTTTGTATTGTCGTTTTAAGGTCAACAATCTATTCTTACATGTTGACTTAATAGCACTATATTGGTCAATAGAATGTCAAGGCATCTTCGAGGAAAACTACTATAGTTATACATACATACATACACATATATATATATATATATATATATATATATATATATATATATATATATATATTATATATATATATATATATATATATATATACAAACTATATACACTAACAAAAATCCCCATAATGATCATCATCCTCAAGGTATTGAATATTTTTATTGCAGCTTCCCGCTTTATCCACAAACCAAGCAACTTATTGTCAAAGCATTATGTCATTGAGAATGTCATTGGGATTCTACCATATAACCTGATATTCACAGTCAGATACTGTCCCGCTATGTCACGATAATTTTAATATTTCTTCTTTCTTTCTTTAATATATCTTTACGTAGTTCACTCTTATCATCTCAACCAATCTAAATGTAAATTACATACAAAAAACTATTCACATATATAAAAAAAAACAATGATAATAGCATATTATATATAAAATTAAATCGTATAAGAACTTTCTTGTTTCGAGATGAATAAGATGACATGATATCTTTGATAGAATATAATAATTGTTATATTGTTATATTAACGATTAAATATATTTATAATTGTATTATTATAGAACTTTTTTTTTTATTTCAAATATTTAAGCCCAAAACTTAACTTTAAAAATTGCTAATTCGGCATTTGCCGCTATGTGCGGGATACAGCGTGAGGCTAAATAAATAAAATAAATAATAAAAAAAGAGTATTGAGCAATCCAAATAACATTTTACTTATATCTCAATCAAATTAACTATCAGCTTTCTATTCTACTGTATCAAGAATATTTTACAACTATAGATATGGTTAATCGAACATTCCTGTTTGTTTATCATAGCGGAGTTTAAGTATACCATTTTATAGCGTTGTTCTCACGTAAGACATTTAGCGTATAGTCATTCTTAACTTTTTAGCTTAAGATAAAGTATTTATTATAGTAAGATAAATGGATTTACTTTATAATTTAATTTGGATATAATTTTAAAATAAAAAGTATAAAATATTAAACGTAGCAGGATTTGAACCTGCGCCTCTTGAGAGGGAAGAGTTAAATTATAATACGTTTTCCACAATAGAAATATTATTCGATACATAGTGCGGGTTATCAATATTAAAATAATACTATTATGGATATTTTTAATTTATAGTAATAAGTTACATTAGTTGTTATATGAATTTATTCACAATAGCTGTAAATTCAATTTGTTTATCAAGAATATTTTTTAGCATATAAGTAATAGAATAGAATAGAATTTTAACGCTCTTATATAAGGTCCGTCTGTCAGAGGACGGTTTGTGGGTTTGATTCCTACTAGGGGGGAATGAATTTTTTTTTATTTTCTTCGCTCTGATAACAAGGCAAAGTGCGGCGTTGAGTTCCGCCACTCAACACGCAATGCCTCGAAAGGCGGAAAGCAGCGAATTAAGTTTCTTTCATATACGGTTCCTTCTGCCTACCCTGCTATATGCGGGATACAGCGCGAAGCTAAATATCATATAATATAAAAATATTATATAACATTGAGTCTCACCACTCAATACACAATGAATTGATTTCCGGCGGCAAGTGAAAAAGGGAGTGTCTTGACACTAGCTGCTCTCTGCATACCTGCTAAATGCGATATGATGATTATAAAACAAATGTATATATATATATATATATATATATATATATATATATATATATATATATATATATATATATATATATATATATATATATAGTATATATATATATATATATATATATATATATATATATATATATACATATATATATTTAAAACTAAACATGATAATGCCTTGCAAATGGTGATTTTCTAATTGAAAAACTAACCCAACCAAAAAAATTATCTCATTCGAAAGTTTCTAGCTAATTTTACTTAAAACAAAATCAAATTTTGGTTTTAAATAACAGCTAACAACTTATTCAATTCATATAGAAAGCTACTTCTGTGAATATAAAATAACCAATAGTTACTCTAAATACGATCATCGTATTTCTTACTGACTTGCCAATATACAGGACATTTGATACCGTTTGTTACGAGTATAGTAAAATACATACGAATACTTAACTCTATATCGTTACGATAGACGTTTTAGGCTTTATTTTCCTTTCAATTACGTGAAAAGCTATCGTAAATCTATCTAAGCGAAACCTTTTAGTTGACGTAAATACCTACATATGTATGCTTAAATTCACCACAAGTGAAATCAAAGTCAAAAGTAGCAGTAAAGTGGGGTAATTCACTTCTAAATTATTCGCTAGCATTGTGTTGTTAGCGAGATATAGTAGGTTCGGTTACGTCAGATACTGCAAATAGTGTGGAATAAGTAATAAAATATATAATATATTCAATTGAAGTCATGTTGTAGTGGAAACGACCATGTAACTGAATATGCGCGGAAAGGAGCTGAGAAAGTGTCGCCAATAAAATTGTTAAATAATTAATTCTTTAGATACCGTCGAGATACAGTGTGTGTGTCTGATATGGGTGTAGGTTCAAATATACCGAGGTATTTATATAAAAGTATATTATTTATTTTTAAATTAAGCACTTTAGCCGGATTGATCGCGTACATTTTTGATTGGTTTATTTTTGAAAATCCGACGTTTCAGTCACGGATTACTGTAAAGTATATTATTAAAAGTGCCCATTTTAAATAAATTAAAATATGTATAAAATATATAACAAATTTGGCTTGTGAAGTTTCTTCTTCACAAGCCAAATTTGTTATATAAGTACCGACTCGTAAGAACTACGCGGCAACAATTACTTCAATTATACATATTTTTTTCAGCTTCATACTGTATCCCACATATGGCAGGATAGTTAGAGAGAATCCAGACACTGTGTTCTTTTTTTCAAACTAGACACAAGTAAGTTAAGAGAACCTTGTGATACACTATATTGTTGTATATAGTTGTATTGTTGTTACTATATTGTTGTATTGTTGTATATATACCACTTGTATAGTGTCGTAGCTTAACGCCGTTGCACAAACAATTTTTATACTCTCATTTCGATATATCTTGATAAAAGAATTAACAATAAGATATTATTTAAAAAAAAATAATCCTCACATATGAGTGTATACGATATATAAAAGGAATTAGTTTATATATTCTCACATATCTCATACAACAATTGCGTTTGTGCGATCAATGCTCTAACGTGTTGTAATATTATATTACAAGAGGCACAATAAAGCAATATTGTGAGATACGAATTACGATGCGTCTCGTAA
This sequence comes from Dione juno, assembly GCA_037127375.1. NCBI lineage: Eukaryota > Metazoa > Arthropoda > Insecta > Lepidoptera > Nymphalidae > Dione > Dione juno. The sequence continues at coordinate 3,069,115 of JAXRJS010000091.1, read as the reverse complement.
TTAAAGTAACTTTCGTTATTGTAGCTCTAATGGCAGATTGTAAATCTAAACAGATATTAAGCTTGCGAAGGAATAGTTGATTTCACAAAGCTAATAAAATGAAGTATTCGTTTACGATGGCTTTCGTGGGCACAATTTAAACTGATACATGTTTTTCTAAGTTCATAAAGCTCTCGATGTTTCAAAATATTAAAGTGATTTTATTACGTAAATCAACGCCGCGACTTGCTTAAATATACAACATATAAAATTACAAAAATAAGTGTTGCCTAATTATAACTTACACAATTGTTTAATTTTATATAATAATAAACAAAAACTTTGAAAATGTTATTTTTTTATTAACAAGTCACAATTCATTTCTATTGTATTCGTATTCAAGGGAAACCAATTTACTTATCCTTTTATACGCATCTAAGCTTACACACATCTTATTCAACCAGAGATGCTAACAACATAAATAAGTTGTAACAAGCGTCATGTTTCAACAAAGCCTAATTATAACGTATAGCTTAGTGGTCAGGGTACTTGTACGGTATCCAAGAGGAACGATTTCAAATCCTGCTATTTTATAGATTTTCTAAAACTATTTTTCCTTCCTTAGTATACAAAAACATTTTATTAACAAAAAAAATAGCATTTAAAATCACTAAATCACTAATATTATTTTTTTCTTGTAATAACAAAAGCACAAAAATCAACGTACACAAAATAATAAAAAATAATATCTAAACCGACTACACAGTACAAGCTTTACGTAGGAAGCGTTTTATGATGCATTGTGATACTAAAATGTGTTAAGTTCGCTACATATCAATAAAATTTCGCTTGATTCACTGCTTTAGTATAATTTTAGATCACTTTGTATACACCAACTTGAGGTAAATAAGCTTTTTATTCTTTCTTTTTAGTGTAGTGGGGCTTAACGCCGCGATCAACCTTCAGCGTCTCAATCAGTTAACAGTTAGTTTGCTGAACGTAGCTTTTTGACTGTACTGCGAAAGCTCTAGCTTGACACACGCTATATACTGTATATGAGGGTAGGCAGAATGAGCTTAGTATTAAGGACATATGGTCATTCACTTTCTGTTCGAATTCGGTACATTGTGTATTGAATGGCGGGATTCAAGACAGTATACTCGTATATTAAATTACGCACTTGATTTATATTCTATATTTTATGTATAAATAGAAATAAATAAATACTCATGTTTTTTTAAAGAACAGTGGTATTGTTATTAGCATTAACATTGTAACGTCAATCAATTTGAAAATATATATATGTAGGTATTTATTTGAAATATAGCATAATAAAATTTATATGTTATCAATATTGTTGCAATATTAAAAGGAACATAATATTATTGTGAGCGAATAAAATACCAATGTAACGTTTTAAATGATGTAATAAAAATCAGAGATCGAAAGGTCTATTTATAATTGCTAGTTAAAAAAATATATATAGGTGTACTTTTTTTATTAGGTATTAATTTTCAGAATTGTATATAATGTTGTAACTGAATTAATGTTAAAATACTTTGCTAATTTAAGGCAATATGTCGCAGAATGAAGTCAGCATAATATATTCTAAGATATTTATAATTAAAACAGATTGTTGTCCGTTTGGGTCACGTACAAGCTCCGTAATGACCAACGTGCGCAGTGGGACAGCGTTTGACTATTATTGGTTCGATCTCCACTCGTGGGAATGAACCATTTTAAGTTAGTTTGCTCGCTCGTCCATCGCTCGACACTCAGTCTCGAATTCTAACAAAATATCCTGACCCCTCATTTTTAATATAATAACGATGAATAATGAATATTGATTATGAAAAAAATTACAAGTCATTTGATATCTTCTTAAATTTAAAAGACATTTTGTTTAAATATTTAAAAAAAAATTAAAACTTTAATGTCACATCAACAAATGTTAGTATTTTAATATAACTAATATGACATTCTTACGTATAATTGATTAAGAATAAGTTCACCAGGTAGTCTAGTCCAGGTAGTTTAGTAATGACCGCATGAGCTAGACGTGACGTAGTTTAGTATATAAACTATTTCTCATACATGTGTTAAAACTATTATTACATACTATTGATGTACAACATTTTTTATGTAAGCATAAAACAAGTTATAACAAAGTATATTGACAAATATTGATTAAATAGTTTGCTAAAGTGTGGCTTTGTCAGGAAATTGGTTTCTATAAGATGTGTCTTCTAATGCCGCCTTCAAAACAAATTCTAGAAATCAACCTATGATACTTCTAGACTGGCTGAAATATTTTAATAGATTATAGAATAGTGACGTTATACCGCGCTAATTCTACCTACGCTTAACCGAGTCGGAATCGAATCCAGGACCATTGCGTTTACAGTTAAACGCTGTATCACTGCGCCATAATTATCCCTTATATTGGAATTTATTTGTTTAACCTAGTTAATAAATATCATATTAAAGAAAGGTAAAATAAGACTGCCTTTTCTTATTTACATTATCACAACAAAAACAAATCCTAAATGAAATTTAAAATTTCATGCTTGCTGCATGCATTTTTATTTCACTACATATGCGATTGAATATTAAGTTATTTTATATTGAGCTTTTATATTAAAGAATCGTTTAAAAGGTCTCACAATGATTGCGTTTACGTGTTAATTATAATTAATCGGAATAATTTAAATTTTACTCTTATAAGTTACTTTTTAAATGTACAGATAATATTTGTTTTTAATATACAAATGTCCACGGGTATGCAAAATATTTAAATATAATTATTGTATAATTTAATTTACATACAGTTTCAAGTTTCGATTTCTCTATTTACCCCTAACGTTTTCCGACGTTAATTTGAATAGATAATAGTATTTATAATACGTACCTTACAATCATGACAATTATTTTTTCAGGTATATACTCGAGTTGCCTATAAATATATATATATATATATATATATATATATATATATATATATATATATATATATATATATATATATATATATATATATATATATATATATATATATATATATATATATATATATATATATATATATATATATATATAATAGTTTAGCCTCTACATTCCAAAAGTAAGAAAATTCAGATATTACATATTAAGTGGTGGATACACAAACTCAAACACGGAGAAGGGAGAGAACTTACCAAAGTAGATCTCTTCGTTCTCCGTAGCAAAACTTAACACAATACTTTAAATAGTTTTTTATATCATTCCCCCACTCGTATATATTGGTCACACCGTAACTACTCTATGGTACTATATATAAATATATAATATACATTGATTGTAAACCTATATATAAAATCCTTTTAGTAAGACAGAATAATCTCAATTGCTTTAGTATTTACATAAACGGGGTTTAGCTAATGAAACTATATAAATTAGAAGCATCGCGTGCCACCCCCGCCTTCTGCAGATTGTCTTTTTGTTAGATATCAAGTTGTATAAAATAGCACTCAGATGTAACAGGTACTTTGTTTAACTGATTTATGAACGTGAAATTTTATACTTGTATACTATTATTATTCTTAATATGCTATAATTTTTTTTATATTAAATATATTTTTCGTATGTAATGCTATAGTCTACATAATATAGTAGGGTAGGCAGAGAGAGACCTAGTGACAAAACACTTTGTGTTAAGTGGCAAAACTCAACGCTGCACTTTACACATATCTTACCAAAGCAAGAAAATATAAATAATTACCTAACAATTTCTATTTTCACACTTATTAATATTAATATTGTATAAATTATAAAATAATATAAGGCTAAGATAAGGAAAGTATAATTATGAATGTCTTTGTTTTCATAGATGTTGTTAAGTTATCTGTATAATCTATAAATTAGTTAAATTTACAAAGAAATTACTGTAACTGCTCTAGACTAGTCCGTGAATATATTTCAAGTAATTCACACCCACGACCGCCTACATCGAAAATAAAATAATTGTAATCTTATAATTATAATAATCGATAATTTAAGATTATTATAATCGATATTATTTTTCTTAAACTTACATTGTTGCAGTTTACTTACCACATATTGAAAATGTTGCCAGAAAACAGGTAAATTTTAAAAGTAATTTCTTTTTAAATGATATCGAACCTCGCATGCACTACACTTAAGCATTGTTTTAAACAATTTTGTTCATTTCGTATTGCGGTTAAATAATTATAGGCTATTATTTACTTACGCTCCCAAATTGCTATAGATAATATATCATGAGATCGTGAAAATTTTTAAAATTACGGACAGATTTCAGGAATTTTTAATTTTGTATTAAAATAATTAGCAAATATATTTTTATTCAACAGCGGCGCAGGGAATAGCTGACTATAAACGGTTTGTGGATCCATATTCACTCGGATGAATGGAGTTGAGTTACAACACTCGGCACACTGTGACTCGAATTTGAGTGGAAAGTGGAGATCGAAGTGTTTTATTCTCTCTGATTATCTTGCTATGTCTAGGAGTCAAAAGTATTAATGTAGTGGGAAATTTAAAAAAAAGTATAAGTGGGTGGCTTTTTACCTATGTTTATTAATTTTTTTAAAAAATGTTTAATAACAACTGTATTATACAAATACAACAAAAATAACAGAACAATATTTTTTGAATACGTTTATAAATTTAATATCAATACATTTAATATTTATCAACTTAAATGTTATAAATAATATGGATAATTACGATGACTTATTTACAATAATTTTTTTTTGTCTTATTGGAAAGCTCCGTATAAAAGACTTCAACGCATGACAATTACTTGTGCTCGACAATACGTAGGGTCATTTTGTAAATGTATACCAACAATTTAAACTAAATACTTGTTTTAAATATACATTACGTTTACTTATTACTTGTTTTAAAATTTATGTTATTTACGTTAAAAATTTCGAAATGAGAAGTTATATTTTGCTTTTCAAACATGAAACAAAAATAAACTTACAAAATGTATTATATCTACATGCATTACAACTTTTGTTGAGCTAAATTTTAGTGTAAAGTTTAAAATAAAAAAGAAAATAATGAATACATTAGGAATTTAAAATATAAATACGATGGACAGAGATAGCAAAGTAGAGTCAGATCACTCTCCATCTAATATGAATGAAAATTTATTAAAATGACACGCCGTATCGTTTCCGTGTAATATAAAAGACCACTATCACCTGATATTCTGCGACCGTTGCCATGGTTACGCATACCGATCCGCCGCATGCACAGCGACAGGTTGTAACAAAAGCCTTTGTATTACATTAATTGATTGCAGAAGTCATTCAAGTATTAAGTTTCAAAATCTAAATAATATGATAGTTAAAAGTTTGTAATCTAGCTAAGCGTGACTGGTGTAAGTTTCGACTATTTGAAATATACAGTTAAAGTTAATTGTAGGTTGAGCTTCATGTTATTTGCTTAATGATTTTATAAAAAACATGGATTAACGTATAAAATAGTTTAGTTATATTATAATAGAATAAAATGGCATTGTTTTAATTCTTATGGAAATTTTACAGTTAGAATAGTAATAAGTTTTGAAATAAAAACGCTAAAATTACAAATAAAAAAATTTGCATTTACATTGTATTGTAAAGTAAGTAGGTGAGTATTTATAAAGCTTTCATGCTAACTTTAAATTAGTTACTAATTATATTAAAAGTAGTGCCATTTACTGATTTCCATGTTTATGTGACCAATAATAGTTAATACCTTAGAATTATGAATTTTCAAATATCATATAGATTGTACTGATAATTTGATAAACAATTCAATAATAATCTAGTAATTTAAGAATTCTAGGAGGAAAGCTTAAATATAAGTCCTGTATAAATAGATGCACAAAGACTGGAATTTTATTATTATTTTTTTTAACTGAACTCTTTATCCTTTATATAGCAGAGTAGACAAGAAGAATTAGTGATAAGATAGACACTTCAATCGCTACTTTTCGCCCGAATTTGAAACATTATTTCTTCAGTGGCCTATTGTGGCAAGATGGCCTCAATAATTAACAATTAATAGCGGTAAGTACGCTATCAATTTATGAAAGATATTACTATTTTATTGTATGTCCATTTTATCCTAGTCAATATGTATTTTTTTTTCAAATCTCAATTACGCTTGTCACGGTGTAAATATATTACATGACAGTTAAAGATATGCGTATAATGTTTGCATTTGTCATCTATGTATAAATGTATTTATTTAATCATTGTTAATATATGCAAAATATATGTATTTTAATTTAATTCATAAATTTTCGGAATTCATTCATTATTAATTCATTAAAATTCAGAATATATCGTTTTATAAATAATTGAAGAAGATAAACTATGTACATATTGTATATAGTGCGAATAGAAAATCTTTTAAACGTAATAACAGTAGCCCATTATTGATCGGTGATTACTGGTTTGATTAAACAATATGAATTAAAAAGATTATTTGTGTTTACATTAATCAAAACCGATACTTATCAAGTGAAACGTAATTGTAAAACCCAAAAATAAAAACATACCTTAAGGACGATCGATACCACTAAATAAGATATAAACAAGGTGCGTCACTACACATAACTGTGTCACAGTCCACTGTTCACTGCACTGTTAGGACATCACTAAAATTCATAGTCATATTTTCAGTAAGTTCGTAAATCCAATATAAAATAGGGATGTACGTAACAACCTGACCATTGGCTTGCGTAGACGCAACTGAAATCACCTTGCAAGGCCCACTCTATCTGTCTCACTCATATAGTGGACGCTTCTCTTTCTAGCGGGCATTGTGCTTCCAACTGGCTTGACAATAAATTACCTATAGGAATCTAATCAGTTTAATAGATATGTGATTTCTTTTTAATTCAGCCCATTTTATTGGTAGGCTATATTTTGATTGAAAATCTTAGATTTTGTTGATTATATAATATATATTCATATATTTTATGATAATATACCTCTTGTAATTTCCAGAGTAGGTAAAGGTGACGAGTCATAGTAGTCTGTACGTTTTACTAATTAAGTAAATAATGAATAGTGGAACTATATGCCGCAATTTGTCTCATTAAGCCAGTAAAATATCCATAGAACAATAATAAATAAATAATGCATTAATTAATATCTATATAATAAAAGTATTTTGACTGATATTTGAAAGCACAGTAGCAGGCAATGTAGTGTACGTTCAGTTAAACGCAATGGACATGCCATTGCGTCAATTCGGAACTTTACACTTATATGAATCACTATAATTTTCAATTATTGCTGTAAAAGAAAGAATGAGGAAGCTCTACTTAACTAAACAGGCTTTTCGATTTAATTTAACATCAATAGTCAAACTTTAATTAACTAACAGTATATCCACAGATAAATTTTACCTAAATTTAAGAATTTTGCAAGTCAATTGACATTTCTTATTAGAAATACTCAAAGAGGTATATTTCTATTGACCCACGGCATAAACAGTAAGAAAGATATTTCAGTGTTGAATAATATTAAATTTTATGTGAATATAGGTAATATTTAATAGAAATTAGCTTTACAAATCAACATAGAGCCAACAGTTAATGCTGAATATAAGCTGTTGTTAAAGGCGGCTATCTATAACCGCGTGAGGTCGGGGGTCGTCATTTTCAAGGAAATATTTAAATACAAATGTGTTAAAATTATATTTAAGGACCTATGTGACAAATAAAATGTAATTTTATACTTTAGTTAATAACTCTATTTGACTAAATGCTACATATGAATTTTATTATTATTGTAAAGGCCATTATTAAGGAGTGGAACAATGTCTGAATGTAAATAATGTTATGTGTGTTGGTACCGACTTTGAAACTAACGCCACGCAATATCTCAAATGTCAGAAAGCGGAAAACCAAATTTAAGACTCTATGCTCACTCTACTATATAAGAAATAAAATATGAAGCTGAAAAATATAATACAATTATATATAGATATATACATATTATATAAATATTAATGTGTTAAAAATATATCTGTTACTCCGCAATTTGTAGTATTGAACTCCGCTACCTAATATGTAGGTAATGTAAATGGACGGAAAGGAAAAACTGAATGATTTATTAATAGGTCCCTTCTCTCATCCCAGCATAATATGAAATATGTGAGAGGTTAAAAACAATAAAAAGCATTTTATATTTATTCTAAGCATTATTCAATTCGTGCTTTCACAATTTTCCAATACAAAACGTAAACAAGAATCCATAGCCATTTTTTACTAAACGAAGGTAAACATAAGAATACAGGAGCTCACATTAAAACTAACTATGTAAAAACTTAAGAGACAGCTATGTGAGTATAAGGCAACTCAAGACCAGACTTATTATCTAGCCTTAACTGGGTAACTGTTGGTTAGTGCACACGGAATACGAGGACGAATATTGTTATTTTAAATATATGTATGTGTATTTTTTAAGTGTTTAATTTTAAAATTTAATTTAAAAATAACTAAATTGAAGAGAAATAAGGGATATTGCATATTTGTTTTTACTTTAAAAAGCTTTTTATTTTGAGGTAGAGCTAAGATTAGAGTATCTATTATACGCTTTTTTATTCCCTATGAATGTTTTTATTAATAAAATATGTATAAATGTTTTTATTAATAAATTAATTATAATAGTCACATATGTACTGTCCAATAATATTCGATAATATATTAATTATTTTGCATTAGTCGCTATACATGAACAAGACATATTTGTCTTAAGATATTTTAGTCGTACACGCTTAAATACATTAAAATCGTAAAGAACACCTTCAATTCCCGGGTTGGGTGAGCAATGACTCTACATCGATATAAGTTTTCCCTCATTACGTATTCCAAACGTATTTACTCAACGCTACCTGCAATAGGATTGCTGTAGCTTAATGTTTATAGTTGTTGCTATTATACCGTGTAAATGTGAAGATTACACTTTATACCCTTATTTATATTATAATAATGACATTCTAAATTTAGTTGTGTAATAAGGAAAACTTTACTACAGAGAGATAATGTTACAATTTTTAAGCTTCTTAAAAAGCTTATTCAAATCTAATTATTAAAAATACTAATTTGAATAAACAGAAAGAGAAGAACATAATAAGACAATATAAAAACTTTACACAGTAACTTAAATCAAATATATAAAAATATTCAGAATTAAAAGAAATAAGCTCATGCAACTCACTTAGCTCATAATATGAGAAATAACATAACCGTTATATATGTAACAGTTATTTGTCCACCTAATTATCGGCTGGAATCGAAGCAGAATATAATTTGTAATACAATGCGCTTGCGCACGTACGTCCAATGTCCATGCAAAAAGTAGTCGCGCCCCAAATGGTCACAGGTTCTCTTACCAACGGATTATTCTCAGATTGTATAAGAAATGAGATGATTTTTCTTAGAGATAAATGCTTTGGACTGCTTGTTTATATTTAAACTTGGATATATATATATATATAATATATATATATATATATATATATATATATATATATATATATATATATATATATATATATATATATATATATATATATATATATATATATATATATATATATATATATATATATATATATATATATATATATAATATAATTATTAATAATTTGCAACTTGCAAATTAGGAATTACGTATAAAAATGCTTTGTGCTTTTGACCTTTTGATAACTCATCCTATATAACTTAACTGAATTAAAAAATGAGATTGGGCTAAGTGCTTAGGATAATTTATTAAAAAAATTTGTGTTTCAACAAAAGGACTTAAGTTTGAATTCCGTTGTCCTAAATTTCGATATACAGAATGATTCTATGTTTAACCTTAACATAATCCGTGCTACCAATTTCTATCAGTTTCTTAAAATATAAAGTTATAAACCTAATGCTTTACCTTATCTATGTATATGAAATATCCTATATATATATATATATATATATATATATATATATATATATATATATATATATATATATATATATATATATATATATATATATATATATATATATATCTATGTATATGAAATATCCTATATATATATGGTATATCTATATATATGAAGAATAACATTGAACTGAAGACGATCGCCATAAAGCAAACATGTTCTAACATACTATAATACCATAATGACATCATAGCCTGACATCAGTTGCCTATTAACAAAAGTAAAATCTATTGTGCAATAAAGTAACAGGTAAAAACCTAATACCAAACGTATATTCATTATGTAATGAGAAATGAGGAAAAAGTAACAACATATCTGCTTTTTATTTAATTCAATTGTGATTTGCTGACGTAAGATATATCTAAATATATGTAATTAAAATGTAATTCTTTTGTATATTACACACAGTCTAATGTATTTTTTTTGGATTTTACTATATGTGATGCTTAGAAAACCGTATGTATGCCGATATTTGTATATTTGTAATACAAGTATTATTCTGAAGCGCTTAGTATCATTTTCCGGGCGAAAAGTAGAGGACGGAAAAAATTAACGATATTTAAAAAAAAACATTAAAATAAAAAAGGCAACTAAAATATCTCACACACTATTTGGAATTACATAATAGATAATTATGTCTTAGCTGTAAGCCTAGTTTTGGTAAGGAAGGCAAAATAATAAAGCTAATATAGCTATAAAGGCGGTCGTGGTACGGTGGCAGCGCTGTACACGCGACCTAACTAAATACAGAATTTAAAGTAAAATTAACCAATATATATTATCTAGAAAAAATATATCAAAATTAGATTAGATTAAGCTAAATAAGCTTAAAAATTCAAATTATTACTCTATACAATTACAGATTTACACAAACATTAAACACATATTTCCCATACTAATAATGATCGTCAATTAATAAAATACAACTAATATTTTTAATGAACGTTCATATCGATACAGTGGTAGTGGATTGTGTTACAAAACCGCAAAATCATCTCGACCGGACACGTTAGAAATTCTTTAACGTGTATAAATGTCGTTAAATAACTCATTCGTTGGTTTTGTAATGGAAAAACATATATTATAGTGTCATGCTAAAAGTTTAGTTAGATTAAAGATAGATTTATGTAGATATAAAAGGTCTTTTTTGGCTTATCTTCTTCATAATAGAATATTTGACTCGAATTTGATACAATTTATATTTCATACGTATACTTGTTTCTACGTATATTTGTTCTAATAATATTATTTGAGAGATTGAATTATATCGATTCCAAGCTCTGATAAGAGTAAGCGTCTTAGAATCGGAAGAAAAGCTGTGAACGTGATATCTTGACACTAGATTCTCGAAGCGAGAAGCTCGTAAAATAAATAAAGAGATAAGCTGTGCAGCTTTCTTTACAAATATAGATTAATTAAAAAAAAATTGATGAGATAAGCGAAGTTAATGATTTCAAGCATTTTATAACGTACTAGCGAACTGCTCGCGGCTTTAACTATAGAAATATTTATTTAATAAATTAAATTTCGTTACTTTATTTGAAGTCCACTTCTAGTGATTTCTAATATAAACATTGTGATTCCATAGAATTTTTGATTATTTTGAATAAAAAATACGACCTATGTTGATACTTGATACAGAGATCCAGATCTTAGAGTCTTTAATGTTATTCTACTGAGTGTATGAGGGACTGCTTTCTTCAAACTTATTTCCTTGAATCTATCTCTAGTATACCATTATAGTGTCAGCCAAATCAATAAAATATTTATTTTTTAGCAAATTTTGGAAGAGGAATATATTTAATTGATATATCTTTTTATTTATGAGCCGATTTAACAAAAAAAAAACTATATATTAAGTTGAACTTACTATGATACAATACTGGAACTTCATTCACCTCGGTCACAGGCACACAGACAAAGTTTTTGAAAATTATTGTTTTTGGTTCTATTACATCGATAAATGCCTCTAATCGATGCCCCAGCATTGAATTATATATTTGCTATATGTATATTTTGAATTGAAGATCTTTAATATTTTGCTTTACTAATCATATTGAATAAAATAATAACCATACAAATAATAACTTGTTGCTATATAAATATCTAAATGTATATATGCTTGATATATTATATCCTGATGGTAAATAAAACTGAATACAGAGTGTTTTGTCACTAAATCCAACCTGAATACCTGCTTCAAGAGGCGCATAGACAACGCTATAGTAATCAAAAATTCTATTTCATTAATCTAAATTAGACGGTACGTCGACACGATATAAGTGGCTAACAGTAAACTCAAGGTAAGTTTTAACAAAAACACCGATCGGGCCTCAATTATCTGACCAATTGTCCGATCGGACTATAAAGTTAATCTAACGCCGCCATTACGTACGACCGTATTAATCTTAGCGTTGATTAGTAAAACTATAAAAGCGGAAGTATCAGAAGAATGCGGTTAATGAGGGACTCAATCCCAATTTTATGGCTGGCCGTTAAAATGAGCTACAATTGTTTAATTGTTGCCTACTATATACTATATGTAGCATCCACCGTGGGAAGACCGACGGTGAAAGTTAGTTTTAGGTTATATATAAGCTTTTATAGCGTCACCTTAGTTCTAAATTATAATTATGTAACAGAGATGATCTTTTATATTCAATATTTTTTTAAGTTGTATATATATATATATATATATATATATATATATATATATATATATATATATATATATATATATATATATATATATATATATATATATATATATATATATATATATATATATATATATATTATACCGACACTTAAAAAATGTTGCTGGTTTTGATTGGATGTGGAAGGTGGAATATCTTTGGCGCTCCCGGAGGAAGCCGACATCCAGCAGTGGACACAAATAAGCTTAATGTGTAATGATGATTATTTCTATAGAAAGCTTTCTTTAATTATAAATTCGTATATTATTTTTCTATTTGTCAATTTCAATGTGTGTATATATTATATTATGAACATACTTTACTGAATGTGATAGTTGTCATATTGGTTTGAGAACCACTGCGCTATTTTATTACATTTATATCAGCCGGCCTAAAATAACATTCAAAAATTTTATATATAAATAATGAATATTTGTATATTTTCATTAAATATTTAAAAAAATATACTTTAATTATATGCGTCAGGAGATGGGGCAACATCCGGAATACATCTGGACATATCAAAAGTTACAGATAAGATATCGTTGCGATTAATTATCATTTATACCGTTCTTTTTAATCGATATTGACTCTTATTTAATCTACAGATTTAATAAAAGTCAATATCGACTTGTGAGCTTGTTAACAATCTTGTTGAAAATGATCAAAATTTATATATTAATATATAAATATTTTTACAATGATTCATTGTACTGTCCGCACAAAAATTATGGCATTTAGTCACCATTTGAAATTTCTAAAACTATCTTAAGAATAGAATCATATGTCACTCTATGTTAATATATTTTGCTATAACCAAATAACAGAACAAATATTATTAACTAAATTATTATAATTATTCAGAATTTGATAACATGTAGTTACAATTTAAAAAAAATTACAATTTTGTTATGATTAATTATTATTATTTTTTTAGCTTCACGCTGTATCCCGCGCATGGCAGGGTAGGCAGAGGGAACCGTAGGAACCTAATGTTAATACACTCTGTTCCCCTCATGTTGAGTGGCGGAACTCAACGCCGCGCTTTGCCTTGTTACCAGAGCGAAGAAAATGAAAATTATTGATTCTCCCCAAATGGGAATCGCACCCACAAACCGTCACGCTTACAGGCATACGCTGTGCCTCTGCGCCACGGCAGCCCTCTGATTATGATTAATTTGGTACCACTCATTAATATTTTTTATAAATATATATATGTTCCTTTTATGTTACATTTAGGCTTATCTTATTGAAGTATATATACTGTGTATTGGACGATGTAGTGGCAGTAGCTGTAAAAAAAAGCGTTCATTACGATGACACGCTTTAATAATCTTAACTGACATAGTTATTAATAAAAATATAAGCTTTACAACTTCATAATGTATATAGAAATGAAAGTTTGAAACTTTACGCTGCATGTCACATATAACAGGGTAGGCAGAGGAAGCATATTGTATAGACACTAAAGTAAGTAAGTAATTCCAAGGCAGAACGAATATGGAAACAGCTTACATTAGTCATTCTAAAATATTTTTGATGTGGAAAATCTGATTTAAAGATATATATGGTATAAATTATATTGTTAATTCTACTTCTCTTTATCTCACATTTCCCATACAAGCACACTAATTAAAACCAGGAGTCACATTACATTTTTTGTAACATTATTAATATAGACATCATACATAAGTTAATTAACATTAATTAACAATAGTATTACTTACGGTCTGTTAGCGTTTGCTATAAAAAATTAAAGCTCGAGCCATTAACTTACTGAGGCGCTTTAAGCTCTATATATAAGAAAATAAAGCTTTTTACAAAATCGAAACGCGTTAAGGTGTGAAAATGGAGTCATTTTACTATGGAACGTGCGGTGTTAAATTGAGCGGAAAACGCAAAACGTTCACACTTAATTTTTATGTTTACATGGTCATGGACGGGTGGCCAAGTGAGACGCCCCTTACATCATTTGGGATTTATTAGCCCAATTATATGTTTATTAATTGAAATTACTTAGTAAAATTAATTATTTATAATTATACAATACATTTGTATACAATAATTTAATTTAATTTATACTTCTTATAAAAATATAATAGTGTATGTTTCGGTTACTTGACTGACTTACACAAGCTAAGCTAACTAATATTTACACGTAGCAGGGTAGGCAGAGGGAACTGTAGGCAGAAGAAACCTAGTGTTAAGACACTCCGTTCTCTACTTTTCGCCTTTTGCAGAACTCATTTTAATTACTTTATTCATTTTAATACTAATTATCACGTTTAGAGGGTAAATTAAGTGAATTTTATAGCAGCTCTTAGGTTGTTCGCCTCTTTAATACAATGTTTCATAGTGGACACAGTATCTCTGACTGCATCGTAAAAACATCAGATGTAGAAATTTGTGAACTTGATAGTTATAGAATTAATACTATTTTATTGTACTGGCAAGACTTGACTTGAGTTCCACCGTTCAATATATACAATTCTAGTTCAGTCAGTAAAGAAGTGCCTCGAGGCTACCTTCGAGCGAGCGCTTTAGGAGGGATAAAACAGGAAAATGGAAAAATAAATTCTTTTTATAAAGCTTGTTATGTACCGTTGTTTTCCATTTGGTTTTATTTGGTAACAGTTTCTAAGCCGTCGACACTAAATAAGATCATTGCATGGTATCAAATAACTAATTGGCAGATAATATCTTATTATGGTAGCTAATGCTAACTTTGATTTATCTTTACACTAACATTTACTACTAGTTTAATATTAATTTTCCAAATCTGATAAGATTCAACCGACATTCTATTAGGCAAGTGGAATAATAACAACTAGTTTAAATTTTGCAATCCAATTCTACATATTCTTTGTTAAAAAAGCCAAGTTTCACTTTAAATATTGAAAAATTTATCTGTAGTTTAATAAAATCATTTAATTACTTACAATATATAAAATTATATAGTGGAAAACAGAGTGATAATTCATTTCATCTTTTTTGGGACCAAATGTCATTGAGTATAGACTTTCTGAAACAACTGTAAGTTTCTCTGTGTGTGTTTTTATAGCAGATAGGCTTTAGAAACTTTTGTTTACATGTAAAATAAAAATTAAGGACCTTAAAAAAGAGATATTACAATATACATATGTCAAAATCATACATCAATACAATATTGATAACATTCATACAACTATATTTACCTTATCTATTACTACAAAATATTCTTGATACTATCGGCCGGATGGTGCTATCAGATCAAGACTCATCGGTAACTGTACATTAACTCTCACTGACAAACCGGCCGTTGGTTTTTGCTATCGTTCACCATTTAGATACGAATCTCGATAATCTTTGTATTAATAATGAAAATAACTACCTACATCTGTTTAAACTAAAGATATACAGATATAATGGTAGAGTTTTATATTGTTGAAATTTGAAATTATGCTTACTTTAATATTATAATTTAATCGTAAATTATACACTGTGTTAATGCACTGTGAGAGCATGAACGCTAGTATTGATGCGTACTCGTGGAGTCCAGGTGCATGTGCACTTATACTGACATATCTTTATATGCACCGAGTGCATTATATGAGTGAATGCAGAAACACTAGTACTGATGCTTCCTCTTGGACTTTAGGTTCATATACACCAATAGTGGTACATGTACACAGAGTGCATATTGTATTGGTGTGCTCCATATAAACTAAACCTGCACAGAAATTTAAACTGTCATATATTATATGGTAAATAGCTATATTTATACGTGCCAATGAATGATCATCCTTTACATTGTCATAGTTGTTAGCAAACTTTAAGACGTTTTAACTACTCGATAAGTATAAAGCTAAGCTTTTAAGTGCAAGATAAAACGATTAAATAGTCATTAAACAAGTACTCTACGTCAGATTACAATATATTTAGAGCGAACGTACTATAATACGCAATATTAATGATGAGAGTGGGATGTGTTTTAGAGTGGTGTGTTGGTTAATCATATAAATCGACTGTCTATTGCATTGACTGGCCGTAGTATTTTAATTTAATTTAATAATAATTCCAAATTGAACCCACAACCGTCGCTTTAAAATTAGTACGACGTCCTCATCAACATATAATAAATATAGTAGAAGAATAAAGAATAATTAACATTAAAAACCAAAGTTAAGTTTAAACAGCATACCTAATTGCCTACCTACTTTAAACAAAATAATTGACATACACACAAACATATATTCATACGTATATATGTGTGTGTGTATATCCTCACATAAAAACTATTAAAAAATAACAATGCATTCAGAATAAAAAGATTTAATTTGTTATAACGATATTTGAAATGCACATTCGTACTAATTTGTCGGCCGCCACTACGTAATAGCGTATGATTACCAGTTATAAAAATAATTGTGGACACGTGTCTGTATCCATACTATTTAAGGTGCTTTGTTGCCTATTATGGTATGTGTATGAAATATTTTTAGACCAATAAATTGTGTGTATTTTTTTTACCGTTTAATTTGAATCTCTTAATATTATGTGTTACTTATTTCATTTAGTTGTGATTTGTGAATTGTTTGATTGATATGTTAGTAGTGTGTGCTTGGAATAAATGTGGTTAAATTTTTATATAACTATTAGAATATTTAGAAATCAATAATTATGGAAACAGCTAGAAACAATTACGACAATATAAAAGGAAAGATTTCTATCATATTACTGTACAATATAGACGTATATTTTTTTAGCTTGACGCTGCCATGTAAAACAGTGTAAGAGGAATATAGTTAAGACACTAGGTGTTCCGCTTTCCACCTTTTGAGGTATCACATGTTTAATTGCGGAATTCGATGCCGCACTCTGTTTTATTCGGTATGAGAGCGAGAGAGGTATGATAGCGAGTGGGTATTGAACTCACAACTTCTGTCAGATACTGTGTCGCTGAGCTACGAAGGCCTTTATAAAAAGCTTCAAAGTAATCAAGCTTAAAATTGAATTAAGTGAATTTGAAAAATGTTAATATCCTAAGCAAATTATTATTGCAACAATAAGCAAATTTGCTAAATAATGAAAGTATACGTATTATTTATTTTATTTTTAACTTCACATACATATATATATATATACATATATATATATATATATATATATATATATATATATATATATATATATATATATATATATATATATATATATATATATATATATATATATATATATATATATATATATATATATTAGGGAAGACAGCAACCAAAAAATCTAGTATTAAAATTAATTATTACTAATAATAGTATATAATAGTAAGCCATGATCAATATACACATATTACAAAAAAGAATTTAAATCTATAGTTATAATGTTCACGTATCAACAACACAAAACATCAATATATCAACCTACACACCAAACTAGACGAGTTACACTGACAATACAAATAACCTGTCAGGACAATACTCAAAATGATCAAAGAGGTAGCGAAATTAGCGACTCTACCCTTGCATACTTGTCAAAGCTCTATTTGTAGAGTTCACAGCTAGTAGTTAGTAGCGCCATTGATCCGTCCGTCTCTGAGCCGACAATGTAGCCTGCCTTGCCTGCCTGGCCTGCCTCTCATTCCTTGATACGGATAGCAGTGATTGTGCGAAATAATTGGAGAACCATTTGGATTATGTCAATTGTCATGTTGTACAGGTATCTATTTATTTCTTAATTACATTCTAAGTGGATTGATAATCTGGTGTTTGTTTATAATTTGTAACAAGGGTGAAACAATTCATTCATATTAGATATAGGGTTTTGTTAAATAGATAAATAAATTAGAAGAGATAGAATAAAAACGCTCTATGTAGAGTAGGAAACGGAGTGTCTTAACATTAGATTCCTTCAACCTACGGTTCCCTCTGCCCCGCCATGTGCGGGATACAGTATGAAGTTAAGTAAATAAATAGAATAACAACATCGCTATTGAAAAGCTTATGGATAATAGAATTATTTACACTATCATAAATAGCATATATGTACGTAATTTATAAAAGCTAGAAATATGATAAAATAAAACTGTTTAGCTAAGTCACAAAAAGCTTATTTTAACAATGTATTAAATATGCAGAATGTCACAGTATATACTATATTATATTACACCCTCCTGTAATATGCTATTGGATAAGATAGAACAGGAGGGTGCAGTATCATCACAATATAATATTAATATTGATTGTATTGACACTATATTTAGATCTATCTCTTAACTTAATTCATAAAGCTTCAATTTTGAATATGACATTAATTTTATTCTAAAATAAACGATGACAGGTTAGTGATAAATCATTCCATTCTTTTCTATCTCACAATATCACTAATTATCACGTATATACTTATTTGTTCGGTTCATACTTTTATTTATACGCTCTTGTAAACAAAAGGCAGCGTTGTCTTCGAAAACGGAGAGTATCAGAAGTTATAACGGAGTGTTTCAACACTGGCTTCCCTCTGCTTACCAAGCTGGAAAAATATATTCCCTATACATTTGTAAAATAACAAATACACGTTCAAAACAATAAAAGTATTTCAACTCAAGCACTATCGTATCAATGCTTTTAAATTCGATTCGTATAATACACTTATGTTCTATAAAGTTTCTTTCCACTAAATAAGTACGAACATTAAATGTATGTCTTTTTGTTTATCAATTTGTATTTGTCTCCATATTATCGGCTACACACCGGTCGGCGTACTTCA
This sequence comes from Dione juno, assembly GCA_037127375.1. Lineage (NCBI taxonomy): Eukaryota > Metazoa > Arthropoda > Insecta > Lepidoptera > Nymphalidae > Dione > Dione juno. The sequence continues at coordinate 3,049,691 of JAXRJS010000091.1, read as the reverse complement.
GAAGATCACGAGGGAGTACACTTAGAGTGACTGTTACCATTAAAATAATATTTATTGATTTAATAAATGATATTTTATTTTATTTTTAGTATAAAAAATGCAAAATATAGATTATATAGGTATACTTGTCATTGCTAATTAAATATTAATTTTATTCACACGGTATAGTTAAATATGATAATAATATATTGAAATTTCATATAAGTATCAAATTCAACGTAGAATAATTGAAACTGAATACACCTAAAGAATTTCTCATATAATTTTATCGTGTTTTAGAAAAATAATCAAAGCAAAGCTAGTATTATAAAAATAAATGAACTGTTAGTTTATATTTCAGATACTACTTTTTTATGTTTATCGAAACAGAATATAGATTATATTACATCAAGTCGATCGTTCCGATTACCTTAGTAATTATCTCCATTTGATCACATAGTAAATGTAAGAATGTAAATATTATAATATACACTAAAATCACAATTATAATTTAAAATTTTACATATTACACATAGAAACTTTTATAAAAACTTTCAATGTTGTATCAACTCTAAGGAAATGTGCTTGAAACATCAACATTTCTCATAAGGGTTACTACCGTCGAGGTTCATCGCACCTTTTATTGAGCGACGTTTGTTAGCGATAAGTTTTGTATTAGCTTTTATAATCCATACGATGCCCAGTAAATACTTGTCGAGTATATATATATATATATATATATATATATATATATATATATATATATATATATATATATATATATATATATATATATATATATATATATATTTAAATATATATTATATTTCGTGTAATAGGAAGGAGAAGAACATAAGATCAATGATTCCTTTTCATTCGACAGTTTTGCAAGACAACTTTGTAGTAGAATTATTAGCTGTTAGGTAATAGAATGCGACGAGCCCCACAAATACATATATAATACAAATGTCAATATTATCAATATTTATTATTTCTGTCAATATTCTAGACATTATATGCTTGAGTTGTGGAAGTCAATGCCACGCTTTGTTTTGCCGTAGCAGGTAAATTAAAAAAAAAACACTACCAAGTGGAGATCGAATCTAAAATGATCGCATTTAACTACCCTTTTATTTTCTTTTCCGCTAATTAAATATTATATTAAATATACGCTTTTTCATTTGTCCAGAAGTAAAATACTTTAAATGAGATTAAAACGATAATTTGGTTTGTAAATAGCTAATTGAGTGTCAAAAATGCAGCTGCACTCATATAAACTTTACTAAATAATTGATCGTGAAATGCAATGTAGTATATATTATGAATAAAATTTTTGATTTATAGATTTTTTTTATTTCAAGTAGGTAGATGTGTTATTAAATAATCCTATAACAGTAAAATAAAAATTTCTAAAGTGAGAGTAATAATTTAGTAGGACATTTTTTATCGTTACATTAAGCGTAGCGAGGGCGAAGCTATTATATTTATCTTTGTTCATTTACAGAATTTAGTGGGCACGGTTCTTTAATTTATCCCTATTTTCAGACACTTATTGGTATTCAACTGAACTAAATTATAGCTGTTATTTAATGCTGACTAACATGTCGCTTATAGGAGCAGCAGAAGCAGTTCATCCAATATAGACTTATTCTGCCACCATGGCTGACACCTTCTGACATGAACATCAGTCCTCAGGGAGAAGGACATTTGAGGAGAAGTACACTCTCTCTCTCTCTCTAGCTAAATTTATACCGATTACCACTGCTTGTATTACAAATAAATATATATAAAAAAGCTCCATATTTTTTTCAACATAGCATAGTAGATAGGAAGACTCTCCGCAGTTCACTATCTGCCCAATTATCCAGACAAAACGTTACATTTTGTCTACTAAAACGAAGATTTAGAGTAATCCACTTATATTACTCCAATACTAGCTAAATGAACATCATACATACAAGTGCATACATACAAACATATACATACATACTTAGACTTAAACTTCAATGAGCATTGACAACACAAAAAATCATTAATGAGTTGCGTGAAGATAAAACGCCGCCGCGGCATCCACAAAGGCTACCAAATAAAAGATAACCAAAACCAACGTGAAGAGGTTTGCGTATTGTTTTATATTAAAGTGAAATAACAATAGGTAGCCCTTTCAATGGACGGTGCCGCCACAATGAAGAGTGTAAGACGTGGTTTATATGCGGATTCTGGTACTAGATTACAAATTCGCTATTCTTAAAGATGTATGTATGTATGTGTGTATGTATGTATGTATGTATATATGTATGTATGTATGTATGTATGTATGTATGTATGTATGTATATATGTATGTATGTATGTATGTATGTGTGTTATATGCTTAAATTAAGGCTTTTTATCGAGCAGCGGAACAGTGGACAGTGGATTCGATACCAGATCCAGGGAATAATATTTGAATTTCCTCGTTTTGTTATGACAATACGTGGCATACAATTATTTCGTCTAAACCACTTATAATGGTATTTTTTGTAATTTTTAAATTTAGATGGCTTTCGTAAGGCGCGTGTTCAAAAATCGCTGCGTTCAAACTTTTATATGTTTTCTTAAAACACTTTAAATGTTCCATGTGTCATATATAGTAGAAGTAATAATCGAACCTACTACCGTAATTTATTCTTAGGCGAACTCTAAATTAATTTTGATAACAAAGCGAAGCATAGTAGCATGTAATCTAAGCACAAAACGATCTTAAGCATAAGTGGACAATAGCGACAAGACTCACCTTGTGAACATAATGTTAATGTGAAATACTACATCACATTGTTCCGTCACAGAGATGCTCAGTTGTTTCATTAAAGACGTGATTGATAATTTAGACTAGCATCTTACAAGCTTTTTAAGTTCAAAAGCTTTCTGTATTGGAGCTTTAGCTTTACTGGTATAGTGCAGATATGTTTGTATATGAATGTTTTTTTGCTATAATAAGGGTTCAAATCACATATATTATGGTTTTAGGTTCAAATTCTAGTGAATAAAACTTGAAAATAATTGTGATGACGAAAAATCAATTAATCAAGACAGAAATTATTAAGTACCGAGTTTTGTTTGAATTGTCGTAATATAAAAAAGCAAAATAAACATACTGAATCAATGCCACCAACATCTGACCAATGCCATCGTGGCACACGTGAGACTGTCTGACCGACTGACTGACTTCACATCTGACTGCAACTGTGATGGGTTCGATTCCCACTTGGATAATTATTATATTTAAATAATTTTTATTTAAATATAATAATTATCCAAGATTATACAAAATGCGGCATTGAGTTACGCACATTATCTACCGGAACAAATAAAGAAGTAGGTAAAATCTAGTAAAAATAAAATAAGCAATTTAAAATTAAAATCTCATCACAACAGAAACTCCAATAATAACAATTGTATACAAAATAGAATATCAAATTATGTTACTACTAAGAACAACGCAATTTTAATAAAGCAAAGCTTTTTAAGGGAAACCTTGGGTTGGAATTCATTGTTGTTCTTTTTTTTCTGTTGGTCACTTGTTTAGTGGGTCCGGCCATACACACTCATTTAGACCGGATTAACAATAAAAACGAAATTTGATCATTGTGGCTGAGATGTAGTGTTATTAAATTAAGGGTAAGCTTTGGATTTGTGGCTATTTTCGTTTGTTTATGAATATAACGAAAAGAAATATATATATATATATATATATATATATATATATATATATATATATATATATATATATATATATATATATATATATATATATATATATATATATATATATATATATATATATATATATATATATATATATATATATATATATATATATATATATATATATATATAATCATTGTGTAGTGTAGTGTCTATTAATAATAATTTATTAGTCCTGTTAAAACAAAGCGCGGCGTTGAGTTCCGCAAATCAGTTATTTATTTGTCAATGTTGTGGTATTTAGGTGGGAAGTGGAGATCAAAGTATCTTGGCACAAGGTTCTCTCTACCTAACAAAAAAATATAAAAAATAAAAGTGCCCATTTTCTTAGGCGCATCACACACTAAGATAACAAAATCCATTAATTAAAAGCTTAACGACTGATTCTTTTATCAAGACAAAAATATATAATATAATTATTTAATATATTAATCAATTATTCATCTATATCTTGCCCTTAACAATTCAGTTATCATCCCATCTAAACCTGTCCCGCGTAAATAAATCGTATGTTTTAGTGGTCGGCCATTGTTATCCTCATTTACCCGTTTGTCTCATTAACTCGAATTCATATTACGTTATTATTCGTTGCCGATGACAGGTCAGATTAGATTCACTTTTAACGTTCGTAATTTTGGATAGGATTTCAAGAGTTTTGGGATTATTTTGGTGACATTGTTTTTTTTTTATTTTTGTTTTGGTGCGATTTGTTCTTGTTTTTCGTGGTAGGATTGTTGTGGGGTTTTTAGTGTTTTGGTGTATTTGTTTTAATTGGTTGTTTGTTTGGTTTATGGTTTACTTTGATCGTTTAAACATAAAAGACTTTTTTGATGGCTAGTTAGTAGCTCCATGAAACTTCGTAAGATTGGATTCTATGTTACTTCAAAAATCAGATTGAGGCAAGTCCGTTCCTTTTCACCAAATTTCAGCAATTTTTGTTCAAGAGGCCTTTCAATTGTACATAAATAATTGTGATAAATTTTTGGAACATTTATCGTATGAAATGGTAAAAAAAATTAAATTAATTACTTATTTAAATTTTAACCAAAATGTACATATTTTATATGGTATCAATAAAAAACAGGTAAACTGTGATCGGAATCACGCACAGGGTGTTCCGCACCTACTTCATGACTAGTACTAATCGACATACTAGAGTGGAAGCAGAACATATTAATGGACATATTAATGTAAAACGGACTGAGACGGACTGATATATTATGTATATATAATATATATAAATAAAATGATCTAATAAAGTTTTTGTTTTTTCTTATGACGTACGGAACTCTAAAAACGACTAAACTTTCAATACACGTCATTTTGTCATAAAGTATATCACTTTCATTATCTCTTTGTATGCATTTTAACAAAATGTTTGTTTATGAATACTTATTGAATATAACTTATTATTTTATTTTTTATATACATAGGTATATAACATTTTATTGAATTCAAATTTAAGAACGAAAAAAGAAATCGATATTTGCATATTATAAGCAATTACTGCGTTATCAATGATTTGATAAACGGTCAAAATTATATCAGTAATTTACATTTATAATGGAATTACAATTTAAAAGCATTTCTTAGGGTCTAAAGTACTTCTTTATAGTAGGTTATCGATGCAACTCCACACCTTTCCCTACTTTGTGAAGAAAAACACTTGTTGTAACTTTGATTTTTGCACACTCAAACGTCGTATCTGATATTATCAGAGCTTATTTAAATATTTTCGTAATATGGATAATTTAAAATTTTAAATTATTACATTGATTTTTCAATTCTTGAAATAAATACAGTGTAGGCACACGAGCTTTCTTAAGATAAAATATGTTAATGAATGAAAAAAAAATGGGATTTGTTCTAAGTATATATTATATTAAATTTCTTATGACTTCTTATTAAGAAACTTGTAGAAATATTTAACATTCCTTTAAAACAAATTCACAATATTGTGTTTTGTTTTTATTCTTTGCAAAACTCGACCTTATTACTTGAGATTACACATTCATTCACATTCATTACATAATTATAGTATATACTAAACAAATATAAATTGAATAGATTAGGCTTAGATACGGAAAGCCAATAAGAATTTGATGTATCGGTATCAGAACGTATGGCTTAGTGGTAAGAGAGCTTGTACGGTCCGGTCTGGTTGGTGTACTAGAGGCGCGGGTTCAACTCTTGCTCGGAAGTAATTTCAATCCATAGCTAATAATAATCTTCCACGTGCTTACCGTTTCATATATTCTTCCATTGCTAAAATATATTTAAAGATAATTTAATATTTGTAAATGTATTTCTTATTCTATCTAAGAATATTGATAGTTGTGTGTGGAATTAAATATTGTTAATGCTCCTCTGAGAAACCTATGAGTAGACCTGTTAAATTAGACCTTAAGTTTAAAATATCATTTAGAAAAGGTTTAATAATTGGACCTATTAAACCTTTTGTAAATGATATTTTAAAGGAAAGCAACAGTTACGTTTCTCGCAGGCTGTTCCCAGCAGAAACTGACTTCCGAGCCGGTGGTAGTTTCCTGTAGGGCTTACACTAGTGACACTTCAATATAAATTGACGATTTAAAAGTGCTTGTAACGGCCTAATTGAATAGATAATATTAGTGATTGTTAGCTTTAATTCGCCCTGGCACATTTGCGGAGGGCGACTATCAATATAAGCACTGTGGTCGTGGGTTCGACCACTCGGAGGAATTCATTGTAATTAATTTCTTTGATTGAGTAAAATAAAAAGCGGCGTTGAATTCCATCACTCAAATACAACATCAGTCGTGTTCGGAATAAAAGTGGAGAATGCAGTGTTATGACATGAGGATTTCTTTGTATACTCTATTACATGCGAGAAGAAGTTTTGCATCTAAAAATAACATTCTAATGCCTCTAACTTAAGATGTTAAGTTGCTCTTCTTAACTCTATATTTTGGGTAGAAAGTTAGAATACCGAGAGATTGACATCAGGCTCTTACCCTATGGTTGGTATAGGGAACCTAGTGGTAAGACACTCCGTTCCTCACTTTTTCACCTTTCAAGACATTGCGTGTTGGGTGGCGGAACTCAACCCCGCGCTTTGTCATGTTACCAGAGCGAGAAAAATTCAAATAATAATTTCTCCTCTAGTGGAAATCGAATCCATAACTAATCAAAATTTGACATCAAAATGCTGCATAAAGGTGTAAAATGAATAATACAACATCGACTCAATACCTCCCTAGTCTATTATAAGATTGACAATGTCCGCGGCGAGCGCAAAGGAGTCACCGAGTACAGGTGATATCGCGCGTCCTTTATGCCGTCTAAGCTTGTGAACATGGCGTTATAATGCGCTTTTGTAATACGAAAATGTATAACATACTGTATGGCAGCTTTGAAAATAATTGTATGCAATTAGCGATCTTTCAATTTCGAGGTTTTTTCCATATGTTGCCCTAACATTTCGTTGACAAAGAAGAGTTAGTGTTAAGACACTCCGTTCTCAATTCCATTTATGGCGGAAGTTTTAATTGTTTTGATGTTACCTATTGTAGCTGAGCTGCGAGGCGGTCAGAGCTACCTCCAGCACTCAGAATGTAAGGAGATGAAACCGCAGTAAAAAATAAATGTAAAAATATAAAGCAATAACATCAAATAGTACTAAGATTTGAATAATTATATATTGAAAAAATAGAAAATTAGATTTATAAGACCGTACAATTTGTAACACAGGTAAAGCTTAGTATGAATGAATACATGACTTATATTCATATACCTTGGACCCCCACTCGGAATTTTTTTTACATTTTATACAAAAAATTCTGATTTTCTTTCTGAGCTACTTAACATCTTAAGTTAGAGGATGTAGAATATTATATTTCAGATGCACACTTCTTCTCGCGTGTAATAGAGTATGCAAAGAATTCCTCATATCATAACACTGCATTCTCCACTTTTATTCCGAACTCGACTGATGTTGTATTTGAGTGATGGAATTCACGTCCGCTTTTTATTTTACTAAATCAAAGAAATTAATTACAATGAATTCCTCCAAATGGTCGAACCCGCGACCACAGTGCTTATATTGATAGTCGCCCGCTGCAAATGTGCCACGGCGAATTAAAGCTAACAATCAATAATATAATTTATTCAATTATCCCACTCGGAAAAGTTCTTACATTTTATACAAAAAATTCTGATTTTCTTAAACAAAGCGCTATCAGTTCCATTGTTATATACACATACTGAATGAAGAAGATCGAGCTCAGGTGGTGTTAACGTCACGTGGGATGTGGGCACGTCGGGATAATTAATGAGGAAAGAATGGAAAAAAAGATATATGAAGCAAAAGTGAGTGGTAAGAAAGGTAAGGGGAGACCTCGGTTGACCTTCGAATACACAGTGTCGAAGATACTGGAGAAAGGTCACGTAAAAAGCATGAGGACGCCCAGGAGAGCATGTATGAAGAGGTTAATGACAGTGGACGAGGCGAGGTATGCAGGGCCCGCAGCGTATTGCTCACCGTTCTCTCTGACTAGCGATAAAGCGTGGAGCTATGTATACATATATATATATATATATATATATATATATATATATATATATATATATATATATATATATATATATATATATATATATATATATATATATACATACATACATACATACATACATACATACATACATACATACATATTATAATATATTATTTATAAAAAATAATCATTTGATACTTAATTATATTGAATTAATTAAATTTGCATGAATGTTATCGCATAATATTCAAATTGTCTTATCTCTTATAAAATACCCCCTAATTACTTTCGTGTACTTGCTTATTTTTAAAAATATATATATTTTTTTTTTAAATTAGTACATATTTAATATTGCAGTGTCAAAAAAAAATTATAATAATTTAAAAAATATATATAAAAAAATAATATATATATATATATATATATATATATATATATATATATATATATATATATATATATATATATATATATATATATATATATATATATATATATATATATATATATATATATATATATATATATATATATATATGTGCGGGGTTGAGTTCCGCCACTTAACAACCACTGATTCTACAACAGGCGTTTTGGGTAATGCCTCTGACTACAGACATGTATTTAAGTAGTACAAAACCATATATTCAATGTCATTTATTGAATAGACCTCTTTGCATTAATAACGAAGAGAGCTTATTTTTAAATAAAATTTAAATTTTGTATAACATATATATATTTTATTACTCGTGGAACAAAAATACACCTCGTACTTCTTTGTAATTTTTGGAAATGTCTGTGTTGTGTTGTGTTTCTTATCGTTCCAGTGGTTCCGGTTTGACATTCTCTTATCAATACAAACCTTTATAATCATGCATAATGTATTATTGAATTTATTTTTAACCTTTTACGATTGCTCTTTGATATTACAAGCAGCTTCAAGAAACTGATATTTTGATAAGCTTTATCATTAATTATCCTAATAATTATCTTGCAGCGGCACAGTGTATGTCTGTAAAAGCGACGGTTGTGGGTTCGATGCCCATGTGGGGTGAATGAATTATTTTTAGTACAAAAAATAATATTTACAAAACGCGGCGTTGTGTTCTGCCACTCAACGCACAGTGTCTTATTAGGGGGAAAGCGTAGAATGGAGTTTCTTAACACTAGATAACCTCTACCCTACTTTGCGGGAAAGCGTCAAGCAAAAATAAAATATAAATCAAATAAAAATTTCAATACAAATGAAAATATAAAGCAATCGACTGCCAGTTTTCAATGCTCCACAAATTAGTTAGTCTTAATTAGAGAATTTTATATTCGTGGTATAGTATAATAAAATTAATACATGCTCATCGATAACGTCAAGTAGAGGCCTAATTATTTCTATGGGAGATGAGATACTTGATTAAATTAATTTAATTTGTAAATTATGCAAAAAAAATTACTTAATTTTTAAATATTTATTTAAAAAACATCTATACAATATTTAAGCTATATACCTAATTTAATAATAATATATTGATATTAATACAATTCACAATTTTAAAATCTTCACCCTTTATTCCATATAAAGCGGAGATAACCTAGTGTCGATACACTCCGTTTTCTCCCTTCAATCCAATTTTTTCGAAAATTGGGGTTGCTTGCTTAGAAATTAGAATATCAATCCCAAAATGGGGAACCTGTAACCATCGTTTACAGTCTAACGCTTTCCTATTGCGTTGCTCTGTGGCATCAACATACTATTATTTGTATATTTCTTATTTTTATTTTATTTATTAATAATTCATGAGAATCAATGCTTATCATACTCAATTGATGTGTTCATATTATATTACATAGTTATCTTAAGTAACAAAAATTAATTATTTCTAATAAGCTTTTAATGAGACATTAAAAAGTTGTAAAAATTCATAAAATTATACTTAACAAGGCTAAGAAAATACAAATCTATGATAAAAATATTTGAATTACATAAAAAATTAAGATATATCAATTTTGTAAAATCTTAACGTAAATCTTAATAGTGCTTCTTTCTTTCCTCGCCATAGAAAAGCTATTTAATGGGTCCCATAAAATTAGGCGTTTTAGGCGACGCTTTACAAATCAGTAACGATCATCAAGTGTAGTAAAATAGAATAAAATGTATATGTTGTGATTGATTCAGTAGATAGCTTATAGTATTATATTTTGTTAATCAGCATATAACAGTGTAGAGAGAGAGAGCAGAGAGAGAGAGTAGGAAAACACTCTGTTTTTGACTCTTCGCCTGAAATCAGGATATAGCATATTGAATGGCTGAACTTCACAGAACGTCTTGCCATGGGAATTAATGGAATTCATTTCTCTGCATGGGAACCGAACCCATAAGCATCAAGTTCGCAGTCGGACACTGTACTACTGCGCCACTATGGCTTATTTATGGCTTATTAATGCATGATCAGACTTAACAGTATACAAGGTAGGTACTAGATCTTTATTTTACAAGTTTCAATTTCAATGCAATCGACATATTAACAATAATATAATAATAATGCAGGTGTCATAATAACTATTATTGATTATTTATTGTTATTTTATTATTATATATTGATTATTATTACATTCTCCCATACTGGTAGGCACACCGCGGCGTTGAGGTCCGCTATTCAAAACACCATGTCTCAAAATGGGGTGTTTTAGCACCGGGTTCTCTTTGCTTATACTTTTTTGTGTTATAATCAAAATGAAAATATCAAATATAAGAACGATGTGTTCGCCAAATAAGGTGATGATTACTATAGATTTCATTACTGAGAAGGAATCGAATCTATACCACCATTGTTTCAACTAAGTGATAACATAATAAGATCTTTGATCGCATTTTTTGTATATTTAAATGAAAATCTTGTACTCGATTAATCGCCTGAATTTTGGTATAGAGTATTTTAATGGAACCCCAACGTTTCGAATACTGCGGTAGCCTGTAGTCCCGAGTAGACCGGGTAGATCCGTGACCATGGGCTACTACAAGCTTATTTCTGTAAAAGAAAAAAATGTAATATACATACATAATTTGTGAAAAAAAAACTTTATTGAGAAGCCCGGAACTCCGGAAAGCATTTACAAACAGTTATTCATGAGGAAAAACGAAAGTCTTGTCACTACAATCTCTCCACTTACCCCTACTATAAATAAAGCGGAATATAACGTGAAACAATCATAATATATAGAAATTTTTTATATCATATACATATGCATAGCTAAATACATATATTAAAAGTTCACAAAGCCCGGTTGCAAACAATGCAGAACGGCACCTGTGAAGCACTACACACTGATTGCCGTATTGTGCCTCACAATAACTCGATTAGAGTCGCCGCTGTCGCTGTGGCCGGACATAGGATAGGATAGGGCTAGTGTTACGTGGATATTCCTAGTTCCTTGTTTTTGGATTAATTTTTGTTTATTTATATAATTTATTTTTTATTTATTAAGTTATATACTTTGTATGCTCCAAATTAATAGCATCAAGAATAAGTCGTAATAAGCATGTATATACAAAAATTAAATGTAGTTCAATAAACACAGGTTTGAGTCCTGCTACGATAAATAATTTATACATTATCTAAATAGTACTTTCTTACTGAGCAAAAACGAAATATTATCACTGGCAATAGTTTGAACTCATTTTACACAAATTATTTTTAATTCCTCTCTTGTTATTCGTAACAAGATAAAGCTCGGCATTGAGTTCCGCCACTAAAAAACTATTTTGAAAAGATTGTCTTAACACTACGCTACCTCTGCCTTTCCTACTATACTATATACTATACATATAGTAAAATTAAGCCAATAAATTTTATTAAAGAAACCTATATCATGTCCACTATACTCTCCCAGCCAACCTCCCCAATTAGGCGAGCACTGAGCAACGGCACAAAGGCAAAGATAATGGTCTGTTAACTCAGTTCCGAAGATAGTTCACTTAGTCTAACTTTATCAAGTTGCAATTAAGTTCGCCCAGTAATTGAATACTCTCACGGTCCATATCACAATTACCCCCGTGAACTGGACACTTGGTATCGATTTGCCCGTCGCTATTTAAGTGTGAGGGCCTCCCATGAATTATTATAGAAAAAAGTATCATATCACGATAGGGTAGTTATCATCACTCCACACTGGGAGGATTGTGTTATTTTAATTTTACTGTTCTGGTAATGAAAAGTTTTTCCACTTAACACGAACTACAAGAATTCTAATGCCTCGATATTACCTTCTTGCCTTCCTTAGGACAAATTCCAATAGAATAACAAGAAAATGTGTAAAAAAAAATCAAATATTAATTGTTTAACTGAGGTCCAACATTTTTTTTTATAATACAATCGATCCATCGATCAATCAACAGAGCTTATACATATTATAATAACTATACTTATAATAGTTATATTAATATATTATATTATATTATAAATAAAATATAATATTTATATTATTTCTGTTTTTCTAAGTGTAGGTTTTTGCATAGAAAAATTACATAACGTTTCCCAAATTTATGATAAAGTTTTGCTTAATTGAACAGCATCTACATCTTACATTTTACATATTAATTGCAATTATATTTAATTGAAATTAATATATCGAACGAAAATGTTATCTAGCTTGAAATATTGGCTAATGACTTTGTGTAAATCAGTTGACAGATTCAACAGTATATTATAATACTGAGAAATATAAAAAATGGACTCAAAAAGGCATATTTGATATATAATAAATACCTGCTAGAGTAAAACTAATTGAGATACAAGTGTATACGTAAAAAATATATTACCGTTCTCTTTAATTACGATATGCTAAACTAATTACGGAATATCCGTTACATTTTTCAATATATACGTTTGCGGCAATAACAATGATAAAGATCGAATCTGCATATTTTTGAAACATATTATCGATTTATAAAATGTAACCAATTTTTATCTGTCAATTAATATAGACTCTGGATGTAGCAGGGTAGGCAGAGGAATCATGGTAAAGACATTTCCTCCCCCATTCTCGAGACCGCATGCTGAGTTGCGGATCTCAACGCTGGACTTTGACTTTGAAATTAAATAATATAGTAAATAATTGTAAGTATTAGTTTTTGCAAGGTTAAAACGTTCATTGTTCTATGCAGTACTTGGTAGCAACAATAAACAAACGATAAAATGAGATATAAAAAAAAATACTGGTTGCAAAACAATAGTAGCGGCGAGATTCTTGACGTTTTTATCATTTCGAGTGGAGAACAAAAGCTGAAGGCTTCCTGTTGAGGCTGCATCACCATTCTCGCGAAGTGACTTGGACACACAGAGCTTTGAAAAGGCGAGCTTTTTTAAATAATCAGATTAAAGTAATTAAGTTGGCAGCATAGTAGTAAGAACATGAAATCATATTTTCATGTTACTTCTTACTCTCACTATTTTGATTATTTATAAAGTAAAAGATTTATGTAGCCTTACACGATCCAATTGCTAAGCATACTAGGGAAACCATTGTATTTTTTTATTATTGTTAGATTCTTAGTCTTCAGATTCGGCGGCGTTGAGCTCCGTCAAGCAACACGCAACGTCTCGAACATTGGGCAGACAGTGGGGGACGCTGTGTCTTAAAAACTAGGTAGCCTCTGCCTACTCCACTGTACGCGGGAAAACTCGTGAAGCTATTAATAAACGAAATAATGTTATTATTGTAATAATTAAAACTTTTGTCCCTCGTATTATTGAAAATAAAATCAATAATTTTATTGAATAATCAAAAACATATCAAATACATTTAGATTATATTATGTAAATTGAGCGATTCTTGTGATTCGAATATTTTTAATAATCTTTAACGTTGTTTCTGGGTAATATGTACATCGAAATGCGAATTCGACCGATTTGATGGTATTTTAATTATTATTTACCAATTTTTTTTTATATATTGTAATTAAAGTATAGATAAGGATTTAAATTTTTACGACCACTTGTACTAATATTTCTTTCTGTACAAGAGTGGTCAATGTACTATTTATTTTACATACTGATTGACACGTGGAGAGAGTAATGTAAGGCTAGCTAGCAAAAATCTATGTTCAAAGCGTGCTTGATTTACTTGATTTAATTTGCTTAAAAATTTGAGCTTGTTTGTGAGACTTAGGAAAAGTTAATCTTTACTGTATATATGTTACGCGACGGAGTTCAATTCCCACTCGGGAAGAATGGATATTTTTCATTTTCTTCGCTCTGGTAACAAGTCAAAGCGCGGCGAGTTCCGCCACTCAATACGCATAAGCCGTCGCGCTTACAGGCAAACGCTGTGGTGCCTCTGACTCAACGGTATTCACGAATTTTCATTAAAACAAAGTTTCCAAATATTCCGTTCATCACTAACATCGAGTTCGATTGAATCGTTATTTGTTATTACATACAAACTGTCTGACAGTGTGTCCAGTACAGTTCAACATTAACTTACAATAGAGGTGGACGTTCTATTCATCGCACAATACAACTCGATCGGCGATCGGCTGTCGATTGAACGTGACGCAAATGTGAACCATATGGTAATGGCCCACGCGTCTTTAGATTTCTTTTTATATTCACATATCTTCTGTATAGCAGATAAGTGTTAGTAGTGAGAACGTAGTGTTCAGACACTCTATTTTAGGGCCATTTTAGGCACATTGCGTGTTATCATGTATTACAAGCAATGTAATTTAAATGTGATAATAAACTAAAAAAAAAACATAATGAAATACCATAAAAAAAACTATTGGAATTTGTTATATTTAGTTTTATTATTTACTTTATTAGTATTGTAATTAGATTAAACTGCCGTTTAAAGACAATAAACGAGGCATACACTGGTAATATTAATAGCAGCAATAAAAAAAAAGAATAAATATTTGATAAGGTATATTGAGCTCAAGCGGCGAAGGTGAGTTTTAATGTAATGTGAAAGTTAGTCCCTAAACTTGAGTCGCATCTCCTAGACACTGCTACGAGCTTTTAAGTACAAGTATTAATAAATGATTTATATTCATAAATTAATATTTTAGTAAGGAATTAACGTATATATGTATAGTCAGATTGATCTTCTATGGTGTCTATAGAGAACTATATATAATAAATACTGCATATATTTGCATAAGTAGCAAATAATTTTCTTTATAATACTGTATAAATCATGACAACAGTTTAAAAGAGGTTACCTATATATTTTTAAAATAAATCTTATTTTTTTATTCGCCAATAAATTTGTGAAGGAACAAAAGGTTATAGCATTGTAAATTTGATATAAAAATTCTTTACACAGCGGGGTATAAATGGAGATATTGTATTCAAGGTGACCTTACAATTTGGTCATTCATACGGTACCAATATGTTGTAAATTTTTTATTTACTTATTTTAAATTAATAAGAATCTAAGTTAAATTAGTAATATTTACTATGATTTCGATCACTGGATATTTTTATCATTGTAGGTAAATACATTTAAAAGCAGAATGTAATGCCAATATAAATTTTTTATGTGTTTCTGTGTGTGATAAGAAAAGAATAGAATTATATGTTACGTGTTTTTTAAATAAATAATATCGACACATTTATAAATAAAAAAGCCACCGTGGCGCAGCGGCATAGCGTATGACTGTAAACAAGATGGATGTAGGTTCGATTCCCACCTGGGGAGAGTGTGTCATTTCATTTCCTCGATCTGGTAAAAATACGAGACACTCTACAAGCAATATCTTAATTTTTTTCATGGGGAGCAGAGTGTCTTTACACTGGGTTCCCTCTGTCTCACTACGCAATAAAACTCAATTTTATCAAATAAACGTTGCTTTTTATGATACATATGTATTTAGGGCCTTACACTGTATTCTGCATAAAGCATTGTAGATAGAAGAACCGTGTCCCACTTTAAGCTCTATTTTCAAGCATTGCGTGTTAAATGGCAGTGATCAACGCTGCGCTTTGTCTTCTTATTCCAGCTCAGAAAATCGAACCTGCAATCATCGCGTTAACAGTCAGCGGCTTAAATATATTAAAATAAACTTGTTAACATCCACTTAAATGCTCTAGAAGTATCTTAAGAACATACATAGGTACACTCATAAAATACGATAAGTTGATTGGCCAAGACTTTATTGGTAATACAAGTGCAGACTCGCAACGATGCAATGAGTTAATTTGTAGCATTATTTACATTTTACCTAAAGGGTCACTTATGTAGTCGTAAAATATATAGTAACGATTTCCTTAAAATTAATGGAGCCGTCGCGGTACAGTGGCATTGATTCACTATAAACATAATAGTTGTGGGTTCAATTCCTAGTTGAGGGAGAACGAATATATTTAAATTGTTGCTTTTTCTATTTCTGGTAAAATAAACCGCGAGATAGAGTTCCATCACTGAAAACGCAATTCCTTTAATCCAGACGGTAATTAGAGAGTGGAATATATGGACACTACGCTTTCACCTCTCATCGTTTTCCACTGTCTGTCCATATTCTACTAAATAAATAATACCTATTATTACTAAAACACGTATTAAAACTAACTATACGTACCCAATTCTCTCACACTAACTTTACCCAGCATTCTAAAGATCATCATTTTACAATGAAAATAACAACAATGGCCTTTCTTATAGAATATTGACCGAAGTATCAATTTACGTTATATCTAAAATCTCCATATCTCGATACGGAGACCGGTTGGTAACGAAACGATATAAAACAAAGAGAAATTATCGGTACGTCTTGTATTAACGAGGGATGCGCGCGAGCATTTGTCAAAAGAATACACAATAAGTGCTATGGATAACCGATAGGTTGCTTAGTTAGTGCGATCGTTTGAACGTGGTTATATAAGGTTGGGTGTGTACTGAGTTTTATATTAAAATAAGTAAACTTTTATTAAAATAATGTCTATGCTTAGGAACCCATTTTGGGTATAATTAGATCACGCTTATGGCCGACCGACTGCTGAGCTAAAATATCTTTGCTAGGAAAATTTCATTTAGAACAATATCAAATTTATACTGAGGCGGAAAATTAAGGAAAATACTATTCTTGTACTAGTGTTACCATACACATATAACTATAAATACATACAAAACAGTTTCATAATTTTCCCGCATGATATTCAGAGGTCAAAGGAACTCAACGCCGCGTACTGTCACCCAGTTGTGGGAGAAATAATAATAATAAAACTCTTTATCATAGATCAATAAAATGAAATATGATAATCAGAATTAATTAGCAAGATGGAAATATCCAAGAGGCGACCTTATCGCTAAAACAGCGATCTCTTCCAGGCAACCTTAAGGCATAGCACGTAAAGGGGAGGAAAAAGGGAGGAAAGAGAGTTGGGGAGACCGACGTCAGGCGCTGCCAATTACACCAGGATAACCTCAAAATACACAATCACACACTATCTCAGTTAATAAAACTATTTTAAAAGTATTCATTATCATCACAGGAGCTCCTTCTATAAAATTTCATGTGTAAATCTATAGGCATAAATACGTTAAGAAATTCTCACCAGATATGGACGCAATTAGCGACAGACGGACTTTGTTATAATAAACAATGTGCCTCTGAGAGACCTCCCGCTGACAAGCATTATTCTTCGCCTTGGATGTTAATATACATATATGTATAAACTTTTATGTGTGATTTAAAACAAGGTGAAAAATTTGTTAGTAAAAGTTATTTACTTGCTAATTTTTAGCATTGCTAATTTTGATAATCATAAAAATCAAATTGTATTTTACATATGATCGTTTAATTTTCTGGTTTGGTAAAATTCGATGAAAAGCTGTGACCAGATTCTGTCTGCTTATTACTTTTATCATGAAATAACAAAAGCAAATAAAAATATAAAAAATAAACTTAGATTTTGAAAAAAATTAAGCTTTTCATCCATATATGTATGTTTAAAAGGTTATTGTTTTTAATTATTATCTTAGTTTCACGCTGTATCCTGCATATAGCAGGATAGGCAGAGACGCTCCAATTCCCACTTTCCGTCCAATTTTCGGATTTACCTGTTAACTAGTGAAACTTAACGCCGCGCTTTAGCCTTACCAACTAAATGAAAATAATTCATCATCTCGATTGAAGATCGAAACCGATATATTTAAATTTAAATGATATGTAAAGCCATTAAAATTTCCCACTATACCAAATAAATTATAATCTCAGTGTACCAAACAAGACATATGGTTGCAGTACAAATGCGTGCAGCGGGGGGCTCGCGACTGTAACGCGTATTGTACTCGTTACCGACAAATCGCCGTCTAGACCCTATACTCGTACGCCGTTAATTACTGCTGTGGGAATCATATTATATGTTTACAGTTTTATTTGTAATAGTTAACAGGTCATTATTTTAGAGACTAGCTTGTGTAGAAATACACTAGCTGTCACTTAGTTGTGTATTTGTAGCTAAAGCTGTACTTTTTTTAATTTTACACTGTATCCCGGCTAGGCCAAGAAACCTATTGTTAAAATACTCCGTTTCACATTTTCCGCTCAATTTTTGATTGCACGCATTGAGAAGTGGTGGAATTCAGTACTATATCTGCTAACCGTAGGAAGGAAAAGAAGTGGAATTTGAAACAAGTGGGAATCAAACCCACAACTCTCGCGTTATGCTCGCTATGCTACGCTCAGACGTTTATCATGTTTCTATCGTATTCTTATGTACTCGTATACAAATACAACTACGATTAATGTAAAAAATAAGTGACTTAAAATTTCTAACATCGTGCTATTGACTTGTTTACATCGCAATATATTACAATAACGATATATTTCATTATTAAACAAGTAACAGCCACAATCAATCAAACGTTAAAAGATTAAATCAAACTGAAATACTTGCACTATTCGTATAAATTATTATCAATATAAGTTCATTCCCTTCAGAATGGTTGAGACTGTCATTAATTTTATTAGCACTTGTATCATTACCGGTACACAGTGTTCGATAAGCGGTGTTTTAACAACGAATTTATGCTGCAACTGCACTTCAATGGACAATAGGACCAAATGTATAGAAAGGCTTTGCGAAACACAGTGGCACCAGAAAGACAAATGATCGCTAGATTCAACTAACTGCATCTAAATAAACCCGCTTTGGCCTTAGTTCCAGAAACAATGTCGGTTCTGACGCGACGCCTTAAGGCGAAGGCATTAACGAAGTACAACCTCCTTAGAAATTACGTGTGTATTTTTTTTTAATCGTCTTACTTCTTCGGCACTGGTAGCCCTCTCAGTCGCCTCGAGCACATCGCGGTTTATTACCCGCCGCCTGGTAATTTATTATTGCATTTTTTGTATTATCAATAGCCTATAGTCTTTTACTTATTTCGATATTAAAATGCCTATTGTTTATAAAAATTGCGGTGCAGATTCTTATCTCGGATGGACGGGTTTCACTCGGCGTAAAGGAAAAATAAAGCTGTCGGCTTCTGTGTTATTTCTGCTTTGCGAAATATTTTTGATATACATACCTATATATAGTTACTTGTACGTATTATTATATTTTGAGTCTGAAAGTTGAATGTAACGTAACAAGGTAACGTTTCATATACAGTTACTTAACAGTAATTACCTCAATTTGTCACCAAAAGACGTTTTGAGTCGTTTAGTGATGTAATATATACTTATTTCTTGGAAAATTTTGCTGTTGGAGAATTTTAAGTGAGCGAAGTCCTCGACTACTGGTCTTCAGTGACAAAACGATTGTATGAATTAACTGTCCTAATTTGGTTGGTAAAAAGTAAAAAAAGTGCGGAAAGCAATCGTCATTGTTCGTTCCCAAATTCGTAAGATATACGCGGGAGCAAATGGCTCAAGTTTTTGAAACAGGAACGTCGAGTTTAAAAAAGAAATCAGTTAAACGGAGGCCGTTTGCAGGTAATCACGGGAGACGTGGACTGCTATTAGGTGAAGTTTACATGGTGAGAAACAACATATATATATATATATATATATATATATATATATATATATATATATATATATATATATATATATATGTATATGTATATGTATATGTAAAAATAATTTTACATACAACATACAATCGGCGGAGTATTTAAGTACATTGTTCGTATTTAGCAATGAGCTACTAAACCTACAATCTCGTTTTTTGCCGTCTCTATGGCAATTTCGTGAAATCTTCTCTTATTGCTTCAATTTCGGCACTTCGTTGTCGATCAGTCACTCAGCAACAAGAGAAAAAAGAGTGTTATACATATATAAAGATAATTTTAATTTTAATTACATAGTAAGGCATAGTGCGTAACGCTATTTACTCAACACACAATAAGTCTACATACGTTTCAAATTAAACCCGGTGGCATATCAATGGAAAATATGAAAAACGGAGAACGGAGTGTCTTAACACTAAGCTACCTTTGCCTACCATGCTATATATGATATACAGCGTGAAGCGATAAAAAAATATATTCTTAATAAATATAATAATATATATCCCACCATAATAAACCAGGTTTTAGATCGCGTGCAAAGCGATACAGGTGCGCACGCAGCCCGGAGCGACGCCCGCGCTTCATTCACTCTTGTATTCGCAATCGTTTTCATTGCCTTAGCTATAAACATAGATAGCCATATCCATGCCGTATTGTGCATTTTGGTGATCAAAATGTTTAAATGCAACTTTTTGCTTATGAATTAGTTGAATACCGTCGTGGTGTAGAGTCTGTATATAAACGCGACGGTTTGTGGGTTCGATTCTCGCTTGGGGTGAATTCATTATTTTCATTTTAGTCGTTTTTGCAACAAGGCAAAGCACGACGTTGAGTTCCACCACTCCGACACACAATGCCTCGAAATGCGGACACATACATTTACTATGTCCCTTCAACCTACGGTTCCCTCTGCTTAGCCTGCTATTTGCAGGATACAGCGTGATAATAAAAAATAAGGTATATTATAATTTATTGTTGTATATTTGTATTTTACGTAAAGATTTGTTATTATAGGTAGCAATGTATGATAATATATAATAGTAATTAATTTTTTTTTATTGTTCTTTGTTTGACTTTGACGGCATACGGTCAAATTTTAGATAGTGAATGATCCCATAGGGTTTCTCCATAAAACGTGACATTGGCGAAGTGATTTGTGCTGAACTGGCACATTCAAAACGTCATAATTAAAGAACTGAACTGATTTCATAGAGAACTTCTCACTATAAGTGAAAATTGAGAAAAAAATTAATTATAAAAGATGGCAGCCCTGACCTATTGTTGCTGCATATAACCTTTATGTCACGTTTATCTATCTTGCAACTCTGCAAGAAAAGGGTCTCATTTGAACAATAAAACCCAATCATTGTGTTAAGTAAAATTTTACCGCGACACTGTTTATTTCTTCTTTCTATAGAATTCTTATTGGTTGGTTCGATTCCCACTTGCAGATACGAATAAATTAGATTTTCGCTAACTACAATTAAGTTGGCAACTCTAACAAATAACTGGAAAATAAAATAACCTATTCACTACACATAGTCCAAACCTTTTGCTAGGTTTTTTTTTAACATTTGGTTTTTTTTCCATTTAGATTAATAAATGAATATTGGTAAATTTTAAATTTTAATTATTATATAGATAAAAGAAATGACCGTAACGTCTTGGTTTATCTCAACGTCTAAATTGAATTGACATGTCCTTCTAATTTAATTATACTGTTTATAAACTACCGGAACTTGCTGATCGCTAATTAGTGTGATATGGAAGAAATAAGAATACTTTTTTTGCATAATATAATTAATTCCCTTAGAGTATTTTTTATATATTTCATAGCTATGACAAAAGCAAGTGTAGAAAAACTTAATATATCAATTTTATTTTTTTACCTAGTTCTATTACTGCTAACTAGATTTTTAATCACAGTTTGTCTGTTTTTTTTCAACAATTTTGTTGAGATAGAGATTGACTTATTACATCATATCATACAAAGTTTCTACCTCCATTAGTATACGTACTTACGTGTTTTTCCAAATTTCCCTTCTCAGTGCTTACACAGAATCTAGCTACCAAATTTTAAGATTCCAGATACACTGATTTTTACTGTGTATAGATGTACCTATGTATGTCAGTCATGTTTTATATATATACATATAGCTATTATATATGAACAACAATTCACCTCCAACACATTTTATTTTATGTTTAATTATAAACAATACAGAGTACGAGACGTTTTTATTTTTACATTGATTATCTAAGTATCAATTTTGTTTATTTTCATTGATCGCCAATGAACTCATTAACCAGTTAGAACATCTGTACACCTTTCGTCAGGTAAGTAAGCGTACCTACCTGTTCATGTTTGTTTCCCATGACATTTTACACAGATCTGTCAAACGTCTTCAACAGGTATTGAACTCATGACCCCTGACTCAACAGTAACAATCACCTTAATGGACATTATACTATGTAAAAATTACTTTCATATAATCATTCACTTAATAATTTCAAAAAACATTTTACATAACATGTAGAAAATCTATTTTACATAACACATAGTTGTCATAGCTGTCTTTATGTACGAGTATAGAGCTAGAGTATATAACTTAAGATATTGGCAATAGAAAGCTGAAAATTGTCATGTACCTAATATCTTTATAAACTGTAAGAGAGTATAAAAAAAATCCTAAAATTCCCCAGTGTGTAGTGTTTTGCACTGTCTATTATTGTGTTTACGTTTTATAGTCAACGAATAAGTAGTTGCAGGTTAAAACTCATATATAATAAATTTATAATGATGCATCGTTTTCATAAAGTTACGCTAAAGGAAACAATTTATAATATAAATAAAATAATTACACCGTCTGCCCGTCGCGTCGTACGGGATGCTGTGAAATGCACCGATCAGTCATTCTGAGAGGTGGAACGATTAAAAGCAAATATAGACTTGCTACTATGTTGCTATGCATCTTATATGATAATATATAATTTTATACATTCATATATATCTATATGTATTTCCTAGTTAGATGAAACCTTATTATGTCAGATTGATTCTAGTATCTTTCTAATCTATGTTTTTATTATAAAGCTGAACCGATTTTTTGGTTGAACGTGTTTATCTTAGGAACAACTCGATATTTTTTGTTCTATAGTCTATTAGTCCATTATTTCTTTAGTCCATTTATAGTCTAATTGGGACTTTAAATTACGTATTTTATATAACTTTATCGTTTCGATTGATGTGTACGGCTTAAAAAAATATCATGGCATTTATTATTTTTAAAATAGATAATTTATTCTTTTAAATGTGTGAGGTAATAATGCCACTGCCAGAAAAAAAAATTTATATCTATTAAAACATTTTTTGCAAGGCGCAACACTTTTTTAAATCAAAATGATTATTAATACATTTAAATGTGATACCTACCTAACAAAAAAAAAACAATGACAAACGGTAGCACGATGAGATCCACATTTTAATTCATCACAACTTGTGTTACCGTCTGTATACTAGATACTACTAGTCGGTATACTATATATTAATATTGAATTAGAGCACCTGGATTTAGTCCTTCGATTGCCTGACTGCGTATCTTAAAACGTAATGGTCGCTTTAAGTACAAATGTATTTTACAGTGAACTTTATTTTATTATAGTTAAATGCATGTTTATAATTAAATTTAATATCTGATTGATAAAACATGATTATTGCTATATTATTGGAATTGATATAGAAATGGGCGGCTATATTAAGATTATTTGCTGAAATACCCGTTCTGTGTTATAGCAGAAGGAGAAGGGAATTTTGTACCAGTGGGAGAAAATATTAACTTTTATTAGAGAAAATCGTTTATTTTATACAATTTTCGATATAAATTTTAGTTATTTATTCAAATATTATACAGGTATATTGGTCTTGCTCTAGGTACATACATAAATAAATATGCAAAATAGGATAAAAATGCAAATTCAGATACTTTAAAAATAATAACATACTAATTTTAGAAATAGGTATACTCTTCTTAGATGCTATTTATGTAAAAAACAACACATTTTATGAATTTTACCACGTGTCCTGACCTTTGTTTAGTGGAGGGCGAGTTTTAAGATTAAGCGAAAATTTTTTTTTGTAATATGTGAACAGTTGTAACAAAATTAGTAATATAAAATTATCTTGCATAATATATCTTGTGGTAGAGAGATAAATAGTAGAGTTTAGGCAGAGAGAGAGTTCACTTTCAAGACACTCAGCCTTCCGTCTAAACTTGACATTCCACAATGAGTTGTTTAACACCGCTCTTTGTATTAGCTCAGGGGAGAAATTAAAAAAAAATAGTCTATATCGAACCCGGTACCATAGTACATACACTTATACGAAACTCCGTTACGCCACAATGGCGTCAAATAGTAATCTGTTTACCATTGTCCGTTAATTTTAGAGATAATGTGTGCTAAAGGCGGCAGGTACCCAACAACGATCTTGCCTGAGCGTAATTAGAGAAAACAGTTATTTGTATTATAAATATATCGGCCAAGTACGAGTGGTACTCGCTCAACCGAGGGTTCCGTACCAATATAATGAATAATACAATGAATAAAAGTTAGCAAACTTAAATATGCGATCGTATGGATATAAATAAGATTGTAATGACTTTTTTTCGTTATATACCAATAAATTTTCGATTCTCAGATTTTTTCCTTTGTTTGTACTATAGATAAATTATAATTTATTGCCAAATCTTATGACTCTAGCTAAATTTTCATACAAAATGACTCTACTAATTTTATAACTTACATATATTATTATATATGAAATAATTATCACAATAATAATCACAAACTAAATAATTTCGTTACTAAATTCCGAATCGACAAATAAGCCGCTGAAACCAATGCTTAACCTCCACTCGGCGCGATCTGATAAAACAGAAAATTGAATTGTCAATAATTATAGGCGTCAGGTACCCAGGTCTTAAAGTTTGACCCTAAGTGTTTCCTATGCAGATAAACCAGCTGGTAAGTGATTTATGTTACGTCCAGTTAATGGGTAATTTGAGATGGTTGTAAATGTAATTCCTTTATAAATTGATTTTATGTTTGAGTTTCTTTTATCATTGGCCAAGTGTTTTATAAATCTTTTAGAGTAAATGTTTGTGTGTAGATTTAAGATTTTAGACATGGTAATTATGGAAGAGCAAAGTTATGGTAGTAATGAATCACTATATAGAGAAGCCTGTTATACCGTTGGCTTAGGTATTTCGGAGTATCATCTCTAAGTACTCGTCTGCGACACCCAGGAAGTATACATGGCAAATTTCAGCCTAATAGCTCATTAGTTATTTCTGCCTGTCATTCACTTTATAAAGAAAGAGTTTTATATATACTAATAAAATATTTGAAAAATTTAATTTTTAAATTTAATTTTAATTTTAATTTTAATTTAATTTTAATTTTAAACTTAATTTAAAAAAAATTTTAATTTAATTTTAATGTGATTTTAGAACTTAAAATATACAGAAAATGGAGAAAAGTGAATAAAAGGCCCTCTACTTACTCCCAAACATGAAAAAAAAGAAATTGAAGAAACATGAAAAAATGGAAAAAAATCCACTTAATCAATTTAATATACAAAAAAAAACCAAAATAAAAGTTACAAGTGTCAATAATAATTGTCAATTCTTTGGTCATGGCATACAGTTGAGTACAGATCACTTCGTCGATGTCACGTTGTATGGATAACATACGAAGGAGATTGCTCTTTAAAAAGAGAAAGTTGCAAATTTATAATTTACGTATTAAAAACATATACTTGGAAAGCTAATCTTGGAAAGAAAATCTTATATTCGCGGTATAATTAATCCAGAGATAAAAGTTCCAGAAGTTTTCATTTGAAATCCTAAGAAATTCTTAATTTCCACGTGAGCAAAGTCGCAGGCAACAATTTATCTTCTTTAAGTACTTTTCTATCGTTAGTGTTATTATATATATATATATATATATATATATATATATATATATATATATATATATATATATATATATATATATATCGCTGTTTCGCTATAACTGATCGCTGTTTGTACATGGAAGATATGTTAAAATATTGTTGAAATTTTTATCTATTTTTCTGTTTGTCTGTGCATTTGTGCACGAATCTAACGTAATCTCAGGAACGGCTTAAATGATTCAAATGTAATTTTCACCATTGTAATATATTATAGCTAACTTCACTTAAAATGTAGAGTTTGTTTTATTTCAATCGGTTCATGAATGAATGTTATATCAATTTAAAATACTATATACGATGATATTGCTACGAAATAACAGTTTTATTGACGTGGCTAAAATATCTTTCCCACATAGAGAAGTAGCCGGCGCAGCTACTAAATAATAATTTACAAAGAACTCCACAATTTTGACATTTTGACTGTCACTTCACACTAACAATGTCTCAGATAATTAAACACATTTCATATAAATAAAAGATGTCACGCGAAATTTTTAGAGCGTTAATATTTAACTTGACGAATATATCATTTGACAGGTTTTGGGGTTCTGCATATAAAAGATATCTCATGGAACCCTATAAAAAGTATTAATTTATTTTATGTATATTTTTTGCTACATATATGATTATTTTATCACATTCAATAAAATATGACAATTTTTCTAGAAACTCAAATCCATTATTCGAGATATCACTAAAACGTAAGACAAAGTGATATTACACTGGACTTTCTCCATATATCAAAAAAGGCTATCGAGGCCCAATGGAACATAGTCCAATTGAAAATATAAATTCATACACATCTTCACTCCGGTAAGCAAAGATCAGCGTTGAGATTCGCAACTAAACACTTAATTTCTCAAAAAATTTACGAACGCTAGAAACGGAGTGCCTTAACACTAGGTTCCTTCTGTTGACCATGTTACATACACGTCCTGCTATATACAGGCCCTGTTATATATTTATATATATACCTATACTTTATACTAAAGTAGGCACTATACTGCAACAGATACCTAATTCTACGAAACCCTTAATATGTGACACCGAAACGGACTTAACCAGTTTTTAAAATATATTTGCGGAATCGCCAATTTTATTATTGTTTTGCATTATGTCCATATCAAGAAACTTGTTTTGAATCGGCCGTGCTAAGTATTGAATCGGACAGCGTGCAATATAAATAATTTATTATAGTTAACGGTTGTTGAACTAAGATGGCCTAATCCTGGTATACGTTTAAAGGTGATAGTAACTACTTAGTATTTAGAGACGATACTAATGTATGATAAATCTAAATGCTTAAGTTAAATTTGTATTTTAATATTTATTTTTTTTCTTAAAACATTATGCAGGCAATGGGGAAAGGAGTATCTTTAGACTAGTTTCCCTACATCTGCTATATGTGAGAGACAGCATGAAGCAAAAAATATATAAATTTCAATAACAAGTAAAATTTCACTTTAACTTTGCACTTTTTATTTTGCGATTTATTAGAGATTGATGTCCTGTCTCTTGGAATTTCTCAAAGTGCTTCAACTTATACGGCTAAATTTGGCTGTTTTAACTTTCAATTGTATTATAATCTAACAAAAAAAAATGTATGTAAACAATTAATATTATAAAATATAAAATAATAGCTGTTATACACTGATATATATTGATAGCTATTACGAGAACATGGCTTCGATTACCATATGAGATAGATATTTCTTTAAAACGTTTGCATATCTATGTTTAATGGGTTCAAACTTTGACCGCCGCTGTCCACGTCTTGAGCCAATAAAGATATACCAACGGTGTTATCGCGCTACGTCAAAATACTTATATTATGATGTTTAATGTAAATGCAACGATTGTAGGTTCAATTCGCAATCGGGGGAACAATTTTTTTTTAATTTTCGCCTCTTTGGTCTTTGGTGGCCAATCCTCAATGGTGGCATTGAGTTTGGCCACTAGATTCTATAACCAAAAAGTAATTTTTTTAACCATTCGTCATTAGGCAAGATTGAAAGTTACTTACTTAAATTTAATAACATTTTAAACCTTTATATCAAATTTCACAGGCTCTATAGTGTCTGACGGTAAATGCGACGGTTGTAAGTTTGATTCCCACTCAGAGGAATTAACTATTTCATTTCCTCGCTCTGATAAAAAGACAAAGTGTGGCGTTCGTCACTTTATACGCAATGCCTTGAAAATTGGAGAACTGAACTGCTGGACTGAATGTAAAGCTATTTATTCATTTATATGATTTTTTTTAATAAAATGAATGAAATTAATTATTATTATTCAATTCAATTTTTCTCTCGGCAAAAGCAATCGCAATTATAACTCAATCGATGTAATCTTGTATACCGTTCTCATATAAACTAACGAATGTGACCCCTTGTATTATAACACGCCAGGTGTATCTATCTTGTGAACGGGACATGAGATAACTCATGCACATAAAATTATGCTAAGCTAATATACAACATATCTTCTATACTTGTTTATCTCTACTAAATAAAGTTAGTTTCTTCTAATGACCATTAATAATATTGTATATTTTAATGATTTTTAAAGTGTTAATCCACACTAAGGATAGAAAAAATACCTAATGAAAACGTAATAATTTGAAATCTCCATGCAGAGATGTAAACAACGGAATAAGTTGTATAAAGCATATTTGACGCAGCGTCAAAAAGAACGCATGGCTTAGTGGTCAGAGGGATTGGACGGTTTCCATGAAGCGTTGGTACAAATTTTTATATGTTTTCTTTAAGTATAGTCTTATGATTTTACCTAAAATAATATTGTATTTTCAATAGTCAATGAATCAATATTTTAATTATATATTTAATTAATATTGAATTATTTATTTAACCTATATTTTAGACGCCATCGTGGCACAGTTGTTCAACGTCTGGCTGTAAAGGTTGTACGCTGAATTATTTTTATATATCCACTCCATTAAAGAAAGTACAGCGTTAAGTTCCGCCATTAACCACGTAATATCTCGTTGAAAAAAAATTTCATACGTTTCTACAGTGTATCCGTAGTAGTCTATTTTATAACGCTACCATCCTACCTATACTATATATATTAGTCTATGAACATCAGCAAAATGTACATCAAAATTTAAAAAAAAAATATACATATATATTTTATTTAACACAAATCAAAGTGTAGTTGAAGTGAAGTTTCGTTAAAAGTGAAGTGAAAATTAATTTCCAATATCATCTAAGACTGCGCTAGTCTTGCAAAAAAATACGACACATTAAATAAAACACCGATCACAACCAGGAAGTAATGATTAAATCACTTAGCCTCCACTCATATTTAAAATTATAACATCATATTTAATATAACATAAAATTCCTGTTTTTACTTTAAAAAAACACACTTGATACTTTCCCACGTTAAATAAAAGATGGGCATAGTCGTAACTAATTCCCGTCTAGCCTATGATATATGGACGAGACACGCGTGTGCGTCGACTCTATACTAACCAGTGTTATTATATAGTCATTTGTGATGGTTGCTTGGAAGTTTTGCCTTCATAAACTATTATATATATGTATATATATATATATATATATATATATATATATATATATATATATATATATATATATATATATATATATATATATATATATATATATATATATATATATATATATATATACGTGTGTGTATGTGATAATGAAGTGATATAATATGACATTTATGTAATAAATAAAAATTTAATGGAATTTCAATTTTTTGAGGCTTCAAGACACTCGGTTCTCACTTTTCTGCCTGAATTTGGGATCTTGCATATTAAGTGGGAGAGCTCAATGTCGTGCTTTGCCTTACCGAAGCCTTTTCCCCAAGTGTAGATCGAAAGCATTCAGAAGCTGTCCCACTGGAATGTGATAGCCGATGTAATATATATAACAAAAATAGTTATTATTCTCAGGTTCAATGAATCATCTTCACTATATTTAACTTAGTTAATTTATGCAAAATACATCTTGTCATAGTAATGTTCGCAGCCATCGCTATTTAGCATTCATCTGACGTTGACCAATGGCGCGGCAGATGGTTCCACCCGTGCCTTTGACAACCAATGGTAAGACGCCATTTGAAAAACAATAGACTATAAAAAATTCGTCACTGCGCACGAGTTGACTATTTAATTTGTTAGTTACTAACAAGCGTCTTATATCCACGTCATTTTTTAAAGGTATTCGTATGTATAATATTATTTTTTTCATATTTTAGATTGATATTCTCAAGGAAAGAAAACCACTATTTTCTAAAAAAAAAAAAAAACTTTTTATGATGAGTGGTGCAAATTTATACTTGATCTAACCAGACCAGGAAATTGAGAATATTTTTAGTATAGATCTTCGAAGTAGAATTATAATTTTAATATTATAATTTATATTAATATTATAATTTATATTAATATTATTATATAATAATTTGGAATTTGGTTAAGTTTTTCGTTAAATTAAAATTTTAGTTACATTTCTACATGGGCAAATTAAGCAATGTAAGTAGATGTAATCTTTCCCCAAAATGTTTTCCACATATCCACATAAATTTAAGGCTGGCCTATTTAAGGAGGATGTATTGAAAAGTGCGGCAACTATTACCAATTAAGTATTACTGTCCGATTCATAACAATAACGTTCAGCATAATATGTTAGCTGTAAAACGATATCTACTACAAGAAAACAAAAAAAAAATTATATATTCATTTATTGTTTTGTCCAAATTATAATAAAATTATATATAATTTAATATAGTAATGTATTAATGTATTATATAGGAATATCTGTAATAAACATAATATGAAAGAAAATTCAACAATTTGTAATAAATTAGTTAAATTTGTAGTTGATTTCCACCATTCGACACGTAATGTTTGGAATTCTATTCTCGAAAGTGAAGTACAGTGTCTTAACACTTGCGATAAGCTGAAAAAAAATTAAATATTACCTATATATAAGTACATCAAATTTAACACATTATATAATATAAAAAAAATTAATTTACAAATTTCCTACATACAAATTTAAAGTACAATATATAAAGAGCAAGGATTAGAAACGTATATATAAATACTCATTAGGAACCTACAAAAGTGTTTTTGTGTATTTCCCATGAGACAAAAGGCAGTAAGGTGCAGTACATCCACGGTACGGAACACACATACCAACACCTCAGTAGTCCTAATTAGGGATCGGACAACACCTGGGTATAAATGATACCTAGAAATAATATAGGGTTGCCAATTGAAAGTTGGCAAATTTTTCCTTTAAATCGTTTTTAGCATTTAATGGTGTCGGGTTAAGCTTTCTTGGCGTAGGATGGGCAAATGCAAAGAAAAAAGTATTGACTATATGAAGTTCCATTTTCCACTTTGCGAGATTTTAAATGAAACTTCAGAGTAATTGCCTATGTTTGGTTATATATAATAATAAACTTACGTTATTGGAAAATCAACGTTTTTAAGATTTTATAGTAGTCCATGGACTACCCATGACCATCAAAATTGTAAAATACCGAAATATACATACAGGTACACGTAAGAGAAATTAATTTATATACAAAAAATTGCGAAAATCAATATAAATTTTACAGTAGTAATTGATAAGGAAAAAAAAATAATCGTTCAGGCTGTTTTATTTTATGAGACTAGTAAACACAACAGAGTTTAATTACATTCAAGTTGAGATTGTTATAATTTACATTATTATAATTTTAGATGAAAGTACATATTTTAAACAGAATAATACATTTTAGATACACGATATCTTAACACTCACTTTAGTGAATTTTTGAAAGAAAAATATTTAGGCTAAGTCCTGTTAGGGTTTCTAAGCTTATGACATGGCAGCTTATATGATCAAAAGAAAGAAACGTATACGTAACGTAAGATATCAATTTTTGTTTAATTTTTATTCAATTATATTTAAAAGATATCGTTATATAACTATAAAATGAAATTTAAAATTTTGTATAAAAATGACAACCCTACTCAAGTCAAGGCGTTGCGTGTAATTAGAGAATGTATACATTAGCGAATACAAATAAAGCACAATGCGAGCGGGTCCCCGCGCTAACATTAGTCTCGGGAGGTCGGAGATACGAGTACGTATGTCCGTGGTACTGTTGGGTAGAACTATAGTGCCTAACCAAATTAACTGTCAGTTAAATTGCCAGTTAGTATTTAACTGTTTTTGTGGTATGAATAAGTAAAAGACAGCTTTTTGTTTTTGTATTTGTATTAGTTTCTTTTTCTTATAATAAAACAAAATACAAGCAATAATATTTTAATTGTTCTATTCGAGATATAAAATTGGACCTAAATTTCCATTGCCAGGTCTTAAAACTATTATCTAATAACTTTACTCAGCAGGACAATTTTTTTCGTTTAGTGTGGTTCATACCAGTATCCCTTGCATATATGTATATTATGTATTTTAAGACTATATTCATATAAAAAATTGATTTACTATACATATAAGCACTCGAAAACATAATGCAATAATATAATTTATACAAAAGCTGGCAATATATTTAATGTGTGCAGATCATTAATATAAATGAATTTATATCCCTACACCCGAAGCTACATGTTTTTCACAATACACTAGATTTATTATGTTCACTTTAGCTTATAGACTCATATGGGAATATATTGTTGTGTGAACTAAAATTAATGACTTCAGGCTTTACTCTCCTTTGTTTGGATGTTGCATGGCGGGTAACGATCCGATTTCACTAACATTGAAGATATAAGAATTTGTGACTAACGTCGTACTTTTTATACACTTGCTGAACCGTAGAAAGAGTCAAAAAAAGTATATCTAGTAAAAGTTAAATTTCAACTAATTTAATTTACTTAACTTATTAGTTTTCAAAATACAAAATAACTAAAATATATTTTGCTTATTTTTTAAATAATATTATTACCTTCTTATATTTTTTTCTCTTAATAAACACTAAAACCTCCTCAAGCCAACAAATTCAAATTACTAAGTAAATAACTGAAATTTAAACCCAAGTTTTTACCTTCGACTTCACCGACCCACCATACACTCCAGTGGCATGGTCCACTCCAATTAACATAAACATCAACTGTATTTATAACTATAGTATACTATACATTACAAACAACAGTGTGCCAAGTAATTATTCACGGAGAAAATTGCCGCAAAGATCTAGATCTTATCTCGGACTGGAAGCTTTGTTTTATTATACGGTTGTTCTATTCGAGATATAATTTAAGCGGTTTGTTAGAGTATATATTGTTCTGTTGCAGTCGTTAGGTATTCTTGAGAAATTATGGATTTTGTAATAATAAATAATATTTGTAATTTTTTTTTTTAAATGTTATTTCAGACTAAAGAAAAGAATAATATATTTAGGAAACGTATACAATTTCGAATTTAGCGGGATTGCAAGCCTGCAAGAGGTGCAGGTTTTATATCTACTACGTACATTTTTTTTGTTTATTGTAACCGGGTAGACAGACAGGCAGACAGAGAGGTATCAGTGTTAAAGCAGTATGTTCTCTACTTTCTACCATGTTAAAAAAATTGCATCTTTAGTATGGAAACAAGGTCGCTCTACTAAATGAGAATAAAATTCATATGACTATGATATCTAAATATAAATTCATAACACGGAATATATATATATATATATATATATATATATATATATATATATATATATATATATATATATATATATATATATATATATATATATATATATATATCTCAGATAAAAGTAAAAAGTCTCTCTGTAAGTATATATATTGTATAAAAGTATGTTTGTACTTACAACCTCAGGTACAATATTTGCAGATTTGTAGCGATGAATTATTAGATTTTATTCGACATTAATCTTTGGAACGGCGATTTTACAAGTGATAATTTACATGACTGTGGCTGTTTGGACTCACGCGATACTTGTCAACGTTCCACTATTGTAGAGAGTTGAGTTATAGTATTTATGGACTGGTTAAATTTTAAATTATAGGTAATTTTATAGGTAATTTTGTTTAAATAAAAAATGTGGTATCTAAGTAGATATATTTGTTTTTTATTTCATACTGTATTCTGAAATATTCTAGCGTCAAGATACTTCGTTATCTATGGTATAGATATTATACTATGTATATATTATACTTTATTATGACATAATTTTTAAAAAGCTGAAATGTTTGCTTGGTAGTATACGCTAATCTATAAAATTTAAATTTCGAAATAAACAAATATTTTTATGCTGGATAGACAATTTATCGAAGAAGGCTATATATGTATATATATATATATATATATATATATATATATATATATATATATATATATATATATAAGGTTAGATTTACCTCGAGTACTGACAATTTGCTATGTGTAAAAGCTCTTAGACAAAGCTAGCTAAATAATAATAATATGCTAGTAATTGTCGTTTGTTCGTATCCTATACTTTATATTTAAGCGTTTAAAATATCAAGATTTACAGGGAGTACAAAGTAAAATCGTAAATGTTGACGCATTTATCCAAATTTCATACTAAAAGTTTAATTTCATATATATTTTTATTAACTGTTCCAAGCTTTTGTAAAGTACACTTCTAGTGAGTTTTGAGTGTCAGCTATCGTAAAGCAAGAATATGTAGATACTAATTTGAACATGTTGCCATCTCTGAAGAATATAAATTTTAGACTTTAGGACTTCTACTAATCCCTTGTAACTATCCTGCATGTAGACAAGGTTTGTAATATGAGAATGCTTATGCTTTACAGTAGTTGTCACATACGTGCTTCCAAAATGTCGAACTTCTTAAAAACGATTTCTCAAAATATATTTTTTATTTTCTGATTATTGCACAGCATAAGTAATGATTAAGAAATGATAAAATAAGAAAAACAATAATGACGTACAAAAAGCGATCTTAGTGTTAATCACTGATTTCTTTCAAGTCTCGAGGCCTGCAAGTAGAATAAGCTTATATAATTATTGTATAAACTTATTCTTCTCTTATATATATATATATATATATATATATATATATATATATATATATATATATATATATATATATATATATATATATATATATATATATATATATATATATATATATATATATATATATATATAATTGTTACACTTACTACTTCCACTACTGCTATTAACGTGACTTTCCTCCAGTATCTTCAGCACTATGTTCCTGAAGGTCAACCAAGGTCACCAAGGTAATTAAACAATAATATTGAATATAAAGCTCGATATAACAATGCGTATTACAATTCCTATGCTATAACAACACATAAAATCAATCGCTAATAAATCGCACCGAACTCCATATTAATTAGCTTGCGTGAGGGCAACGCTACTGTACACTATTGCAAATTTATTGTTCATTGAGGACATAAAATTTATATATGAAAAATGCATTCGCTGTACCATTCGAGTTATATGCGTGTAAGATGTTTCTTCTCGATTATGTTTTGTTTTAGAATAACTTGTATACTAAGTGGTGTAAAATAATGTAAGGATAATTTCTTAAAGTAAATTAGCCTGAATATAAATATACTATGGAAATGTTAACCTGATGGTTATAGATTCGGTTCCCACTCGATGTAATGAATAATTGCCATTTTCCAACTCCAGTAAGACAAAACACGTTTTTGTCTAATTTAGTAGTAGGTACAAGCTACTGTTATAATAAGTCTTAAGTTTAAGTATGGTATATATTTATTCTATTGAAATGCAAAAGTATTTGAGATTTCTTAAATAAAATTCTCATTGTGCATTTGCCACTTATAAATAAGATCAAATTAGCGTCACAGTGTCGCGTTCAAATGCATTAGGGGCCAATTCTACCAATTTATTGCCCTCTGGATAGTCAATGCGATCGGAAAGCTGATCTGCGGTGCTAATGAGGGTTTCTAGGGACATAAAAAATAATTATTCCATATCCATATATTATAAGCGTCATAAGCACGTTGTATCTATATTTTCTAGCTTCGCGGGATATTCTGTGCATAGCAAGGTAGTGTTGAAACACTTCATTCTTTTGCAACACTTTATTGCTTTCCGTCCAAATTCGGAACATTCTGTGGTGAGTAGCCGAACTTAACACTGCAGTTTGTCTAGTTACAAATCCTATATTTTTGTATTAAATTCACTAAAGGCGGCTCTATTGAACAACGTCTGACTGTAAACGTAATATATTGCCTTTTTATTTACGGTACTCAATATGTAATGACTAACAGTAAAGCCTAAAAAAATATCCTATCAAATGTTATATGAACCGTTTAAATTTAGAAAATCTTTCACTATTCACTTCTCAACAGCGTCATTATAACGTCAATAAGTAATTGTTAAAGAAAATTCCTTTCCATATTACAAAACAAATTATAAGCTTTATACAGGAAATTGATATTATTTTTGTTCTCATAATCAATTTACTTACGATACTCCTATACTTTATCAACACTACGCTGATTAAAGTTTATGCTTTTATAAGATCGTCGCAGTAATTGGCTATCTCGATATCAAAGAGCTAAGATCCAAAATGGCTATATCCTGATATTAATAAAAATAAGATATTAATAGATGAAGTTACACAGGACTCTCAGTCAGCTGCATTTTCTTAAAGCACCAAGAAAATGATGTCCGATCAAATGTTTGGTTTGTGTGGACATGACTTTAATTATATAGGTTTTTGTTTATTATATCATTCATTATATATATGTTTATTATATCAGTAAAATATAGACAGGGTTGACACGGAAATATTTAAAATATTTTAACTTAAAATTTACGATACATAGGAGATAACGATTTGTATAATTAATAAAACAAAAATAACCTTTAAATATGATATAAAGATGCATCCAGAATAATATGCTCAGATGGAACATTAGTTTTGTTGTGATTTGTTGAAAGTCATTTTTAATAATCAGTTAAAAAAGAAATTACTTGATAGTGCATATCTCTTTAGCTTGACAGATTTATTTAATTATTTATATATTTCTTGTTGTACACTATTTAAAAAAATCTCCCATCCAACCAACCAACTTATTTATAATTTAAATAAATAATTTTATTTTCAAAGTAATTTAAAGACACCTCTGCTCCCCATTTTTAACATTTTTTTACTATTACAAAGCTTTAGTTTAATAAAAATATAGCATCATATCCATATTAATCGAGTATCAAGTTCATAACGCCAATGTGGGTAAAATTGCACGTAGCGCAAAGGAAAGCGGCGGATATAGAACTCAATACCAGGCTTTCAGCTCAAAGCGTGGCCGCGTTGTAATAACCGGGATGTTTTCATGTCTTATTCATTATTGGAGATCTTAAGAAATTGTGAGAAAGATTTTTGTTTGGAGTATTTCGGTTTGGAAAATTTAATTTTATATATTATACTTGAGTTTTATTATATCAGTGATTATGTGGTGTTGAGTTCCGCTACTCTCAGCATGAAGTGTCTCAGATTCAAATGGAAAAATTAAAAACGGAGTGTCTTGACACTAAGTTCTCTATGCCTACCACGATAGTTGTCGGATGGTAGTGTAAACTAAAAAAATATGTCACTTTGGCAGTGGTGGCTTTTTAATTTCACTCCGTTTGCCACTCTCCGCCCGAGACCTTGTGTGCTGAGTGTTGGAGCTTAACGCCGCGCTTGGTATTCTTATCTTCAATCCTCTGAGTGAAAATCGTACTAACAACTGTCGTGTTCACAATCCTTTTACACAGGAGCGATATTTAATTTAAGGGGGATAATAAAATTATTTTAATTATCAGATTGAAGAGTTCCTTTGTAGTTAGATATCACCATTGTATGTGAATGTGACCACAGTATTTTTCATTAAGTTTATTTAAGGACTCGTGGAGTGAAGACGCACATGTGGGAATGTGCACATATATGTTATATACACATGTAATAGAACGTGGTAATGAAAAATTAATTGTATTAAAAAAATTTTATCACTATTATTTTCTCCAGCTGTTTTTAAACTATTCATACAAAGTCTTGGCATACTTAAACGTTTAAAACTAAATTATGTATAAATAAGCTATTTATTTTATGAAAATTTAATTTAATTATGAAAAATCTGCCATAACCACACACAACCATAAGCCATTACTTAACATAATATCATTCAAAGTAATAAGTAATATTTCTTAGAAACAATCAATTACAGTGTACCTAACTGTCGAAGTGAAAACTTTGGGGAAAACAGGTAAAACAAAATATAAAACTGTTAAGAAACGAACAAAACATTGATTAATGACAAAATGCACTCGCAAACAAACTGTCGAACTTCTTCAAATACGCCGCACAAATGCCTTGAGTGTAACCCCTCGAAAATAATGGTTTCCTCTACTAAGCGTTACCGAAATGACGTAAAACACTACAATGTATACGCAAAATTCAATTCTATATTATAGTGATACAATTCAGTTTTAATTATCTCATATATAGTGAAAATCATCAAAAATTCTACTAAGATTTTCCTCGGCGCTGCTATACTTTTTTTGTTGTCGCGCGGAAGCTAGG
Source organism: Dione juno (assembly GCA_037127375.1). Lineage (NCBI taxonomy): Eukaryota > Metazoa > Arthropoda > Insecta > Lepidoptera > Nymphalidae > Dione > Dione juno. Next base: position 3,010,846 of record JAXRJS010000091.1, on the reverse strand, counting down.
ATCCGTGTATGGACGTGTGTTTCCTCTTTTTTTGTTCAGAAATTGTTTCGGTGCCATTAAGCCGTTGACAGATCACCTTCTTTGAGTAATGCCTTCGATTGTTCGTCGAGGGTGAATTCATTGTGAACGGAATGGCGGCTTGGAGCGATTAGTATAGTCCTTGTATATCATTTGGAAGATACATGTGTTTTAGAATAGCTTTTTAGCGTAGATTTTTTTGTTGTTTACATTTATTTTGTAAATTTTGGGCTATATTTGAAATATGTTTAATGATATCTTAACTATATTTTTAAACGCCATTACTGCAGTACAGAACAGAACAGAACTATATTTAGTAAGTTATGTTAAAAATATATAACAATATAAAAAATAAATATAAAATATATTTTTAAATATATATTAAAACGACTGTATACTAGACTATGTGGATTTCATTCCTATTCAGGGGCATGAATTATTCTCGTTTTACTGCTTTAGTAAAATTGGAGACGGCGTTGAGTTTCTCCAATCAACTGTTCTCTCACGCACTCTGTTCTGATTGAGCAACGGAGAAGAATACACTATTTCCTCTTCCTTCCACTTTTAGCCAATATAGACAATGCGTGCTAAGTAACGTAACATAATACTGCATTCGTATAACCATGCCACCTAGATATAGGTAGGTATATGACAAACAATTCTTATGATCAGTCATATGACAATTATGTAACTATATTTTACTTTGTAAAAAATACAATTTACTATAGTAAATCTATTTATTAGAATAGTTATGTCTACTTACAGTGCTATATGTGTGATAAAATTTGAAACAGAACTGAAGCATATTTAAACAAAAAGCTATTCCCACGATAACTTCAAAGTTACCATAAAGTAAGACGAGTGACATTAATGTACACACTATACATTTTTAATTAATTAATAAATTTATTTTTTTAAGATATATTTAAAAAAATAAATCAATCTTAACAGTTGAGTTTGGATTAAAATACACCAGATGTGTAAAATCATTAATTATTTATAACTTTATAAAAATACAGGCGTGAGAGTACAGATTTACAATCTATTACATTAATTTATACACATATACGGTAAAGCTTAGATATAATAATGATATTGATGACCTTACGACTCGGATAGTGCCTTCGTAAATAAATCAATCATTGTTTAGAATATTTTGAATATTGATGAGGCTTTAAAGGTATCTGTTACTCGAAAATAATGCTGAAAGTAAATTTCCTCATATAGTTTTCTAAATGACTTTCTCACGCATATCGAAAATTGTAATTGAATATATGAATGAAGTGTCAGAAATAAAACTGTATGCAAATGAATATAGTACTAAACTGACATATCTAAGTGTATTATATTAGGTAATTTAACATCCAAAACACATAATCATCTGAAAATCTGCTCGGAGTGGGATTTGAACTTGCAATAAATGAGGGTACTTGTTTTCAAAAACAATATAACAAGAAAATAAAGAACGTCTATGGTCGATAGTCCTTAGTTACAGTGGATACGGCATGTATATTGTATACACAATGGATAGAAGGAAGACACCGGATGGTGCCCAAGACAGGGATGTGTGGCGTTCTATGAGAGAGGCCTTCAGCAGTGGACAACGATAGGTTGAAACAGTATAAAGAATTATACAGTATAACATAGGTATGTACAGTATGTTTATAATTGAATGTTTTTTCTTAAAGTTATTTGTTATTTTTGTAAAAACAAGTTCACATATTAAATATTCTTTAAATAATTATTATGTAAAACTATGTTTTCGACTTTTAGCCCCCACAATATTAGCACGTCACGACGACGATAACGACGACGACTTTATTAAATTATGGTTTATTAATTTAAAAAAAATAGTTGTTTTTATTATAATTCTTAAAGTATTTTCTTCCTATTAGTAAAATACTTTTTCACTTATAATATATAGATATATCAAAAGTGACCTATCTATAAGTATCATTCCGTATCCTATAAGTATCATAACTCTTAACACAACAATGACGTGAACATGACGTTAATTGAAAATACAGTTTATGTTAGCATATTATAGTCATAGAAAAGTTGTTGTTTTATTTATGTAAATAAATCATTTATATAGATATTTTTCATTACATCGATTTGGTTAGTAGTGGAGCTAAACGCTACTTTGTGGCTCAAAGCAGCGTTTAGCTCCACTCCTAAACACGCAATGTACATCATTATTTTAAACCTAAAACCTAAAAAGTTATTTTTACAATTAAGAACTGTCATCTGATACAATTTTCCAAAGAATTGTATTCTCAAATATGACAGTTCTGATTTTAGATTCCGCACGCAAAAGATCATATTATACCATAAATATTCTCTATTACCTACTGTTAAGGCAAAACACTGCATTTTCCATAACATAAGCGGAATATGGAGAAATGGCTTAAACTCCAGGCTTGTTAACTCCTTAAGCTCAATATAGCCATGGGCTGTGCGATGACATCTGACATTACATCGACAAACGTTTCTCTCCGCTACTTGTCTTGAGACTAGGATTTCGGCCAAACTTGTGGCGCTACGAGGTGTTACTGTGAAAATAACTTATTATTTTATTAACACAGCACCTATCACACTTCCCATGCCCATAAACAGCCTGAGGTCAAAAGCCACGTCTTGTATACTCGAATTTTATCTCAATTGTAATCTTGTTCAATGACTACTTTAAAGCCTATAAGATATATTGCACTATTGATATCAATTCCTTGGCTACGTGATTTAGTATTAACATAGAACAAAATCCATGTAAGTGATGACACTTTGAGAGTGGGAATTTTGGTTGGTTTTCTATGAAATTATGTATAATTATTGTATTGTTGTGTGAAATCAATATTAGTAACAATATTAGTTTTTTTCTTGCTTTTGACATGTTCGAAGCGATATAAATGAAAATTAGAAGAATATTAGAAGATCTGGACGAAGATGTTATTTTAATTATATATATATAAATATTTAAAAATTCAAAATGTATAACATTTTTTATATGAAATTGTATTTTTATTTATTTTTTTTATTTCTACAATCAACACAAGATATTTTTAATTGAAGCCATCGTACTGCAGCGGAACAGGGTAAGACTGTAAGCGCAATAGTTATGAGTTTGATACGTACTCGGGGGTGTGAATTATTTAAGCTTTTTCGCTTTATTAAGACGAACGGTTTCATTAAGCTCCGCCATTCAACATGCATCCGCGACATAAGGCCGGAAACGGACAACGGAATGTCTTGACATTGGGTTCTTAGGGGCCAAGCTAAAAAATTGAAGAAGTTGAAGAAGATGTCACCAGTTTCTGTAAGTATTCATTCAATTATTTTTAATATATTACGAATGTTGACTAGAATTGTGGTAAATTGTGTTCTTCATAGTTACATGTCTTGTTATTTTAGTATATTATATGACATAAATTGTATGACATAATGAAATAATGACAGAAATAATGTTATTTGTAGAATATTATAGTCATAGTTTATTTGATATAATTATATTATTTAATTTGACATATTGGATTGAATCTATATATTATTATTCTTTTAAATGTTAATTCATGAAATATATAAATATATATATATATATATATATATATATATATATATATATATATATATATATATATATATATATATATATATATATATATATATATATATATATATATATATATATATATATATATATATTTATATATAAAATCTCAACTTTAACTTCGTAGAATTTCTACAATAATTACTTCTCTTAGAATATACATGCACTTGAGTGTGTAAGTATTAGATGCTGATAAGAATCAGGGGTCAATGTATTGGTGCACCGTATAATGGACCGTATCATATTTCTATAAATTTTAAATTGAATTGCTTAATTTTATTAACGAGACAGGTATATGTCTTTCCTGAGGCGTTAATTGATTTAGCATCTGGAATTATAGGTTATTCTAGAATATAAATGTCTTAATACTAGGTTCTCTCTGCCTACCCCGCTCTATGTGGCTATACAACTGTACAGCTCCTGCATTTACGTAGCATATATGTAATATATAAAAAATAAAAAAGTATCATACAAATCGTGGCATATAGGCATAGCATCAGTACCTGTCTCGTGCCTGCCACGTGATGGTTTGTGGGTTCGATTCCCACTCGGGGAAAATGAATGATTTTCATTTTCTTCGCTCTGGTAACAAGGCAAAGCGCGGCGTTGAGTTCCGCCACGCAACACGCAATGTCTCGAAAGGCGGGAAAGCAGAGAACGGAGTGCCTTAACACTAGGTTCCTACGGTTCCCTCTGCCTACCCTGCCATGTGCGGGGTGCAGCGTGAAGCTAATTTAATTTTATCATACAAAGTACTGCGTTGAGTTCCGCCAATATGATGCAGAGTGATCAAATGTAAATAATTATTGAGAATAACATATACAAATATATTCAAGCAAATGAAACTATCTGTAACAGTTTCCTTAACGAAAAAAGGAAACGATTTTGCCAAGAGCTGCCACTGTGTGGACAAACACGTGATCTCTAGTAATTGGCGTCGGCTGATGGATGAGGCTAGCCGTGTTGCTTATTACAGAATCAATATTGCAAAAGTAAAACTTATTTTATGTTCTTTTTTATGTTAAAGATTAATTTACTTATTTCATTCATATAGCTTAAGTTCTTTTCAGCTTTGAGAATATTCATCATGTAGTACAGAAAGAATTAATTTTAAATGTATTATTTGATGGATTTTAAGAAACATATCTATTTGAATACTTCATACCTTGTCATGTTCTAATACATTTACATTTTGTTTCACATGACCAGAGAAACTAAAATATAGAAAGATATATATGTTATAACTTTTTTTTTATTTCTCTCTGTGTTCTACATATAGCAGTAGACATTATATGTTGATTGGCGTAACCCCACGCCGCGTTTTAGTTTGTTAAAAAAAATTATGTGATATTTTTTCTATAGCAATATTTATAATTTTTAGTTCAGTTCATTAAAGCATTTATCCATATCCAAACTAAACTACAACGACGCGCGACGCCTTAATATTTATTTATTCCTTTTTAAATTAGGTATCCGTCCGAATAGCTGAGAAACCACATGATGTTGAAATAGATTTACGTACGTATATTGGTAATGTGTTACATTCAAAATGCACTATGAAAAGTTGACTATAGTTTTTGCGATTTATCCAAAGAAAATGTCATAAATTACGTCGAATAGAGATAAAGAGAGAGAGAGTGAGAGCTACTTATTATAATTAAAAATACGTTGAATGTATATTCTTTTAATTTTTAACATTGGGTAATGATTGGAAGAACTCAACGCTGCGTTTGGTAAAATTTCCCACTGTACAGATTATTTACATTGTAAGTATTCAACTTTATTAATATTCTTACCTTTTACGTGTATTTAATATTCATCTCTTTATAGCTTAAAGATATTTTTCTTTGCATAATTTCTTAAATAATAAAAAATAGAATTTATCCCAATTGTTTTTCCAAAAAACCTCTTAATAATAAATTTCAAAGAAACTCAAGGATATCAAATAAAATCAAGCGATAGAGCCTATACAGCATATCGTTGTTAAAATCTATTCACATTATATAATATAGTATAAGAAAAGATAATGATTTGTACCAGCTGTCGACACCGGGCTAACCGGTCGGATAATAAAAACTTTCTATAATAGAATCATCGGCAGTCACACATATATATATATATATATATATATATATATATATATATATATATATATATATATATATATATATATATATATATATATATATATGTATATATGTATGTATGTATGTAGTTTTGTTTGGTAATCCACACGAAATAGGACCGATCGTAGGAAACAGCCTAGTTATACGTAATTAACATCTAAAGTAGGCGATGCTGAGACTATTAAGTAGTTCTACACATGTGATTGACCGTTTCCATTTGTGGTTCACTTAAATATGCCATGTTGTTTATTAACGTTCGTGTTTTTTTTAAATAATAAATATGTAACAGGTTGCCCTTTTATTATAACTTGGGAAATTAATAAACCAAAATAAAAAAAAAAAACATTTCAATACATACACGTACATGTACATAATAAATAATAATAATTAGTTATTTACATAAAAAATATAATAATGACATCAACTAACTAACGTACAACAAAACAAACACACTTTAATTCAAATCAAGTTATAACAAATATTAATACTACGTTATATGAATCACGTCTAAAATATCGTTATGTAACAACGGAAACACGCCCGAGGTGTGGCTAGAGCGGTTTTCACTTTCTTAAAATCCGCAGGTAATTAATTAGTCACTGTCTCTCCGATGGATAAGTGTTGCGCAAACGCTGTGTGCTTTAGATGACTTGGAAAATTGTTAAATGGAATACTTGTGATACTTGTTTCGTTTAAATTATATTTGTTTATGACTTGTATGTTATAGGTACATAAAGTATGTAGTACTTTGTAGCAGTTTATAGCTGCCTAATATGATTAAATTAGTCTAGTTAATAAATAAATGTAGCTATATAGATACTTATATATATATGTACATATGTTATATAATCATATGTTAAAATATATTCTATACATACTAAATATGCGAGATGTTGATGTTGTTGCCAATATATTGTCTCTGGACTCTGATTTACCCACAGACAAAACCCATTGTTGTAATATGTAATATTATAACAATAATTTGTTATATATAATTTTAACTGAAACTCTTAATTTGGATTACTTAATCGTATATATTTTAGTATTGAAAATATATACTTATTTCGATTTTCAAAATAATAGTAGCACAGTTTGTCACAGGTAGCTATTTTCGAATACTAAAACTATTTCTAATCCGGTTAAAGAGTTTAATTTAAAATGAACTTTAATTACATTTGTATTTGTATCTTAACTTCTTATAGAAAACTAAATAAATTTTTCCATTCTCCATATAAATAAAAAGCTCTATTCAAGTTTTTCTCCAGCAAAATAAGGCATACATCACTCGAAGTCGCCGTCGCGTCTGGCGAAGCCTTGTATATCCTAGAACTCTAGAAATAGTATTCTCTATTCCTCACACCGTAGATGAACACTGTGTATAATGATAATACCATATTAGTAATATTAATATAAAGCGAACTACTTAAGAACTAACTGAAAATAGAAGAAATGTTGAAAAATGTCAGATAAAGTTAATAAACCCATCTTCACGTTTGACTGTAGAAACAGTCGTTGAAGTCGATTTTAATTTGGTGCAACGGATTTCTTTAATTTTTTCGCTTTGGTGAGATATTCAAAATGAGAAATGAAGTGTTATGACACTCTTTACTAACCTTATCATGTATGAGGAAAAACGTCAAAATAAAAACTATTTTGTAAATAAGAAATCATTAAGCAATGTACAAAATTATCAAATTTCATTGTACAATAGATAGACATTTCTATATATTTTTATACTCTATGGTACATAACTCGCCAATCAGGAAGCTTTCACATGTCAATCACCAATTACATCACGTTTTGTTCGCAGTCGACGCTGGCCAATCGGTCCTGTGAATTTTAAATGGTTATTAAAAAATACGATAATGGATCTTATTTTTTATTTTATACGTATTTGAAACTAAATTTTATTAATTTTTATTCTTTACTTATAATAAGTTCACATGATGAAAATTAGAGGGAAAATATGGAAGGGAGTATCTTCAAACTAGAACCTTATTTGAAAATAATAATAGGTACGTACAACCCATGCGAGAAAATTGTGACAAAAAGAATTTAAGTACTTTTACTACTATAATTTAACAAATTTTAATATATATATATAAATATTGCATCAGATCATATATTATCTGATAAATTTTCTAATAATTCTTTCTTTACAATATACAATAAGATATTTTTAAAGATCTTTTTATTTCTAATTTATACATACATGCATAAATTTTTCGTAACAGTTTGACAAGGAAACAAAGTTACAATAATTTTTGTAAGTAATGTAAACTGTGTACAGATGTGTCTAACTAATACTTTACTTTATAACTACACAAATCTATTTCCTGACTTGGCTAAGTATATAATTATTTTATTTTGCATATAATTACCAAATCCACTAATTATTCACTTACTATTCAACATAACAATTATTCAACATAGGTAAGCTTAATCCAAAAAAAAATAGAAAAAAGTCTGTTCAAGGTATAGGCAAAAGTAAGGATAAGGAACACACATTTTATTTTTTAATTGAAATACATATGAAATATCGTTCTAAATACAGCAACTGTTATTTATTGAAGCATCACGCTATATTTTGTAAGTAGTGGAAGTAGAAAGAGATGACTTAAAATTAAAACACTGTTCTCCGCTTCCCAAATCCCACCATAATTCGAGACAGCGTGTAAAGTGTGCTAAAGGTTTTTACCTCTACAGCAAACCGTATGTGATAATATATATGCCGGTTAAAAATAAAATTATCAAAATCTTGAATAAAAATCCATTTAATTCTCGATTTTAGATTTTTTTTAAATAAACATTTTACTAAGTACCTCGCAGATGTACTGACAAATTCTGATATACAAATCGCATGTAGATTTTAATCTACAATGAAAGCACATGTCAAAAGACGAGTCATCTATCATTTTATACATCTATACTTTAAAGCAGTTGGAAAATATACTTTACGCATTAGGTATAGAGCTCAAAATCCTTATAACTTTTGCACCCTATAATAAAATGCATTATTAAATAGCGATTCTATGACCCCATTTGAAACGCATTAGTGAGTATTATGTCTAATTTGCTTGTTTTAATTCGGTTTGGATTTTAATAAAGATGGGCGTTTAATTATTCAGTAAGGCGCGTCCTGCGGGATCTCTGTCACAATATGGTGCTTTGGAATGTAGGGACAATTGATATGCTATAGGGTAGTATAATATTGTGGAAATGTTATTATAGTTGTTTATTTTAAATATAATAAATATATATTGTTAAAGTATTAAAATTACAGGACTACATTTGGGTATTTATTCATTGTTTAGTTCTAGTTTATTTTGTGATAATTTTAAAACTCAGTTTTGAAACTCGAAACTCACTCTACTTATATAGATTAGGGATAGCTAAATATCGTATTTTATTTACGTGGTAAAGTGAGTTTGGTAATATTTTATTATGTTCACACTGTATCTCGCATATAGCAGGGCATTCGAATTGAACCTAGTGTACACAAACACTCCGTTCTCCGTTTTCTGAATAAAAAATATTTAATTTAGTTTAGATGCTAGTTTGCATAACTCCGTCCAATTTTAAATCAACCAAAAGACTCATACTTACACACAGTGCTTTTGATGTCAATATATTTAATTTATTATAATAATAGTATAAGAAATTTAATCAAACAATGAAATTACATATTATATATACCTACATATTATAGGGTATTTATATTTTATAGGGTATTTATATTTATAGGGTACATTATAAAAAAAATATGAATTTACTTAAAATTAACTTGGATATTGTTAAACTAAAGAAAATTTAATGTTTAACATTTAAGCCCGCGTTCGACTGCGGGGAAAGCAAATGAGATAACGTACCTGGAAATAAAAAAGATTGCCATTTTGTTTTTTACTTTCCATTTGAAAGGGCAGTGGTTCGATCGCCACTCCCACTCATAAATTAATTTATTTTCACGATATTCTGATAGGAAACGTGCGGCGTTTAGCCCAGTCACCTAACACGCTGTCTTGACACTAGTAATCATAACTAACAATATATCTATAACTATCTGTGCTATAAACTATAACTTCATTTATTTCTTATGTACTGTGTCTTGTGCTTGCAAATAAACTTTAACAGTGCGTGGACTTATAATTTTTATCTAGTCTAATAGTTATATAAATATCGAGTCATCTAACACTATAGCAGTATAAAACGTAAAGCTATTAACAAAACCATAATATACATACATTATTTTTATAAATTTGGTAATCTAGAGATATATTTGGTACAAGAAGTTTAAATGAGTAAGCATCTACGTTATTATTGATCGAATACTGCTGTCATTTTAATTCCATCACATCATGACTTATGAGTATCTCATTCTAAATTCCGTATAACGCAGGGTCGTTACGCAATAAGTCATAAATTGAAGCGATTAATTGATATCATACTCGTATACGTGGAAGGGTTGGCACCCCAGTTGTGACAAACGCGCCGACTAGGGGTAGTTAAAAAAAACGTGTCAGTTTTGTTTTGTCGCTAATTGTACTTGGGCGGTGCTTTTTTTCTTTTATGATAGATTTTTATTACTTGTTGATTAACTAATAAGAAAATAAATATACTGCATATTGTCCCTAAAAACTGTTATCTCTTCAAATATCTTAAAGATTTTGGAAAGATTAAATTTTTTTTAATAAAATCATTAGCAATTAGTTAAACATCAAAATAGCAAAAAAAGTTAATTTATCACACAAGACGTTTTAGTAAAAACGACTTAAAGTTAAAACTAACCAATTAATCCAATAATAAATTAAGAATGAAAATAAATATATCTTGCGTGAAAATTATTACAGAAAACTAATGTGTCTGTCTTTTTATATAATGTAGATATAAAATTAAAGAAAATATATTATTTTATCGTAGAATATCCGGGTTCATTGAATGGATGTCAAGGAGGAACATTTACATAGTATTTGTAGTGAGGACCGTCGTGGCGCAGAGGCGTAGCCTCTGCCTGTAAATGCGACGGTTTGTGGGTTCGATTCCCACTCGGGGAGAATGAATGATTTTCATTTTCTTTGCTCTGGTAACAAGGCAAAGCGCGGCGTTAAGTGTCGCAACACGAGGTAGGCGAGGTTCCTATCGTTCCCTCTGCCTACCCTGCCATGTGTGGGATACAGCATTAAGTTAATTTAATTTAATTTACATAGTATTTGAGAATTATCGTTGGTGAAGAAACTGACTTCGATCTCCGATCCCAAATAATACACATATCATCCCTAGACTGAGTGAAAAGCATTGATTTTGCTTTCCTTTTTCAGCTTGCACAGATAAATAAAAAAATGTAAAAGCAAAAAAAGAACACAGTATGTTAGTAGCTAAATATAATTTGCATATATTAGTTGATGCAAATAAATCATGAAGGACAGTAATCCACGGCCATTTTGATGTATAACAGCGCCATCTGTGTCAACTGAATGAGTTATTATCCTTGCATTTTACAATAGGGTTGTCAGTTAATGTTTTTTTTTAAATTTGAGGTAATTTTTAATTATTCTTCTTTTCAATAATAAAATATATTTACTATATTATTTTTTTGTAAGATATTGTACCAGGTACCTAAAAAATATTTGCATATGTTAAATAATCAAATGACGATTATCGAATGCAGCAGAAGTAAAAGTTTGCTTTAGTCGGACTAACTATAGCACTATGTATAGACCAAACTTTTTCTAGACTTTTTCACTTAGCACTTTATTCAAAATAATCAAAAGAATAATCACATTATACAATATATGTATATATGATTAAAACTGACGGCCCTACTCAAATCGGAATTGACATGATTTATATGGCAACCCTCGTAAGATTAACCCTTTATCTCAGGTCACTGAGGGGTCACATAGAACACTTGTTCGGTTGTAATTTATTGTTTTTCGTTACGCTTTTACTATACCTATTTATTGGATGATCATAAATTTGTTAAGGAAATTTAATTTATCATTGAATGTTCTAGCGGTGATATCTATTATTGTTTATGAACTGAACATCTAGACGCATATACCACAATAATGTATGTAGAAACTGTTAAGACGTACCATTTGTCACTTTCCACTATATCGTGAAACTAAATGTCACGTTTTGTCTAAAATGGAAAAAATCTACAAATTATTATATTACAATTTTGACAGTGCGATTGATAACTTATTATATCTTATTTTTTAATAACAGGTGAATATTAATAGAGTCACGTCTCTGCAACTATATTCATTTCATATATTTCATAAAATAGACACATATGATTTATTTATAGAATTAAATTTCGCCACGCAACGGAAGAGCAGAGAGCAGAGTGATTTGACACTTGATTCGTTCTACATAGATACCTGTATGCTTTGAAGTTGATAAAAAAGCCCATAAACGCGTAGCCTAAGTGTGATTAGAACGAATAACAAGCTTAATCAAAATTATATCATACAACAAATTTTATGCACGTTATAAAACGCAGTTATACTATAAATATAGCAATAACATGTAAATATTATAACGAATACGCACTTTCCGTATTATAACTACATGTTATAACTGAGGAATATATAATAATATAAGGCGTTTTCTTTTAATAACCATCTATAGTACACAAATAGGTAAAATGATTATGCGTTAGGTACAGTCAGCAGTGTCATTCGTTATTTTTACAATAAATTTATTCGATTCGATCTGATTATCCTGTTGAAATCGATTCCGACTTCGATCATTTTTATTTGGCCGCTCTGAAAGAAGAGAAAATTTGGCGCGTTCATTAAACAAAACGTGGTGTTGATTTCCGCCTCGTTTTGAGTTCAGGCGAAAAGTGAGGATCGGAGAGTCTTAGTACTATTGCTCTTTGCCTGTCCTGCTAAATGCGGAATAAAGCGTCTAGATGCGATAAGATTACTCTATTCATTATTTTACTTGACGATTTAAAAGTGCTAATAAAAGTCTGTTAACAAAGATATTCCTATTTTTCTTAATAGCAATTATATGTTGACCTGTGGATAAAGGCTAAGCAGGTATTTTGGGACCACAGCCTTTGTCGTGCCGTCTTCTCTGACCACGCGCTATGGTTAATATTAGATGATAGAAAAGATAAAAATATTAATATCAGTTTCGCTTTAGATATAACATTTTTAATGAACTTAATACATTTAAGTTAAATATTAATTAATAGCTAATCATAAAGAGGGTTGCCCATTGAAATTTCATAATCAAAACACTACCAACAATAACTTACTGAAAGTCAGCTCAAGTTTTCTTAAGCTTAAAGATAGCTAAGCTTTGGAAAGATTTTAATAACATTAGAATAATAAATTTCCCCTTACTTAGTTGGCATTTCACACAGGGAATATTTTACGCTGAGTAATTACCAATAAAGGAAGTTAGTTGTTTATGAGACGAAGTGGAAACAATTAGGTAAGTTGTTAGCTATTCACTGAGATGCTTTCGCTTAAATGTTACAATGTTTTACCATGAAATGGTTAAATTTTAATTATATTTTATACTAGCTCTATATCCGGCTTTGCCGCAGTATTATGGAGTTATTAAGAGGTGTGTATGACAAAAGACATAATATTCTAAGGCCCTCAGATATGTTGGAACGTAGATAAAGTGGTGGACATTGAAATGAATAACGCGATGTAATTTAGCCTATATTCCTCTTTAAATGGACTATCTAACAAAAGATACTTTTTTTTTTTAAATTGAACCATTCGTTCTTGTGATTTAGTTTGATAATATTTATATAGACTAGTTGTAAGTATATTTAAATTTCCTTTTTCATACGCTACCTCTACCAAACCGCTATCGTTACCAAATTTGTTAATTGTTCAATTGTATTTTTGAATATAGATTTCTTTTTTTTTGCAACTTGACGTTATTTCCCTAATATCAATATCGAGAGGTAGTTAATGGTTAAATGGTAGGTAATGTTTCATAATATTAGGTTGTATTGATATAATTGTTGCGATTACTTATAGTAAAATATACAAAACATGAAAAAAATTCCAATGTAAATCTAATTTATAATCACATTATGACACCTCATATATCCTTAAACGTTATTTATTTAATAATTTTCATATTAAACACCTAAATTACATGTCGTATGCGAATATTAAAGGCTTGCATTAACCCTTTAATATTCGTATATTTGCAAATTATTTAATTTTTCATATAACAGAATAATTTTTTTCTAACAGTTTTATCCCTCTTTATTAGGAGAGAAATCTAGTTTCACACTAGACACTACATTCTCTGTTTTTCTCCGGATATGGAACCATTACGTGTTGAGTAACAATCGATCGATTCCAATTCCAATAAATTCCGCTCTTTTTATTTAATTGTTTTTAACAATATTTCATTCCTTCGACAGACACAACTTCAACTTAGTAACAAGTATATCTATATCCAGAAATATATCAGCAACCCGTTTTAGCATACGCTCTTAAAACTAAACGATATCGTTTCTTTACCTAGTAATTGTAAAATATTGAAATTTTCTTTGCTATCGGTAAATCGCAATAGACGGTTGCGCGGGCGCCTCTCAGCTAGTCTGATTTACTGGCGTCTTAATGAAACCTGTTATGTAACCGGAATTATTTATTATTTCGTACCAACGAGCCATTGGAAATTGCTAGCTACTGTATTAGATAATAATTAACTTTGTATTGCAATCACGACACCCTATGTTTTATAATAACCACCTTTCTTTGGCATTGTGAGAAATTTACAAGTTAGTGTAATTCATCATAGTGTATATTGTGTTATGGTATTTGCTTTAATATTTTAAATTATATAATAATCTTAAATCTTACATTGCTCTCATTTTTTACGGCGATGGCGGTCTCTACATTACTTTTCCGCATTGAAGAATGGTTAAACGTAATTAAACCGTCAACAAAGTCTTCATCTTCGTAATATAAGTATATATTTGATTTTTTGGTTCATATACATGTAAAATAATAATAATATAAAATATCCCTAATATACGACCATTATTTAAGGAATAGAAGAAAACGATCGGATATCTAATCAAATTCTTCAATTACATATACTATGCAGTAACATTAAAATATCCCACATGTTAATTTTTTTTGTTTCTTGACCTGAGATTTTCCAGATAAGGTGTGGATCTATTTCAAATTGGTACAAAAACAATTTCCTTTAAGCTCTTTTTTGGTATTTCTAACATGTAGTGCATTTTTTTGCTGTAAGCAACAGTTCTTAGTTCTTTTAGCATTTAGAAAATTCATATAATTATATAGTCGACGTTCCTTGGTTTGATTCCCACTCGGGGTATTAAATTACTGTATTTCCTCACTTTTGTAAGAAGAAGATTCTCGAAAATTTGGCGGAAAGTGGGGAACAGAATATTTTATCACTACGTTGTCTCTGCTTATCCTGCTAACGCGGAATGTAGAATGGGGCTGTTTTTTTTTTTTAATTTATAAATATGACTGTAAGCCGCTCGATACTGCTAGCGAAAGATCGATAGTTGTGGATATTAATTGGAGGCGACCTGAGAGGAGAGGAGAGGTCATGTATAGAAGAGGAGAGGTCATGTATAGGAGAGGAGAGGTGATGATAACAATAAGAAATAATTGGTATTAATAACATAACTACGCTTTTTTGGATATTTCCTTTTAAAATTGCTTATTTTTTTCATTTTCACACAAACATCGATATATCTCGAGGGAGAAAGAGGAGGTGGACATTGGACATATATTATCGTCTAATCATATTTATCGATGTCGATACCAGTGATTTGATCAAACGACTTACGCCAAAATTTATAAAACAATATAGAAAACTATAAACAGTTAAATTAATTTAATTTAATATTTAATTAATTGATACTGTGGCTATTTTATCCAGGAAAAGGTTCCATCCGTTCATCTTACACACGCCTAAAAAGGTAAAGCATATTATCTCCCTAATATTTTTTTAATCATCCATCATTTGGATAAAGAATTCTTAAGATTCCAATATCGAAAGCTCGACTTAAGTTAATCAGAGGTTAATGAACATTACAGCTGTAATATTTAAGGACATATCTCACTAAATCCGATAAGCATATTAGTTGTGTTATTTTAGAGCCAAGGTGTCCATGTGTAAATATTCTGTCGGCTTTATACTTTATAACTTACGTTAGACGTCGTTTGTGTTAAAACGGTAATTAATTTTGTTCAAAAATTTCGTTGAAATGCTTGGCATGGCACTCGCGAGTTTCTGGCTGCTTGAAGTGTTTTGTAATTTGATGTATGTATATTGTGCTGTTATTACTATATTAGAATATTGTTTATACAAAAATTTAAAATATATAGAAATTATTCCAATTATTATTATGTTGTATTTTGTTTGTTTGTAATATAATAATAATAATAATAGCTTCACGCTGTATCCCGAGCATGGCAGGGTAGGCAGAGGGAACCGTAGGGACCGTAGGAACCTAGTGTTAAGACACTCCGTTCTCCGCTTTCCGCCTCTTTTGTTTGCCTGTGCTTTGGAAATATAAGATGTTCACATTTTTGAAAGTTAAACTTTTTCATCACTAGCATGCTTCAAATTATCATCTCAATATTCACAGGTAGTGACGACGTAAGCAAGGTAGTGACGTATCACTGTCTCTGTGTAAAATAAATATGCATGTAAAGCAAGAAAATGTAAACAATATATGTATTTTATACTATAATACAATAAAATATTTAGTTGTAACAACACCAAATAAAGAATAATTTACAAAATGTTGTATAATTTTTGGTTAAACGAAGATATTATCGAATATCTCATCACATTAGCATTTAAGAACAAAAGGAGTAAATAAGGCCTTATTAAAGATGTCATTTATTAATGGAATAATTTTTCAAACGTTATCAACGTCGACATCGAGAAGCAGATGCTCGAAACATTTATATTTAAACGCCATCAATTTTGTCTATGGTATTTAAAAGTTTTCAATCCCATGTTCTTGAACACCTGAGGTGAATTTTTGTTGCTTCAAGGTTTGTTGTTGATTCTTATAGCTACATACTTGTATATATCAATGTATTAAATTATAATAGAATGAAAAGAAGCTAGAAGAAACTATTTGGAACTACTTACTTTATCCATGCAATAAAGATTCATTGTGCTGGTGCCGGACCCATCGCATTGTAAGGTGAGGACCTCAGGGCAGTGCCTGGGACACGCGATCCAATTATAGGTTTTGGGGACCACTTTCAAATGCCTATGAATACCTACACTGTACGATTATTATTATATATCTGTGGTTATTGTTAACAATAGTGAGTCGTGGGTTCGATAAAAACGTACGGCTTAATTGGCTGAAAAGCTTGGATAATTTGCTTGGATAATTTGTATTTTCCCGAAAACCTTACAATTTTTGTACGATTCTAAATATTTTTATTTCTTTAGTCTGTTAATAAAAGTTGTTGTTGTATCATTTGTCCGTTTTAGGAAGACAAAGTGCGTTGACTTCCGCCTTTACACTAGTGCAAGTCTGTCTAATTTGTAATGCGGTGTAAAGTGTTAATATAAAAAAAAAATGTAGACACATTTTTAACTATTACGTTTCGATAACCATACTCGTACAATAAACAGACCATTCTAAGTAGTTCGTATAATTAAAGACACTACGATACGACACTATAATAAGAGACTAGAGAGAGAGAGAGAGAGACAGAGAGAGAGATTAAAAAATAAACAAATTTGAAATATCACACGCCTATTGAATTCCACAGTAACATTATCAACTAAACATTTGACATATTCAACTATTACTTATTTAACCACTAAAATGTACATATTTCATGTATAATTAGTCAAATCTTATGTAAAACTAATGAAGGTTTCCTTGCGCAAGAATCTGCATTGATTCGCTATTAACATGCGCGAGGGTATAACGAAGCTCCAACCCAAGCTAGGAAGAAGATAACAAAAGCGTATCTTGAATTGGCCTGACCGCAAAAACTGCCGGCCACCAGCGCTCTAAACAAGTTGAGAAGAGCTAGCACAAAATATTCCCACATGGAACTAGGTTTCAATGTTTTATTCCATTTATATCGACACGCTTTTTAGGTTTTTGTGTAATACAACTTAACGGTTCTAAAATATGTTCAATAACATTCACGCTCAAAGAACATTTACAAAAAAAGTCAGTCTATTGATAAGTCCTTGCGTTCTCTATTTATTTTAGAGAGAAATTTGATTGAGGCTTTAAACCAGATTTAATTTAACCAGGTGAGAATGTGAAGAATATTGAAGTACATATGACATTTATACTAGTGAGAGCTTCTATGCTAGCTTTTAGATTCGAGCTTCTATTCTAGCAAGCTATGCTACCTTGAAGCTATACGTGGGAGGGAAGGCAGAAGAAATCTAGTATTAAGACATTCCGTTTCTCATTTTTCTCCAATTTCAATACGAGTTAAGTAGCACTGAGAATTGCACTTTGTTTTCATCTTCTTGTCAGCGCTAGAGCTAGATCTTTCTTTTACCCGAATGGAAATCGTTACGAAATTGATTTTTTCCATTGTATAGAAGTTTTATTCACGTATTTTTTGTAGTATGAGTGAGTTTAAGCAGTGTCCTACATCTATAGATAAATAATATACATCTTAATCCTTTGAAGAGTCTTAAGTAGTATTTATCATAAAAAAAAACAAAGTGAGAGGGGTTGAAGCTCCTTGCCAGTCCTTCTACTGACTTCTTGCTAGTCTTCTTGATTAGTCCTTCTAAGAGTCTTAAGTAGTATTTATCATTAAACAGAACAAAGTGAGAGGGGTTAAAGCTCCTAGTCTTGTTACATAAAGAAAATAAAAAAAAGTTACTAAGATCTCCTATACATTTTAAATGAAACACAAAATGATTTAAATGGATTAACAAATCGTTTCTAAGAATAATGTCAAAATCAATATACGCGATTAAACCGAACCGAATTATTTTATTTTAAAAAATGTATATAAAAATTAAACTTTACCACGATTTTGTGTCGGCAGCTATGGGAAAGCACAGCATCGTGTCCCCTCAGCCGTATCGGACATCGTAAGATCGATCGATGTATGTAGATCTTGTTATTTACATACACCACGACTATTATTTCGCGAATTTAGTGAACGGCCATGCCTTGGAATGCCGATTAATTAAGACATAGCTAGTTAAAATATATCTAAAACAATGTTACATTACTAATATAATAATATAATAAACATTTGTAGAAAAATAATAATATATTTTATGATTATTTCATTTAATTTTATATTATTAATCTTATTTTTTTTATTCTTGACATTTTTTAATCTTTTCTCTTAATTTCTTTCTCTCTCTCTCTCTCTCTCTCTATATATATATATATATATATAATCATTATATATATATATATATCATTATATATATATATATATATATATATATATATATATATATATATATATATATATATATATATATATATATATATATATATATATATATAATGTATACTCATTCCGTAAGTCAGTCAGAGACATGCTCTGGTCTACGACGCAGTTAAACAAATCGTCAATGACTATTTATAATTACATAAATACATATAAATATAATAAATCAATACATTTCATGCTTGGATTCAATAAAGTTATTATTAACGAGTGGCAAATAGGAAATTGTACGCAATATACTAAATGCCATTATAATAATTAAAGTGAGATTTAAGACTTATTTTACATAAGCCCTTACTTCTAGAGGAAATGTTCTGTCTGCTATCACATTATCACACCAAGCTTTCCCATACATTGCACCACGAAAGCCATTCAATTATAATACTTACAGCTGTATAAATAAAAGCTTTAGTATCATTGCGTTGCTTGCTGTACATAACATATGATTAAAATGAATTTTCTTATCGATTTTCAACTTTATGTATTTAATAATAGAGGTTATATAAAAAAAGTAGAACTGCACATATGTATGAACAAGTGATAGAATCATAAATATGAAACAAGTTTCTGTAATTGTTCAGGAAGGGTTAGTTTAATATATATTGATATGTACAGTACTTTCCAGTTAGCGTTAAGTAAATACAATTAGAAGGGGTATATTTATTGAGTCATAGAAGGGTTATGGTATATCGAACAAGGTGAAGGAATGATTTAACTAAATCATATTTGCATCTCTTAAAGATTTTTGTTAAAATTTTTATTCTTTGTTGCATATATAATAGAAATAGGTATACCAGACCGTGGAAGGAAAGGAAAAAGTGAAGATAATTTATTTTATTCAGATTTATCCAATGTAAGAAATTTCGTTGTGTTGTAAAGTTTTTTTTTTATTGTATTCCACATATAGCAGCAGGGTAGGCAGAAGGAATCTATTAACCTAACTGTATGAGACATTGCGTGTCGAGTAGTAGAACTAAATGCTACGCTTTGTTTACGTACCAGAGCGAAAAATTAAAATGATGTATTCCCCTGAGTGTCACTCGAACCCACACCACTCTGATTTTACAGTCAGACACTGTGCCACTGCGCCACGATGGCTTAAAATTCTCACTTTAGACTTCCTATATATAATGGGATATGTGATATAATATCAATATCATTATCCATTTCTCAAAATCCATACACTGTAGTATACAATACAATAGGTATTGCAACAAAACAAAAAGCAATACTTACATCTATTAAACAAATAAGATCGCCCTTCAACCAGACGTACCTACGATATCCCTATTTCGTACCACAATGGGTACACACAAAATATATAAAGACTAAACGCTGAAATAACATTGAAACAAGCTGATAAATCCACTCGATTGACAATCCGTAGGGAACAAGGCTTAACGACGCAAAGTTGTATGGCACAATTGCGAACACTAATTTAAGTCGGTACCTTATAAAGGGCGTAGTGTTAAGAATCCCCGCTTGATAGGCGTTTGTATGAGTGCAACTTAAGAGTGTCTTTGACGAACGCGTTAACCAAATAAGGTGGGTTACTCTGAAAAATTTACTCCTCAACCGTCTTAATTGGGCGTCCGGCTGTTTTAAATGTTACACACGGTTTTGTAAATTGTACTAATGATAATATTAGAGAACTCAATAGAAATAAATAATTCACGTTTTTTCACGCATAATATAGCGGGATGAGACAGTCTGGTTTCCCTTTTGGACTTGCTTTGTTACCAGAGCAAAGATATTTAAATAATTAATTCTCTCCAGTGGGAGTCAAATCCACAATCGCCGCATTTACATTCAGACGCTGTGCCACTGGATCACGACGGCCTATGTAAATATATGCGTTATTATAAAGCAGCTTCACGTTATTTGGCAGACATCAGTGCTGGTATAGAAACTTCAATGTAAAGACACGCCAATCTCTACCTTTTATCCAAGCTATGGATATAATAAATAATTATAATATATTATATACTGATATCTTATTTGTAAATTTTTTTAGTCTCTTTATCAAATCGAGGATATGATAATATTTTGTCCCTCGAGGAAACCGTCCGTTTACAGTAATACAGCGTATTGATATTTATCACTAAGATATATAAACGTATAAATATAAAAGAAAAAAAACATTAGTGGAGTGTTTTGACACTCACTAGGTACCACTAGGTATTCTCTGTGTACTATATAATGTTTATAAAGTTTAAAAAATACATTAAACCTTTATGCTTAAATTTAACACCGTATGTTTACAACTGAAGCTGTCACTGATTTGTAGTCGTGACGTTTCTTTCAACAGGTGTGGCACTGATTGGGAACCTTGTTTATTTGTAAACACATTAAAACTAACAATTCATTGTTGCGTATATATAAATATATATATATATATATATATATATATATATATATATATATATATATATATATATATATATATATATATATATATATATATATATATATATATATATATATATATATATATATATATATATATATATATATATATATATATATATATATATATATATATATATATATATATTATATATATATATATATATATATATATATATATATATATATATATATATACATTTACAATTAAATGTACGTGTGTATATACATATATATAGCACTTGATATGCTTAATAGCACTTAATTTTATTATTATTAAAATATATTTGTAAAAATCTCTCTACAGAGATGTCAACGACATGTTTAAGTTGTGATATAAGAATTAGCGGCTTAGCGGTTAGAGCACTTGGACAGATTCCAAAGATATGGGGTTGAGATTCCGCTACAATTTTTATATGTTTTCTTAAAAATATAACATTTAATATCTTTAAATACAGGATATATTGTAAATCTATATCTAATCTAATCTATATAACATAATTTATAGTAAGTTTCTTATATAAACTATAGATTATCGGGAAATTCCGAAGAGTATTTTGAGTGGAGAAACTCAACGATCCACTTTGTCCTACCAGAGCATTGAAATGAAAATATTTCATTCTCCAGAATTCGATACCCGAACCAAGAACCATCGCGCTTAAAGTTTTGTTTTACTACTTCTCGTAGAGAATTGGAATTATCAGTTGTAATGATATAAAGGATTACACTGCTACCAATACGTATAAAAATTTTGATTCTATGATTTGGCTTGTTAGTGTGCTCCCAAAGTGACTCAGCCGTCACTTTTCGGTATATTAAGTTGCACTAATTTAGCGAAGTATCCAACAACATTAGCTGAGTGGTAACAAGTTTTTGTTTACATCAAGATATTTTTTTATTTATAAATTAGCCTTTAAATTTATTAATTTGAAATTTAAATTTATTATTTTTTTTATTTATTAATTTGCCTTAAATCTGATAACTACATTCTAGTCCAATAATACTCTTATCAAATAAAAATATGAGATGTGGAGGCAGTCGTGGCGCAGCGGAACAGCGTCTGACTGTAAACACGCGACTTATGGGTTCGATTCCCACTCGTGGTGATGATATATTTAATTTCCTCGCTTAGTAAGACCTTGGTTAGAAATCAAACCGCGGCGTTGAGTTCCGTCAATCAAAACGTAATGCAAAATTGTGCAGAAAATGGCAAAAATTTTGAACATAATGTCTTAAGAAAAGGCGTGAATGTGTATAAAAAAATAAAAGTATTGTATATAATATAAACACACAACATGATATTAACGAGCTATATCACTAACGTATTAAAATTTTAATGCCACATATAAAATATAAATAGAAAATTGTAATATTAATATATACAAAGAAGTATGAAAATATCTGGACACAGAACTGGATCTAGACATGCGTAATCCCGGATAATAATGACGGGAGATAACCGCTCAATATCCTGTGCATTAATTGAAGTACTTAACTCTGCAAGGACTAAAATAAATTTGCCATATGTTATTAAAATTTAATTGACACTTTTATAAATAGATACCTAATGGCGCAGCAGTACCTATAGCGTCTGATTGTGGTAATGTTCGTGGGTTTAATTTTCATTTGGGGGAAAATTATAGATTTGGCTTATTTCCTTTTTTTGGTAAGACACAGTGTAGCTTTGAGTTCCACTGTTGAAGCATCCGAGTAAAATTGGTTGGAGAACGGAAAAAGGAGGAAAACTTTATAACTAATTTTATTTCAGGTAAAGTAAAAATAAAAGTAGAAAATGTAATGAAACTAACATAAGTAGTTACTTACATTAAAATATATTTGCTATTGTCAATATTGAAGGGAAGATGTCATAGTAAGAATGAAGAAGAACGTGCTCAGGTAGTTTGGGCACGTCGATAGAATCAAAATCAAAATATTTTTTATTCAAATAGGCTATTACAAGCACTTTCGAATCGTCAATTAACATAAGTATCAGTATTGGCAGTCCTACTAGAAGCTACCACCAGCTCGGAGGGCAGTTCTGCTGAGTAGAGCTGGCGAGAAACTCAACAGTTGCTCTCATGAGTGATGAAAGAATAGTAAAAAAGATATATGAAACAAAAGTGTATGGTAAGAGAGGTAAGGCGAGACCTCGGTTGACCTTCGAAAACAAAAAGTCGAAGATACTGGAGGAAGGTCACGTAAAAAGCATGAGAACGCCCCGGAGAGCCTTTATGAAGAGGTTAATGACAGTGGACGAGGCGAAAGAGGGACCGCAGCGTTTGGCGCTCCGTTCTCAATGACTACCCCACTAGGGATAAAGCGTGAAGCTACGTATATTTGTATGTATGTATGTATGTAATATGTAAGTTAAAGTAAATTTTAAACATCTATATCTCAACTATCTCAGTGAACTCATTAGTTTATCTATTTCAAAAACTCATTATTTAATTTTTTTCAAAAAATAACGAAAATCGAGATGAGGCCAATATTGCCCAATTGTAAAAGGTCATCCTGTTAATTCGATGGTATATAATATATAAATCATTTACACACTGTATGTACTTACTGGTAGTATAAAAAGCGCGGTACTAACATCTGTCACTTAACACGCATAATCACAATATCGCACAGTAGTGTTTTAAATCTAGGAAAAAGTAGAGATTATTTAGAAATAGTATATTAACATTGCCTTTAGCTATGCAGGTGAAAGATGAGGCAAAACAAATCAAGTTAAAAAGAAACCGATACAGAATCCGGGAATTATAATTCGATATAAATACGTAAAAGCCAACGTCTTTTATTACCACTTGAAGATTTTCGTGATGAGCTTTTAAACCACGTCCCAGTATAATAGCGTTTCCGCCTTATATCCGCACTAATCTCCTATCTAATAGAACAATCACGACTCTAAATAGACGAGCGTTGATGCGAACGAATTGGCGACAAGTATCACACCTACTTAGTAGTGGATTGCAAAAGTTTTGATACTAGATACAGAATTTATAAATATTTATTTATTTGCTTTGAATTTCATAGTTCTAATAATAAATGTTTGTTAATGTACATTTTTAATAAGAGTTTGTTTTGGAATTAGGACAGATATTGCACTATAAGCACAATGGTTGTGGGTACGGTATCCACGCTGGGAATGATTTTTTTTATTTGCCGTATCTAATAAGATACAGCACGTTATTAAGTTCCGCCAAAAGCGAGGAACAGAGGGAAAAGTGTCTTAACACTATGTTCTCTCTGACATTCCTGCTATATGCAGGATAAAATTTTTCAACAAAAGGTTTACTTCTAGTGACGTTTCTTTTCCTTTTCTAATTTTGTATTATATATATATATATATATATATATATATATATATATATATATATATATATATATATATATATATATATATATATATATATATATATATATATATATAAATATATATATATATATATATATATATATATATATAATATATATATATATATATATATATATATATATATATATATATATATATATATATATATATATATATATATATATATATATATATATATGATATGATATGTTAAGCAATATAAAAATATTACTAATATATTATATATATAGCAGTCTTTATTTTATAACCTAGAGATAGAACATTTCATTATGAGATAGAGCCTAATCGAACAGGAATTGGAAATGGGGTCATTGTTGCGCAATGAGGCAACGTCTGACTGCGGCACAATGGTTGTGGGTTTGATATCTACTTGAAAATATTCAGATAATTTATATTTCACTATTCTGGTAAGCAAAGCGAGACGTTAAGTTTCGCCATTCAACACAAAATTACTCAAAAAATGGGCAGGAAGGGGACAGTGGGATATTTCAACACTAGGCCCTTTCTGCTATCTTTCTATATGGGAAAACGCATGAAGAAGCAAAAAAGAATGGGAGTTTGACGATGAACAACATATATTACCTTCTTTTATTACTCACGTCGTTATACTTGTTGCAAATTGTAAAACGAAGGACGTGCAATATTTAAAGCAAAATTAACTAATCATCGTCTGTCTTCACAAAATGCATCGTTGCATTTGCCCCACAATTTGTTCTCATATATTCCGACATGATTTATATCTAAACGTTCCAGAGAGAGCCAATATCCTCGCTCGAGTCAAAGAAGCGTCGTCGTGATGGATGAGCTGACCGAGTATTTTCAATAACATGATATTAATTTCTACATAGAATGTCGCATTATATTGTGTGATTAAGAGTCTATATTAATACTATATGGGAGTTTGGTAGACAATATCTCAATAATGTATTAATTGTTAACTAATATAATAGTTGAATATATTATTTATAATAAAAAGTATTGTAATAAAAAACAGAGTTTATGCTTTTGTTTTTTATTTATTACTGTAATTATATATATTATTTATTTTAGTTTTTTAATTAACTGAGCAGATCTACATTGTGTAATATTGAAAATTAATTAAATTTACAGTAGGCATATTTGTATTCACATAAAAACGAATATCGTCTGAAATCTTCCATAGTTATTATTTTGTGTGCTATACTAAAATAACACACTAGATATTCTCCATCCAGCATAATGATCATTATGTATACAAAAGAAGAGAATAATAATAAAACACTATACAATTTTTCATAAAAAAAAAAATAATGATAAGAAAAGCGATGACTAAAATTAAAATCAAACGCAAGTATCAAATTAGTCGATCGCGATAGCAGCGCGTGCGGAAACAATGGGGGATCAATTGGCCGGTAATTTGCTTCCATTGTATATGTCCCCTCCCGAACCCCGGTTCCTCTAATCATAGTATCGTTTATAATGAACAACTCGTGGCCTAATTCGATATATTATTCGATTGCTATGTTATATTTTCTTTTTTTTTAGCTTCACGCTGTATCCCGCATACAGCAGGATGAGGGCACCTAGTGTTACCGCCTTCCACCTTTCCAGACAGCGTGTTAAGTGGCGGAACTCAACGCCTTAAATAAGTTATCTATATCTATTTGTGTATGAAATATGCATGTAAAATGAATGGAGCTTCAAATTTTATATTGTCTAGAATCTAGACTATTGATTGTTTTTGTATACTCGAATGGAACCAACAACCGTCGCGCTTAGAAGGGCTCCATTGCTTATTCTTTATTCTTCTTCTTGCCTTGTTTTAACAAATTGTTCGATAGACAGTGAAGCAGCCTTTATATTGTTATGTTCATCGGATTGTGGCAAGTCGAATAAATATAAGGACATCACCTGTTTTTTTTTAATAACTTCACACTGTTTCGCTTAGCGTAACTAGAGAAATCAACTTGAAGGAAACCATTGTTGCACGTTGTCTTGCTAGGATGTGGAATTGACAATAATTCATTCTCCCAGGTGGGAAAAGTACACACAATCACTGCGTTTACAGTCAGTCAGTCAGTCAGTCAGGCGCTGGCCCACTGCGCCACAATGATGTTATTAATATTTAATTTGTAAATAAAATATATCTCGGCGTTAACATTTCACCGGCTACTGTTTCTAATTTTACTCATTAATTATACAATAATATATATTCGTACCATTTGAATGGCCCATATAAAATATTAAATTGTAAGCATTTTGTAAATATCACAACCGTTTCTTAATAATCAAATAAACCTTTGACTTTAGATGCTATAAAGTAAAATATAACTTTTACACCGCTTACAAATGTAAAATTTACTATGAAATCAAGCTATAATGTACGTACTTAACTAACTATAAAGACTTGTGTATATTAAACTGTACCGTTGACTGACAGACAACGCATAGACGACAATACACGGCGTACACACATGAAATTTTTGATATAGGGTCCTTCGCATGCATACTAAGCGAAAATTTGCCAAAAATCCAACGGAAACGACAAAGAATCCTAAGAAAGGGTACGATGATAAAACGTATATCCAAACATATGTAATTGGGGTCTACTTTAGTTTTAAATACATGCTTGCTTAGTTATAAATACTTACCCATTACTCGGTTCATATGGAATAGGATTTCTATTTTACTTACTTTTGGTAGCATTTTGTTTCTTAATACAAAATGTTCGTCATTAGATCGCATATGTCAAAAATGTAACATAACTAATTTAGTACTAATAATGAATAGACGTAATTCGACAGGCTTACCTTTTTACTAGCAACCTGCCCGTGGCTTCACCCACTTGAACTGCACAAATCTTCGATGTCCTCGATGTATATATACTTGTATATAATGCATATATTATACATATAAATGTTTTTTCGAATTATTATTTATAAATGAAGACTGCATGCACAATATGCTTATTCCATATATGAAACACATATGTAAAAATAAGGTTATTTCATATGCAAGACTATTTTTATATTTTATATAATGGCGTAACGTATTATGTATAATATATGTTTTGTAATATACATACCATAATGTGTCAGCTGCCTCTTCCCAAGTTCTAAACTATTCATAACTATTCAATTGTAATTTATTAAATCTAAATCAATTTCAACACATTTCTTTTTATATACTCTATAAAGGGTAAAGCATATATACATCACAATTGATTAGCTAGTCCCCACAAATATTTACCTATTTTCATAAGTTTTTATTATGTCCATTGCTCAAAAAATATATATTACACTAAAAACTATAGCATGTGTTATTTTTCATTAGAAAGTAATTTATTATACAAAGGTGAAAACTATATGAAAACCTATGAGGCTTAAAACTCTTACCATGAAAAAATTGATTCACCTCTATTTAGTCATATCAAATTTAATTACATTGATATTTTTTTACAGGACCTGTATTGAAGACCATGATAAAAACCATATAAGTTATACGGCCACTTAAGTTATTGCTATCATCATCATGAGACCCTTATTTACACCCAATGCTGGACATAGGTCACCCCATCCATCCAATAGCTTCCGGCAAGCAAAATTGACCTTGACCAGATCATCAGTCCTCCTAGTCACTTATTTCTGTGTATAGATAGACAGACAATTCTTTGTGTTTGTGGTATTAACTAGCAAAATTCATATATATATATATATATATATATATATATATATATATATATATATATATATATATATATATATATATATATATATATATATATATATATATATATATATATATATATATATATATATATATATAGCCTACCATTATCATTACCACGAGTATATTGTTTATTTTCATTACTCATTCCCAAGCAAAATCGTCTTGTACACTTAAAATACCACTTGACAATGACAAAACTATACATACGACACGTTTTAGCCGGTACCTAACAAAAACTACACATATATAATATATTGGAAGACAAAAGTGCTTTTCAACGAATAAGTCAGATACTAATGGAGTAGCCGACGATCGCGGGGACAGATCTCGGTGCAATTAAGTTTAACATTCCGTCGGCCACCGGAGGCAATCAAAATAATCGTCTCGATTTAACACTTTCCTACCTGAAGATACATGATAAAAGCAGGTAAAGGCTTGTGCAGATATTTTTTTTCTTTTGACATTTTTATATTTGTTTCTATCTCGTTTTTCTACACAAGACAGAATGTGAATAGTGATCCATTTTTTTATCACTATCCACTCTTCCCTTTTCATAGAACTCCATGCTATATCTCACTAACTCACTCAGCTCCACGCCGTATCCGTTTATAGCAGTGTAGGCAGAGAGAAGACATAAGGTTCGTTAAGTTTAAGGTTTAAACCTATGTTATCCACCAAGGACAACAAAACTTTGTACACTACAGATAATACTTACTGTCAGATGTCACTTCTACTCATTTATTTTGAAACCATCGTGACGCATTAAGACAGTGTTTAATTTTTGCTTACATATACACTTCTCGCATGAAATTATATAATATAAATGATAATATTCTCGGCATTGAATATTACCATCAAACAAGCACGCATTATCTCTATATCTATCTCTATATATATCTAAGTAAAAACGAAATACTTTTTTCTTTTTCTTTTTATAAAGAATAGTTTCTTTTCTTTTAATAAGTACAATTACACGGTTTTATTTAGTTGGGACTTCGTCATTCATCGTCGTTCAAGTATAGCTATTAAAAATTTAACACTTTCCTGTTGGCTGATTAACATGAACTTTGGTACATATTTATTCTGATGAAAATACAATAACATGTCGTTAATATTGTGTTAGTGTGATGAATTTCTTTTTTCTATAGTCAACCGCTCATGAGGAACTCGTGAAGTTGGACGTGTTGCGCCACGATTTAGTGTTAATCAAACAAATTTCTTATATTTGTGAATGGAATTGTGATGACTAGTACATAATTTTAGCCTTCGTAATAAATATTTATAAGTTTATATATAGTTTAGTTTAGCTAATATTTATAAGTTATATCATTTTTATTTGTTTTTTACAATATTGAACAGTTTAACTTATAAAAATTTTCTACTTTATTTCATAAATATTTAACTAAGTATTAAAACCCGAAACCGACTAAAAGCACTTGCTCCACAAACAACCAACATACAAATATAATTATATTAACATATTAGATTATTTCTCAGAAACACTAATGTGTTCCGATCTTATTTTCTTAAGCAGAAGTTATTTTGTGAGTCATTATCAAAGTTCGTACGTGCTGTGCGTGTGACCTTTGCATTGGAGCGGTAGCCGAAATGCATATGCAAATACGATGCGGGCTCTTACGCAATTTTATTATTCTTTTTGTTTATTTTTTAGGCATTTTCTTCAGGATTTAGATACCATATGTTGAAATTAAAAGTTTTACTTGTAATTACTTTTTCAATGTTTTGTATTTTTTTTTTCATTTATCCTGCATTTTGTATCTCAAACTAATCATGACATAATTAAAGACGGATTAAAAAGCTCACATAGTCCCACCAGAGCAGGGCATAAAAAATAACTAATTTCCCTGAACAGCAACTAAACCCACAACTATCTCATTTACAGTCAAACGCTGCCTCACTATACCAAGACGGCCTCATTAATACTACAAAAAATACCTCTAGTTAATTAAATCAATATTATTATCAATTACATTATGTCACCTCACGATTTCAAAACTGTCACCTAATAATACACATACATACATACATACATACATACATACATACATACATATAAAATAAAACAAAAATAATTCCATCTAAATGTTTATTACGCTACACATCCTTAATTTATTACATTATGCATATTTTATTTACCGGTTGGTGTCGTGCCTTGATTGGCTTCGTGAGTAGTCGAGATATTGTTCTTTAAAACGGACCGCTGATTGAAAGTCTTAAAAGCATTTTGCATTGTCTCGAGACAGGCGATGAGAAAAATGTTTTTTTTTTAAGTGAACGAAATAAGGATAAAATAATGTAATTAAATTCGTTAATTAATGTGTGTTTAGGTATTTTATGGGTATTGGTTTTGGAGTGGAATTCTGTGTGTTTTAGTTTTTTATATGACACTAGCTTTTACCCGCGGCTCTGTTCGTATTGAGTGTATGACGTATACTAAGTGATTGAGATAACTCTGACTTGTACATTGTGTTTCATATGATCTAATGTCGGTTATCCTATAGGAAAGTCCTCCATATATGGACAGTCAAAGATCTTCATATAAACTTTTTTTTTTTTATTTGAACCAGTAGCTTTTTAGATTAACACATTCAACCAAAGAAACTCATTAGCTTTATAATTTTAATATAGAAATATAAATATGTACCTCATACCTGTTGTGATAACAATTAATAGTCTATATTTTCGTTTGAGGAAAGTTAGTTTTTTTTAAATATTTACCGATAGACAAGTCATTTACAGGTAATTTGCAGTATAATAGACAGTGACAAACATATGCAGTAACAATTTATTTGTATGCTTAAGATAAGAAAGAAGTGAATTGTATATATATTTTTAAAAACTTATGTATTTAGCTAATATTTTTAGTCAGTTAAGAATTGGCAAATAATATACCTATTTTATAAATGTAATCGTAAAAATATTAAATTATAAGTAACTTACAAATATTTCTATAAAAAAATTTAAAGGCTTTATTGTTTCTCAAAATTATCACTGTATCCTTATGACAGCTATTGTGAGTGGAAAAACCAAGTAAATTCTAGGACAAAGCAAAAACTTGTCTTTTTAACCAATTAAGAATAATTTACATTAAAAGGACTTGAGTCACAAATTTATAGTTTGAATACTTAATCTTGATAGTTTGTTTACTTTATGATTAACTCTTTTAATTTATTTAAGCGTTGTATACCAGGTATTAATAAATGCTGAAATTTTATTTAAAAAATGACATTTGTACTGAATATATTAACAAAGAAAAAAATATAAAATAACAAATTACTAACTGAAATGATTTCTATCGATAACTTTTTAATTTTACTAACAGTAATTTAATATAAGTTTCTTAGGAAATAATCATAAAAAATGTATGTCATACATACATCAAAACAAGTTGTAAACAAGTAGTATTTCTCACGTGTCTAAACTAACATATTTAAAGAAATTCTGTTAAATGATTAAACAATAATTTTTCCAATGTTCTTGGTATTACAAAACAAAAATACTTGGATAAAATAAATGAACTACTTTAGCCAATACTATACATGTGCACTACGTACTCGTACTTTATATATATATATATATATATATATATATCTATATATATATATATATATATATTATATATATATATATATATATATATATATATATATATATATATGTCTGTACTTGCGTTATATAGTAGTTTTTTACTGCGACTTCGCTCACGTGGTCACATTGTAATAACGAAGAGTTGTGTATGACAGATGACACATTGTAAGTCTCCGAAGTATCTTAAGCCTTTCTACGTGACATTGGCGAAGTGGTTTGTGTTCTAACTTACCTGAACTAACTCAAACTACAGATACAATAGCTTATATTGAAATAATAAAAGTGCAGTCTAACGTATTCCTTGATAAATTGACTTTAGAATACAAGGATATTTTATAACTAGCTGCACCCGTTACTTTGTCTCCATGGGAAAGCAAATTCGATGACTCAGCCATTTCAATAAAACAGTTATTTGGTACCAGTTTTGTTGTATAAAATACTTTAAATTGATATAAGTTCTTATATAAAACAAACTCTAAATATTAAGTGAAGCTTACCATAATACAATGGTGCAAATTGCATTTGAATACAGTTGCAGATTTCGGCTTCTTATAGCAAAAAAAATCCTTCATGACGTTGAAACGCCACACAAATTATACCTAGGGAAAACTATATATACCACTTAGTTAGGTTTTGTCTAGAACTCTTGCATTCTAGGTATTCCCTAATACCTAAATCATAGTCATTCCAACCTATAAATAGGCAAATCGTCAAATAAATATATTAAATTTTGTATTTATTAATAAATCATTATAATATAAATTATAACTATGTATCTACCTACAAAGTCTTATGCCAGGTTTTGTCATACAAATGCTTTACACTGTATTCCACAAATACCGGGCAGATGAGACCTAGAGTTAAAACACTCTAGTCTACACTTTCCGCTCAATTTTCGAGTCAACTCAATGCTG
The DNA here is from genome assembly GCA_037127375.1 of Dione juno. NCBI lineage: Eukaryota > Metazoa > Arthropoda > Insecta > Lepidoptera > Nymphalidae > Dione > Dione juno. The sequence continues at coordinate 2,977,634 of JAXRJS010000091.1, read as the reverse complement.
AGTTTAAAAATAATTTCCCTCGAGTAGTAATCAGACTTAATCGGCGTCAACTGCTTTACAAAATATAACTAATTATACACTTCTAACAGTAACATTGTGCAATATCAAACACCACACGTCCTTGCAGCGCAATCGCCATAATACAAATTATAAACAGGTATATCAATTATCCAGTATTATGCCAGGTTTTGTAATAGACACTTGGATTCTAGGTCTTCCCTAATTAATGCTCGGTCTAACCTACCGTTAAAGTAAAATGTCGCGTATTGCCAAACGCGACAGTACAACGACCTGCATACCGACAACCTGATCTATGTGATGACAGAGTAGTTGTTAGCTGGTTTGCGTGTGGTGTAAGTGGTAAGATGAGGACTGTCAAGTTTCTTATTTTTATTTTGTTATTGATTTTAAACTTTTTGGATAATGAGAATATAGTGAAAAATTACTGCTTTCTCTTTCTACTTTGTGTGTTTTTAGTAATATTTTAAATTGGGTAGTGCTTGAGCTATTCAAGTTATATATATATATATATATATATATATATATATATATATATATATATATATATATATATATATAGTTTATCATGAGGTGGACACGACGGTTCTGGGTTCAATTTTTCAGTAGGAGGACTTGTTTCCTTGCTTTTATAATAAGACAAAAAGGGGCACTAAGTTTTGAATTAAAATTATCTTGAAATCAACTGGTAAGTGGAGAAAGAAGTGTCTTAACAGTATGTTTCCTCTGTCTGCTCTCCGTAGATAGATATAGCTTAAGAAATGTATATAATACAGTTCAACTGGTTGAATTTTTAAAATCTACTGTTTTCTGTTATTTTAGCTTAAGTTTAGTAGCAGTTAGCTGCTACGTTTGATTCTGTATATTTGTAGTACTATTTTTAAATTTAAATCACACACAATGAATGAACCATTATATATATATATATATATATATATATATATATATATATATATATATATATATATATATATATATATATATATATACTATATATATATATATATATATATATATATATATATTTAATATAAAATCATACATAATTTTATTTTTAAGAAGTAAATATAATTCCCTAAAAAATCTAATGTAATCGCTTATTAAAACGGCTATCTCACTCCTTAGACCACAAATTATGTAACTGCTATGGTCCATTCATTTTCAAGATAGAATAAAAAGGCTCGAGCTTATTTTTCGCTTCATTTGCAAACTTGTAGTATTAGTCATTTCAAAAGTATATAGCATGAAATGTTTTTTTATATTGTATTTATTTACTATGTTTATTTACAGAGTTCAGAGTTCTAGAGTTTAACCTTATTATGAAAGTTTTAATATAAACTTATAAAGAAAACTCAATTGTATGTAATAAATAAAAGAAATATTATATTGTATTCATTATAACCTGTCTGCCATAGAGCCTTCGTCTCACTGTAAACGCGTTAGTTGTGAGTACGTTTCCGTATAGGGAACCATTTTATTTACCCGCTCCAGCAGACAATGTGCGGCGCTAAGTTCCGCTACTCTATATATAATGTATTTTTACTTTAAATTGGTGGGAATTTGGAGGACGTGTCTGAGCAGGCTTACCCTGTATTGAACGGGATAATGCGTGAAGCCGAAAGAAAAAAAAATAAGTAACGTTATAATAAATCACCTTGTTCACTTTCCTAAATTGATATTTTAATCTTACGTTCAGTTATTGGTGCGTCTTGAATAAATGAAGTTGTGATGTGGCTTCGTTAAATTGCTATCTACCATTTATTCGGAATACGCGGAGTGGCTTCTTATTATTGTGACTTTTTTATTTATATTATATTTCTGAAAAATCTTAACTTACCATTTAATTCAAATAGCACAATTTTGAAATTTTGAATTTGAAAAGTATACGTAGATTAATAATGTACAATCAATTTTCTTGTATAGATGTTTTAAACAGATACCGTAGTGATTCCTCACAAGAATATTTTATTTATTTACATACATTACATATATATATGACTAAAAAAAGGCCATTGTGATTCAGTGTGACAGTGAACGCGACGATGGTTGTGGGTTCGTTCCCTAGGAGGGGTGATTATTAAACAAATATAAATCATTGCCACCTTCTAACAAAACAAATCACAGAAAACCGCCATTCAATGTGCATTACCTTGAATTCAGGTGGAAAATAGAGAACGGAATCACTAGGTTCTCTCGGCCGATCTTTATACAGGACGCGAATAATTGAAAAAAATATATAGATAAGCACCACAGCATTAATACGTCTGATACTTTAAATATGTAAGTGCTTCAGTTCTTTCTTAAATTGAATATCAATATCTAATCTCCTGTTTTGTTCTTTTTGTTCGTCGAATAAATGAAGACGTTCTGATGCGGCTTCGTTAAATTGCTATCTCCCCATGTTAAAAAGCTGTGAAGTAGATGGTTTTGTATTGAATATTATAATTTTTTAAATAAAATATTACTTATAAGTATTTTTGAGATGAACATTTCGATTGATATGTTAAGGGTAGAGTAGGGTAGAGTTAGGAATTGTTAGTTAGTTAGTGAATTTACTGTTATCTATTTTTTTTATTTACTGTTTACTTGTACTGTATTTAATGCTAATATTAATATTATAAATAATAAGACTGTTACTGTTATTTGTAATATAAATGTTATCTATGTTATCTGTAATCTAATGGAATTTGAATTCACGTACCATCGCTTTATTCCAAGCAAGGTTTTTTATTTTAAAAAATAATAAAACAATAAAAAAGGCACTAAAAGATTTTTAACATACGTATTACGTTATGTATTATATTAAAAAAAATTATAACAGTTCGACTCTATAGCTTCACATTCCGCTTATTGATTAATAGATAAAAGATATAAAAAAAAATGAATACGATCACTCATCATACAACCGTCTTGTGTCCCGCTTGTGATATGTTCATTCTGACAATAAATATTGGAAGGAAGGCAAGGCAATTAAGGCCAAATGGAATAAATAAATGGAGTTTTGAATTTACTATATTCATCAATATTGTATACTTGACTACTGTATACTGTTTTGCGAAACGTTTTTATCTTATTTTTGTATGCTTTAAAATATTATTTTATATTTAAGAAAGGAAAATATTTAGATAAGAAGAACTGATTGCTTGGTTTTCGTTCAAAAGGAGAATTCAAGTCTTGCTGCGTACAATTTTTTTTGCTTTTAGTTGTGAAATTTTAGTTATTGCATATTTTTTGGTGAGATTTATAATAAATTACTTAAAGAAAATGTATAAAAGTTGAGCGGGATTTGAACCGCGCCGATTTGAAACCGACTTGGACGTTTACGGTATTTTTCTATCCTTAGTGTGGAGTAAAATATTATAATAAATTATTTTTAGACACTGCTTAGTTTATATATATATATATATATATATATATATATATATATATATATATATATATATATATATATATTTATACATACATTCAAAAATGGTGCCCTTATTGTATGAAACCTATACTCTATAACTACATTGTATGGACTGAGGGCAACAGTTATCATTAATCTATAATTATTATTCATACAAATATAACCAACCATTTAAATGTAACACGCTCTATGCCTTTTGTGTTCCACTTATCGCAAACCCTGATACAAAATGGAATATCACGATGTACAGTAGCTGACTTATGTCCCATCGCCGTCCTCGTGATAAGTTCATCTGAACAATAAATATTCGAAACCAATTACAAGCTATAACATTGTTATAGAGTACAACCCTTTTTGTATGCAAATAATATAAAAATATAAATTGAATACATATAAATATATAAAATTTAGATTTAAATAGTAATATTTTGGAAATAATATATAGTTTTTTCTTTTATATATCTTAAACTTTTTCTTCATAATATAGTTTATATTACTTCCTGAGTGTCTTAACACTAGCTTCTCATCTAGTTCTGTGGGATAATTAAGTAAAAATATATTTGTGCCCAGTACCTTGATTGGGTTGCCTTTCTAAAATATTAGTTTTAGCTTTACAGTGTAAAGCTAAAACTAATATTTTAGAAATATTCCCGCATATAGTAGGGGCAGGCGGAGGGAACCTAGTGTCAATATACTCCGTTTCCTATAAAAAATAGGCTAAATTTATATTCTTAGAGAGAAACAATATAATGCAACATAATTAAATACATAGAGTCCAAAATAATAAGATAATATATGGAAAAAATAGTTTAAAAAAAATTACCAATTTATAATTATTTTAAATATACTTCCAAGAAACCGTTTAGACTGTCGTTCGCGGAAAGTACGGATATGCGCTACTGCACTTCGAAATTGACATTTTTAATTATTGATATCACGGACAGGTCCTTTTTTTCATAAAGTCATATTTTATACATTAATTGGCGGGCACATTTAAACGTGAAATTGAGCGATAAATCAATAAAGTGGTTTCTTTAATTAATTATTTACGTATAATCTCTACACTGTTTAAGTTATTTGCTTAAGTTTTGTATTTGTATCGGAAATACAAAATGCCTTCATTGTTGTAAACTTTTTCTTAAGAAAATGAAATAATATGGATTTAATAAGTATTATAATTATGAATTAAAAAAAAAAAAAACAATCACTAGAAGGCCATAAATTAAAAACCGCGCTTCTTAGATCACAGGTATCCAGCAAATAGTTTTGAATACACATAGTTCATAGCTAAAGCTTTGAATCGTAGCGAGATTTGAACCTGTGTCTCTTGGAAGTCGTCCAAGCGCTCCAAGCATTAAGTCATACGTTCTCATCAAGCCACATGGAAGTTCTATTAATTTATTTATATACGTTATTAATTTTCTGAATTAAATCGATTCCAATAAAATAAAGATATTTTTTGATATTAAGAAATAGATATCATATTTGAAAATATATTATCGTATATAACAATATGATACTTGGTTTCTTTAACTCAACACAGTGGGATAATCTCATCTGCATACAACATGCGAGTAGATTAAATTGTCTCGCAAATCGATTAACTTATTCATTTCGAATCGATCCTGTAACGAGTCATTGTTTTAATCTTTTTTTGAGTTTATTGTAAACTATAGCTTTACATCTTTATTAAATATATGATAGATAAATAAATATGTAATAATATTAAACTATTTAATAATATTATTTATTTGCTTAAATCGCTTACAAAAACTAACCCGACTCCCCAAACTAGGAATCGAATGTACAATTAAGATATATCAAACATTTACGCATTTAAGTTCTCTTTTAAATTGACTTTTTGATTCCTAAAATAATATTAAAACATATACGATTTATTTATTTAAATTTGCTATATAATTATATGTAATGTAAGTTGAGTACTGTTAAACTGGTCACTTACGTCAATTTTCTTTTTTTTACTTTCATATTGTAACACGTGATTTCCTACTAATATTGTAAATGTGAAAGTTTGTAAGGATGGATGTTTGTTCCGGTTTCACGTACAAGCTACTGATCGGATTTAAATGAAGCTTTATAGTCAATCATAATTTTTTATAGCCACAATTTATAATAAAAAAATCGGATGCATTTTGATTATGACGCAAGACCTACTGAGCTTAAATCTTTATGGACTTACGATTTTTTTGTTGTAATAGTTAAAAGGAATAAAAGAAAAAAAGTTTAGTTTAGCTTTAGTTTTTTAATTCCTTCAATAAGCTTTATTTTTTTCAGTAATCATACAAATGCAGCGTTAAAATAACGCGCGCAATACAGTAGATGCAATTTATTATGAAATATTGTCCTGGCTATGCCAAAACGACCAAAATAGAGATAATTTTATATATAAGCATATTTTGTTTTTTTTATATTGTTCTTTCGTACCTTAACGGTTTTAAGAAATTATTATTTAAAAAAATGTAATTCTAAAAGGTTTGATTAAGCACTTTCATCTTCAGTAATTCAGGCAGGCGAAGCCACGGCCGAGCCTAGCATCTCTTCTGTAATGCCTACCCGATAACTTGACTATATATATATATATATATATATATATATATATATATATATATATATATATATATATATATATATATATATATATATATATATATATATATATATATATATATATATATAATATATATATATATATATATATATATATATATAATATATATATATATATATATATATATATATATATATATATATATATATATATATATATATATATATATATATATATATATATATATATATATATATATATATATATATATATATATATATATATATATATATATATATATATATATATATATATATAATATATATATATATATATATATATATATATATATATATATATATATATATATATATATATATATATATATATATTATATATATATATATATATATATATATATATAATATATATATATATATATATATATATATATATATATATATATATATATTTAGGGAGATAGGAGATAAATGTAATGTATCAGATGGCAAATATTTAATAACTTTTAGTCCAGATATAATACATCACGCATACACTGCACCTCGCATGTGACGTCATCTGCACACTTATACAAAAAATCTTTCCTTCTTTTGAATTTTTTTTTTTCACAAACTCCGCTAAAACACGCCTATTATATTTAAATGATACATTAATTTAATAACACTTATTTAACTCACAAAAAAAAATAATATTACAAGCAAAACCGAAAAACAAAGAGAGTATAATCAGGTACAGTTTTATCAAAAATTACCCAGAAACAGTAAACTGCAAATTTCTACTGTGTTTCTACCAGAAATACCCTAACCTTTTCATTCTAAATCGGTTTTTAAATGACATAAATGAAAATGACATACTATTGACATCAATTATATATATAATTTGATACTATTAGTTTAAAAAAGGTAGCTGAAGCGCCATTACTTTTATACCCTTGAAGGCATTGAATTAGTCACTAAAAATATCAACTATATCCAACTAAATTACAAATTTCAACTAAAGAAGATGTTAGAGTAATCAATAACCGTTTTAATGCAACGTTGATGTGGTACAATTCGAGTCGTGTCAGAACGCTCACGTTTAGCTATTAGAATAAAACAAATAGGCTTTTACTGACTTCTTGACAAATTGATTGTTCCTTGTTGCTCGGGTCATTTGGGGGCCAATTGGCCAACGTTGGATCCAAGTTGGACTAAGGATGGAAATTTTCATAGTTATAATATTAATATCGAATTTGCTTATGCAGTTAATATGTTTTATTTTCTTTTTTTTTTATATATATATGTATCTATTTTTTTTATATATTGTTATTATAATATATGGGTAGGATGCAAACGGGACGTGTTTTTAATTTTAAGAAAACTTCTCAATTTGTGATATCCAAGGCAAAATGCTAAATGTAAGTCTTAATACTAAGTTTTCTCTACTTGTCCTGCTATATGGGGGATATTGTGAAGTTAAATTTGACAATCATTCAAATATTAGTTCAGTAGAAGTGCTAGCTGCTAAGTTAGAATAGTCAATTTATCGAAAAAGGTTATATGCTATTTTCACATTAATCGACTCGATATAGCCCACTGTACCTGCCATCAGAATTTTCTCGAGCACTTAGATTATCAATATAATATATACACACTTAATTCATAGTTATTTCCATTTGACCAAGGAAGCGTAGCCGCAGGTAAAAGTTAAAGTTATATATAGTATATGCAAAAAGTTCCCAAGGCCTGTTTAGTTCTGATTCAGCACTGGATCTAAAAGGAATTACGGTTTTGCAATAGAAAAAAAAACACTTGTGTCTCCAAATATCGTAAATAACTTAATACGATATTTGAATATGAATTGAATACCACTATCCCATCACCAACCACACGGCCAACACGACAAACAAATTATAAAATGTTAATAGAATCGTACCTTTGACTCTCAGCCACAATACATCATTGTCAAGCTGATCCGGTTCTACATAAAGCGAAACGGACACTAACACGACTTTCTCTTATAAAGGTTATATTGTGCCGTTGCATCATATTTTCCTCTGCTTTAACTAACATACTCATATATAAGTGTATACATACATATACATATATATATAACTACATATAATTTCGAATTGGTTTTTAAAAGTTGTAAATAACTGTAAGTCACGATTTTATTTTGCCGGTGGTTTGTAAAAAATAACATAATTGAACGGATTCAGGTCACGCTGTCACTTGTCATACGTCACTCTTGCGTTGATTTTTGTAAACGCACCATTATGGGCCTAATTAGATATATTTTATATGTTAAATTTAAATTGAATATAATTTATATTGAAATAGCTGATCTAAAGCTTTTGAATTTATCGTAATATGCATGTGTTATATGTGGCGTAAATTATTGTAAAATACTTTTAAATTTTTATTTTACGTACTTTAATGGAAATTATAGTTTAGTAAGACAAATGTATGATTGTGTTTCGCCACTCAGCATGAATTGCTAGAAAATAAATCATATATCATTTTTTTATTATTATAATAGTTACTACTAAATTACTACTGTATAAATTTAACATTTTACTAAAATTAATTTTAAAATATATTTTTAATCTATTATAAGCAATAGCAACAGTGTACGTCGCTATTATTTTTTTTTCTATTAGAGCTATTTAATAGTCCAGTCCCACATTGAGACGTAACACGTGAAAAACTTAAACTCACGACCTTTATCTGAACTGTCATATAAACTTTAATAAGTATCAATACATTACTTATAAATAATTATAACTGAGTCACTGTGGCTCAGAGACAGGATGGATATAAGTTCAATTCCCACTTGAAGGAAAGATTTAATATAAATTATTTTCTTTTTACTTATTTGACTAAGTACGGCGTTGTTTTCCGCCGTTCTGTATAAATTCCAATTCCGTTGTGTTTCTGCAATATAGAGAACAGAGTGATTTCACACTATATCTTTCCACCTACCCTATAATTATATGTCAAATAATTAGGTAAAGATAGCAAAAATACACACATATATATATATATATATATTATATATATATATATATATATATATATATATATATATATATATATATATATATATATATATATATATATATATATATATATATATATATATATATATATATATATATATATATATATATATATATATATATATATATATATATATATATTTATAATAAAATGAGGGTGTCTAGCATCTCAGAGGGTGTCTAGCCAATTATCTGTCCGATATTTGGTTTCCGGCATACGGGTACGCGACCCCGGGACCTCGAGCCACCACTTTCATAACCCGATCCAATCCATGTAAGTGGTGTCCCTCCCCTATATTCCAAGTCTTTCTGCCTCTTATTCCCTTTCCTTTCCTGGTTTCTCCCAGTAATGGGTTTGGAGGTCAGATGGCAATCGCTCCACAAAAAACCACTTCGCCACTCATATGGACCGATTGGTCTTAGTCGGAAGGCAGACCCTGGCAAAAAGCCGGGACTAATGCCAGGAAGAAGAAGAAGAAGAAGATTTATTTATAATAAAATAACAAACATTTATAACATTTTTTGTACCCCATTTAAAAAAAGAATGCATTATTTAATTTTTTAAAACTTATATTGCTTAATGAATAGAGTGATCTATCACAAAATTTTCTCCTTATTATAATATATTGTAAGGTAAAAAATTTGGGAGACATGTATATAAAATGTATAAATAAACATCTATTACATAAATTTGAAAAAGTTGAAAAATGCCAAGAAAATTGACTATTATGGTTATAAAAAAGTCAATTCTATAGATTCTTTAAACGCTCGTATACATATATATGGCGTGATAAATTTCACGCAGCTGTAATAAATGTTTCTATAATTTATATTACAATTCACAAGTAATGACAAGTATTTTTATTAAATTCTTATTTGATATCATTTAAATACTTTGCGATCACTTTTTATACTGTAAACAATTTCTTGGTACTAACTTTTATGTTTTTTTAGATACAAACTAAGTCAGTCAGTCAGTGTGGAACACTGCGTTTACTGATCGTCTATTTTAGCGAAAGTACGGGTTAGTTTACGGGCGTAACACAACACCTTACTTATTCCATACAAACTAACAAAATATTTGAGTAGTTTCTGTTGTTTCTCGGCATTTTAAAAGCATCTATATGATGATAAACAAATATATTATTAGGGCAAATTAAAAATATATACCTAATTAAACAGTAACAATATACAAAAAAAGCCATATATCACCACGTGCAAGGCAATAAAGTCCGAAGGAAGACGAAGAGCTTCTGAATGCTACCATAAGTTCCCATAGCTCATTAATTGAAATAATCTTTACAAGTATCAAAGTATGGGAAAGTGCTATCATCTACAGAACAGTTGATAAATGTTTATAGAAAAGGTCAAAATGCCTACTCTATTGATATTCCTTAAGTGTACAGTAATAGTGGTTTTTGAACTGTGATAGCCTTTTAAAGTAACTTAAATTGATATTAAAATTAGGATTATATGAAAGTCTAATGGCAATTAAAATATTTAATCCCTTCATTCGGTATGCTATGGAGATTCTCCCTTGGCATATTTCAAAGTAAGAATTATATAAAAAGACTAACTTACATACAAGTCTACGTCTATGTTAATATTATATTCAAAAAGAGACCGATTCCAAAATATCTAACTATACTTAGAAACTTAAGCAAAAAGGTAAAAAGTTTTGTGATTATTATAAGCAATTATATATATCTTTGGTACGTGCTTATAAAATGTAAAGGTTTCCCACGATTTTCAAAAAATTCCAGAGAGAGATCCTTACTTATTGAGTAAGCAATAGGAACTAACTCAAATCGGTTCACAATTAAAGAAATCATTAGACATAAAATAATTCTAGGCGTCGAACATAGAAACTCCTCGTTTTTTAAGTCTATTAAGAATCCACAAGTAAAATTTAGTTTACTATAAAATATAATTTTTTTATAAAAAACATTTTATATTTTTTTATATGGTTTATATTATATGCATAACATTCCTCGACAGAGTGTGCGTCGTTTCCATCAATCAGCGCTCTTGAAAGTTTATTAACAAAAGCTTTTGTCAATAAATTTTCAAGAGCGCTGATTGAGTGGAAAATGAAGTCTCTAACCAAAATTCTTTTAGATTTTTTTTTTTAAATGACCAATGTATGTAAGTATGAAAGAACAATAAAATAAAAAAACAGTACGTTTATTTATAAAATTATCTTTATTTTGGTCGTTTTGGCATGACAAGGACAATTTTTCGTAATAACTATTACTATAGTATTGCGCGTGTTATTTTAACATTACAGTTGTATGATTACTGAAAAAAGCCAATAAAAGAAAATTAAAAACTTGAGTATACTGGATTACATCACTTTTAATTGTTTTCTCTTATTATTTTATTTTCCCTTATTATTACTATTACAACAAAAAATGTCATAAACCTATAAATATTTAAACTCAGTGGGTCTCGAATCCACGCCTCTTGGACACCATTCAAGAGGCGAAGGTTCGAATATGTTCAAGTTTTATACGTTTTCTAAACAAAACTCTTTCCATAATGTTGAATAACACATTAAAAATGTTAAAATTATTAACGCAATCAAGCCAACCGCAACTAATTGGTGCCTACAAGCGATTGTCATCTGACCTCTGACAGCCATTAAACGAACCAGACAAAGCACTTAAAGTAAGATTAGCCGACAAAATTAATCACAACATTAATGTATTTAGCGCTATTGCGATACATCTTTAATAGGTCATTTACTTAATATCTAAATCTTTACAAATTTAATTGAGATATTGACGATAGACATATATAACTGTTTGCCTTATCAGTAATAATCGAACTACAGTAATTATATTCCCTATAATATGATACCCACATTATTTATATATGTTTTGTCTGTGAGTCGTTCAGTAACGGAATTTATACATATATGAATGTATATAGATCAAAGTATTTCTTACAAAGACTGATGTATATATATATATATATATATATATATATATATATATATATATATATATATATATATATATATATATATATATATATATATATATATATATATATATATATATATATATAAAATGTCGAAACACTATGTTAACTCTCCGTCTACCCTGAAACATATGGGAACAAGCGTGTAATACAAATAATTAAAAAAAAAATTGTGCATACCACCGCAAAGAAATTGCCTCGGTAAGTCGATAAGGTTGCGATAATAATAGGTTTATAATACACGTCTCTCGAATTGCGATTGTTCTCACTTGTGCGGGTGCGACGCCGCGGGCCGCCGGCCGCTCTTTATAATTTGATCATATTTGTGCTCAGACAATGCTTGCCCAAAGCGTAAGATGACAGATGAACTTTGGGAGCTGTGGAGATGTTGAATAAAATATATATTTTGTTTATACCCTTTTTTATTTCGATATGTTATCGGGTTATACCTTGTTCGATGAAATATAACATAAAGGTCTGTTATAAGACACCTTAATACTTTCAAGAGGAATACATTTTTTTGGTATTTAGCTTAGCGAGTAATGTGTGAAAATAAATTGTTAATCACTTGCTTAAGCGCTTAAGCGCTATAGACGCTGAATTGTCACAACTGCAACATTTCAAATATTGCGTAGTATATGACCATTCTCACTGTAAATTTATTACTGAATAATATTTTTTTTATAAATACGATAGTCTAGTTAAATTTTTATCTTGAATTTCACCAAATACATTATTCGATACATACCTACCTATATATTTTTCTAGTTTAATAAAAATTATGAAATTTGAATCATTTGTCACTTTATTTTGTCATTATCAGAGACAACTTCACAAAACTATATTTGATCATTTGTAAAGACAACAAACCTTCATGATTTCCTCATATATGTAATTCCACAATATCTAAAACATTTTTCCATACTCCATGGCCATCTAAAACCATTACACGAGCACGACTCCTTCAGTGGAGACGCCCGAGGCGACCACAAAGCGCGCTACTTTTTCCTTCCATAATAAACATTTGTATTCCGTACGATGTCCGGACCGGGCAGATTTAGCTCGGGGCCACATGTAACTTGGATAGGCAATATCTTCAACAATTACTTAATTTTGTTCCTGTAAGGTGTAATGTCAGCGATAATGTTTTATAATAATGGCTAGTAATAACAGAGGGTGTGGGTTCATTATTTCGGTATTCTGTGAGCATATTTTTCAATTCTGCAGAAAGATATGTAATGCTATAATTCATATTATGTTGTGAGAGTTCACTTTTCTTTACGCAGACCACCCAAATAGTACTTTTGTACACTACGCGTGTCTGAAATGTAAGCCTGAAATTATATTGAAACTTTGATTGTAACTTTCTAGAATCTATTGAAAATATAACTTTACAGTAGTGAAATTTCAATTCTCTGAAATTAAAAATCCCATATTTTACTTATAATATCTTAATGACATGATGCTACTACTTCAGCAAAAAAAAAGTTACACATGTAATTATTATTATAGTATATCATTTTTGATAATCTTTATTACTTTTATGATTTATGTCTTACAAAACAGCAGTAGTTCATGTGTATTTTATCCAAATCAAGCATATAAAAAATGTTGAAATTTATAACTAAACGTTCTATTGCAATAGATGCGTTTCGATGCGTTCTAATCCATAGGATCTGAAACTCATAAAAAATGTTATGTAAAAAAATTACTTTACTCTGTATCCTGCTTAAAGCAGTATAGGCGGAACCGAGCGTCCAGACACTCTGTTTCTCTCTTTCCACCAAATTTCCGAGATATTTCGTGTTGAATGGCAGAACCCTACGCCGCACTGTCTTGATATAAAGTCAAGAAAATTTAAATTATTAATTTCTTCTAGTAATAGTAGTAACCCTAATTTTTTTATTCCTAATCTAATTCACGTCATTTATATAAAAACATAACGAAAACAGTTTAAGCTACCAAATGAATCCACAATCGTCTTAATTAACTTGTTCCATTAGATATTCACTGCTCTAAATATTTATAGCGCTTTCCATAATTTGAATACAGTGATAAGCCCGCTATGGCATTTGGTAATAATAATAAGGTTTTATTGTGTGAATCTAATTTTTAGGTGCGGCCTATTATATATATATGGCTCATTGTTTATGATAGTATTACATAATTGCGATTTATGTAGCACCTGTCGAGTTACTACGAGACGAGGTACGAGTTATACACGTTTGAACTACAGTTTGATCTTTAGATTATTCTTCTTCTAACTAAATAGGTATATATATATATATATATATATATATATATATATATATATATATATATATATATATATATATATATATATATATATATATATATATATATATATATATATATATATATATATATATATATATATATATATATATATATATATATATATATATATACACATATATATATATATATGACCACGTGGGCTATACTGATAAAAGCTGATGTCTGATATTATGTTAAGTAATAAAAGCCAAATTAAATATTGCCAAAATAAATCATCAATTTCGAATTTTGTAATGTAAATATATTCAATGCACTAGTAGGATTTTGAATCTACTGTTGTATACCAGTTTTTAATAATTATAATATTTTTATGCCTTTTTAAAATAAAAACGTATTATTGGTATAAATATATCAATATTGTAACTTTTTCATACAGTATAACTAATTGAAGCCTTTGTCAAGCATAATTTAACTTCGTCAGCTTGTAATTTCTATTGTTATTTAGTACAAGATTAATGACAGCTTAGTATTTGTAATCCCGTTTATTACGTTTTTATTATTCATATTATAATAATCTTAACATTTGCTTCGCGCCTATAAGGGGTAACGATCGTGTTTTAAAAAAGTCTTAGAATTTATAGCATATTAGATATGGTTTAATCTAGTTTTATTTTAATAATTACATACTTATAATAAAATTAAATCACTGTTGCAAGAAAATTAAATAAATTCATATTTAATGTTCTGAAAGATGTTAATGTTGATTTGTATGGTTCCTTTTTTTTATATTTTCCCATAGAAGTAGTCTTGGCGTATGGCGTAATGGGTGGTGTCTTACCCTTCTCCACTCGAAGGATTGGCTCATTTTCCTTTTCTCACGCATATTTGACCGGAAATAAATATATAAATAGGCATTCAATACTGAAATTTTGCATCACTAAACTAATATACCCTTACTTAATTTATTGCAAGTAATTATCAAGAATTCTGTGAACAATGTGAACGTAAATTACAGGTTGTAGGTGAAAGGCAAAATTTTCGCCCAAACCTTAATTTTATACATACAATGATTAATGAGATTTTGTATGTATGTCATATTCTTATTATTTTTGTATTGTGAATATGACTTTATTATATCGATATTTAAATCACGTTGCATTTTGAGGCCATCGTGGCGCAGTGGCACAGCGTCGTAACGACAGTTGTGGGTTTGACTCCCGATCGGGGAAATTAATTTATTAATTAATTAATTGTTATTATTCATTTCTTCGATTTGCTAAGAAAACAATGAGCAACGTTGAGTTCCGCCACTCAACACGTGAGAAGTTTTTCAATACTAGTACTCTGTACCTAACCTGGTAAAAGCGGGGTAAAATGTGGACTTGACTTTATCACGCAATTGTTAAAAATAACAGACATACTTACACGCTTTTCCGACATATCCTGCCCAATTTTCGAAACATTACGTGTTGAGTGACAGAGCTCATCGCCGCGTTTCAAAAATAATTATTCCCAAGTTGGAATCAAACCCACAACCGTCGCGTTTACAGACGCTTTGCCACTGCGCCACAAAGGCCGAAATAAACTGAGATAAATCATGAGTTTTGTTAATAACAACACATATGCCGGCAACTTTTGTAAAAGCCATGAAATACATATAACATTGTTTAATTATTTCTCTTCAATACACAATAAACTATCATTTATTAATATCAAGAAGCTCATAATTAAAAAAATAATTTAAATTCGTTTCTTACTGATGTTAATCTTAGTATGGACGCGGCTTTATTCAAAAGCACACGCCACCCGACAATTTGCGAGATTCATTACACAATACTTGCGAATTACTGTTCTTTTATAATTTATATATGTAGATAATTTATTGGTTTATGTTTGTATGTAAAAAGTTTTATTTGAAAATATGCATTTTTAAATATACTATATAATATATATACTTGATAAGTATATGGTTTTATCTAATACAAGTCATATGTTAGATATAAAAAGGCTTATTTGATATGTGAAAGGCCAAGTCTAATATAGTAGACTAATATACTAGAATATTATTTTGTACTGGAAATTTTTAAATTATATATTTTACATTTCATTACATCAGCGTAATGACAACCCAATGCACAAGGAACAGGATAGGTGAAAAAAATTTTGTGTAAAAACACTCCATGCTCCACTTTACGTCAAAATTCCAGATAATCAGTGGCACTGTGTCTTGTTAGCCAGGAAGTGAAATAAATTGTTTCCCCTGAGAGAGGGTTGAACCCGTAACCATAGCGTTTATAATAAAACGCTGTTCTGCCTCTATACAAAACATATAATTATGTAAAAAAAAATAATTGTCATCGCTAATTACCGAACAAAACAGCCATTGTAAGTATAAATTTGTAAAATAATTGTTTATTACCACCCAGAGCGTGCTCTTGAAACCTGTATTGGGCACAGAAAAAATATCCACGTAAATACGTACAATAAACCAGTCCATAATTGCAATTAAATGGATAATAAAATGTAAAATTATAGTAACAAGCTTAATATAAAGTAATTTAAGGTATAATTCAACATTCAGAGTCTCGAATTTGGAAGAGAGCGGAGTGTCTTGGCAATCTCATTCCCTCTGCCTATCCCGCTATATGTTAAGGCGTGAGGTTAGGCCGCCCAGGCCCGCCAGGTTAAGGCGTGAAGCTATAAAATAATAACAAAGATAAATTATTATCATGCTGGACATTTGAGCTTGTAGCAGTTCATTCTAGTTAATCTTGTATATGCGTGTTGGTCACTAAATATTACGGTTCACATTAAAAAACTCAATAGAAATCGAAAAAACAGACATCTCATACAGTCAGATATTATTTATCTGCCTCATGATAGTGGGGTTCAATGTGATTTTGTCACCAATAACTAGGGTTGACTCTAAGTCATTTTCTTGCATTGGCAATCCCACGACGTTGAGTTCTACCACTGACTGAACTGACTGAATTCAGAAGAGAGCGGAGTGTCTCTGCCTCTACTCTACAAATAACAGATATTTTGTTATTTCAATTTTATACATACGTATGTTCCAGACTAACTCAAACCCGCAATCTTTAAGTTTATTAACATACCCGTCCACTGCACCAAAGAGGTTATATATCATATTAATTTTATGAATTTTTAAATACAGTTGTTATTACTATTGCAATTCGGTAAACAAGGCAATAATGTATTAAACCCGAAAGTAACTAATAAAATTAATGTTTATTATATAATTATCATTGAATATATCATATTAAATTTTTTATTCATATACCAAATTTTATTATAAGCAACAAAATGAAAACAAATGAGGCCACTGTAACTCAGCGGAATAGTAAGTTAGGCGGTAAACACGAATGGTACCAGGTTCGATTCCATTCGAGGGAGTAAATTTCTTTAATGTGACATGACAAGACAAATACTGGAGTTGTGTTTCGCACTCACTATGTGAAATTAGGACAGAATATCCAGAACAGGGTCTTAATAAGGTTATCTTTTTTGTTTCATCATCACAGTAGATCTTTCATTTTTTTTTTATTTAGGTGCTATATATCATACGGGATATACATTTTTGAAGTGCCATATATATATATATATATATATATATATATATATAATATATATATATATATATATATATATATATATATATATAGTATCATAAATCATTAAAAATATAAACAATTCCATTTGACTACTGTACCAGCTACCGAGTGCTAGTCGAGAATTTATTCGCAATAAGAAAAGACCGAATAGCCCGAAGCCTTACTTATAGCTTTGAAATTGCGTACATAAAAGGCAGGTTGCAATATAAAATTATCCCTATATTTTATCATACTCTCAGTACTGTTCAATCGGACTAGATAAGTACACTTTTGTCACTAGTACGTAACAAGGGTGACTTTAAAATTAGTGTACCTGCATACAAATGAGAGAGTAAATAAATATATGGCAGCACGCTTTTTGCCGCATATAGCAGGAAACGGGAAGCTATAATTAGTATAGCAGGAAGTACAGGGAGAAGATAGTGATAAGACGATCTTTCCCACTTACCTTCCACGCAATATAAAAGATATTAAGCTTTGAGTGGTGGAACTCAACGCCGCGCTTCATCTTTGTTACCGGAGCGAGGGAATAAATAAAATAACTTATTGTCTTAAGTTGAATTCAAACCCACAACCGTGGGATGCTGTGCCGTAACAGCGTCAAGATTAATAAACAAACTATAAGCATATTTACTTAAGTAGCGAGGAGAGTTATTTCTTTACTATTTAGCTTCACGCTTCATCAGGCATATAGCAGGTTACGCATAGATAATTTCGATGATACGTTTCTCCGCTCTCTACCCGAAAACAAGACTTAGAGTATTGAGTGAAACTCAACGCCACAATTTGTTTAGCTAGCACATGGAAATGAAAATTGAACCCACACTATGCCACGATTATATTGATAATAATTACTTGGTAGTAATAAATATATATATATATATATATATATATTATATATAATATATATATATATATATATATAGATATATATAGTATATATATATATATATATATATATATATATATATATATATATATATATATATATATATATGTGTATATATATATATATATGTATATATTTATTGCTCTTTATTTTAATATATTATATTCTGAAGCCACACGTCTGCATATCACGGCTAACAGACAGAAAGTGAATAAATAAAAACTGAAAGTGGTCAGTAAAGCCTCAGTAACATATATCAATTATAGATAACTTTTTATTTATCGATAATTTATAAATTCAATAACTTAAAACAAGTACTATAATTTCCTTAATACATAATAATTATTTGTACAGAAATGAACCCGTTACCAAAACATCACAAATAACATCTTGACCTCAATTCAGTACTTCAATATCAGATAAACGAGATAGTGACTATCTCGTTTATCTCAAAATGCTTTAAAGCTTCTGTATTTTTCCATTTGAACTGCACCCGTATGTTTATGAACACTCGTAATTATAGCAACGTCTTAAAGCCAGGCATCTTATCGAATCAATCGATATTGGCTTTTTAAAACATGATACACAGGCGATCTGATAAACGCTTGTTTTATAATAATTGGTATGAACCATGTTATAATATTAGACAATATTCTGTTTTTAAAACGTAGTAAATGAATTGAATTGTCATTAGTAAATGAATCTATGGAAATATCAATGCATTTTTAAGTTTCTTTCTATTTGTTTCAGATGGCAGAGCAGTCGGCGCTACTTGAGAGTTATTTCAGCAATCCTATTAGATTGAGACACGTTTATTTTTGTTTGGACTGTAATTTAAAAAATATTTGAAAGTTACCATTTTCTGATTTCTTTATTTCTAATCTTTATGTATGTACATAACTAATTTATTTTTTATATATGCAGGTTTTATAATAAATAATTATTTTATTATATATTCAGTTCTTTCCATTTATGACTGTAAACTCTTCTATTATTTACTAAATCATAATTTCTCTTATAAATACATTTTTTTTATTTTTTATTTTTAAACAACTTAACCAACAAAAAGA
The DNA here is from genome assembly GCA_037127375.1 of Dione juno. Classification (NCBI taxonomy): domain Eukaryota; kingdom Metazoa; phylum Arthropoda; class Insecta; order Lepidoptera; family Nymphalidae; genus Dione; species Dione juno. The sequence continues at coordinate 2,957,748 of JAXRJS010000091.1, read as the reverse complement.
GGTTATAAGTTCGATTATTTGATTTTATTTGTTGCATCCATTCAACACAACTGCATTTACGTATTACCTAAGTTTCATTAAAATATGTATATCTTAAAACACCTATTTACTTATACAGTATTATCCTACGCCAGTCCCGAGTGTATTTCCTGTATTATGACAAGTGACAGAGTCGTAACTTTACGCAACTTGGGGATTAGCATAGCATAACGCTTATTAAATTAGATCTTAACATTTAAAGTAGATACTATGTTACTCATGAAAAATAAAAGCTCCTTGCTTGTAATTGAACAGGCATTATTTATTGTTCTTTTGTTTTGAGAAATAATATTATATCGTTTTTTTTTTAAATACGATCAGAACTTAATTTTAATTGTCTAACAACTGTCAGAGTCATTATGGAGAAGTGTCTAACTGAAAACACGTTGGTATAAGTGAAAATAAAGTGTGGTATTGAGTTCCACAGCTAAACATGAAATGTCTTAAATTCGGATGGAAAGCTGTCACTAACCATTCTGTCCTCCATTTTCCGCAGGAATTCATGCGCTTGTTAAGTGTTGAGTAGGAGAACTTAGCACTTCGCTTTATATATTACCAAGGCGAAATGGAAATCCCCAAGTTTGGATTGGACCAACAACCATCGCGTAACACACAAATGTTGTACCACTGTGCCAAAACGGCCTTGCGACAAATAATATCAATTTTAAAATTCACTATATGAACGAACCCTACGAAGGAAATTGCGAAAGTACTCGCCGGCTATTGTGACCAGCACAATAAATTGCAACGCAGATATATAATTATTGACTTGAGTAATTTTTTACAACGGCAATTTCATATTAACAGGTGTTGTTTATACGTAACATTAGAGATCGATTTTGATAGATAGATCTGATTAATCATACTTATTTTTAATATGCTAAAAACGAGTTTAGATTTAACTCCTTATAAATTTCAACATTTCATTTCACTTAAAAAATAAACTAGAAGAACCTCCTTCTAGTCTATTTTTCAAGTGAAATTAAATTCTTACCTAAGGCGGCGTTATTTTTTAACACTCGATGTATCGAATATAATCGTAAATCGAATAACCCTGAGAGTCCCTACCTCCCTACGTTTCATTTAGAAATTCTGGAAGAAAACAATTTTTTTTAGTGGATCGACTGTACACAGTACACATCTCCGTGACGATATATAGATATATATATAATATATATATATATATATATATATATATATATATATATATATATATATTATATATATATATATATATAATATATATATATTTTCTTTCTTCTTCTTGGCATTAGTCCCGGCTTTTGCCAGGGTCTGCCTTCCGACTAAGCCTAATACACTTTGCACGGTCTTTAACATCCTCAGTGGACAATCTATTGGCTCTTATGTCTTGTGTCACGACATCCAGCCATCGCTTCCTTGGGCGTCCGGGTGGTCTAACTCCAGGGACAGACATGTCAAGGCACTTCCTTTCCGACATAGTTCTCAGATCGGCACATAACATGGCCATACCATCTCAGGCGACGCTCTTGGAGCTTATCCGCTACGTCACGGACCCCAAGACTACCTCGAATGAATGTGTTGCGTATGCGGTCGGACCGCGTAACGCCACACATCCATCTCAGCATCTTCATCTCCGTGACGTGAAGCTCCTGAGTGTGCCGAGATAATGTTAGCCAACATTCGCTGCCGTATAAAAGAACCGGTCGGATAATGCTCTTGTATATCAGTCCCTTGAGCTTGGGCAGTATTCTGCTATCGCAGACTACACCAGTGACCTCCCGCTATTTGGCCCAGGCAGCGTTTATACAGGCATGGATTTCGAGTCGATGCCTCCAGACTCATGCATAACGGCGCCAAGGTACCTGAACTTCTCCGACTTAACGGCTGGCTCAGGCCCGATATGGGTGGTGCTCGAGTCCAGGTCCTCGCAACGCCATGTACTTGGTCTTCGACACATTCAGTTTGAAACCACCGTTCTAAAGCGCACCCTTCCAGGCGTTCACTTTACGCTTCAGCATCAGTCGGTTCTCGTCGATGAGTACTATGTCATCGGCATACATCATCAGCCACGGAGGCTGGCATCGTCCGGTTAGAGAGCCAATATTCCATGTTGCAAAGCGGAGTTTCCGTCTGGGTACTAACCTCGTTAGCCGTGCCCGTACTTGACACGGTAGCCCTTGCCCACTTATCGCAGGTGTAGGGCGATGTGCCTGCGCGTCGTTTAGCGGCGACGCCCTAGCCATACTCAGCATTTTTCTAAATCGGTCCATACGAGTGGCGAAGTGGTTTTTAGTGGAGCGATTGCCATCTGACCTCCAAACCCATTACTGGGAGAAACTAAGAAAGGAAAGGGAATAAGAGACAGAAAGAATATAGGGGAATATAGGGGAGGGACACCGTTTACATGGATTGGATCGGCTTATGAAAGTGGTTTTGGTACGCTTGAGTGAAAGCTATGCTATTTGGTAGATTTTTTTATGTCGTAGTGAGATAGCATGTCGGCATACATTAGCTATGTATTGTTTCCTAATGAGCTACACTACAGTTCACTATAGGAGTACAGATTCCTTTAATACATACTAGCTACAATTATCAAATTTTATGACTTGATAACAATTTGTATATAATTAATATTATTTTATTTTCACTTTTTTCGGATATCAACTGAGAACCTTAAGCCCTAGTGGTACATAGGCACAGCGTTTCACTATTATCACGACGATTGTGGGTTTGATTCCCATTCGGAGGAATGAATTTAAATTCAAATACAAATGAATGGAAAATGAGTGTCTTAACACTTAGTTCCCTGTTATATGCGGAATACAACGTGGAGCTAACAAAAAGAGAATCAAATCACAAATCACTCCAGTCTCTACCGTCATCTTATTTAAAACACATGACTGCTAATTATTATAAGCCAGATATTCTCTACGGTACCTATAGGTAGGCAATAGCTGCAAAATATTATGTTACGAAATCAAACCAGCCTATTTGTAAATACGACATCATACAAGTCTAAGGCGTTAATTGATTACTTATTTATGAAACCACTTCCTACCTTGGGGCCCGACCAATCATGTTTCATATAGCGAATATTAATATTAATGCGAATATTAACAACACAATAGTATTAAAAAATTTCTTATTAATATCTAACAATCTATCTATCTAATATAATCTATCTGTTTTATTAAATTTAATGCACTGTATGGTAATATAAAATAGCTCAATAAAATATAGTTTAAAGTTACGGTAATATGTCGTGTAAAGGCTTTTTTTTGACATTAATTTATAAATATATAATACTATTTTCATTTTCCCATTTTAATGATACAAAAGTCTACGTTGAGTTCCGCCATTGTTTCAAAATGTCTTGAATTCGGGTATATTACGTTTTTTCTGCCAGCCTTTATATATGAAGAAATGAATTAATTGTAGTTTCTTTAATACTTCTAGAAAGCACTAACTTCCGCATAAGACTTCGCCCCCATCATGGAAATAACTAAGCGCATGACACATTTCATAATGTGTGTATGACATAAATGTATGACACATGGCATAATAAATGTTACCCATTGATGATATGACCTATGTATGACACAAGCCAAATTCTTAGTATCCCATCTGTCTGACCGGTGTGGGTTAGATTGAAATTATTAATATCTCGATAGAAGAACTATCCATGAATTGAGATTTACACATCATGAGATTTATACATAACATACATATATATACATTTTAGAAACTGAATTAAGTAATCAGATGTACTGTGTAAATAGAAATACAAATAACATATCTTATTAAAGGGCTACATAAATATATTAATACATTAACAAGCTATTAACAACTCACTTATTTATTCAAGCCGTCATTATTTATTATTTATTATATAAATGTACTTAAATGAATTTTTACACAACAGCTACATTTAGATACTTCAATTTACATTTAATGTCATTAAAAAAGTGTTTACGTTAATTATTTACGACGCTATAAAATTTTTACATTAATTATAAGCTCAACTAATAAACAATGTTGCCCTTTTAAAAGTTTTAATTTGCTTTTATGATTTTTTTAAGTCTTACACACATTATATCAATAAAATCATATACCAATTTCGTAAAGGTCGCCGGAAGCCACTGGATGCGGGTAGCGCAGGACCGATCGTCATGGAGATCCTTGAGGACGGCCTATGCCCAGCAGTGGATGGAATAACGGCTATGATGATGATGATGATGAACCTTCATTTTTATATCATATTACTAATATATCTAAGCTTCACGCTCTATCCCTCATATAGCAGGGTAAGCAAATACAAATATATATTCAAAGTTATACAGATACACTGGACATTCGAGATATTGAAAAAAATCTATACTTTACTTACTATTTTGCTTTGGGCATATCTAAACCACAATATTCTACCACTCGTAATAATCTCAATTAGTTTGTAATGAAATTAGTACATTAGAGAGAAACCTAACTAAATCAATTAAATTTAAGTAGCTTATGCATAATACGTGAATAGTTCACTTAGATAATATAGATTATAGTAAGGATTATGTGCATTCAATTATGTAGTCAATCAAGTATTATATATATATATATATATATATATATATATATATATATATATATATATATATATATATATATATATATATATATATAGATATATATATATATATATATATATATATATATATATACTATGTCATGACGAGACCATCGTGGCACATGGCGTGGTCTGTAATCGGGACGTTTGTGGGTCTGGATCTGATTCCACATTGCTCCGGTTAAATAACAAAGCGCAGTATTGAGTTTCATTACTCAACCAGCAATGTTTTAAAGGATTTGGTGGACAGTGGCACATTAAGAACTTTACACAATGATTCCGCTACCTACATATGCGCGTACATATGCTCTATATATAGGCTGAATATAGTGTGAAGCTATAAAAAAGTATAAAAAGAACTCATATAATTATTTTTTTATAATATAACCAGTTTATAAAAGTTATTAAACACTACAAATTGTGTAGTAGAGCTTAACGCTGTTAGTAGAGCTTAACGGCTTTGTTTTACCAGATTATGAAAAAATAGATATTCTTTAAATAAGCTAAAGCAACGTAATCTCTTGAATTCAGTCAATGATGCACACCTAAGGGTCTTGTCACTAACTCCTCTAACTCTATGTAACTTAGCAGGAAAAAAATGTCAATCTACTAATAATAACAAGTAAACAAGTATGTATTTAAATACAAAAGCTCATTGAATAAAAATAGGATGTTAACAAAACGTCGTCTTCCTGTCGTAGTTAGGTGGTATATAATGAGCGTAATGAAACTATCGCCAGCGGCAACGGTGGCTGGGATGTGCCAATCTTTGATTTCTTTAAGTCAGGCTTAGATAGAGCTAGAGACAAGGCCTGAAAAAAAAAATTAATGTAATTTGTGTATGTAATATAAAGCTTTTTTATAAGAAAGCTTATTATTTAAGTTGTACTTACGAATTAATTTATATGTGAAATGAATATTCGTTGTCAGTTATTATGATTTTAAGTACAATTAAGTTTAGTGATTATATACGATTTTATGTACAATTAACTTTTAACGGTACTTATTCTAATAATCGAGCTATTAATACAATAAATAAGCTCAACATAGCTTAAACTAAGCTTAAGCTTACCATATAAACCAAGCTCTAATGCACTTCGTACGTAATATACTATTAGAAGGAGTCAACGCACCCGTATAACTGCGTGTATTAACAACAGCTACTGTTTTGAACCGGCTGAGATGCAAGGCTCAGAATATATGGAGTTGCTTTGGAATAATGTATATATTTGCATTTTATGTGGAAAATCAATGGAAAATGTTGACTTTTTTCAATTATTTATCTGTGTTTTTCCTTAAAATTACTTTGACTAGTAAGTTTTAAAGATTCCATCATAGTGTGATTAGGCTGTGCCTATAAACACAACGATTACTGGTTCATATCGAACTCGTAGAAGGAATTAATTTTGAATGCAACCATTTTCTTAGTTTTATTAGATGAAACCTTACACTGTGATACGCTAAATGGCACACAATGTATAGACAAATAATAAGGTCAAGATGCCCAAAAACTTTTGAGCGAGTATCTTGCTTTCGTATAGGTATAATAAACTGCAGTGACGGTTACTTAAGTACTTTCCTTTTTATGGATTAACAGTTTAAAAAATCATAAAAATATTCAGTAATGATTTTTCTTTATTTATTGCACGTAGTTTTCTAATCCACTGCTTTGTCTTATTGACTTGATACGTCATGTTAATTAAAAAAATTTAAGCTTAATTTAATTTAAGTATATCCGATATTGAGATTAAAAATGTTTGGTACTAGAGTAGAGGGTCAGCGTCCTCACGAGGGGATGAATTATTTTCATTTCCTCGCGCGGTTAGTCTTAAAGTGTGGTGTTTAGTTCCGCAACTCAACACGTAATATCTCACGTTTGGATAGAGCGGAGAACAGAGTATCTTGACACAAAGATCTCTCTGCTTACCTCTCTTATATGCGAGATACAATGTGAAACTAAATAAAGTTTATCACTGTACCATGATAGTCGACCTACCTGCCTACAACATAAATATCTTTTAAATTGATATAAAAGTTTCATATAATAGCCATAATGCATAGAAAGCAGAAATAAAGCTATAAACCGTTACTAGGAATTCATAATTTTTCTGTCCATTCCTATACACCTACTGCTACACCTAAAGTAATTATGAAGCCGTTAACAAGACTCTTATATCAGATAGATAGTTTCCAGGTATTTGTTTGATTGTTAATCAATATTTTCATTACCAAGCATATTTTTTCGTTCTTTCCATTGAGAGTTGTCGGTTTAAGCTTATATTTATATTTAAGAAAAATAAGTTGCAAGTGCATAAAAATTTTGAAAATGTTTGCAAATAACGTATAGCTTAGTGGTCAGCGCGTTTGAACGGTTTCCAAGAGACAAGGGCTTGTAATTCGTATCCTACGTTCAAATTTTTATAGGAACGCTTTCTAAAATACATAATAAAAATATATCATTAACTTAATATTAATATATTGTGGCGACACAGTTACAAGCTGAAGCTTAATATTCTATAATCACCTCTACACCTTTTCTAGGTATAGAAATATTTATTTTATTATATATACTTTCTATATAATATATGAGATATAGCTAGATGAGTGGCGGATCTCAACGCCGCATAATGTATATAAGTTACATATTCATTAAAATTTATATATCTTGTCATAGCGATATGTATAAAACTCTTCCGTTACTGAGCTACTACTAAAACTACTCAGCGTAGATAGCTGTAATTTGACATGTAGGGTCGTTGGGGTGTGAAAGGGAGAACTAAGAGAGGATTTCCTTAATTTCTAACGGGAACAGGGAAAAACGGGGTTATAGGTTTTATTTTTCACCCAAATGAAAAATTATATTATAACAGGTTGTGTTCATTTATCATTTGTTGCTCACCTTATATTGTAATAATTAAAAAATATATTTCAATTGCTCTTTTACAACTAGACAAAGCCCTGTATTGAATTATTCCATCCAAAACGCAGTGCCTCTAACATGAACGAAAGGTTATGTCATCATACACTATAGGTACACTACACATTTTAATATATGTCAATATACACTACTCTGAAAATTTTCTCTGCCTGTGCTAGGTGTTTCAAGAGTATGATTTGGGCACACTTAACTTAGCCAATGTCCATTTAAATGGAGAAATGGTTGTTTTAAATAAAAGAAAAGGAAGATATAAATTAAGCGTAAATTCGAAATTAACATTATCAGTTTAATAATTTTGTTGATATTATTTAAAATCAAGAATTTTTAGATTTATGGAATTTAGTGCCATTCACAAGTTTTCTTAGCTTTTCTATTATTTAATACAAAAATATATAAAGGTGCATATGATGAAATAAGCGACACCTATCTGTACGTAAGGTGCAAAGTGCTTCGGCATGTGAATGATGTAACAACAGGTTGCGTTTATTTGTCAGTTGTTGGCCGCACAATAACCGCTACTTACATTTCTTGCCGCTAAAGAATTATATATTGTGATTAAAACCTATGTAAAAACAAACTTATATTTTTAAATTATAGAAAATAAGCCTATATACTTCTTTGATGATCTCTTGATGCAGTGCCTCTATTTAAGCCAGAGTTTCTCAAATTTTTCGTTTGTTGAACCTCACTGGAGTGTAAATATTATTTTCCTCTCCCAGTTCACTTAACTTAACATAAAAGTCACATTAATTAAAATTATTTTATTTTATTTGTATCAGACAAAATGAAAAGTTATTATATTTATTTTATAAAAGTAAACTATTTTAACGCCTCATTTTAACCCCTTATCATTTAATTCCTACGAATACTTATACAAAACATATAACATATATTTTTTTAACTCACCGGGATTTTTACATTTTTCTTTTAGTGTTTGTCTTTCCTTATTGTGGTTTAACAATTGAAAACAAAAATTATAATATAAAATTTATAATATTTTGTTTAAGTCTACATTTACACGACTCGACAACAATGTCTTGGAAGGGCAAAAAGCGAGGAACGGAGTGTCTCAAACCTAGATTAACTCTACTTGCTATATGCGGGATACAGTGTGAAGTAAAAAAAAAATGAAATATTTTACCACGTTGTCACAGCTCTCAGTACATAACAGATCGCAATTAGATCGTCAATGGACAAGTGTCGCAGGACCCGTTCCGCAATGGTTATAACGTTACAGCGACTACACGATAATTATATTGACTAGTTTTCTAATCCGAGGGGCAATGTACTCGTCCTACTAATTCCTTTATGAATAGATTTTAGAATGGCTACTTTTATGTTGTTTTTGTTATTTTCAAGTCAGGAATTCAGAATAAGGAGATTATTTTTATTATTTTGTTTTTGATTATAAAGTTAGGTAAGTCGAGATTTTGTAATCGAGTCAATAAAATCTATATGCAGGATCTAAACCTTAGGTCTTCTAGAGTCTAGATCTAGAAGACATTGAACCTTTGTCTCACGCCTATTTCTACCAGCCCAGACTAAAATAAAAAAAAATATGTATCTTTAAAAATTATTATAAAAAATCAGTCAATTCAAACTATATACTCAAGGTGTATTGTTTTGTAATTGTATTCATTTTGAAGTAATTGATACATTATAATTTTAGAGTCCGTTTTTTTTAAATAAATTTATTCTACCGTGGCACAGTGCCACAGCTTCTGATTTTAACTGATTTCCACTCTGGGTAACTGAATTATTTCATTTCCTCGGTCTGGAAACAAGACAAAGCGCGTCATTGAGTTCCGCCACTCAACGAAAAGTGGCGAACGGAGTGTCTTATCACTACGTTAAGGACCGACGGACAGTTTATTATATTATAATTCTATTTATAATTCGATCAATCGATTGATATTACTGATAGTAAAGTAATAGAAAATGAAATTTGCATTCTCTATTGTTGTTATGTAGAGTGACAACTGCACAAATATCTACCAGTCTGAACGTAGTAGAAAGAGAAAATCGAAAGGGCAATCACTCACAATATAAAAAATCGATAAAAATGTTGCCATTATAATATTAAATATTAAAGTATAAAATTATTTTTCTAATCTAAAGTAAACACAGACCACACAGGTATCGGCTAATCTCTATAATACCGTATGCCTTATAAGATTGCCGGACGTGTTTTATATACGTACATCAATACCTACCATTGTTTTATTTTGTATGTACATTGTGAAATTGCATGTTTATATTATAGCGGGTACGCGACTGAATTACGCAGTAAGATCTGTTGGCGTAAGAAATGTAAGGATATGCCTGTATTTTTTTTGTTATATCTAGTCTATAGACTATCTCTTACACACTAGGTGTCTTATTTTGTCATTTTTATATGTGGAACACTGGGGTTACCTATATAAAAGCAGGGTCGATATTATATAAATATATAGCTTAGAAATTGTAGAGTGACTTATAAAATTAAAAGTTTAGTATGCTTATAAACAATTTATTCTACTTTTATTATCTATAAGTCTTTAAGACTTTATACTATATAGGAAAATTCAACGTCTTGCGTTGTGAAAACAGACTTAGAAAACAAAAGTATATGCATAAATATATCTTGCTCCGAAGGAGCATTTAATCAATAGTTATGTTTTTTTTTTTCAATTTGACATTATATATATATATATATATATATATATATATATATATATATATATATATATATATATATATATATATATATATATATATATATATTATATATATATATATATATATATATATATATATATAGCACTTCATTCCCCGTTTTTTTAATTAGAATCATTGCTAGTTGAGTGGCGGAACTTAACGCCGCACGTTGTCCTAGCAGAGAACCGGGAAAATGAAAATGCCAAAGCCAATTATTTTATATTTTTTTTACTATATAATATTTTTAAAAAATATACAGCACTCCATTATTGTCTATACTACAACCAACGCTCTATAATGATCGGTTATGAGGCCGGCTCCCGATGTTAGCTCTAAAATTGGTCGTTTGATCAACAAATCATTCAATTTCACCCGCATTACTATTATTTGTATATAATTTATCTCGGTTGGATAACTTTATAATGACGTTTGTATATTGATGACAATTACATAGTGGGAATGGAATATACTAAAGAAAAGTTATATAAAGTATCTAAATTTTTGAATTGCAATCTGCAATAAGAGATACACAAAAGGTACCCACGCAGACCAAGCGAGGATCTGGGAGATTTACAGAATTCTTTGGTATCCGTAGCCCCGGCCAGTGGCGGTCAAAGAGAAGATGAGCCTACATCTGCCAGTCCATCGGTGCAGGTACGGTTCGTATAGGGTTAATCATAATAAGAAAATTGTACAAGTGGGGATATTAAAGTAAGTAATAAGTACGTGCTCACGTTTTGACGTTTTTTTTTGTACAGTTCAGCTGATTCCAAATATTTATCTGATATAGAGACAAAGAAGTGCGTTGGGTTACAAGATATTAGAGCCATTTTTTATTGTTACTATTTTTCCATTAAAATTTTCGTAGGCTTTGGCTTTAAACAGTATAAAAATTGCAGAATTGTTGTTTTTATTAGTTTAAGACATTTACGTTTTACGATAAAAACGATTTAATAGATTTCATGCGCCAAGTCTATGATTAAGAAAAAAAATAAAGATAAATAAATACATTTGATTTTTATACTATAAAAGACTTTTTTATTATACTTTTGCATTCAAAACACCATGTGTTGAGTCCTCCTCGTTTTCATCACCTTTATCACTTATTTACAAAATATCCTCAATTTCATCACATTATTTCACCAAATTTAAACTATAATCACTTAAGCGGATTTAAAAATCACTTACAAAAGTGTCCGATAAAATAAACTTAAACTATACCGTATAGACATGCAAATATATCCCATTGCTCACTAAATCGTACCTATTCGGTCATTCCGGGCTCTGGTCATCAATCACTAGTGATTGAACGCGGAGGAAGCTACTAGAATATTCTATTTAAGATGTTACGACGTTATTACTTTCTTTTTGAGGGTAGTTTTTATGTTCTTTCACAGTTAAACGATGGGTTATGTATGAATAAAATCGGTATATTGACTGTTAATGTGTTAAAGTCTATTTTTTTTATCTATTTCTGTTATAATTTTATGGGAGGGGTGGGAGGTGTTATAGATGAATTTTAGTCTTAAAATATCCTTTTTTTATAATTATTATATAATATATATATATATATATATATATATATATATATATATATATATATATATATATATATATATATATATATATATATATATATATATATATATATATATATATATATATATATATATATATATATTTTTTAACAATGATTTCGTTTCGAGTTACGTTTGAAGAATTTCGTTATATATTAAAACCAAATACAGATCTAATTTAATGCCTTACATTTAAAAGCTCGCATCCAATTATCTAAAACAATAATATATACCTTGATAAACACTCCACCCAAATAACGTATAACAGTAAAACAAAAATTATCTCCCTATAGCATAGTGTTTATTTAATATATGTTAATTCAATGGGTGTTCGTGTATAAGAAGTTCCCACGTTGCATTATGAAAATGATAATTAAGTAAGAATAGTTCGTCGATAGAAAGTGCAGCTGGACACTTAAGCGTATCTCAAGATTTTGATTACATATCGAAACGAAGCTTGGAGTTTATTTTAATTATAATTAAAAATTATTATTTTATTAATATTCATTAATTATTTTAATTTATTGTGCTTTTTTTAAATAAGTTGTAATATATGCCAGATGGTTGCTACTGTGATTAAATGTAATGGTCTCTTAGTTTTCTGTGTTCTTGATTAGACCTTACGTTGTAGATGAAAAATCGTGGGTTCGATTCTCATCTAGTATATGTTTTAACAGTTATGAGTATTTGTTCGTAGATATATTTAATTTAGAACACAAACTAGTTCACTTTGAGATATATAGATATTTAAAAAATGTAAATTAAGAAGGATTGAAAATATGTTTATAAAAAAAGTTGTATATTTAATAAAGTCAAAATTTTGTGCTGTAAAAAACATAAAATATTGCATATATATTTTAAAATACAAACAAAAAATACAAGCTACCCATAAAATATAAAAACAACCTCCATCTAACATGTAACTTTCGCTGCTAAGAAATACAATTACACTTATAAATTTCAACTTTCCAATAAACGTCCCATAATAATACTGTTCTTGTCATTTTGTAAACATTTACATATCAAAGGCTATGTTAGATCCACACATTCGTACAATAAATCGAGTGCTGATAATCCCGATTATTTTCTTAACGATTTTTATTCGATACTATTGAAATCCGATTGATATCTCACGATTATGTTGATCAGATTAAATTTCAATACGAGTGTGAGAACCCAATTAGTCGTACGATATATTGTTTTACTCTTGAGACTGTGTATCCTTTTCTTTATAAAGCTATTAATTTTTAATTTTCATATTTTACAATTTAGGCAAAGAAATATAATTGTAGTGTAAGAAATAATAATATATAATCACTCTGCTCTCCGTTACGGGATGTTTTAAAATATATATATATAAAAATATATATATATAATGACATATGTTATACTAGCTTTGGGAAAGACAATATGCCATAACAAAGCTTAGCGTCAACCAAAACAAATGTCAGCCAAAACAAAGTTAATCAGTACAAAACAAGTTTGAATGTTATTCTTATAGAATTTTTATATACTCATTTTTATTTATAATAGGGTCATATTAAAAGTTTAATTAAATTATTATATGCTTATAGCGTTTAGGCATAGTAATTGAGAAATACATAATTTATACATTTATGTACCGCGTATTAGCGGGAGTCCGATGTTATATGAAAATAAGAGGCATAAGAGACTCGCGTTAAATATTCAAATTTGTAATTAAATAAATAAATTTATGTCGTCATATATATATATATATATATATATATATATATATATATATATATATATATATATATATATATATATATATATATATATATACCGTTATGCCTTTTAACTGTGTTAAATTTAGTAACTTTAGACGAAAACTGATGATATGTTTATAACGCGATTGTGGGTTCGATTCCCACTCGAAGACTAAACTAATTACATTTCCTCGCTCTGGTAACAAGACAGCATAGCATAATTGAGAATGGGGTGTATGTATACTTTACAATGTTCTATAATGTGAAGCTATTTATTTATTATTTACAATGACTTTCCCATTAATAAGCCTGAGGTCGACTTAGGGAAGTGGCATATACCATTTTACTCTTGAACTTCACCATCCAGGAGATGAGTAATTTCAACGAGTCGATCAATTTAGACACGTAATTTTTAAAAAAGGAATTGTTCATATATGTCTATGATTTTTTTTATGGCAATTTCAAACACTAGGTGTCAAACGTACTCATACATACCTCGTTCGCCTCGCCCACTGTCATCAACCTATTCATAAATACGGAGAGGATCCTATATTTTGTCTATGACTTTTCTTCATTTATTTATTTATTTAATAGGAAGCCAACGTTGTATACAAAAATAATTCTTATTCTTATAAATATTGTATACCACACTTAATTCATTAATATCGACATGTCCCTAAGGACCGACCTCTCTTACCATTCTGGAACATAAAATACACGAGTATAAACTAAAAGGTACAAATTTTGGAACGTACTACATTTTGTATAACAAATAGTCCACGTAGTACGAAAAAGAAGAATTTGATATTTCACAATTTTACAGTGCCGTGATTTAAAAAAGCTTTGCAATACAAAACTTTTAATATTGCAAACGTACACGCCTATTGAAACTTTTCATTTAGAATATGCAAATATGCACTATGTATTATGTTTCTAAGAATCCAAATATATGAGAAAATGATTTTCACATCTTGCCATATCTGTTGCTCTATGATTGTAATAGAATTACCTATGTTGAATAAAATGGAGGACCAACTGATACACTTAAAAACTTTCAAATACAAAATATTTTTAAATATTTAAATGGATGAAGACGTTAATACGAAGCTCACTTTATAGTAATTCGTTTTTAATCAAAAATGAAAAAAATATATTAGAGAGATAGTACTTAATATATTCTAATTCAAAGGTGCCATTTTCATGACAATTGCATGCAAATGCATAAAATATTGATGAAAGCCCATACAAGAGTGTTATACTCAATGGTCCTACACCTGATATGTATATGAAAACTGCGCTATAAAATATTGCACTTATTTGGCATACGGCTAGAGCGTTCAAAATTATACCTTACGACGCACATTTTAAACGCCATTTCAGCACAATTCAGTGATAGGCAAATATAAGGCAGAATAAAGCACGATAGTTTTGCCTTTGTGCAGTTTTGATTGAATGTTGATGTATAATCATAAAGTTGAATCGACTAATACCTGGAAGCGATTGTAATCGGTATGCACAATGCAGATGAATATAGATTATCGCGAATATAGTTCTAAGCGCTAGTAGAAATGTTGGTAGAATGAAGGTTTATTATTAGATTTAAATAATCTAATTATAAACATTCATTCCACCAACTAAAAAAAATAAACATGAATTTCATATAGGTACGTATTTTATCTAAAAATGTAAGTATATGTTGTATGTCTGTTCATACATTTCAAAAATCTAATTCAGCTACGAATGTAATTTTTTTTCTATAGTGTGTGTGTGTGTGTGTGTGTGTGTGTCCACAGTATCATAGATACATACAGATATGTAGATTCTGGTATCACGGATATATCAAAAAAGCTTACTTAAGCTCTTAAAATAACCTTATTCTGTTTTGGATTTACTATATTCAGTATATTCTGAGTTAGAACGACTTAAAACAACAACACAGATCGATACAAAATAGATCAACTAAAAATATGTTATAATGTAAACAAAAAAAAGTAAAAAAAAACTATAAATATTTTAATTAATTGTCACTTCGTATACTGTTATGTGGAACAAATGCTTGACTTTGTAAGGTTATCCAATATCATATAGATAACTGGATGTTATTATGCATAATTAATCTAATATATTATATTATATTATAAATTTTATATTTTTACATTTGAAATGTGAACATTTTATATCGATAATAAATATAATTTAATTCTTGGTTGAATATTAAAAATACTACCGTATTTCCATCTTTTATCTAGTAAACGTAGTGAATATTACCCGGCATATAGTAATTTTCGTCTGAATTTGAAACATTACGTGCTTAACAGAAAGCTCAACACTGCACTTGTCTCTATAGAGGTAGGAAATTAAAAAAAAACATTTCTCCAGGTGGTGACCAGATTTACGATTATTCCGTACAAGATGCTCTCGTGTTTTGCCGCGATGGCCTTATTATTATTATTTTTTTTATAATTTTTTTTATTTTTATTTTATTTTTATAATTTATTATATTAATAATAATTATTATAAAAAAAATAATAAGAGGCCATCGCAGCAGAGCAAGAGAGCATCTTGTATGCAATAGTCGTAGATTTGATCACCACCTGGAGAAATGTTTTTTTTTTTAATTACAATATACAAAAAATATCGCTTTTACATGTATAATGTTACGTAAACTGTGTGTGCAATAAAGTATTATAATACTTTATCTAAAAATAAATTATTTATATATAAGCGATTTTTTTTTGTATATTTAATATTATATTTATATTTTCAACTTCAATATTTACATAGCTCTCAAACAATTTTAGTGTTTTTATTGTGGGAGATCTATGTAAATATTGAAGCTAGTACAAAAATGAATTACATTTGTTTCTAATCAAGCTATTCATTGTCTTCCCCTGTAAATAGTAAAACAAAATGAGATATGAGGCATAATACTGTCTTATTAAAAAAATTACAAAAAATATAAAATATATACATTTGCAATACATATAATATACAATTTTTTTATATATTTTATGGTAAATTGATGTAACTTTGGTATATTCTGCATAATATCGTCCACCGTGTTTTATCCTAATACGTATTGACGTGGACAGGTGGTGAAACGTCTTCATACTGTAACATTAGAAGTACACATTAGATCTTTAACAGTAATATTTATAAAACACATTCTTTTCACTATATATTGTGTATTAAAAAATACTATTTAAATGTAAAAATATATTACTTTTAAATGTTACAAACTGCATAAAATGTTAGAAATTGATTTACAACTCCATATAAAAAATAACTAGATCAGTAGTTTCTGAGATTAGGACGTTCAAATAAACAAACTGTTTAGCTTTAATCCCTAGCCTTATCTTAAAGCCTTATCGGTCATAAGTTGATTATATGAATTCCAATCATACTTAAGATATATAATTTTTTTTTAAATATTTCCTAGATTATTATTTATCATTAGAAACCTTCCTGTGCAAAAAAATTCAAAAACATTTTTTTCTTGTTTCAAGCTTTACCCCGTAAGCAACAGGGAGAATTTATAGGTTTTTATATTATTATGTTTCTTTTAAGCAATTTTTAACATTTGTTTTGTATAAATCGTTTAGATTTTATAGTACTGACATTACTTCCAACTAAAAAAGTTAGGGCTAAGACACTTCGTTTCCACTTTCTACCGAAATACAGAACCCCGTGTGTTTAGTGGCAGAACTCAACGCAGCTCTCTATCTACCAGGACGGGAAAGTAAATATAATTTGATTTCAATGAGTAGAGATCGAACTCACCATCGCATTTGCAGTCACCAATGCGACAAAATGGCGTGGTCATCGTCAAAGTCGCTTCCCGCTGTTTGTCCTTATGTATGCTTAGATCTTTAAAATTTTGCAATTTGATGCGGTTTTATTAATAGATAGAAAGATTCAAGAGGAACGTTTGCAAATTTTTAAGGTTTCTAATGTGATAACTTTCACATGACCGTGTGAAGCCGGGGCGGTTCTTATTGTATAATAATAACTAGTGCGTCGCCCAAAAAGCTGCAAAGCTTTGCGTTTATTCAACAGTTTTTATGTCGTAGAAGGTTCGCACGTCTTTCATTTTCTTTTTTTTATAGCCGTAGCCGTAACAGAGAGAGGATTCCCCTCTTTGTTTTTCTGCATATCTACGGCTGAAACTCTTCAAAATGAGACCATAACTTTTTATATGCAACTTTCGTCCCTTATTCACTGGAAAAAAGATCCCCTTACGCTGTTAATATATAAGATTATTTAATTCATAATCTCATAGAGCTTATTTAAAGCTTTTGTTAAACCTGACCTGCCCGCGTTGCCATATCGCGCGTCTATTTGAATACAAAATTATGTGACCAGGAATGCTTTCCAAGATAATGTATTCGATTTGGAAACAAGACGATCGCATCGTTCACGCGAGCTTCGAATATAATCTAACATTTGATGATTACTATTGAGAAAATATATTTTAAGTTAAAATTTTGAATCAGAAAACCCAGTAAAGTAACATATTTATTTATAAGGAGAGCTTAGTGTCAATTATAGAGTGTTGAGTGACAGAACTTAACGCCGCACTTTATATGACCAACTTGATAACGAAATAGACAATTGGGGATCCAGTTAACCTTGTTAACATAAGTATTATCACAAAAAAAAACCTTGCATTTTCATATTGAACTAGGTATGAACTGATACATTGCATGTAGCGTGACGAAACTAAAATAATTGTAAATTACGTATATAGAAAAAGGCAATATCTGGACTTTCTTAGTATTTAATTAAATACGTACTAAATTGTGTTTAAGCCTATTTTAAGCTAGTTCAGAAGCAGAATATCAATAAACAAATGAATCTCAAAATTAAAAAATAAAAATAAAACTTGTCCGTAGTAATAACATAAAAAAATTAAAAAAAAACTCAAACAAATAGTTATAGTAAATTCACATAATTCGACAATGTACATTCACGCGATCGTATCGACACACGACAGAATATTTTGTATAGTGAACCGGTGTCACCGTTCCGGCGCGAAAACGATAAAGTTCCGATTTAGTACCTGCCCGATCGTAGCACTTGTGATGTTTACTTAAAGATCTTTAATGAAAATGATTTGAATAAATGATGATAACATTTATTTATTAACACAATTCATTATAATAAATTAATGATATGTTATTAATGATAATATAAATTCATTAATTTATCTCATTTTGTTCATTGTTTGTTTCCAATTGTGTGTTAGGTGATAAAACATAACACCACACTTTGCTGTACTAAATTTAATACTTATATCATTATTGATATAAGTATCAAATTAAAATCATTAGATTTTTTTAGCGTATCATTTTATACCACATATAACAACAACAATAAAGCCATTACAAAATGCATTCTAATTTCAACCGACATATTTAAACTCAAACATTAACATATAACCTCTAAGCTAAGTTCATTTTATATGACTAACTAAGAATCTAAAATCCTTTAATATTTACCGAACATACCTTATATTATTACAAACACCGTTACAAAGGTCTTATTTAAATCTGTATTTTTACACTTTACATTGAATTAAATACAATAAGCTGGTATTATTTTAAAAAATAGTGAAATCCACAAACTTTCAAGAGGGACGAGGTCACGGTATAACAATTAACCCTGTATGTAAATAAAGGAGGATTGCGGCTAATGAGTTGTAGAGCCGCGCTGTGTACGATGAAAACATATGAACTATAGTGGGGTGAAATAATGAATGTCGATTGTTTTGGTTGTTGTTTTTTCTTAGCTTCACGCTATATCTTACATATAGCAGAGAGTACAGAGAGGACCTAGTATTAAGACACTGACACACTCTCACACACATTTCGTCTTGATATATAATGTAAATAATCCGTTCTCTCGTGTGTGTCTCCCTTTTGTTTATTTATTTCCTTTTTAGCAATTAAAAAGTGTTTGATTTATTCATATTTTTGTTTAAAATTTGGATTTGACTTGTAGTTAGTATTATTTACGTATGTTATTTATAATGTATAATTTTTTAATCTGTGTACTTTATTTTGTAGTAGGAAATTGTTCAGTGTATGAAGGACGAGGATCTAATCGATTTATTAATAATGCAAATACGCATTACATAATATTTTATAGAAATTGTTTCGATTTTCTTCCCAACTGATAATATATCCTAGCAACATCGATACATCCTCCTGACGTCTCTACATTCACCGGACGCGGGTCCATCGAGTGGTCGGATGCGCAGTGCCACACCGCCGCTGTAATTGGTTCTACCTGCTGATTTTTATCTTCAATTATTGAATTTTCACGCCAATTAAACATTATCTCGCAGGAAGTGGATACGCGATATCATTGTTTGAATTAACGGTGCTTATGCCATTACAATGTATTGAGCTTATAATTAACCTATAATACTGTTTTATACAGACTCTTAATTATGGCTTGGTTTATTAATATTCTACTAATGTATTTATACTAACAGTATAAATAATAAGCCACCATGGAGACCTTACATATACTGATATACGGAAAGATAAGAGTATTTTTTTTTGTCAGAGAGGTCCTGGTCGTCGTTTATTGTAATAGAGTAGAGCATAGAGCTTGTGATTAAATATGATTTCACATATTGACAAATTTTATGCACAATTCCATACCGAATTCTGTCCATTCAGAGACACTTCGAAATAGGTAGTAAAATAAAATGTCATACTTTGACTATTTTATCTAAAACATTTGAACACTCAATCGTTACGTTCACTCGGTACCAGATACGTAACAAAAGCAATCAAATAAATCAGTTAATTGTACGACTGTCAATACCTACATTAACTAAGGCAATTAAAATTCTATTCAAGCTAAGTTTAGCAAAAAGTTTAAGTATAGCCATAAGTAATTTCAAGTTTTTCTTACAAAGACCGATTGCGCGAAAGTCCAGTCTTGGCTTTCCGCATTGACTTGTTAGAGCAAGCTTCATATTATCTCTGATACATTCAGAACACGCAACGCTACGTACTCGTACTTAATTACAGTTTATTATGTCTTTCGTTTTGTTAAAAGCATTACGTTAGCTGTTGTGTAATAATTAATTATGATTTTGTAGTTTTTTTTTATTTTATTACTATAATAACAATAAATAAATTATAATATAAATAAAAAACAATAATCTTTGTATTTAAGACAAATTTATTTATTTTTATTTTGACGCTTTATCTCGCATTTTCCGCAGTAGGTAGAGATAACTGACAGTCAAGACTCTACGTACTCTACATTCATGTCAAATTTAAGACATTGCGTTTTGGGTGGCGAAACTCAAACAAGGAAATTAAAATAATTTCATCGACTGGGCATCGAACCCAAAACCCAAAACCATCGCGTTTATACATAGACTGAACCATTGCGCCACGATGACCTCTAATTAATTCTTAAGTTTTGTATTAGTATTAAAGAGTGGAAACTTTAAAACTTATCCCGTTACAAAATGAAGATGTGAAGGACTCTAGCATATTACACATTATGGAGCCATGCCTCGATTCCTCTACTATGACATAACAACATTCGTTGACCGTTGAAGTAAATAATTTTATGGCCTATTTAGGATACCATTTCTCAAAACAAAAAAATGAAACCCTTATAGTATTACTTTGTTGTCCATCTGTCTGTCTGTCCGTTTGTCCATCTTTCTGTTTATCTGTCGTGACCATTTTTCTCAAGATCACGTGATCTCAAGCTGAGATTAATTTGAAATATTGTATAGTTCCTTAGAGCACAAAAAAGACTAATTTATTAATCAACGCAATCAAAACATACCACCAATTTACATAGGAGGATAGGATACAAATTCATATATCTCTCATATGCCTCCAAATTTAAAGTTGTCAACTTCTATAAGTTACAATTATAGAATTGATACAGAATCATCATCCACAACTTCAATTCGCATTTGATGGTTTTTTTTTTATCATATAATAATATGTGAACAAAGTAGCGTAATATATTTTTATTAGAACCGTTCAGAGCAACTACTTATAAATAAAGCATTATCTGCAATAATAACTCGGTTGAATTGAGCAAAACAATGGGTTGCCAGTGTGGGCGGCGGATAGCATCGGACTATTGATGAGGAAAACAGCTGTAGGGTTGTGTTGCCCTTTCAAAAAAAATTAGTCAATTTATTACGTAAAGGTAAATAAGGTAAATATACGACATTTTTATAATAATCAATTTTGATTATTAAAAAAATATCGTGTATGTATATTTAAAATTACATTAAAATATAAAATTTGGTTGTTTGTATATTATTTTTTAAATAATAGCATCACCAATTTAATAAAAATATAAATAATAATAAATAAATATGCCTCTTACGTACGCCCTGGAAGTACGTCGATGTATCTCAAAAAACACTAGAACAATTTTGATTAAACTCGTACTGTTTCCTAAATTAACATATACCTGATTTATATCAAGACTTGCCAAAAGACCAACAAACAACAAAACAATTTTTATAATAAGATAGGACATAGGTAGCAAACGTGAGTAATAAAAATCCTTGTATAAGCCTAATACAAAATATGGTCACATTGAAATATAACACAAATGAAGTAGTAAATGGATTCCTTTACTAAATACTATTATTCTTATTACATCAGGAATTACTGTAACTTGAGCTCATCATGCTTTAATAGAGAATAATTATACCCAAACTGCTCAAAGCTTATTTTTAACAATTTTTTTAGGATTTTACTTTACAATCCTTCAAGCTTATGAATATATTGAAGCCTCATTTTCAATCGCAGACAGAATTTATGGGTCAACTTTTTTTATAGCTACAGGATTTCATGGGTTACATGTAATCATGTATTATATATATATATATATATATATATATATATATATATATATATATATATATATATATATATATATATATATACAAAAGACACTATGATTAAATGGCATTAACTCCCATTAGTCAAGGAGGAGTAAAGAAAATTTTAATTCACTACACACATTTTTAAACAATATTTCACTAATATAGTAATAAGTGAATATTGTTTAAAAATCTTCGTATAATATTAAGCCGTCCCAACGTTTTGAATAATAAATTTACTGTTTTTTCAAGCTACATCAAAATTCTCGTACGTTTAACACAACTTAAAAATTATATTGTAAGTTGTAACAAAGTTAAAGCTAAATAGTCAACAATTAAATAATCAATTGCCCAAAAATCAAGATAAATACGAGAATTTACTAGAAAAATCTAACTTTATGAACATGCTAAAAATGTCTGGAATAAAAAAACATAATTAAGATTGGGGGTTTGGGGGGTTGGGGGATCGATTCAGTGGGTGAGGAACGGGATGTTTGAGCACTAAGCGCCCCCTGTCTACTCTACTATATGCAGGATACAGCGTGAAGCTATTTATTTAACTTTTTATTTATATTAATACTTCTATTAAACCTTTGTTCGTCTCAAGCATTGTTATATACAGGTCTTATTTAATTGTGGGTGGAAGTTAATTGGCTATTGTCCGACATTATGGCCCTCGCTGCCCTGTACGTGCAATTGTTCTATAAATTACTTACCATTCGATGTATTAATTTACTGATTAGTTTTCACTAGTTTTTAATGTTTAATTATTATTTGCGGGAAAATTTAAGAGAATTTGATATTTTTGGTCATATTTTTTTTGGTTTAGAACCAAATTTATATTTATATAATTATTGTAGTGTAGCAGTCAAGTAAATATGTAGATACAGGGTGCATCACTATGCTTCTGTTACCAATTGAAATCTGAAATTTGGCATGTGACCTGAACTTTAAGGAGTGTAAAAGGATCAAGAGATGATTTCGCGAATTTCCAACGTATATATGTTTAATAGTTTCATATAAAATATTCTAAAATATAAAAAAGTAGACGGTGTAAAGTACCTAATGCCTAAAGTAAAATGTATTTACATTTAAATAGTATAATTGTGATAAAAGATTGCTGGACAATTTACACAATGTCCTACAACCCTACAAAAGTAAGCCATATTAAAGTCAAAACAATACAAACGAAGCGAAGTGATTTGTCTCTTAGTTCACTCTTACTAAATTGAATTTGGTATATCATTGCTTAGATCTTACTAAATTTGTTGTCTATGGACAATTTGGGTGCAAATCTTGACTGAGAAATTACGTACATAGATACATCTGGTAAATTGATATTTATGATATTTTAAATATATAAATTTCATTCAATAATTAAATATTCATTATAAAGTTGACAAATTTGTTGTATTCCATTGTGAAAATTGAGGAAGTCTACACCATGTATCGCCATACACGACCATGCAAACCCCAACAGATCCATAAAAATAAAAAATCTAATACAATTTTCCTTCCATACTACATATCTTGTTGCCTTTAGATTTATAACGAATATCTATTATAGAACCTGATTTAATTGTAGGTAGCGTTAATTGGCTATTGTTCGAGCGGCCCTCAATGACCCGCGGCCGCGCTTACTGCCTTTGTCCATAGTTTACTTTCATGCAATGTTTTAATTTACTTGTTAAGTTATGGTTATAGCCTATCTAAAGGGAAACCATTTCCATAGATCTTTTAGTAATATAATATTATTGTTTTAGTTAATGTTACAAATTCTAATTAAAATTCTTTAAGTACTATAAAGTTGAAATTGTGCTAACAATATTAAGTTATATATTGTATATATATTTTTTTTCAGTGTACAGCAGAGTATTAGGCAAAGGGGGGATTCCTTTGACTAATACTAAGACTCTCTATTCTCCACTTTCACCCTGAACTAGATACGACATTGAGTGGTTAAATTCAACGCCGAAAACTCGTAAGAAATTTTATTTGAAGATATATACATATAATATGTTTGTATTTAAAATGTTAATTTGAGAAATTTCAGGCTTGAAACAAAAAAATAGTACTAGTTGAGATCAAGCCAATTCTCCAATGTCACGATATATAAATACATTAAAGGTATTGATCAGAAAATAGAGATAAATTTGACTATGATAGGTTGCACGTAAAAATGGAATATAATAACAATTTAACCTATGTTTCATAAATTTGTACAAACGACAAGGCCATCGTGGCCCAGTGGCACTGTGGTTGACTATAAGTAGGGGTTGTGTTCGAATCCCACTTGAAGGAATCATATATTTTTTCATATATTTTCCATGCTCTACCAAGACAAAGTAAAAAAGGATTAACAAAAACACTAACCATTAAGGGAATATGTAATATCTTAAACTTTAAAAATGATTATTTAACAATAGAATGATATGTTACTGGATATTCTATACGAAAATATATATAATAGTGTAGGTAGAGAGAATTTAGTGTTAAGACACTCTAGGACATATAGATATATGGTGCGTTTTGAGTGATAAAAATACCAATTTTGTGTTATCTTTAAATACACTAGAAAAGCTTTTATAAAAATTTATAACCGTAGCTCCAAAAATGAATACCCTAAAGGATTTTGCTAACTCTTATTGTAATTTAAAACAATCACTTTAAACAACAACAACTTAATTACAAGCATATCTCTATTTTCGATCTCAACTATAGTGGGGAGGCAAAAACAATGAAGCCTGTACCGAACAAAGGCAAGCCAAGAGCCTGGCCATATTCTGAAACATAATAATGATAATTAAGTGTCGCAATAAGGCGCTCCTTATCAGCCGGACGTATAGATGAGGCTACTGACCAGAGCATGTCATTTAATAAAAAACGATTGATAATGATATACTATAATCACCAAGCTCTACATTTCGGTCTAGAATCTTAGCTAGATCTGAATTTATAAAGAATTTACGCAATGTATGACGAGTTTCAAGAAAATATTGTTAATGTAGAGGTTATTGGTAGAGCGATATGTCAGTGAGAACCAGTTAGGTAAATTATCGGGCAGGAATCTGCGAGTCCACCTGCCGGTCACTGCGTTCATATATTCATTTATACAGGCAAGTTTTGTTTAGTGTGCGTGATTGTCCAAGTATTGTTTTATTGTAATCACAAGATTATATTAAGTTTACTTGTGATGCTGGAATTTTATAGGTATTGAACTTTGGTCAATAATTAATGTAGTATCATTTTGTTTTTCATTTTGTTATTAATTTTAGTCCTTTGTTCAAGATTGAATTTTTTAATGAAAAAATTGGTAAGTTAGTTTGTGTATTCTAGATATTAATTTACTGTTTTTGCTGCTTTTACTTATTATAGATGTTGCATATTGCTATTAAAGAATATAAGGAAGGCTTTATATATATTTATATTATATTGAGCTTCACGCTACATCCCGCACATATCAGGGTCGGCAAAGGGAACCGTAGGTTGATGGAACCTAGTGTTAAGACACTCTGTTCCCCGCTTTCCGCTTTTCGAGGCATAGCGTGTTGAGTGGCGAAACTTAACGCCGCCCTTAGGCTATATATGTACGTTGTAAATTTTTAATTATAATCAATGTAAGCTATTGAAGATTGCTACTTCTTTCATTGTTTTGACATAATGTATGTCATAACAATAAAAGGAGCATAATGTATTTTAAATTTACATAAAAGCATCTCCACACTTTTCTCATAGCAGGTTAAGCAGAGAAAATTTAGTGTTAAGACACATCATTCCTCACTTTCTGTCCAGTATTCGACACATTACGTATTAAGTGACGGAATTTTACGTCACACCTTACTAACCTGAGCGGTAAAATAAAACTAATAAAACTAACCTAATAATTTCCCTGAGTGGGAATCGAAGAATTTTACAAAAGTTAAATAACAAAAGAGTAAAGAAAGACACGGACGGTAAAAATCCGTGGAGCATTATTAAATATACGTATATATAATTTCATCATCACATTTGCCTTTCGATACCATAAATATTACCCTCCCATACTCCTCACCCTCCAGGATCTCCAGTAGCTTCTGATGATCTTGATTATATAATCAGCCCAACTATTAGAAGACCTGTATACTGAGGTAACATAGATAAAATGAAACATATAAAATTAACCATATTGATTGAATAATCTTTTCTTCGATTCAAACCTACGACCTTCCGTTGCTAGTAACCGCTGAGAAGAGAGCAACATCTCAAATGATTTTGTTATAACGTGTTATGCATATTTGTATAACATCCAAATCATTATACTTATAATTAGACTTCACGCTGAGCTTTCGATTGAAAAGTCCGTTAGACATTCAAAAAGCGTCTTAAAATATGGCATGTTATTTGAAATACTTTATATTGTTCTTAACTGAGTAATGGATATTATTAATTTTTAGAATTTCAATTTAGAAATAGATTACATTATAGTTAATAACATACATTTGTTTTATTACAATTAATCTTTGTTAATGAGAATGGCCATATTACTATACTAAGAATACCCAAATACATTTCTTTGTGTAAGTATAATTTTCGAGGCCGTCTTGGCACAGTGGGGCATCGCTTGACTGTAAATGATTGAATGTAAACGACGTGATTGTGGCATACGGGTCTGTAATATCGCTAAAACGATCAACAGTAAAAAATATATGAGTGAAGAAGATATATATATCTCTAGTTTATATTTCATTACGGCAGGGTACGCGGAGGGAACCTAGTGTTGATACGCTACGCTACGTCTTGCCAAGATAACTTCGCTGCCTACAAAAAACTGCGTAACATTTGCAACAGAATGTGTAGGGATGCAAAACGTCGTTACATTCATAGCACTATCCAGAATCTCAGTCAAGCACGATTTTGGAGATTCTTAGAGTCATTAGGGGTAGGTAATTTCAATGATACTCATTCCGTAAATATAAATCTCCATGAATTAAATAATTTTTTACAACTCCACCTTTAAATATAAGCCCCCAAATTAAATCTGAAACTCTTAAGATTTTGTCACAAACTGTCATACCAGACTCAACTCCCTTTTCTTTCAAAACTGTTTCTGAAGATGATGTCAGGAAGGGTATCAAATCTATTTCCTCTAAAGCCATTGCAAGTGACTATCTCTATCTCAGTCTCGCCTCCAAAGTCCTTGAATCCTTCGTAAACAATCAACTTCATGGTTTTCTCTCCTCTAACAATCTCTTATGTCCTTATCAATCTGGCTTCCGTCCCTACCACAGTAAAGTTACTGCGTTGCTGATATACTTCTGGGCACTCTTCGCGCAGCTAACATCTCTTCTCTTCTTCGTCATCTCGCTACTTACTGGTTACACCCACTTTCACAGGTTGGCTGGAAGAAATCTCTTCTAGAGATAAGTCCACCTTTTGTAACTATGATTGTATTTAAAATATATTTTTTTTATTGCAATAAAGAATACTATATCAACTGGTTCTGTTCATATCTCTTCGGTCGTTGGCAGTGTGTAAAAGTTAACGGTGTCACATCATCATGGTTTGAACTCACTGCTGGCGTACCTCAAGGCGGCGTTCTCTCTCCACTTTTTTTTTCTATTTTTATTAATAACATATCATTCCCTACCTACCATTTCTCCTTCTCCCTACCATTTGTATGCAGACTGACCTGCAGTTATATAAACATTGTAATTTGAATGAATTACCTAAGGCTATCGAAACTCTAAACAAGGATCTTACTGCTATTCAGTTTTGGGCTGAATCTTTTGGCTTATTAGTTAGCCCTAAAAAATCGCAAACTCTTATTATTGGTAGTCACAAGCTTAGAGGTAGAATCAGTTGGAACTCAACGCTGAAAATTTTGTATTCGGGAGTTGAAATTAAATACTTTAAAATCATAAAAAATTTAGGCCTTATTTTTGACAGTAATATGTCTTGGACTTCACACATTAATGATATTAGCAAACGCATGCATTTCTCTTTCCATTCTCTCAAGCGTCTCCAATATTTCCTCCCTCACAAAACCAAAATTATTCAAAATCTCTCCATACGATTTATCTTTGGTTTGCGTAAGTTTGACCACGTTTCTCAATTTCGCTCTCAGCTTAATTGGCTTCCTATCCGCCTTCGCCGAGATATGCACATCCTTACACTCTTTTTTAAAATTCTTAATTATGAAAATTTCCCTCCTTATCTCCGCTCTCGTTTTAACATACTTCCCACTCCCACACGCTCTAGGCGGTCGTGTATCATACCGACACTAAACATACCTAAGAGTAATACTAAATACCTTCAGAAATCCTTCTCAGTGTATGCTGCAACCCTGTGGAATCAACTCCCTAAGTCCATCCAAAAAAGTTCAACCATCACTTCCTTGAAATGTCAATTAAAAAAGCACTTACTCGCAAGTTTAAACGAGTAAATTGATTTTCAGACAATCATCAATATGATAACCTTATCTTCAGCTCACTTATATATACATATATATATATATATATATATATATATATATATATATATATATATATATATATATATATATATATATATATATATATATATATATATTATATGTGTATGTGTATGTATGTATATTTATATATGTATATTTACGTATGTTTGTATGGTGTATGTATATGTTTGTGAATATTTATGTATTTGTAACAAGTAAGTATTTAGTATATATTATAGTTCCATATATGTATATATAAAATTAGGGAAGAAGAGGATAAAATAGACCCTGAAACTTAGTATATAGAGAAATCGTTATTTTTCAAGTGAGAGGTATGAAATTTGGTTTCAACGTGCTTTACCTATACTATTTAAAAAATTGATATAGTATGAAATACAAACACCAATAAAACCTATGAGTCATACTAAACATTGTATTTATATGTAATGTTTTAATAATACAGTAATATAAAATTTGTAATGTAAACTTAAGTATCCAATACAAGTAATAAATTATTCAAAGGCTTTTATATCAGATTTACTATAAGGTTTGTAAGTTGTAACATATGACAGCGTTTCAATAATTCCATGTTACATAATAATTTTGTACTTCATTTATGTACATCAAATATCTAATAGTTTTAAAATTAAACAAGTGATTTTATTTAATTTTAAATAAGATATTTAGTATGTAAGACTCTTTTGCTACTGACAGACAAAGTAGGCTGAAATTTAGTTCTTAGACATCGTAGAGTCTCGTAGCTCTCTACCAAGAGATGATATTTGGAAATTTCTACGGAAAAATGGGAAAATATGTATATGTTTCATAGTACACGCAAAGTCGCAATACAAGTCGATATATAAAATTGAATTATACATTACACGTACAATGAAATTCAAGAATGAAAATTTACAATAAAAATGCGCAATGCAACAAGTCGCATTACAAAAACGTGTTTTAATATTTTTACATTATAAATTCTAAATGGTTTTATGTAACATTGTATAAGCTACTTACTATATTAAACATAAGCTAGTGACAAATATATATATTTTTTTTATTTTCATATGATAAAGAGAATCTTATGGCGGAACTCTCCGTTATCCGTTTTTATTGATCTATTATTCTTTTATTCATACTCTTTCTGCCATTAGTATTATTAAAAAATACATTTTTTCCAATAAGTTATACTTATCTTTTAACTTTGAGAACTTAACATATAATAAAGGCAGCTATTTACATTGTTATCACAACTTGGCCACTTTACTGCATTATCTAAACTAAACACACAAAAGCTTGTACTACAGAAAAAGCAATATTATATCAAGATTAAATTACATTAACAAACATTTTTAATCCATTATCGTGGGATTTAATGAACTTTAGTTTATGTTGTAATTAAGAGGTTTGTTTATTTAAATTTATTAGTAATTGAATATTTATCTTTGTGTTACAACACTAGAGAGTGAAAGATCATGTTTTTATAAATTTTATACGGATTTGATTTATAAAATTGAGGTCATGGCGATGCAATGAGGCAGCATCTGACTATAAGCATGACAGTTGTGGGTTCAATTCTCAGTCAGAAGAATTCCCTTTATGTATAAACAATATATATTTATATTTATTTTATTAATTTAATAATTTGGTAAGACAAAATTCGGCAATTAGTCCTGTCACACCACGCAATGTCCCAAATTCGAGAGGAAAACGTTAAACGTAGGCTATTTGTGCGTAGTTCTTGTTTCGCACATATATAAACATATATACGAATTGTTATGACACGCAAATATATTTTATTCTATTGAGATAAAAGAACGAAAGGTGTTAAGACACTCCGTTACACACTCGCACGAAAAGCATCCACTGCAAATCGAACAGCATAGTATCGAGTTTAAAAAAGACAATAATTTGAAATTTTCTCTCGTTACTATAGAATATTCCGTATTTTATTATATAATTATTTTGTGACATTATCGTATAACAACAGACAGACTATTTAATATATTTCATATAATTTTTTACTACTTTAATTTTACAAGACCACAATGTAACATGATATTCAAATACAATAAAAAAAAAACGTACAAAAACTTACTAGAACCGAACAAAACTAAAACAAAAACTGAAATAATTCCCTATTATTTTTGTATTTTTATGTCAATCGATATAAAGGTAGCGTTGAGTTAATAAGAAAACAAAACTTTCAAATAGTTTGAAAATGTCAAAATGCCTATACAAGTCCGAGTCGCGTAGTAATGAAGTATACAAATGAAATCGCACACTTAGTGCTATCTGTGTTAAGGTGATGCGGACAAAGTGACGGAGTTAAGCTGATTGTTCATAGTGTAATGTTTTTTTTTTTTAAGAATAAATAAAATTTTTTTTGGCTGTCTTCCCGCTGTATCCCGCATAAAGTAGGGAAAACTAGTTAAGACACGTTCCTCGCTTTCCGTCCAGTTTTTGAGTACAGTTATTAGACACTGCTTTCTCCGTTTTTTATGCAGATTTCAAACAATGTATGTTGAGCGGCGGAATCGAAAAAATTATTCCTTCCAGTGTAAATTGAACCTGCAACCATAGTATTTATGACACTGTTCGGCCCCACGCCAATCATAAATGTTCTTTAGTTTCACGGCACAATCCTCAAATAGCAGGGTAGGCAGAGGGAACCTAGTGTGAAGACACTCCCTTCCCTGCTCTCTGCCTTTCGAAACATTGCGTATTAAACAAAATTTAAATTTAACAATTATTCTCAGTGGGAATCGAATCCACAATCGTCGCGTTTACAGACAGACTCCGTGATTGCACCGTGGCCCTTTTGGATTATTAATTATATTATTTTAGATTAACTATATAGAATATATAAACCATTCCGTTCCACGAAACAGGTATTTTATTATACCAGTACTATATAATTAAAAATCCATATATTCAACGCTACAATGTGCACTTAGCCTGTAAAGTGCGAAAGCGACGCATAGTAATATTCACGAATAATCCTCCAACAGGTAATAGTATCCAGGGAACTGAGAACTGCGAGATAAAGAAAATATCAAGACTATTATAGCCCGTCGCACGCACGTCGCTCTTATGTTCGGCTGTATGTGGATAAGTCTTGGTCGTTGTTTTTGTTTTTTTTTTATTATTAGTATTTTGTACCGAAGCAATGAGTTGATTTGAATTTTTCTCATTTCTCCATTCATACAAAATAAATAATAAAATAATTAAAATAATAAAAAAATAATTAAAAAAATAACAAAATGTTAAAATATTAATTTTTACAATATTTATAATAATTAACGTATCTCTCATGTTACTAAAATTGCCATATGAAATAATGTAATAAAAGATTTAATAAAGCCTGAACACACTAAAAGCTTGTCTATAACTTTATAATGTTATAATACACATATCTTTTGTAGTTTCGCACACAGCACGCTGTCACGCGGCAAGCCTTAGCGAATTAACACTGGAGTGAAGTTGCATTACATAGAGCTTTGTAACACCGACTTTGGGATGCCATATGGAGATTTTTATGTAATTTTAATTTAATAAAAACCGGATTAGAACCTGCGCTACTTGAAATTTGTTTGCATAACTTATATTCACATTCTTCGCTAGCTGGGTAAGCGGCCAAATCTCAGTAATGAGTTATACAAATCTCAGTAATCCGTTATACGGTTTTCACATCTTGTACATAAAAGGCAACTAGTGTTAATATGCAGATCCTAACGCCGTGTTTTACTGTACTGGCAAAGTAAAATATAAGTACACGCTTACAAATCACACTATTCAAAGACAGATATGGATGAGGATGACTCCGTAGACTTATATAGATATATGTACAGACATTAAAATAATGTATATACTGTATTTTACACATTAACATAAAGATAAGATAATAATGATGACAGACAAAGTATGTTTTAAAAAAAACAGTTGACAGTAAGTTTTTAATACCCAGTAGCAGTAACAAAGATCCGTCCATAACATACAAAATACCCACATATTTGTATAAATTTATATATCTGAAGTCTTCTGAAGATTCTTTTGTGGACGCATTGTGGGGAGAATGATACATATCTTATTAATATTATAAAGCAAATAATACTTTATCTATCTACTCCTTGTAACAGGAGGCTCAGACGTGACACACAATTTGAAAAAATACATGTATATATGTATGTTTGACGAAATACGATTGTTAATATAAATAAAAAAAAAATGCTTTTAATAGCTTTAAAAAGTTCAATTTAGAATTCATAGAGAATGAAAAGTTTTCATATCACAGTAGAACAACTGACTATAAAGGTAATAGTTATAGTTTCCATCCTCATATGAAGAATGTATTGATTTTATGTCCCTGCCTTGGTACAATCGCGGCGTTGAGTCTCGCCACTTAATGTATATGGGCGAAAAATGGAAATCGGCACATG
Organism: Dione juno; assembly: GCA_037127375.1. Classification (NCBI taxonomy): domain Eukaryota; kingdom Metazoa; phylum Arthropoda; class Insecta; order Lepidoptera; family Nymphalidae; genus Dione; species Dione juno. Next base: position 2,924,399 of record JAXRJS010000091.1, on the reverse strand, counting down.
AACTCTATGTCTTCTCTGCTATACACGAGTTAAGCGTGAAACTAAAAAAAAGCAAATTTAAAAATGCGTTAGACTCTACAGTTGAAATAAAAAAATAGTAAACAAGTACTGTATATACCTAGTAGCTCTAAGAGGGTCAATTTATATGAAATACCTCATTAAAGTTCAGTTGCGATAAATTAATTAGTCAATTAAATTGATTATTTTATATCTTCCTTATTTCGCTTTGGTGCAAATGTACACCGTAACTCAGCCGCGTATTTGAGCTCTAAGATGGATATATTACGAAGTATACTGATATCAATTAACTTCTGTTGGTATATATCGATTATTGTATAGATTTATTAAGAATTTATCGATTATTTTATATCAATTTTCCGTAACAAAATTTAACATTTTAAGTAAAGGAAAGGAGGACTGTCTTGGTGCCTGTGCCTCTGTACCGTCTCACTGTAAATGCGAAGGTTTTTGAGTTCGATTCCCACTCGGGGAGAATTAATTTTTTTCATTTTCATCGCTCTGGTAACAAGGCAAAAGTGCAGCGTAGAGTACCGCCGCCGAGTTGTAGAGTAGTCATGCAATGTCTCTAATGGCGGAAAGCGGGGAACGAAGTGTCTTAACACTAGGTTCTTTCTACCCTGCTCCCTCTACCTACCCTGCTACGTGAGGGATATAGCGCGAAGCTAAAAAAAAAAACAAAATAAGTACTTTCCTTTCCCATCCCTAAAGATGACATCAATTAATAGCTACCTATAACTTTTTAAGGCATTCAGCGTCATCATAGGCTAGCTAGATAGGCACTATTATACCCATTTTTGCAAAATTTTTACTCATATATGACAGAACGTTGACATAGTAATTTCAAATCAGTATGTCAATTAATGAAACAAAAAATAAATTTAAATTATATTTACAATCAATTATTCACTTGAAGATAATAAAAAAGAAGAATACAATACAGTATTACACGAACAAATTTATAAATATAAATTAATCTCTGTCATCAAATGTGACGGAAGCTAAGGGTACAGTCAGGAGCACAATGCAAGTAGTATCGTATAAAAATATCAACCCGGCCTTATATGCGGCACAATGGCGGACGTGATCACCGTACACTGTGCTTAGGACGTGCAGCTTCTTATTATATATTAGAGACTGAAGAATGGCCTTTACATAATAGTGTTTCTCTCTCTCTATTCCTCCCTCTGTCTCTCTTTTGTTTAGTACTCTAATAAATTTACTCTCCAAAACAATCGTTATAGGTAATGTTACCCAATGGTAAATAAATTTTGTACAAATATTAACATAATTATATACCTACTGGGAAACACTTATTATAAAGCTAGCGACTCTCCCGCTGTTTCACCTGATTGAACTATATTACTATTATTTATTAAGTAAATTTAAATGTATTCATTTAAAAATTTTTACAATATTAAATTGTATATTTTCGTTTTACGCTTAATTTTCGAGTTTTTGAGTGTTGAGTGGCGGAACTCAACGCCTACTAATTCCCCTACTGGAAATCGAACGCGAAACCGTCACGTCAGTCAAACAAAATGGCGCTACGCCATGACGGCCTCACTATTTACCAGTTATCAAGTAATATTTATTTACCTATAAGGTAATATTAGGTAAATTTCGATTCAACCCCGTGTTCCAAAGTGTTAAAAATCTGAAGCGGCTATTGTTATCTATTGTGCTTCTATATTGCATGCTTATTGAATATTGTATCAACTATGACTTTTAGTAGCAGAGTAGGGAGAGAATACCTAATACTAGTAATACCTTTGGTCTGAATCTGGAATTTCAACATCGCAGATTGGAATGAAAATAATTTTCTTCCCCGAGCTGGAATCGAACCCACAATCATTTCACTACGATGACCTAGAAATTCGTAGAGCAAATTATTCTTTCCCTAATTGAGATTGGAATGCACAATCTTCATATTAGAGATACACCATAAAACATTAAAAAAACTTATTAATATACATAAAAAATAAATTAACTATATTTAGATAGAGCTTATCTTGCCATCAGAAGCTAGCAAGTTTAAGTTCGCTTATAAACAGGTACATACAATTTTATTTTACCACAAAAGATGAATGTGCGACGCCACTTTGAATAATTCCCATGCCGCATATACGTTGTTTTGTCGCTAACTTTCATAGAATATAATGTTTTATAGAAGTTGTATGAAGCGTAAATCGTATGAGTGATTTTTTATGTGATTTAAATTTTGATAGCAACACAACACTCTGACACTGTGACAGTCGAATTTCTATGTCAGGTAATATTTAATAAGCAAAAGTGAATGGTAAGAGAGGTAATGGCAGACCTTGGTTGACCTTTGAAAACACAATGTCGAAGATAATGGAGGAATGTCATGAGAATGCCCCGGAGAGCATGTATGAAGAGGTTAATGACAATGGACGAGGCGAAAGAGGTATGCAGGGACCGCAGCGTTTCGCGCTCCGTTGCCCCGATAAAGCGTGAAGCTATGTATACATATATATATATATATATATATATATATATATATATATATATATATATATATATATATAATATATATAATATATATATATATATATATATATATATATATATATATATATATATATATATATATATATATATATATTATATATATATATATATATATATATATATATATATATATATAATTATGAAGTAGGTACTTTTGTTTTATCTTTTAATTTTTTTAGTTCTAATTGTGTTATCTTTATAATTTAGTCAAGACTACACTTAAGACGGATCACTTGTTATTAGATACTTGGGATCTTTTGTGTGTATGGTAATATAAATATATAGTCTAATATAATTTTCTAAGAACTGTTAACTTATCAGATTCAGATTTTTACTTGTACCATTTCTATTAGTCTCATATCCGAGACTAAATTAAAAGGGCAAAACCATGCGTGGCATTTTAGTTATTTACTTTGTTTTAATAAAATTATTTTGCCCGTAAAAAGTGTCTTTGTTGCGAGTCCCGTGTTCGCAAATCATTCAACGCCACAAGTTCCTTTGCAAACAATTGTTAAACGTAATTTATTTAACACATTATTATGATAAATAGGCTTTGGACATGTTAAATGGAGGACCCGTTATATTTGCTATGGGGAATTGCATTTTGTGCCACAGTCTGGAAGTACCATTACTTTAGAATCTTGGTTTATATTGTTTACATTGTTTAAGATTTATATTAGATAATTTGTCAATATATTGACCTCTGTTAAATATTGAACGCAGCAGAATTTGAATGTTATCCACCTGGATTGTATTCGTTTACACTCCCTACTATTATTATAAATGAGCAAGAAATTCTGTCTATCTGTTACGCCTTTACACCTAAACTAATTTTGATGAAATTTGATTAAGAAATTTATAATAAATAAATAATTAACAATTTTTTTAAATTAATTAACTTGGCAATAGTTTCTATATATTAAGAGTTATTTTAGTTTATATTTTGTGTGTCAGAATTAGAAGTTAAAATATATTAATATACATACGCATTATCTGATGTTAATAAAAAAAATATATTAAAAATATCCAAAAATAGAAACTATTATAATGATTGCAAAACAATAGTGAGAAAATAAACTCTTCTCCCTTAAATAGCCCACAGCTGCCATCTTTAAGCTATTAACGATTTCTTCTCAAGAATATGTAAGGTCATAACTGCGTTGACATTCGATTGCTATCGGACATGTATATTTTTATAGCAATAACTACTTGCTATCATAAGCTTTTTGAAATCATGACAATACTTTAGTTTGTAGTCTAGGAGGTAGAGTTAGATTTTCTACAGACAATGTTTTACACTTAGAAGTAGTTAAGTACGTTATATATTTTACTTTTATCGAAACACTATGTATTGAGTGGTGGAACTACGCGGCGCTTCTTTCGGTCTTATCAGAGTGAGCGAACAGAATTCATTGGCCATGCATTCTTTCATCAATATAATTTCTAGAAATATAATAATTTACTATATAAAAATTTAAAAAAGTCAGATATGTTTCACAGTTAGTGGCGCAATCACACAATGTGTGAATATTATTAATACGTAATAATTGCCAATGCCAGGCCGTAAAAAAAATACTGATTTTACTATAACTCCTCGCTCTTACCCGCATATAGGATAGCAAGGGAAACCATTTGTAATTTGTACTAAAACACGATTGTAATATACAATACCGAGCTAATACAACATTTCCATAAAATAAAATGTATAATTTTGAATAAGTTAAAATAATCATGAATAAAATCAATTCATTTGAACTTAAAGCTGGCAACTCTTAGACTTATCATAAAAATATAAATAGTCACTAGTAGAATACCAGAACAATTTACATCTGGAAATTAGTCGTCAATAAATGCGACAAGAGAATACAATAAAGTAAGTATTATATGGCTTTTGTTGGTCACATTCCTTTTTATTATACTTGATTTAAGTTTATCTTGGGGACGAAACAATTTTAAGTGGTTGTTTCACTTTTTTTTATTTCAAAGCTTTGGAAGGATTAATTAAAACTTAAAGCTGCTAAATTCAATTACCATTGTAGTATAAATAGTAAAAGTAAAAGTAAAATTGGAGTTGAAATCTTCGTTAGTTATTATTTTCGGATTGTATGAAGAAACAGTGTATGAAATTTTACACTTGTACCATATATGATAAGATCGGTGTACATTTTATATATCATACAAGAAAGTTTGACATCCAGTTCCTTGTGTTTTGATACTGTTATATACAACTAGCTAACTAGCAACTAACTAGCAAAATATGTGCGAGATATAGGGAAAAGCAAAGAAGCTATATAAAAAATACAATAACACCTACATAATGCCATTGTTATATCTGAATTCAATATTACAAATGTTATACGAATATACATATACATAAAAATAAAAAATAGCTTAACGCTATTTCCTACATAGAACAAGGTAAAGTTAAGTAGAGACAAACTCTACAAATTTTGAGACAACGCGTGTTGAGTGGCGGAACTCAAAGGGAGGAACTAAAATAATTAATTTTCCCCAAGTGCGAATCGAACCCACAATCGTCGCGGTTACAGTCAGATAAGAAGCCGCTGAGCCACGACAGCCTACATATACATATGATTTTATTAATCCCATACAGTTTGACATCACAAATTTCCTATAATCAGTTAAAATTTCCAATAAATACAAAAGCCCTCTAGTATAATTACTGGGACCATTACTTGAGACAATTAACGTCTTTCATACTTTTCCCTTAGGCGCGGTAATAAGCGCTCGCGCACCGTAGCCGCTAGCTATGCTTCTGTCTGTCATACATCGACAAGTAAGATAGAAGTGTCATTGGATGTATTTTAATTGTAGCTACTTAATATACTTAGAAAAACTAAGCTATCAGATGCTGTTATCCGCTAATGTTATAAAAACTGTGTGTTAAGTAGCGGAACTCAACGCTGCATTTTGTCAACAAGAGCGGACAGATGAAAGTCATTTCGTCTACCGATTGGCACTCTAAATAATAGTGTTTTAAATGAAACCCTAAGTCAATAAGTATAAAGTATATATATATATATATATATATATATATATATATATATATATATATATATATATATATATATATATATATATATATATATATATATATATATATATATATATATATATATATATATATATATATATATATATTCCCGCTCTAGACGACATGGTCCACCATCACACTGGAAAAAGAATTGTTTTTTGATACAATAATTAACAGTCACAGGTACCTGTATAACACTTCTAACAAAATCATATTCTCTTAGAACATTACTAGCACACATTATTTGTATAGAAAAATAATTGTAATCCCATTATATTATCACCGTGCTCCAGTTGGTGATTTGTTTTAGTAACACTGTATAATTATTTTGACGTTTCCAGTCTGATTTTCAATTGTTAGTCATTTGCTACCAGTGTTACTTACTAAAACTACTTAAATATTACTTAGTTATGGTTAAATAGTTTGTGTATATGTATGTGTGAGCTTATGTAAGCTTTTTGAAGCCTTTTGCCTTGAAATTGGTGGATTTAAATATAATAATTTATATTGAAATATCTAGACTTTTAGGTAGTAATAAAGTGCCTAAAGTTGGCTCAAATATAACTTTAAATACGAGAATGAAACAATGATCATAACTTTCCTATGTAAGGTGTGAATTTATAACTATCAGTTAGGTAATTTATATTTATTATTATAATAATTTAAAATTATAAAACTTAAAAGTAAATTAAACATTATCCATTATCGTCATAGTTCTACATAGAACAATGGATGTCCCGTTTGACATACCTTCTTACTCATATATAATAGTACCGACAATTTCTTAGGCATCTTAAACAGATCTTTGTTGGGCCTGTTATTAGAGTCCAGTCATTTGTGTGGAACGCTAGAAAAAGCATCATTAAGGAAGTTTGCTACAATAAGCTGTTTAAATATGTTGAGAAAATATTATAAATATATACCTACATACATACATACATACATACATACATGCATACATGCATACATGCATACATGCATACATGCATACATGCATACATGCATACATGCATACATGCATACATGCATACATGCATACATGCATACATGCATACATGCATACATGCATACATGCATACATGCATACATGCATACATGCATACATGCATACATGCATACATGCATACATGCATACATGCATACATGCATACATGCATACATGCATACATGCATACATGCATACATGCATACATGCATACATGCATACATGGATACATGCATACATGCATACATGCATACATGCATACATGCATACATGCATACATGCATACATGCATACATGCATACATGCATACATGCATACATGCATACATGCATACATGCATACATGCATACATGCATACATGCATACATGCATACATGCATACATGCATACATGCATACATGCATACATACATACATACATACATACATACATACATACATACATACATACATACATACAAACAAACATACATACATACATACATACATACATACATACATACATACATACATACACACATACATACATACATACATACATACATACATACATACATACATACACACATACATACATACATACATACATACATACATACATACATACATACATACATACATACATACATACATACATACATACATACATACATACATACATACATTGATTTTCATAGAATGTAGCAGTTTTGTACTGATTTTTAGGTTATTGTGATATTTGTATTATTTTGAAAATAAAATAATTATGTGAATTTCAAATATAGGTCTTACAAATTGATGATGCCCTAGTAGTATTTTGTGTAAGCAAAATAAGGCAATATAAACGCAAAATGAATAAGCGTAAGACGTGTAATTTTAATCTTTATTTTTATTACCTTCTGTTCTGTTCTATGGTAACAGAGTTTCGAGCGTGCCAGTTGTGCACAATTCACTTCGCCAATGTCACGTATGCTTATTAACTTCACGCTATATCCTGCATATGTATAGGCAGAGAAGACAGAGGAAACTTAATGTATGTGTAAAACACGTCACAAACTTTGACGGCACATAATTATTACATAATTTGAACTAGCATAATTAGAACTAAAAGCTTAAAATTGAAACTATATAAAAAAATTATCTATTTATAAATGATGACGAATAAAAAAAATATTTATTTAATATAATTTATAACTGTAAAAAATATATGATATGCTTCACTTCTCATTTTATCCCGAATAAAGCCAGAAAATACTCAAATCCAATCAAATCATGCGCTTCGTCTGCTGGTTGCAGTCACTGTCACGATGGCGTTTTAGAACGAATATATATATATATATATATATATATAAATATATATATATATATATATATATATATATATATATATATATATATATATATATATTGATATCTCTCATTATACTAGCTATACATCAAACAGCTATGTCTTTATTTTGCTGTAAACGTTTGTGTAAAAACTTAAAAAACGTCAAAAGGTCGTATGAAATTTTAAAATTACAAAACTTAATAAAGCCTTTTGTACAGATTTTTAATGATACAAAATATTAAGCTCCACTCTTCTCGCTACACTCTCTAATAACAACTTATATACGTCTCAATCAGCGCGCAATAGCAGTTTCCGATATTAAACGCAAAAATATAGTCGTAAATCAAAAAAGAGTCAAGTCGACCGCTTATTACCAAATTACAGTAAGTACACGAACAAGTTTATAATATATGAATATGTAACAATATATGTATTATACAAAAAAGCGAACCAAATTCTCTTTCTCGGAACAAAATTTTAATTAAACAACATGTTGCATTTTATCTGCGGGAGAACAATGAATGCAACAATTACAATCGACTCGTGCTTACGGGACTTGAAGGGAAAAAAGGCGAAAACCTGACCTGAATTGCTCTTTTTTTGGTGCTTATACGTATATAGCTTATGGGCAGCCTTTTCATCTGAACTAAGTTTATAGTTTATATTTAAAGATGTATTATGATTATTTTTTAAATTTTAATGAATGATTGGCTTTTATACCATCTAGTTACAAGGTACTCCATTATACAGTTTTCACCCAAATTCGAGACATTGCGTATTAACCGCACTGTGTCCTCTTTCCAGAGCTATATAGTTAACATAGCTCAATGTCCCCAGAAGTAATTCAACCATAGTGTTTACTCAATCTCAGTCAGACGTTTTCCTACTATGCCACGATAGCTTCACTGGTATTAGATGATTACAAGCTCAAATCCTATTAAACTGGGGCCGAAACAAAAGTTTGTTGCACTATTTAGCATTTAACCTCTCAAATCAAATGAAAAAATAAAATCTTGGTACATCATTAATTTCATTTACATACTGAAAATAAAACATTAACAAGGCTGTCCAAATTACACCAGCTATAGCATAATGTCCGAAAGTAGCTGAAAGCAAAACATTTCGGGGTCAATTTGATTTATATACGGTTTGATACAGTTCCACGGCTCGCGGCCGACAATGCAGAGTTGATGGAAATGGAGCTACAAAAATTGTCTTCGAAACAAGTTTTTGCACATAATGCGGTGTTTATATTAAAATTACTATAATTTTTTCATTATTTTAAGCGCAACCGATTGTTATCGTTGATCGTTAAGATGCTTATTCTGAATACTTCTCGCCTATTTTGGTACGTGAAATAAATATGTGTACCAAAACTGTCGCGTTATATAAATGGTTATGTATGGAAATATTTATAAAGTAGGTAGGTTGTAGGATGTGTGATTAATTAATATTTCTTATTCTTGATGAGTTTTTAGTTTAGATTAAAGTTTAGATTATACTAGTTTTAGCCTGCGGCTTCGTTTCATGCGTTTGCTATGAGACGTAAGTCTTTTTTTACCTTGTTTCCAGAATTTAGATATATAGTGTTTTAGTACACCCATATCATATTCAACGTACCTGCCAAACTTCAGCCTTCTTCGCTCAGTACTTTCGGTGGTGCACATTCTGTCAGTCAGTCATTAACGAAGGAAAATTATAAATATTGATGTTTCCTGGATCGCAGTCCTTTTCAAAAGTTACTATCCATCTATCATACGACCAAAGTATTTTATTAGTAATTGGATACCGAAACCAATGAACTGTTAAATAGATACTACATCTACATTAAACCAGATTTACAGCAATATATCGTAGTTATAAATATATCATAGTTAGATCATCGTGGCGCAGTTGAATAACCAATAACTGCAAACTGTCATGGCGGTTGGTTTCAACATTACTCCGCTCTGGTAGACAAAACACGGCGTTAAGTTCCGCCACTCAACATGCAATGTCTCGAATTCTGGTTGAAAGCGAAGAGCTGAGGTTTTTAGCAGTAGGTTATCTCTGCCTGCTTTGCAATATCAATCTTAATAATGTAATAGTGTATAATCTGTTTATTATTTTATAAATTATTATTTAATTCTATTTAAAAATTTCAAGTCGAATGTCAAAAGTACTCCTGAGTTAAAAATTCAAAAGATTTTTTTGAGTATGTAAGCACTTAGGTAGTGCTGGCAACACTTTAATTTTACAGCAGGAGACGGACCACCCTACGGTGATAATTTCCGGCACGAACTCTAGACTTTTCGAAATTCGAAATAATTGTTCATTTAAGATATATAAAGAAAAAGAACGCTAAAAAGAAGAAGCAGGCTTACATTATATATATCTCATTGTATTTAATTATATTGTTATTAATTTTATTTAAAAGCCTATATGTGTAAAAATATACAGTAAGTAGTAAGAAATTAAGTAAATATACCACTGCAATTTCATATAGAGATCCCTGATGTCTGGAAGTCAGCAATTAAAACGAGTTTAAAACCTCGTTCCACTGACAAATTGCGATATATAAGCACTTGAACACTGCGATTTACTTACAAACTATAATTTTTATGCTCGTAATGTGCTGTACAATAATGTATTATTTTTTTAAGTTATTTTGACGCAATCTATAACATGAGATTGAAGTTAAATACAATATATTATACGAATATAAATAATAAAATAATGAACAAGTAAATATAGAAAATGAATATGACTTAAATATAATGTAAAATATAAAATAATCGTTTATTGGGTTTTGAGCATGAACTTAATAACCCAATAAACCCAATTAACGATTTATTTTATTTTAATTTAGTATTCAAGGTGTATTTTTTACACAGATAGTAGAATTTTGAGATAACACAAGTATGAGTTTTTTTTTATTTCATCATTTATATTTTAATTTTGTAGATAATGAATTGTTAGTAATTTCAATTATTTTATATACCATAGTAAAATCAAGAACTTGCTAAACAAATTAACATGGCTACCTCAAAAAATTAGAATTTTAATTGAAAGATATTTAAGTTTTTACTATACTTATAATAAACATAATCACCGCCATTGTTTTTGCCACATAAACACACATACATACATTTATGTATATTATTGTTTATAGTAGCGCCGTTAAACCAGTTAAGTAGGGTGAATCATTTCTGCATTAAGAGACTGAACTATTATTTGTATGATAAGTGGAAATCTCTACCGACACCCTGTAGTTAAAGATGCGTTAATGCTTGAAATATTCACTTAATATATCTCAGTATCACTAATGTATGGTGAAACAGAAGCAAATGAGATGCTGCTATACTAGGAATTTGTAAATGTTATTGGTAGATTGTTTTTGGTTCTAAAATAAAAATACTTGATTTCTTCAACTGTTAATGTTTAACGAATAGGAAATTAGGTTATATTTTTTGATCCGAGTTAAATTTAAAGAAGAGTGTGTTATCTCTCTGCTATAATAGTTATTTCCATACTTAAAAGGTGTAAAAGAAAAATCTATAGATTCTAAAAAGATAAATTTAAAGAGTTTCTATTCTATATCTTCATCGTGTTTATCGTTTTGATATAACTCTACTGTACATGCAGTGGTTACCTCGGATGTTTAGAATTTGCCTTGTGTCATATCACACACATACAATATCTTTGACACGTGAAAGCTAATTTCAAAAGAAAATATAACAGAAAATTATTTCAGTTATTTTTTTTATATTATAGTTTATTTTTTTAATAATATTTAACCAATTATAAATGTTAAATAAATGCTTACACTTATATACTATTTGTCTATTGGTATATTATCATCTAGCGCTTATCTATAGGGTATACTAATATACCTATACCTACCTGTATAGAACACCGGTTTCCCAGAGAGGGTGAAAGCACGCAATTTGACATATTTCATTCAAAATGACTTTAGATTTGAACAATCGGTCACACCTCCTCATTGGCACCCAATTCGATCTATTAGGTATCAATCAAAGGTATGAAAAGCTAATACTCGATTTCCCTACCCCTGTTTGGGTAATTTTACAACGGATATTGTTTCAATTCAATAACTGATGTGTTGGTATTGCATTTTTTTTTTGTAATTTATTTTAAATGGCTTGTTGTCATTGCTATATGTTGTTGCTATATATTATTATACATTGTGACTTTTTTTATTTCAATTTGTTTATGATTTCTGTTATATTTACATTGTATTTTTTATACCTTTTGTAGTTATGACATATCCTATTACAGTACTATATCTGACTAAAAACCGCAGCGCTGAGTTCTATCACTCAACACGCAATGTCTAGAAAAGTTTAAAAAAAATATTATACATCTATGTATATATCAGAGAAAACCTAGTATTGAGATACTCCGTCCCCCGCTTTTAGCAGTGCCACACTACCCAAATACACCGAAAGCCATTGTAGAGTATCGGAACAATGTCTGACTATAAACGTAACATTTGTGCGTACGACTCTAATTAAGAAGAATTAATTACACACACTGTGTACGTTGAATTCAGCCACGTAATACGTAGTGCTCTGATTCGGGCTGTTAACGGAGAACAGAGTGTCCTAACACTAGATTTTCTCTGATTTATCTGCTTTACATAGATGCAGAATAATGTGTGAATTACCACGACGGTGTAAAATATTATATTTCACAGTAACTATCGATAAAACAGCTGTTATGTTACACTACACATTATAAGTAATTGTGGACTAAGGTCCAGTACAAGTGTAGGAGCTTAAGTAAAAAATGACTTCACTTAAGACATTTTTAGTGCCCATTTACTTAACAATAAAGCTTCCACTGCCGTCAGTGCTAGGTTTTATCTTGTGCTTCCTTTGTACTTTTACTAGAAATTTATGCGGACTGTAAGGTACTCTAAGATTGTCAATCTATTACGCAGTTAGAGTATGTGAATTTCTGCAGGACAAGAAGGACTTACCGTAAAAAGGCTTCTCTAAGAGTCTATAATGAATGATTTTATTTACTTTCTGAGGGCGGTATTATTTATTTTCTATATTTATCTTACGGCCTTCATGAGGAGCTTACGAAAATGGAGAACGGAATTTCTTATCATTATGTTCTGGCAGCGGATGGATGCGAGCTACCTAAGATCATCCCGATGATTGGCCTACATTAAGCAGTGGACGCCAATAGCCTGATAAAAAAATTCAACTCACTTTAGTATTGTTTTGTTTTTAAGTTAGAGCGCTTTGAGCATATCAGTCGGCGCGTAAATCACTTCAAATATGTCACGCGAGATGGAGAATACTCGCAGAAGACTGAAAGCTCACATCAACAACATAAAAAAAGTCTTGCTCACTAATAAATGAGGAAAATATATTAATATAAAATTAAAATAGATAACATATTGTTAACACAAGCCTATAGAGATATTAAAAAAATATATAATATGTATAATTTAACAAAAATTTATTCACGTTTGAACAAAGCATAAGAGCCGTTACCTCATCGGCACAGGCGCTATCGTCGCCTGCAGCTGATTTATCCTACCGACGTGAGCTCATCAAGACATATTATTGTTAACCTACTCGGTGTTTCGTAGAATGCTTATGTGATGTGTATGGTAATGGAGCTTTTATTCCTTGCTTGCAGCATCTCTCGCAAATGTCAGGGTGAGCAGAGAGTTAGCATAGTGCTGAGACACTCCGCTTTTCACTTTTATGTGATTTGGAGTCGTCTATTTCTTGAAAATTGGATGGAAAGTTTGATATGGAGAGGTTTTCACATCAGGTCCACTCTGTATTTTTTTTTTACCAACAAGCTACTTATTTTCTTTCAAATCAATTGAATATGTATATTTGCAACTTCGTTATAATCTCCATCATCTAACTCCAATCACCTATATCCGTTCCTTATAATATCCTTACATTTAGAAATGTAACGCTTATTACTCACATAAGCTTAATGACAAGATTTCCGCCAACGGATTTTCTTCTGTATAACGTTTACATACTTAAAACAACTTATTGAGATATTAACGGTGTTCTAGTAAAAGTTGAGTGTTTTTTTTATTTAGTAAAATTGTTAATAGTTGAAATTTTATTCTAGATTTATTTATCTATACACTTTTCTATACATAGCTGGGTAGTGGGTGGAGAGACTTCGATTCAATTTGTCCTCCGTTTTTCACTTGAATTTAAGATATTGACTGGCGAACTTAAACAAATAATCTTACCAAAAGGCAATATTCAAAGCAATATATTTCTCCTTAGCGAGAATCGAACCTACAACTATCGCGTGCGTAGTTTGCGCTACTATAACCTTTTAGCATATTTAATAAACATAATTCGATAATAATAAAAGCTGCACACAAAACTTATAGAATATAATATTATTTTTAATCATTTTTTATTTTTTTTTATTTATTCACCAGTGCTTTTTATTACAATAAAATAGTAAGTAAGTTAGTAAAGTTCTTAACTAACTTATTCTTAAACTAAATTACCTTTTAAGGTGAATACCGCATGCAACAATAGAGATAGATATGTAACTATTTATACAAATATAATCTACAAAAACAGAAAAATTATAATAATAATAAATATTAAAAAAATAATCTTTAAAAATATTTCTATATAAACATATTATAACAATAAAACTTCATAAAAGTGCAACTCTATAGCGTGTATACTGTGGAAACTTGACAATCCCATACGTTTCCGCCTCGCCGCCACAATCAGGCGTCTATGATAGAATTTCCGTGTTACAATTGACAGATGATGGAAATCTATTGGCTGATTGTTTTATGGTGTAGTGTTATGTAGTTTTCGGGATAAAGGTGGAATTATATTACTATTTTAAATAAGTAAATAAAATAAATAACTTCACGCTGAATCCCGCATAAAGCAGAGTAGACAGAACTAAAATAATGTTCACCGTTCTCGATACATTGCGTGTTGAATTGCGAAACTCAACGCCACGCTTTGTCTTGTTACCAGACCGAGAATATTTCCCCCAGTAGAAATCGAACCCACAACTTTAGTGTTTACAGTCAGTCGCAATTCTACGCCATGACAGCCTTAATTTGTTGCGAAGTTTCTATAAATACTAAGGAGAGAAAAAGCACTCAAATTTGGGCAAATAGTGGGGAATGGAATGTTTTAACACTAGCTCTTCTCTGTCTACGCTTCTATATACGGGATATAGCGTAAAACTATTTTTTTAGTTATTTCACTTATTTTATGCTTTTCGTTGATAAATTAACTCAGGCTTATTATAAGAAACACATTCGTACAACATTAATTATGGATACTTCTAAATGATTAGCTCTAGCGCACCTTGCTAGAGAAAATTGACTAAAGTTTAAATTATGTGCATAGTTATATATGTAACTACTCAGCTATATAGCTGCATTTAATTTAACCAGTTTATGTTTGGTCTAGATTTAGATTTTTTAAAGCTTATTTACTTATTTAAGGAACGTTTATTATTACTATTTTTTAAATAGAAGATATTATTTAGAGGATCGTCGTGGCGAGGAGGCACAGCATCTGCCTGTTCGCATCCGACGGTTTATGGGTTTGATTCTCATGAGAATTATTTACATTTTTTTCGATCTGGCAACAAGCCAAAGCGAGGTGTTCCTCGACTCAACACGCACTGCCCCGAAAGGCGGAAACTGGGGAACGGAGTGTTTTAACACTAGGTTCCTACGGTTTCCTCTGCCTACTCTGCCATGTGCGGGATACAGCGTGAAGCTAATTTAATTTTAATGTATAGCAGTGTTTTGTTGTCTTTCATTTGCTTTGAGTTGACAGGTATTGCATTGGATTGCACCAAAGCAAATTTAAGAATTTTAGTTATGTATGCAAGAATAATGTTGTATTGACATTTTGTTCTCCACTATCCGCCTCAAAAATCAAAATAGTACGTGTCTTAGCTTCACGTTGTATACCGCATATAGCAGGATATCTAGAGGGAACCTAATATTAAGGCGGAATTGAATGCCACACTTTGTCTTGCTTACCAGATTGAGGAAATGATTATATTTCATTCGCCTAGTGGGTATCAAACCTAAGACCACCACGAAGTCGTGGTGGTCTTGGGTTTGATACCCACTAGGCCCACGCAATTGGTCTTACTAGAGCGAAAATTTGATCATTTAACTACAATCATTAATCAGAATCGATATCGAACCCACACCCATCTCTGGACATTGCCCCAATACACCACAATGACCACAACGACATTTTAGTGTGTATCTAGCACACATGCCTATCCTATTTTGAATTATTTAGTAATAATGTAAGATCTTATTTGGTATACAATTGCCCGCATTTCGATATAACTGGTCATGCCCCAGTTCCGCTTAGTTAACTCAAGTGTCAACGTATTGCATTGATTGAGTCGTCTAATAGCATAATTGATTTTTATAAATTTATAAACACGTACCGGAGCGTATATGAAACTGAAATTTGAACATTTTAAGCTTTAATTCTGTGTTAATTGGTAATTTGTTATTTAATTAACTTTTTTTTGCCGTGTTGGTGTGGTTGGCGCGTGGCTTTCTGTACACCTTACCTACTGTACCTGTACCTTTTATAATTTTGCTTTCATAATTGGCCTAAATGAAAATCTTTAATAATATAATATTTATCATTTCCACGTTATATCATGAACAAAACAAGGAAAGCAGACAGATAATGTCAAGACACTCTGTACCCCATCTTCGGCCCAATTTCAGAGACATTGTTGAGTAATGTTGCACTTTGTCTTCATACCAGGAGTCTTCATACGAGGATACAAAATAATTTATTCTCCCCGAGTGGGAATCGAACCCACAACTGTCGTGTTTACAGTCAGACGCTGTGCCGCTGTGCCACAACGGCGACAAATATTATATATAAAATATAATTAAATCATAATAAATGGAGAATTTCAAATAAAACAAATTAACTTTTAAATCTGGTTTCATTGTGAACGTTCTTCATTAGACTAAGAAACCTGAACAGAACGTGTGTATCTTTCGATCGATAATATATCGTGAGCGCCGATAACAAGCCTAAATTATGACACCTCTTCTGTGCATCATCAGCTCAATCAACTGTTGTGGGACATATGAAGAATTTTAAAATGGCATTTAAAAAATAATTTAATTTAATAATCTCTAACCTTATCATAGTACTGTAGACCAACGTGTCAACACGAAGGTCGTAGGCTCAATTCTTACTAGAGATAATGAATTATTTCCTCGCTCTTTTAACAAGACAAAGAGCTGCGTGGAGTTCCAGAAAGTTCGAAACAGAGTGTCTTAACACTAGGTAACCTATCTTATATATTGTATTTCAATTTGTTTTTGTTTATCAGCAATTAATATAGATAGTTTTTTTTTTATTTTGATCTTAAATATTTCATTTTCAATGTAAAAAAAAATAATAATGTAATATGAAAATAGAATTATAAGTGTTGAATCACGAAGTTTACATAATATGTATATAAGCAACAAGCTTAAGACTTTTTATGCTGATATTTGAGGAAACCAAGTGAAACCGGGAGGACCAACTTGTAAATAATAATTTTCTCACACACGTATATACGAGTATGACAATAAATTAGATGCGTTTTAATTCTTTGTAGATATAAATAATAAGAAAAAAATACTTGAAACAGCTACTTAAAAAATACTTAAAGAAAACATAAATATTTGAACACAGCGGGACTTGAACCCGCGCCCCATGGATACCAAATTTTTATATGTATTTTATTTTTTAAAAAAAATATTGGTAAGTCCCTTTTATGTAGATTCTAAGCTCTGTAGCGCCGCTCGTTGTATGCAAAATGGGCATTGAAAGAATTATGCACTGTTCTCCAGTCCTGCCTCGCAAATCTGTCGCTGCGACCATCTTCTGTTAGTTATTGATAATACGTTTGTTTTAAAATATTATTGTGCAACCATATTTGTATGAAGCTTTTGTACGTGAAAGTTTACAATTGTTGGTAAAGATTTATTGTGTAGAGTCTTTTCTCTACACATGCTTTGTGTCTTGTTTATTATTTGGATAATATCTATTATTTAGATACTTCTTCAATAATAATTATAAATATATAATATTATTAAAGCTTGTAAAATATTTTCTATAACGTTTAACTTTATTTTCATTTGACATTGAATATCGCAGTAATTGTACAAAGCTTCACTAAAGGCCCTAAGTTAGATTAGTTTTTAATTGACAGGATAACTTAGATTAACGTAATGTAATGGTAGCAGTGTCGTCTGTACTGTAGGTGCCAGAAAGTGCCACGAAGGCGTACGGTCCAATTTAGGCTAAATTTCCTAATCTATATTCGAATCTATAGTCTAATTAATCTGTAATATTAAAAAAAAAACTTCCAAATTTTTAAAATACATTTTGAAAGTGAAAAGCATTAAATATTTATTTCCTCTTCCTGACCTGGTTAGACACAGTATTATATATAAATTTTTGCTTTTAATTTTTTTATCATTATTTACAGAGCTAATGAACTGAGTATACTAACTTGTGTCAAGTTAGTTGATAAGCAATGATCAGTTTTATTTGAACTTTCAACTTACAGATAAATTTATGACGCGTCATATAAAAATACCAATAGCAATCGAAATAATATATAAATACTGTGTTGCTCAACATTTAATATCGCAGACGGTAACTTTCATTGTAACAATGATGTCTCGTGTCCGTGTTTCGACTCTCTTGATTTTTGGAGTACTGCTATTTTCACTGAATTGTGCACACGGCCACTTTGACTTTCGTCACCATGGCCACCGCCGCCACCACGGCGGCTGTAACCACAACCACGATGAAGCTACGTCAATAAATGACACTATCAGCATCATCAATAACATGTACTCCGTGGCTGGGTCGTCCATTAGGAAATTCTGTGAGAAAAACTCTGAAGTAACTCCAAAAATTCTATATGGTGAAGACGCTTATATTATCAAATATGAACTACCAAATATGAAGAACTTACAAATTATCGTCAAAGCTGTCAATAGACTTATAATAACAGAAGTAAAGGAAAAAGATGATTTCAAAGGATTTCAAGATGTCAGAATTTTACCGGAAATGCTGGATTTAAAAAATAGTTTTTGGTCCATTGAACAGTCTTATCTAAAAATCATGTTGCCATACAAAGTCACTATAACAACAGAGTTCAACGCTGTGTGTCAACCTGATGACGGCGAAGTAAATATCGCAGGCAATTTAATACCTGATAATAAATTAAGATCGCTTGTATAAAAATGTAAAATAACAAAAAAGCATAAAACTATATAATATTCAATTCTATAATAAAAAATTGTTTTATTGTATAATGGAAGCAATTGTAATATTAAATCAGTGTACAGTTCAGGAATAAATGAACTTTGCGTGCAAAATTCTATGTTCTTTATTTATACTTGAAGCTACTTTATTGAGATAAGTATAATTGCTAAACAGTAAACACAAAATAATACCTTAAACAGTAAACACTATTAGTACAAATTTTACTCCAAATTCACAAAGTTTAATATTTCAAGTTTTAATTTTGTTTCATAATAAATAATTTAGCAATTCATTTTGTTGAGGCCTATATGGCGCAGTGGCAAATCGTCTGACTGTAAATGCAATGGCTGTGGATTAGATTCCCACTCGGGGTAGCAAGTAATTTTATTTCCACACCTTGGTATGGAGACAAAGTGTGATATTGAGTTCGGCAACAGTAAGTTACCGTACAATCAAACTACAATACACACTAGAATTCCACTGCCTACCCCGCTTTATACTGGAAAAGGCATGAAGCTTTATAAGACAAATTATTATAATAGTATTCATTGATACACTTTAGAAGTAAAAATGTTCTAGTAATAATCACAGTCAACGAATTCTAAATAATGTGAAGGTTCTAAGACTTTGTAATTTGTATTGTACTGATACAAATTATTTATGATCTATAATCATTTGTTCGCAGGATTTGAATTTTTATTGCAGGTAATTTTTTTTAACAGAATTTCTCAATTTCGTCATTATCTTCACTAGTTCTAATAATTGTAAATAATAAGTAATAAGTAAATAGTATATTTACAGTTTACTAGATTTATATCTCCAATATATATTTTTGTTGTAAAATGTGTATAGATAGTACTACAAGTAATTATTGTTATTTTTTTTCTACATATTTATTTTCACAAATATATGAAATGTTATGGAAGAGGAGGGCCTCCTAACACAAGCACTAGTGCTATATTAGTAGCTTACTGGGTTGATCTCATTACTTCGTATGTCGCTAAAGAATTTTGAATTTATTTATTATTAGCTGTGCTGACATCTTTATCTGCATGGGATAGTAAAGTTGAAGAATTCTGCGAAATTATGATTTATTCCGTCGCTATTAGTAAGCCATCATAGATGTCATGTAAGTTAAAACATAGCTCTTTTCTTCAATCAAGCAAACTTACCAACACATAGTAGCGAAAACTATTTATTTTAAATCGGTTAAATCATTGCCGAGATAAGCACACACAAACTGATGGACAAATATAAAAACAAACATTGTTTTGGTTTATTTTATATTGATAAATGCACCTAATAACAATTTTTGTTATATATGTTCCATGTAGAGATAACCAGGTATATACATGTATATGTATGTATGTATGCGGCTTTTAAAAATAAACATACCTTTTTGGGGTACAAAAACGCCAATTAATATTGATGTGTATACATTTTATATAATAGTATTATTGAAAGTGAATATTTTAAATGGTTTTTTTATGATAATATAAATAGTTTCGGTGTTACTCACTGAACCCGTTACCTTGGACTTAGACTATGACGTCATGACACAAACCATACACATTTCCATTCGATCACACAAACAAAACAGCAGGCAGCAGCTTGTATAAGAATAAGTTTTAAGCCATTGAACTTATTGCCTCTGAGTAACGAAACAAATTACAAAAATACAAACCCATTAACCAAATTACATATTTTAATATTAATTGAAGCTATAAAGAAGCCTAGGGCAAATCAAACTTGCTCTTGCTACGAAAATGTAAGTGTTGCAAACGTTTTATAATCCGCCGTACCGTTAGCTTAGGCGTAATATCATACAAACATAGACTTACTATAATAGCTTTATGTATCTAAAAGAACACCTGCTATCGGCAGTTAGGATGTAAACAAGTAAAGCGATTATTTATAGTGTTATATATTATTTATTCATTTGATATTACAAAAATATTAAAGTAAATTAAATGTTAAATCAAATCAATTCAAGCTATCGTGGTGTAGCAGTACAACTGCCTAGGTTGTGTGGCCAGTGGCGAAGTGTCCGTGTAAAACGATTCCTAAGGTAACCCAATGGGAACATTGGGCTACCTTAGGTAAATCTTACTAAATAAATTAATAAATGGAATATAATAATTAATAATTAACTAGCAAAAATTACACTATATATCAATTTTATTTCATGCTATACAAGCCATAAAATATTGCACAGTAAGTAAATTTAACTGATTTTTTTTTTAACTTTATCTATTAATTCTTTACTTTAACAATTCCTAATCTTTAATTGGTTTTTTTAATGTTTATAATTGATTTTTCGCCACTAGTCGCCTCTAGTAATAAGGCATAAAGTGTGGTGTTGAATTACGCCACTCAACTCTGTCTTAGCTTGTAATGCACTAGTCTGCTATATACGCTATAAAAAATTATTTAAACCATCATCTCGGAATCGTTGTGACGCAGGAGGATAGCGTCTCATTGTAAACCGTTATGGGTTCGATTCCTATTTGGGAAAGTGAATATATGATTTATTTTGCCCGGGCTAGTAAGACAAAATTTAGTTGTCGATTTCGAACTGAAACCTTCGGGGTATTTGCAGGATAAAGCTGAAATAAAATGTTGCCAGTTAAATAATATTGTGAATTCAGACTCTGTAAGTTAGTGTACTGTACTTAAAAACATATACGATTTTAAGATGTTTTAAATAAAATACTAGAGGAAGAAGATCGTTAGTTTTTCATATTTTTATAATACGTGTTAATATACGTGTATTTTGTATATGGAATATAATTGTTTTATGTAAAACTGTTAACATATATAAGAAACCACGCATTTATAACGTATAAAATATATAATTTCACATAATTTCTAATTTATTTCGCGTGTGCATACATCTTTATAAGGCTATTATTTTGGCTCATAAATAATTTTGACGATGATTTACGTGTGAGTAGTTCTAAAAATTATCTAGGCTATGTCTCGTCGAGATGAATGTTTATTTTTATGTAAAATAAAATAAATTATATTTTCCTGTTGTCTATCTATATCTATTTAACGAGAGAGGGATGAATTTAGTTCTTTTTTCAATTTCACGCATACTTAGTACTTAGGTTAGGCAGAGATAACCTAGTGACTAGACACTCCGTTTTTCCCTTCCTTCCCCCAACTGAAACATTATGTTTTTGGAAATAATCTCTATGTTCATACACTAGAGTAGATTATAATAAATGAAATTTTTGTATTACTGGCAACAAGTACATATTTATTAACATCTTGTTTTTAACATTATAACAGTGGTTCCATCACAATGTTAGCTATGCATTTCGTATCTCACAGCTATTATATGCTAGTTCACGTCTCAATCTAAAGGTTAACCGTATGTCTGTTACTGTCAGTTCGCGCCCCGCTGAGTGCGCCCGCGCATCCTTATACGTGACGTGGTCTAATTTTAAGACTTTATGGATGAAAACGGATTGTACTAAAAATGTGTTATTTTGTTGTAATTATGATCATTTCTTAATTAATATATTATTCTTTATGAGATAATATTTTTTTGTATAATTCTTACATGAGTAAATCTTTTTAAATTATACAAAAAAACATATAATGTTTGCAGTGCCTTGAATCTTAAATAAGTAAATTGATATTATATATTTTTTTCTTTTATGCATGTACTGATTGAAATAGACTATAGGTTTTTCTGGATCTGGAGGGAGGCTGTGCTGGGAACATTTTTATTTTATTTATTTACATAAGGTTCACCAGCAGTTGTTCAATAATGGTCTTATAATTAATACATGCAACAAGGTTTAGAAATAATTGTACAACTATATAAAGGTAAACACAACGTGCTATTGTTATTGTAATTGCCATACACAGTATACTTAACACTAATATCCTTGAAAAGAAAAAAAAAATCATATATAGTATTTATAGTTTTTAACATGCTAATATAAGTTATAACAATACACACAAACAGTGTTTACAGATGACTAACTAACTGTCACTTATTTCATATGTGTTAATATATAATTTCGAAATTTAATAAAAGAATCATAAAAATCATCTGCAACCATACTGTATTTATTTAAAAGCTTGCATAAACGAGGAATTGTAAGTTAGCTCCAAGTATAGTACGACGAAATGGGACAGACAGTGGTGTGATCTTGGATCGGGGGCCACAACGAGGTACTCTTAAAGTTTAAGCTACTTATGATTTTAGGACAGTCAAAATTATTTTTAAGGACTTTATGAATAAAACGCATATCGACGACATTTGTACCTATGTCATTATGATTAAATTATATTTACATAGAAAATTAGGTACATAATGGCAAATACTAATATTAATATTATTATCCATAATATTTCAATTAATGCATATTTTTAGTGTCTTCAACATTTCAACTATTTTTATTTTCTCTCAACACTTGCACCAAGCGTACATAATTTGTTCTAGTAAATTATCTTTAAAAGTTTCGCTTGTACGTTGTTTATTAAGCACTGCCACGGGTGGTTGATTTGTAATTGTGAACGTTTGTAAGAACAAACAGCATTAGACGGTGTTTAGATATCATGTTATGATACTGACAGATATGTTGGAAGAAATAAAAATAATAGATAACTAACTAAAGCTTAGCGCCTTATCTTATCTTAAATACATGTGTACAATAAAATAAAAAATGAATAACTTCATGTAATATCCTAGGACTAATAACTTAGTCTTAAGACACTCCGTTCCCCACTTTCCGTTGATTGGCAGAACTCAATGACGTGATTTTCCTTCATTCATTCATTCTCTTGAGTTGAATTAAACCCACAACAGCCGTTTAAATTCAGACACTGTACCCCTGCGCCACGACGATCTAATTAACAGTGGATTTGTTCAAAATATACATACTTTCGTCAGGATAAAATCACTGCTATATGCGTCTATACACGTCTTAAGGTAAAATATAAAAAAAAATTAAACTTTTCTTTAAAGCAATGCCTTTCACCACATCATCGTATTATGTAAAAGCCTTTGTGTACAAAGTAATAATAAAATATGAGGCCGTCAGGTCTCAGTGGGCTAAGATGATAATAAATCCGATAGTTGTTGGTTGGTAAATGGGGACTATTTAAAATATAGGAAGATAACAATCAATATGCTTAACTGGCTAAAATTAAATTTTAAATAAGAATTTGTATATAATAATACTATAATATAATATTATTTAATTACTGATCTTTTTAACCGCATTTTGAACACTGGGACGATGCCACATCAATGGCGGCACAGTTTTATTACCCCTATTTACAAAGGAAGGGGCAGTGTTCAAGATTGCGGTAGTTATAGGGGCATTAAGATTATGAGTCACACCATGAAGCTTTTCGAGCGCGTGATCGCCCTCAGGCTCCGCCGAGAGTGTACTGTCTCTGAGTGTCAATATGGATTTCAGCCAGGATCAGGCACTACGGACGCCATTTTTGCCCTCAGAATTTTGATGGAGGCACACAGGGAAAAGAGGAGAGCTCTGCATGTGGCATTCTTAGATCTGCAGAAGGCCTTTGACTGTGTGCCACGTCAGTGTATCTGGTGGGCACTGCGATCCAAAGGGATCCCTGAATCCTATGTTGCTATTATCAGAGACATGTACAACGACTCTGTTTCTACAGTTAGGACCGCTGTTGGCGATACCAAACCCTTCCCAATTACAGTAGGGGTTCACCAAGGCTCACTTTCACGCAAGGTCCACTTTTGTTTAATGTAGTGCTAGATACTGTCACGGCTCACATCCAGGACCAGCCTCCATGGCTGATGATGTATGCCGATGACATAGTACTCATTGACGAGAACCGACTGATGCTGGAGCGTAAAGTAAATGCCTGGAAGGGTGCGCTTGAGAACGGTGGTCTTAAACTGAATGTGTCAAAGACCGAGTACATGGCTTGCGGGAACCCAGACTCGAGCACCATCCACATCGGGCCTGAGCCAGCCGTTAAGTCGGAGAAGTTCAGGTACCTTGGATCCATTATGCACGAGTCCGGAGGCATCGACTACGATGTCCACGCCCGGGTTAGCGCTGCTTGGGCCAAATGGCGGGAGGTCACTGGTGTGGTCTGCGATCGCAGAATACCGCCCAAACTCAAGGGGCTGATATACAAGAGCATGATCCGACCAGTTCTTCTATACGGCAGCGAATGTTGGCCAGCATTATCTCGGCACACTGTTGTGGCGTTACTCGGGCTGACCGCATACGCAACACATTCATTCGAGGTAGTCTTGGGGTCCGTGACGTAGCGGATAAGCTCCAAGAGCGTCGTCTGAGATGGTATGGCCACGTTTTGCGCCGGCCTAAGAACTACGTCAGAAGAAAATGCCTTGATATGTCTGTCCCTGGAGTAAGACCCCCCGGACGCCCAAGGAAGCGATGGCTGGACGTCGTGACGCACGACATGAGAGCCAATGGACTAACCACTGAGGATGCTCAAGACCGTGCAAAGTGGAGTAGGCTGAGTAGGAAAGCAGACCCTGGCAATAGGCTGGGATAATGCTAAGTGGAAGAAGATTTAATTATTAATTAATAATGTTTATAATAAAAAATAATTTTATATATATAATATATATATATATATATATATATATATATATATATATATATATATATATATATATATATATATATATATATATATATATATATATATATATATATATATATATATATATATATATATATATATATAATAACAATACTATTTTACCGAATACCGGATTACTTGATTTACTTGAAATTTTACAGTATTTCTGCCCAAGAATTGAACTCACACCAAATTGTAATTTCGCATTCTAAAGACAACGTCTAATATCTAGCTAGTTTAAAAAAAGACATAATAACATCACGTTCTAACTAGAGTCATTTTAAAATATACTTACACTTAGTTGATTCCATCTCGACATCCGCCGCTATGATTGGCGCTATTTCTGTAATCATGTGCAATGGGACATATTTTCACGATATTATTGTACTAGAAGGTGTATAGGGTGACTATGATTGTATTAATTTTGGAGATAATTGTTTTTTTTATTATAAATAATTTATTATATTATATAAATAATAGTAATAATTACTGCTGGATGTATGGACAGATCCTTGTAGGATCTATGTCCAGCAGTGGACGTTGAGAAGCTGATATGAGGATGATGATACGGCTGATGAATAGTAATATTATAGCTTAAGCATGTCTGTAACTAAACATTAGCTCTCCATACAATGACGTTCATAACCAAAGAATCGAACTAAACTATTGACATTTTTAAGGTAGATCAAAGCACATTTCGGTGTCCCATTTCCCCTCTTTTAAGGAACACTATTTGACTCCATAGTGGATACATATAGTCTGAGCAAAATTTGAATTTTATTGAATAAATTAGGTCACAATGCAATGTGAGTGCTTAAAGTTAAAAGTGGTTAGAAGTGCTTGAATTTAAATTTGAAAAAAAAAAACTATAAAAAAATGTTCTTATATACGCTTTAATGGTGACCCTGAACAAAATAGAATCTAGTTTCTTTCTTATATATTATTTTATAGGATACAATAAATGACGGAGCGAGACAACGTTGATAGTATCGAAATCATTTCAGTAACTAGGCTGTACGACTGTTGATATGCGACTTGCAATATTGTAAAGAACCAAGAATTTTCCTCTCTTGCTTACATTATTTTTCTTTAGTGTTATGATAGATCCCACCCACCATACCCAATATACCCAATTTTGGGATGTATTATTAATATTATTATTATAATTTTGGTACATTTCATGTTGAGAGATGGAACTAAGCTAGGTGATGCTTACCAGAACGGAGAAGGGAAAATAATTCATTGTTTAATTATAAAACTATTGCATACAATACAGTGTGTATTGTTGGACTTGAATGCCGTCTTTATCTTACAAAATCGTTAAGCAAAAATCTTTATATGGCAATATATAATAACATATAAAATGGCTAACTGTACATGTTGAAACAATAAAATACTTAAATATTATAACAACTATCAAGAAAAAAAAACGTTAGATCGAAAGTAGAAAGTTAAGTAATCTAAATGTCAGTAAGCTTTACATATAGCATAGTCGGCATAGCGACCCCAGAGTGGCGGAACTCAATACTTTTTTTAACAGAGCAGGAAATCTAAAAGAATGTAGCATCAAACCCACAACCACCTATACCTTCAATTAATCACTATTATTATGCTTATGTATCGCCCTTTTAGTTCCTTTTAGTATGGAATAAAATTTCTTAATATACAAAAAGACATCTTGCATAAACCTCTCTACCAATAAACAGACGGCTGTACAGAAAATTGTAAAATGTGTGGGACAGAATTATTGTTAGCGGCGCATAATGGAGCGTGTGCGACTTAAAATACGGCTACACTCAATTGCAAAATATCTATAAACAATAATATATTACTCGTTTAACGCTTATTGCTAAAGCAATTTACACGAACGTTCACAATACGTAATTCCGCTAATAATTTTAAATGATTACATTTGAAACTAAACAATAAAAATGGCCCGACTATTATTAGTTTTAGTTAAGCTAAACTGTTATTAAAATGCTCTAAGCTTAATTTATTATTATAATTATGGAGAATAACTATAATTATTTCAAAGATATAATAATAATTTCACAAATATAGTAAACGTATGGTATTTAGCTGTTAGGAAATTAGTATTTTATCTACAGATACATTTGCACTAGTTTAATATCATATAATTTAAGTTTCAGTACCTACAAGTATTATAAATTAAATGACATATAAGTAGTTTTAGTTGGTAAAAATAAGAAGATTAACAAACAAACGGAACAATTATATATAAATATAAATCATAATTTTTTTTATAAAGCGTATAGTTAATTTTGTCACCAAGTGTACCAATAGCAAAAAACTGAAAGTCACGTGCGAGCATTATGCGTCCGTGTCGTCATCACCGTCTCATCACTTGTCAAACTAACGCCTGGGAAATCTCAGTGGAATTCCAATTTGACACATCTCGTTGGATATCGATGTTTGAAGGAAACGGCTGTATCGATTATGTAGTTTTAATTAAATCGAATTTTGTGTATTGTGAGGGCTGTTCGTTGTTCCATTTTCTCATTTTATTATTTATTATATATATTATAAATATTACACAAAATGTTATTTTATATGTGATTTAATATGATATTATGATTTAATATTTCAGTTTGAATAAAAATTTTGAATTTAGATCTGTAGGAACAAGCTCTTTTAAAAAATTGTCTTATATATTTTCCAATGATATAAAAGTTTCCATATTTTATTATTTTTTGAGATAATTGTACAACAATTTGCAATATATATATAATTTTAACCCACCAAAACAGTTATTTGAAATTTTCTTTACAAGTTCATTTCGAATATTTTCCTTCATAATATGGACACCAGATTTCACCAAACAAAATATATATTTATGAGGTAAACATTAACGTAGGTAGCTACGAATAGACAATGATGTATTTACTGCTAAGCTTGCATTCAGTAATCATAACCACTCGATCTTAGTCCACTTGACGCGAGATAAGGACCAGTTAAAGAAAATACCTGTTGCAGATTCCGCTGATAATGTAACTTCGTCCTAAGAACAAGTTGCGAAATGATATAACGGTGATTTATATTTAATTTGTTATAGATTTAGTTCTATATTATTATATTTTATTCAAAATTGTAAAGATATTTTGGAATTAAATCATCATTTATATTGTAAATTGGCATTTTTAATTTATAATTCGGTCTCTTTGAATGAATTAGATAAATTTATTTTGAAATTATCACAATTTATATGTTCTATTGTTCTGTATATTCTGTGCAACGCTAAGCGCGGCGTTGAGTTCCTTTAATCAAAATACTATATCTATAAAATAGGAAAATCGATTATTTTAACATTAGGCTCTCTTTACCAACTCACTTTATTGGGGACAAAACGTAAAACAAAAAATATAGTATTTTTAATCAATTCCCATTACTTTTACTATTTCTACAATTCCATACTGAAAGTTCTCTTTAAGTGCATTATTACGCGATTAACTACGTACGTTATAATTGATCACCGTCCTAATAATATTGACTTCACGAGCTTTGTACTTCGTGATATGACAAGCTTGTGAGACAGAAACTTGGATTAAATTGATAATACTTTAGAGTGTATTTCTTTTTTATTTTCTCTTAAGGGCTTAGCTCTACGTAAAGTATCTTTACATAAACATTTTTATTTTTTCTTTATTATATATGGTTTTTGTTTTATTCACTTAATTTATTTCGTTAGTGTGTGTAACGCTTTTAAAATTAGTTATTTATTATTTAGTTACAAGCAAAAGCTGTAATTTGTAAAAATCTTCTTGCAGAGATGAGCCGTGGCACACATATAAGAACTTCAAAGTAAAATGCAATCAAGTATCGCCTTTTGTATTTTTTTTGCACATCTATGACTGGAGCTCATCAAAATAAGATAACCGATTTTTTATATGCAGTCCAATAATCACTTGTAGAAAAATTGGCTTATGGTATTAATATATAGAACTAGTGTCTCTATGTGTTTACTACCAGAGTTAAATATATATATATATATATATATATATATATATATATATATATATATATATATATATATATATATATATATATATATATATATATATATATTATATATATATATATATATATATATATATATTATATATATATATATATATATATATATATATATATATATATATATATATATATGTATATATATATATATATATATATTTATAATATATTTTATTATAATAAGATTTTATTTTATCTAAATAAGCTACGTAGTTTCCAAGTTCTTTAGAAAATTTACAAGCGTCCTCTATAAAGTAACTTGAGAACTAGTGTATATTTGAGCCGTACTAGGGACGTACAAAGTATGAACGATATCGTAACTTGTAATACTTCAACTAGATGGCGCTGTGTTATTAGAAACAACTTAGTAGTCCCAGAGACTATTAATAGATGGCATGATATTGAAAAATAATTTAAATATATTTGGAAAATACTACAGAGAAATATAAACTTCATTTTCATTTTATTTAAATTTGTAAAATATTTTGTACAAGAATATTTTTCAAAAAGACATTGTAAATTAGCTTTTCTCAGGAGACAGCAGGTCTTCAGAGCCGGTGGTCGGATCTATCTGTGGTGATGCTGGTCTTCCTATAAGTCTGACCCTACTGACATTTCAATAGAAATTGATGATTCAAAAGTGCTTGTAACGGCCTAACTGAATAAAGATTATTTTGGTGTTGATTTTTTTTTGAGTTACTAAATATGGGCGGAGAAAGTAATCTAAATACATATAAATTAATTGCTTTTTGTAATAACATATAAAGATAAAGTTATTAAGAATTCATATATTTATGATTAAATAATATGCAACCTAACTTTATAAAATAATTATTAACAAAGAAAACAACTTGATTCCAGCTGCACGGTTTATTCCGTATATAGCAGGATAGGCAGAGGGAAACATGGCGTCGGTTTATAGGATAGATAGATAGATATTTTTATCTAAAAGTGATCTAGAGTATGTTTATTATTTTTAAAGTGTTAATCCACACTAAGGATAGAAAAACACTTAAGGAAAACATAAAAAATATTATTCGAGTACTGAAATTCGACATGAGTGGTATATGCGGGGGCGTCATGGCGCAACGGCACAGCGTCTGACTGTATATACGACGGTTGACGGTTCGATACCCACTAGGAGAA
Source organism: Dione juno (assembly GCA_037127375.1). Classification (NCBI taxonomy): domain Eukaryota; kingdom Metazoa; phylum Arthropoda; class Insecta; order Lepidoptera; family Nymphalidae; genus Dione; species Dione juno. Next base: position 2,893,396 of record JAXRJS010000091.1, on the reverse strand, counting down.
AATAAATTATTTTCAGTTTCCTTGCTCTGGTATCAAGGCAAACGGCGGGAAACGAGTACCGTCACTCAATACGCTATGTCTCATAAGGCGCTAACGTCTTAATATAAGAGTTCCTACCCTACTATATACGGAATACAATGTGAAGCTGAGTGAAGTTTAAAACGCTTCTTAGATACTGGTACGTAAGCTACAACACTGTACAACCTTATCGATTGTAAAAACTACTACCCACTATTGTAATATATTTTTTGTTATTGGCGAAAACTTACAGTTATGGCATTCCACACTTTTCGCCCCTTTTAATGGAAGAAATAATAAAAAATGGCAACGTCGATCCCGATCTTATTTAAATAAACCGGAAACATAAAGAAAAGAAAATTTAGTTTTATTGACCGCGATAATATCACGAGCTATTGGAAGTACCAAACAAAATTGTATTAGTGTACATTTATTGGATAAATCTTTAGGCTATATTATATTATATTAGGAGCTGTAGCCCGCAATTTAATTTACGTGAAATATAACAAATAACCCCGCTCTTCCTTATTCCTGTTAGAATTTTCGGAAATCTCTTAGTACACCCCTTCACTCCACATGTAGAGTACATGCCAAATTACAGGTCTACGTTCTGTAGCTTCGGCTCTGTGTCGTCTGTCAGTCAGTCAGTCAGTCAGTCAGTCACTCACTCAAAACCAAAAGAGTTTTATATATATTGAAATCATCAATGTTCGATGTAACTCACTGTACCTACTGAAATAATCATATCATTAGATACGAATCTATGCTAAAGTTAGTTTTAAACAAACAAGTTTTAAACTTTCAAAGTGAATATTAAATCGATAACTATTATATAGCTGCGGAAATCCGCATCACTACTTCATGACAATATCAAACAATAGGTAGGTCATATAGGCACATGTCACAGTCGACAATTACTTTAAAATAATTTTAATTTTGACATTTCTTCATTAGATTCACGTTCGAGTTATCCCACTCAAGTACCTATAAGTAACAAGGCGACAAAGCTAAGCGAATTAACGTCTCTCACACGTCACACGGCACGTGTGGAATTTCAATCTAACACACTCAAAGCGATGTACACATCTTATCACTGGACCGTGATAATACATGATCAATTGTAGAACTACGCTTGTTGCTACCTTACTAAAGAAATTATTAAGAAATGTAGGTATACGTTTTATCAGTCTCACTATGTAAGTAATAAGGTTAAACTACAAAGAAAAAGCTAGGCAGAAGCGAAGATGTTAATTTATGACTCAGTAATAATGTACGGGATTTCAAGCACGTACTTAATGATTATTATAGATTAAAATTCACTGAGTCACTGAATCACTGAGTGCTTAAAATTGATAGTAAAGAATATTATTTCTCGTCTAGCACTTAACTCCTATACCCGTACAAAAGACGCAAATAATACAAAAAAATAGTGTGTAATAAAAAATATATATTATTAAGATACGTTAGTTAAAAAAAAACAAAATGTCAACAATAATTGCATATCGAATTACATAAAACCAAGTGCAGTGCAGTGTTGCATTTAAAAAAATAAACAAGCCAGAAAACTTAGGAGGCAAAGTAATTCGAGTTTAAAAGTTATTATAGGATTTTCCTACTTCAAACACTCAAACACTGGCAACTTGAGTGCCCTAGACCTTCGAGTGGACTGGAAATGAGCAGACCACTTAGACGTTAACAAACCACTTTTAGAATATACCAAAAGATTCGCCTCCTTTCCTTTCTTTATTTATTTATTTTGATCAGTATCCATTTTTTGTGTAATGCTTATATTCTAATTTTATATAACGTTAATTAAAATAACAGATCTTGAACTTTGAAATAGATTTTAAAATATAATTTAATTAGAGTATCATGGCTCAGTGTAAATAAGATGATTGTGGGTTCGATTCCCACTTGGGGTGATTATTTTTATTAGTTCCTTATAAGGTGAAATTAAAAAATATGCCTTAAAAAGTTGTAAATTATATAAATAAAAAAAAGTATATATATATATATATATATATATATATATATATATATATATATATATATATATATATATATATATAATTAAAAATATAGCCTTAAAAGTTGTAAATTATATAAATAAAAAAAGTATATTAATATAATATATAGTAAACTTTTTTATATTTATATAATTACAACATTTTTACAGGCATATTTTATTTAATTTCACCTATAATATATATTATATATATAATATATATATATCATTATATATATATATATATATATATAATCTATATATATAATATATAGACTGTAAAAACATATTTTACAAACCATACCTATTATAAATTGGTTCAAATAATAGGCTAGAAACACAGAAAATCAATTAATATTTGACGTACGTTAAGCAATTATTCCTATTAGCAATTTTTTTTTCTTTAATACATACATGATTGTATTTTTTTTTATTTTAAATAAAACAGACACGATATATTCTGCCGGTATTTTTTTTTATCTGTACCTAAATACAACGTAATAATAATTAAAAAAAATGTGAATATATTTTATTTGTTACTAATTATATAAAAATATAAAAAAATATATTAACAATAATTTAAATAATATATTTACATTTAAAATTGTACAATACTAGCAGTATACTAAATCAAAATGCCATTTGTTCTGAAAAAAGACAAAATACAAATTAAGAATACGTAGCCATAGAGATTTTAATAACAAGAGCTATCGAAAAACGGAAAGTTTGACGTGCGCGTGTTTTTTGTCCAAAAAATAATTGAAATACAAATAAGTGAATATGTTCTCAGATGACGAAATAAAAGAAAACAGCCTCATGCGCCCCGGAGATGAGATAATAAGGTCGGCAAAATAGATACTTAGATATTTTTTTATTACAATACTATAGAAAATTTATAATTAATTTGTACATTTTCGTAATTAACACCACATTTGTTAACATTGTTTTACAAAAGGAGTCACTGTATACGAAATAAAATTTATGTGTCAAAAAATCATTTTTAATTATTGTAACACAGTTAAAGCTAACGATAGTTGGGGATTCATTTCTGGTTCGGGAACATGTGTAGTTATTCTCAGTATAGTTGGCCAGCCTGCGGCGTTGAGTTCCGCTTCTCAATATTTTTCTGAAATAAGATTAAAAATGGAAATTGGAGGTCTATCAGTAATGTTAACGCTCATTACATTGTGCAAAACATGAAAAATTATAATAATAAATTAATATATGACGGCTTAACTATCTATTCACGTTTACAATAAATCGTTAATTACAAATCACCCATTATTATACATATTTGAGCGTTCTAACGAAATAAAATATATATAGAATATAAAATGATTCTAGAAAAGTGTCATGGCGTAGCGGCTTAGCGTCTGAATGTAGCATGACCGTTATGGGTTCGATTCCCACTTGTGGAAAGGAATTGTTTAACTTACTTGCTCTAGTTAAAAGACAAAGTGCTTATGTGAAATCTACTATTCAATAGCCATTGTCTCAAAAATTGGGCCTAAAATGGGAAACTAAGTGTCTTAACACTAGGTTCCGTCTGTCTATCCTGTGATTTTTTTATTATATTTATAAAAAGATTCTTATATCCACGAGTAGGAATCTAGTCTTTAATCGTACTTCACTAATCGCCATGATCGTATCTCTGTTGTTTGTCAATTTGTTTTTTATTATTTATTATTTTTTTACAGCATTCAAGAAGTCTGTTTAATAAACAAGTATGACCGAAAATATTTCGAAAGTGAACCTCTGCTGTCTAACACAAGCCGAAATGACGTACGTAGCTATTAGCTATATATTTTTTATTCTATAATATTTCTAATATAACCGCGATTATGATTATAAACGTAGGTACATATATCAACATCTTAAAAAAAAACTCTTTAAAACTTAATATTATATATTAATATTATAAAAATAGAAGGTTTTGTGAGATTGTACGCTTTAATCTCAGGAACTTATTGCTTCGAATTCAAAAAACATTTTTAAGTTACATGGTGCCTTTATCCAAATAGGCTATATTATAACACGTTAATCGTTTCTATGTAATTCATGGTAGTTGCAATTAGTATCATAGACGACGCGAGCGAAGCATCAGGCAAAAGGTCATTCAATATAATATAATTATAAACTTTATTTTTAGACTGATTAAAATTTATTAATTTAAGTTGGAAATGCCACGATTATTCGCCTGGACAGAGGAAGATGGTAACATAGCATCACTTATATCTGAGCCAGGGTTTGGAGGCGCTGGTCAAGCTGCCTTCGAAAAAGACCTGGATGCTGCGCTTAGTAGTGATATGAAGGTTGTATGAACAACTATTATATAAAATAAAGAAGTAAATCATTCCGTTCTTTCTTTTATATGAAAATCTAGACATTGTGTGTTTTGGGGAAATGTAGTTTAACGTTGTTTTTCGCATAGCAGGGTTGGGTACAAAGGTAACCTAGTGGTAAGACACTCCGTTCCTCGCTTTCCGATTCCCGAGATTGTGCGCATGTAGTGGCGGAAGTCTAAGCCTTCAAGAATTTAAAAAATAATTATTCCCCACAATGGGGATCGAGTGCGCCCTGACATGCATGTCAAAAATATTGAATAAGTTCACTACTTTTAATGGTAAAATTATCAAAATCTTTTCAAGAAATGTCAATTTGTATAAGTGATAACTTGAAAATTGGTATCTCTCTAGAATAGATTCTTCTTCTTCTTCTCTTTAGTTATGGCGTTTTGAGCGTACCAATTGAGCGCAACTCTAGAATACATACTGATTGCTTATTTGATACTGATTTTATTATAAAAATAACCTATCACCTATTTAAAGGTACATATATCTATTTACCTAGGAATAACTGTAATTCAATAAGAAAAAAATATGTAGGTACAGAAAAAAGGGCTCCCTTTTTATAAATTTATATCATTAGGTATATCAATTTATTTAATATTATTTTTCAAATTTTTGTACAAATATATTCAAATATTCATTCCAGGAAGCTGACACATCCACTTCAACATTCGACGCAATAAAAAACCCCCTGTCGTTAGAAGATAAATCTTATAACTCGCTTGTATCGTCTACTTCGTCTTCACAGCATTCCAATTTATCAAGTTAGTATTATTGTAATTTAATTTTGAAAATTTTATTTAGCTTTACGCTTTATTTGGTTGGCAGGTACATAGTGTCAAGATACCCTGTTCGAGTAGAAATCGAACTAAACTATCAATTACGTATTGACATGTCAGTCAGTCACATCAGTCATGACGTAGGAAGAATTCCTTTGACCGTATACCAAGTTATAACCTCAGTTTCGATGGTATAAATTTAGAAATGTAAATTATTTCCGTCTAAATAGACTGTTGTATTTTATGTCTTCAATAATAGTGTTTCTGAAATAATGCCTGTCTCGTGACCGTGGTTCGCTGGTTGAACTATATTGAAAACAAAACAAAAAAGTCTTGGAATATTATTTATTAATTTTGTTAAACCAAGTCAACAGTACTTAGTACTTTAAATTTTATTTGAAGTTTTGAATTCTTAAATAAAATCTATTTTTAGATATTTCCACGAACGCTCCAAAAAATCGGAACAATCACAAGGTAGATAAAGCTGATCCTCGATCCAGATACCATTACGTCAAGTATGTCAAACGTCACGGACGGACAGTCAAGCTGTGGGAGTGTGGGATATGTAAGAAATTTTTTTAGCATAAATCTTTACAAGTTGGCCTAAATGTGTTTAAACTTTATTATATGCAAAAAATATATTAATTACTTACAAGTTTCGATGATAGACAGATTGAAATTGATATTTCTAATTGGATAACATAGGCAGAACTCCAGCCAATACAGCTAAATTATCTAACCTCATGAACTTCTAACCTCTAGCATCTCTCTACTCGTCATACATGATGATATCATATCATTATCATCATGGTCATCTCTGTGTTGACGATGACGTAGTTGGATGACGTTTGATATATAACCTATATTAACCAAATCAGATAATAAACAATTTATAAACGTGGTTTTATATACACCTACATGGACTCAAACTTACTACTATATTTCATTTTTTCCGTCTTTATTATCTTCTTCACTTTATTTTTTTTATACAAGGTGGTAGAGAGTTCCAGCACCAATACACGCTAATGCGCCACCTTCCCACCCACACCGATGAGAGGAACTTCCACTGCGACGCGTGCTCAAAGAGCTTCCGACAGCTGTCTACTCTGAGCCAACATCGCGCTATACATTCTGCTGCACGGCCTTATGCTTGTGAGGTAATTATTGTGTAAATAAAGTTTTATCATACTAATACGATTTAAGGTTTAATACAATTTATGAAGAATCCATTACATACGAGTATATTATTTATTTATTTCCTATTAATTGTTTTATTTAGGAAATTATTTTCATTTCCATGCTCTAACTAATGCAACGTTCGGCCATTCAACAGGGAATGTCCCGAAATTGGACTGAAAGTGAATCTTGACTCTAGATTCCCTATTTCTGTCTACCCAGGTATATGCAGGATACAGCGTGCAGTCCATATGTGCTTTAACCCAAGCTCTCTTGTATTGTAGTTTCTATGTTGTCTATAGTTTTAAAATAATTATATTTATAATTAAAGGCTGTCGTGGTGCAGCGGCTCTGCGTCTAACTGTAAACGCAACAGTTGTGGGTTCAAATTCTACTCAAGGAAATAGAATTAATTACATTTTCCTTACTCAGGACAGCGTTATTTTGTCGCCACTTAACACGCAATTTTTTAAAAAGACGATAGTACGTTTACTCTACCTACCCTGCTATATGCGGGACACAGCGTGAAGCTAAAAAAATTTACATAAAATAAGTTGGGTTTATTTTAATTTATAGAGTGCTTTCAATTTATATATTCTTTAATACAAACGTACTCAGGTGTGCAATAAGACGTTTAACCGCGTATCCACCCTCATCTCCCACCGCAAGACGCATTCCAATGAAAAACCCTACAAATGCCACATCTGTCCTAAGGGCTTCCATCAGAAAGGTTACACTCGTATATTAACACTGTAATTTAACAATATAATATCGTGCTATTCCATTTTAGTAAGTTACTTATAATTACGTAGGTATATCAAAAATATTGGAGTAAGGGATTTTTATTTTAATAAATTCTTTGGTTACTATACCCACTCCTTAATTTTTAACTAACTAAGCATTAAGGCTAAAATATTAAGGTACTCGTATATATACATATAATAAGGTTGGTTAATATTCGTTTAGATTTTGTTTAGTTCTATGTGATTTAACTGATTGACATTTCACATACAACTTAGTATTACGTAATTTTTTGTGTATTTTGAAGAGTAATTTTAGTCTAAAAAATAATAACTGTTTATTGTTTGCTATTTTCATTTATAGGCATAGGTCTTAAACAAAAATATTTGAAGTAAAGGTAAAATAATTGTAAATTTTCGTCTTGGATGTATTGTCTTGTTCGTCTGATTTCCGCTGCCATACTATTTGATTGAAATACTACTAAGGGGTCTAACTCACATGTCTTTCCATTGTATCTGACAACTATGGTTTTTTATAGAGCCACTCACCTCCCGCGTGGCCGGAGACTTCTCTTCTATTCTATTCTTTATGCTTTCTTTCATAGATGTAACGGTTTTTAGGACGACACATATTTTTACTTTAATAAGTAAGCTTCAAAATCGTTACCTATTTAGTAGTAATATTTAGGTTCCACAAAGTAGGTAACGTGCAATATAATTGTAGGTAATCTCCGCAACCACCTCTTCACTCATACCAACGAGCGTCCGTACCGCTGTAATATATGTTTAAAAGGATTCAATCAACAATCCAATCTCGTATGTCATAAAAATAAGGTAATTTGTTTGTATATATATATATATATATATATATATATATATATATATATATATATATATATATATATATATATATATATATATATATATATATATATATATATATATATATATAAAATAGCTTCTCGTTTTATCCCAATCATCAGGATGAGGATATGGTACCTATATGTCGCAATTTGTCTTAGAATAATTTCCATACTGATAATGAGGTGTGAATTATTTTAAATTATTTCAATATTCCTGCACTGGTAAAGAAAGTGCTGCGTTTAGTTCCGTAACTTAACATACAACATCTGTGTGAAGTGTAAAAAGTCGCACTATAAGTAAATGACTTGGGCATCGAACCCACAACAACTCCATTTATAGTCAAATTGTCTAATTCATTATACATTAAAAAAATATTTTAAAATAAAACACTTATGGACCAAATTTCTCTTAATAACATTAAAAATATTATATTCAAACGAGACGTAAAGCATGATGTTTTATGAACAGGCTCATCCAGACGAGAATTTCCTAAATACGAATATTTCTAACAAAACCAGCAACGCAATAAGACCTTTACAGCCTCCTTCTGAAACCCAAATCGATGCTTCAAGGTGATTCGCCATTTTTACTTTAAGAGTGGATTTTTTTTGTTCATTAATTAACAGGTATTTCAACTAATAAGCGTCTCACTAGTAATCACGATGGATTAATGGAATGGAAAGTAAAATCGGTAAAATATATATATATATATATATATATATATATATATATATATATATATATATATATATATATATATATATATATATATATATATATTGTATTGTATTGTATTTTAACGACATCACATTTATAATTACTGTTTTTTTTCAACGCCTTTAATTTTTATTTAGATTGAACACAAATAATATTCTATTCTCAATTACATGTATATATTACAAAAATGGCGTCCAATCATTTGCCAATGTAATATATCAAATATAGGTTTACGAGTATACAATTTAAGACATTTAAATACATTTTAAGATCCGTTTTAAGCCCTTATACCTTATACCCTTTTTCCTTATATTAGAGAATAGCTTTTTCTTTATTTCTTCAGACCACCTACAGAACAGTGTGAAGTTACATCAACAGTACCCTACATACCTCTAGAACCGCCAATGCTGTGGCCGAAACCAACCTGGGATCTATCCAAACTTGATGCCGATATTTGGAACGAAAATCCATGGGGAAGTAATGGTGTGATTGTAGACCCAATAAAGACTTATCATATGGGAGTGGCTCTGGCTACAAGGCAAACACCCTTCGCTTTGCTTAAATCTGATAACAATACACCTGTTCTTGTGAAGGTCGTGGATACTAAGCTGCCTGGTGGAAAGCAGGTATCAAAAATTGTATTTTTTAAATAGAAGAAATATATATATATATATATATATATATATATATATATATATATATATATATATATATATATATATATATATATATATATATATATATATATATATATATATATATATATATATATATATATATATATATATATATTGATGTCTATTATAGTAAAAAATATTGCACTGTAAAATTTGCAATTCTTCTACAGATGCTTGTACCAGCAACTGCGGAAGATTTGAAAATTGGTGGTAAAATAATTGTCAATAATGAAGATAATTCCACCGAAACTCAAGTAAGCAACATTTAATAATTTATTGAAAAAGATCAGTGGCTTTATCAGAAGATATTTTCTTATTATTACTATTGGATGCCACTTTATTTTAATATCTTTAAATTCTTCAGTACTTTAGTGCCCCACACATTACCACTGATTTACTCTAGAAAAGAATCAGTATTTATCATATTCATAAAACATAGAATTATAATTTTACCTTTGTATTGATATATTAAATATCAAACATAACACATAACAAAACAAAATTATTAGGTATGTTATCACGCCTTTTTGTTTGCCCATTTTTACAAATTTAGAAGTGTGGAGTTTATTTATTTATTTATTTTATTCGGATAATACAGACAACAACAGACAGAATAAACCCATCAAAATAAACCCACAACATATACATATAACAAATACAGACGACACATTACAAGGTATTATTCCACTTACAGGCGAACTCATTATGCTCCAATTATATACATTTTTTTGAGGTAGGAAATTTTAAAACTAAATAAAACTGCATAATAAAAAGAAGCATAGAAATTAAATTTTAAGATAAAAGAAATACAACAAGAACACAACAAAAACAAAAACATAGCAAATTATAACAGAAATCAAACATATTTAACACATTAATAAATGTAGTAAATATGATATGGTTTAATAATATGATCATTTTTATCATTTAATAATATAATCATTTGTATTCTAAACGAGAGAGTGTGTTAAGCCTTTGTGTATCTTAAGTTTAAAGCGTTCTACGGTATCAAAAGCTTCCGAATGCCGACGATCTTCCAGCGACAGCAATTCAAACATCTTTAATTGTGCATCATAATTTAGGGACTTAGGGAGTCTCATTCGATATTTGAGATGTATTAAAAAATCTCTGGACACTTTCAACTCTACAACAATGATTGATTTGCCGAGGTGACCATACGGGACAGCAATATTCTAGCTTACAACGCACGAGATAATTGAAGAGTGATATTATAGTTGCTAGATTTTTGAATTCCCTAGAGCACCATTGTACAAAACCTAAAGCAGATGTAGCGGACCTCACTATATTAGTTATATGATTGGAAGGTCAACCTAGAATCAACTGTAACACACAGATAGTGAATTTCACTGACCTCTGTTAAGGTGACTCCTAAAATTGTGTACGACGATTCAAATATTTATTTTTTCCTTGTCAGCTTCATATGATAACATTTATTAGGGTTAAGTTCCATTAGATTATGCTTACACCATTCCACAATAGAATTAACATCAGATTGAAGAAGATTCACATCCTGCTCAGTCTTTATTGCACGAAAGAGCTTAAGATCGTCAGATATATAATTCAGAATATTTTACTTTTTGGCATATGTCGTTGATAAAGCTATTAAAAAAAAGCGGCCCTAAATTCGATCCCTGAGGTACACCTGAAAGTCTTTGTATTTTTTAGAGATACTACCATTTAACACCACTCTCGATGTGCGATTATTTAAATAAGATTTACACCATCCTAGTAATGGATCTCGTAACACCATATGCTCTTAACTTTTCTACTAAAATATTGTGATTCACTTTATCAAATGCGATGCGATGTTCGAAAAGTCTGTATATATTGTATCAACCTGAATGTTCTGATCCATCAATTCAGCAGCTTGAATAATGTAACTGACAAGATTAGTGTTTGTCGATCTTTTGGTAAGAAGCCTAAGAAGGATAAGTATTACGAGAATATTTCGTTTCGGGATATGTTGTTCTATAATTTTACGAAGTATCTTGTAAAAAATATCGAGCATTTTTTCACGTCGTCATGGAACGACAATGCACTATACCAACAAATATTATTTAGATTTATTTAGAGATTTTAATATAGATTCATAATTAGCCTTATGAAAATTATATTGAGGTCCGCGGAATTGGGTTGTTGTCTCACATTTCGGATCATATATATATATATATATATATATATATATATATATATATATATATATATATATATATATATATATATATATATATGTATATATATATATATATTTCATATATATATATTTCATATATATATATATATATATATATATATATATATATATATATATATATATATATATATATATATATATATATATCTTTCTTTCGTATTTCCGTCAGCCACATTCCATGTCCAGTCATGTTAAAATCACCAGCAACAAGCGCATATTTACACGGTTTTGCAATCATCTTATTAGCCGAATCAATAAATGTACCAAGAGATTCCTGTGATAACGGTGGTGGAAGATAAACAGTACAGATGCGAAGAGTCTCAATTCGTTTATTTACCTTTATATATACCTCCACCCATATATCCTCCACACCAGACTCCGTTCATTGACACGTTTTGACTTGAACCTTGTTGAAACAGCAATTAATACGCCATCCCCTTTTTTTTAAAACTATGAAGATTAGAGGATTCACGGTCGCTTCTATAGACATTATACCTACCATCAAAATTCTCGCTATCAAAAACATTTCGATTAAGCCACGTCTCGGTAATAATAACAACATCAAAATCATTCAGTAAAAGCTTTTGACGCATTCTCTCAGTAAACGATCTAAGACCTCTGACATTTTGGTATAATCAAGTGAATTTTTAAATACATAGAACGAAACACATGACATGTATTTTTTAAAATTAAAGTTAACTTATGTTTTTTAAACAGTTGACACTCTTAATATGTTTGTACGCTGCATCTTCAGATTTTCTCATATACACGTTTCCCCCCTTTACCCATACAAATTTATATCCAATCTCTTTTGCTCTAAGTCTTGCTGCAGCATGTAGCGATTTGACAGTTGGAGATAAATGCTCAAGTATATAGATAGGTTTTTATCCCCTGCTATACCTAGATGAGATGTATTAAGTCTTTCAAAAGGACTTTTGCTTCTTTACTGAAGCTAATAGATGCAGCCAAGAAAGTTTATGGTCCTTACAACCCGAGTTTCTTATTTCATATAGTTACGCTGCAAATTATGGTTATTTATGAGGTGTTCTAGATTTTAGATTTTCGTAAGTCAACGAAATACGCTCATCACGCATCACATTTTACATGAGCCATTTTCTTATTTCTTGTGGTTAAGCTGATCTATCGTGCTTCTATATCAGGTGTTCTAGATCTTTGAGTTTTATATCTCAATTAAAAATGCTTCGTCTCTATCAATGAAATATCATTTCTGTTAAGGCAGTATTGCATAATTTCTTGTAGTGCATCTGGACCACTATGGTTCTACATCAGGTGAGCAATTCTTCAAATTCTTTTTAAACCTCGATCCTATCTTAACCTGACAGCTAATTAAAAAATTAAGTTATTATGTATGCATTTTATATACTTAAACTTATATTAATATGTATCAATGTCTCTATTTAAATCAGAAAATAAGTATAAAAACTCCACAAGAAGTGAACACAGCGCTACAAATTCGAGTGCCGGTGGTCGCCACGGTCGTGCCGAAGGTGAAGCCCGGCGGCGGACTGCAGCTGTCTGTTGAAGAACCACACCACGCTTATTCTTCTTTGGCTAATGGTATTTATGTATAGATACTTAATTGAGAGTTATTGTCATAAGAATTATATATTATATGCTGTTGTCAATTGTTGTTACTTATTCTTGTTGGTATTTTTGTTGTTTGCATATAAAATGAATGATCATCTCGATCTAGGTATCAATGTACAATTGGAATTTTAGCTTAACATTATTGTATACTATCTCATACCCGTATTTTAATAGCGTAGGCCGATTAAAAACCCATGGATTATGGGTAATTTTAAACAGCTCTAGCCGGAGATGTGCAGCAAAATAACGAAGATTGTTTATTATAATTAATTAAATTGTCACGATTTCACGAACAATTAATTTTATAGAACAAGAAATTAAATTACTGGCCGGTTAGACAGCGACAGCAAAAAAATATGCGTAAAACGAGCGAAAACTTTCTACGACATCAAAATCTTTTGGATAAACGCAAATTTTTTGGGGCTGGGCACCACAGTACTGGTTCTATTAAAAAAAATATTTGTATTGGATAGTTCAAGAAGGCTATATATCGCTGTGGTCAAGGTAACCTCGGGCACTTATTAATGTGTCATGTGTCGTACACGGTTCTTTATTATTTCCATATGTACACTCGAGGCTGAACTTTCACTAGGATAATAATAATACGTAATATACGTAATATAGTATTAAACATGGTATATATTTGATTTTTACATTCAGGAGGAGAAGGCAGTTCAAAAGCTTGCATGGCAACTCCGTTAACTTCAACTCTCAATGTGCAACATCTTGAGTCTCATAGTTTCGATCCAAACATGAAACCTGGTAAGAAAATAAGGAGTAAATTAATTTTAAGAACATTTTTTTTGTTTTTTTTTTCATTGATGTATATATTTTTTTCAAGTTCATGAGTCTCATATACAAAATATAAAAGGTGAGCATAGTGTGACATTCTATTCACGGCTTTTCTCCCGAGTTCAAGTTGAGTGCCGGGATTCAACGCCGTAGTTCGTCCCGTTACCAGAGTGAGGAAATGAAAATGATCCATTATGCCTAATGGGGAATTATCCATAGTAATATTATATATAAATGATATGTGACTATTTATAATAAAAAAAAATAAATAACAAATAACACTTCGACTACAATTTTACTGCCTATAAATGTGGGTACAAAACATGAGTGAAAATGATCCATTGTCATTCGTTTTAAATGACTAATTTATCAGATTTATATGGAATATATTATTGCTATAACATTGTCAATTTAAAGCTACGTTATTATGTATTATTAAATAAGTAAATAACAAAGTATTTAATTATTAATACTTCATACAGGTCGTGCTTGTACTCCTCCACTGGATCTCATCTCGCTTGACCTCTTCGAACCTATAGGATGCATACCTTTAGGTAAACATATATTTTTTTTAATTAATAGCATTGCAGCGCCCGCCTGTTAATACGAAGGTTTTGGGTTTGAAGCTCACACTATTGAATGATATTCAAGTTATTGTAACCTATTGGTCTTGTAAGACAGTGCATCGTTGAGGCTCGCCACACAACACACAATGCCCTTAAATACTGGTGGAACGTAACATGTTCTGCCGGTCCATCTGGTGTGAACACCACAGATTTATGTATGTAACTAAGCAACAAGTCGAAAACAAGAATTCCGCAAAGGTCTTTCTACGTATACCATCACATATGAACTAAAATAAAATTAAGTTAACGAAATTATAATATTACATTTCAATTAATCGGAATTTTATGTCTAGACGCAAGTTGCTGCCGAGGAATTTATAACAATTTGATCCTAAAGTTATTAATCTGCTAAAACGCATGAAATGCTTATTGAAAAATTGAACATTTGTTTTCTTTAAGGTCCACAAATAACGACAGTGGACAACATCGACCAGCCCCCGAACGATCCTGATATATTATTTATTCGGAAATTTCATGTAATCTCTATTTTTACTTAACCTCTAATAGGTTTTTTAGTGTTTTTTATATTATTTTTTTTTCTAATTAACCTGAACCCATTGAGGTAATTGTGGATATGGTTCTGGGTTAGATTTCGACTCAGGGAAAATTTTCATTTGCTCGCTCTGGTAACAAAATAAAGCGTGACGTTCAGTTCCGCCACTCAAATTGGGCATAAAGTTGGGGGTGGGGCAGAGTGTTATATCACTAGGTTCCCTCTGGCTACCTTGTTATATGCGGGGGAATAACGTGAAGCTATTTAAATTATTTTCATTTTTCGATTTGTAAAACAAAACACAATTGAATTCTTCATCGTAATTTCTTCTTATTATAAAAAAGTAAATAGATAGACTAATTTTCTAATTCTTATATTTAATTAAACATACTCGTAGTATAATAAATAATGTGTTAATTTTCAGGAAAGCATCCCTTTATCTGATTCTGATTGAAATATTTTTTTTTTACATTCACAATGGATTTTATTTTTAAGTATAACAAGTTAATAATGTATGTTTTTTTGTTTGGTATATAATAAAGTATTTTTATTTTGTCGATTTAAGATTACTGAGACTCTAAATCTCTCATTTCTTAGCCACTTGCAACACCGAGACGTAGTTTGTTACAAATTAGACTTTGGTGTTGTTAGGGCTTATATATTTTTTAAAAAATCCCAATAAACATATCTCACAAACAAACAACTATAATCTATAATTCATCTTTCAGCAAAATATATGTATCGATTTCATACTCAAATAATAAATATATTAAATAAATATTCCCCTCAACATTGACAAAAGGCAATTTCCTGCCAACTGTAAGTAATGTCATATAATGAAGAGGTTCTATTATTTAGTTTAAATATCCATTTTATATCTCATTGTGATCGCCACGTGAACGGAAATAAGCCCTCTGGGGTGACATGTTTAGGAAAATCGACAACAGATGGCGATACTTGCATAGCAATGTTATATTTCCACATGTCTAGTAAGTAACTAATATAAAAAAAAATATTCCTTGAACTATAAACTACAAATAAGCGTTTTATTAATATTTTATTCACATTGTACATAAAATATAATGCATATTTTTTTAATACTTTGTAAATTGTAGTAGTAGGTGCCTCGAGATCTTCAGTCCTATTTGTGACCAGTACTAAGTGCAAAAATATATTCAAATATAGAGATTTTAAAATATATTCTCGAATACTACAATCTTATAAAAAGTTTAATTTAAAATAAATGAAAATTGGAGAAATAAGACATAACAAAATAAAGTTACTTCACAACAGATGGCGCTGGCAATAACATTATTAATTGACTTGAAATATCTTTTTTGAACATAAAATGTAACAAAACTAATATTTAATGTATTGTTTACAGGATACAATGATATTTGTATTAAATATCATTAACATAAAATAGTTGTTTTACATTTAAAATTCTAAATTAGTGTCTTGAGGTTCATTCAAAATTTTGTCTGTACATTGAATATTTTGACGTGAAGATGATACTGGCTTTTTAAAATGTTTGTCTCTCTGTTTGTACAAGCAAATGTTCAGGTCTTCTGGACGGATGTAAAGGATTTTTTTATTGTATATTTGTTAGGTTGTATCCTGGATGGCTATAATACATTTAAAAAACTAGCATACCTGATGCAGGACCATAGTAAACAAGCTGAATTATAAGAAATAATAAAATTCAGTGATAAGCACTTTCTAATTACGTACGTAATATCTGGGACACCTGATGTAGAAGGAGATGGAAGTTATTAAGCGTAATAAGCATTAATCGTTGAAATATGAAAATCCAGGATCTGGAACATCACATTAAGTACCATTTTGTCCAGCTAAACTACATGAAATACGGAAACAACAAAATTCATTTAACGTGGTGGACATTTTCCATCGATATTTTAATGTATAATGTCAAGGACCTGGAACACCCACTGTAGTACCTAAATACATAAAAATAATCTTAAGCAATAATTATTGATCGTAAGTATAAGTTTTCGCTGCCATGTAAAAATCTAACATGTGGAATACAATCTTCATGAGATTGTATTGTATTCTCGATGAAAAAGGACAGCAGTCCGTAAGATGGGTGGCAAGGATCATAAAGTCCGTGCCAACGAAGTTAAAAACGTGCTAGTTGTTAAATATACATATATATATTTAACATAAAATATATATATATATGTATATATATATATATATATATATATATATATATATATATATATATATATATATATATATATATATATATATATATATAAATATACATATATATATTTAACATAAAATATATACAATCAGTGCTAAAAATATGACAGTCAGATAAAACCAGAGTGATTAGTCACTTATACCGCTCCGTTGTATTACCACAATTATAGTAGACTATTAAAGATAATTCATTCGTACTTTTACATATGCAATGCAATTACATCCAAGTTAAATTGTAGGATGATAGCGAAAAGAGAAAGAGGCACCCAACTTTAAACTACACATCGTTAGTTGAACACAATTCTAAATCAGTTAAATTAGAAATAATTACAGAATTCCTTGTACCATTAACCGCAAAAAATGCCTGCCATAAAATTAACAAGTAGAATGCTACAATAAAATGCGAATTACGTTCGTACAGTTTTTTACCAAAGGCCGACGCGTGGCGGTCGCGTGAACGAAAATATTAAAACTGGTGTCAGATCTGACACGCGGCCTTTCCCACCAATAAATAGTGAAATCTTCTGGCAACCCTATTTATCTAACTTGGATATAAAAAACAATCGAAACTAAACTTTATTGTGCAAAGTTTAGAGTCAATTTTCTTTAATTTAAAAGTGCTTAGGTCCATTTCTAAGCTTTTGGAGAAATATAAGCTTTATAACTACGAAATAAGGTTTAAACTAAATTATTTCCAAGCGATAGTAATATAAGGGTTGTCGTCAATGATCTAATACCGCCCCGGACGGTTATCAAATAATGCGAGCACGTGTTGATAGAATGGAGGTTTTTTATGAAATTTTTATGTCGTGCGAAATAGAAGTGGCGTCTGGTACCGACTGCCTTACAATAGCGTTGTGGGAATTGAAATGTTGAAATGAAAGGATATATAAACTATTCTAAGTAGCTTTAAGCTCTTCAAGCTATATAATTGAGAATTGATTTTGAAGCTATTCAGATGAAATAAAATAGTAATCCACACATATAACTGACAACCAACTCAAACAAACAGAAGATTTCCTTTTTATATTTATATATATATATATATATATATATATATATATATATATATATATATATATATATATATATATATATATATATATTGAGTCATTAGTATTAAAAACATTTTGAAAACCTTAATCCAGTACAAGTACAATAAAATTAACTATCAATTTCATAAACTATCATTCATAAACAAACACGCGGCCGGTCCCTCTTGAGCTCCCCCCAATAATTTTCATATTTTGATTATGATATCAATGTCGCCCATTTTTTATATCCTTTCGCTATTGTCCTATAATACACATATTAAGCCATTAAAAGTCGCGTGCCAACACAATATAATATTTCACACGTATAATGGATTCGATTCTTTGTTAGGGCAATTTATGAGAGAATTTCTTTTTTGTTTGCTTTATTTGATAACATGATAATGTAGTAATTTCCGTTTTTTTTTTCGGTTTAAGCGTTTATATGTGTTGTGCATTTTGTGATCATTTAGAATTGGTGCTAGTTCTACGGTGGTTCTCATAGTTGTACTTAAATTTTACCAGCTTCAAAATTAATATGATAAAACAAACAATTGTATAAACGGTTTAAAATATATAAGCATTTTTATTTATTTCAACAAACACCAAATTATTCTCTAAAAAACATATTTGATAATAATAACAAAAAGCTTATACATATATATAACATGTTCGGGTCGACGCAGTGGCATGGTGGCGCAGCGGTACAGCATCTCACTGTAAATTTGACGGTTGTAGATTTGATTCCCACTCGTAGGCAAGGAATTATTTCTGTTTCCTCGCGATAGCACCACTCAACACGCAATTGGAACACGGCACGTAACGTGTAGTAAAGGGAACGGAGTGTCTTAATACTTATTATATATATACAGATATATATATATATATATATATATATATATATATATATATATATATATATATATATATATATATATATATATATATATATATATATATATATATATATATATATATATATATATATATATATATATATATGTATGTATATATATATATATATATATATATATATATATATATATATATATATATATATTATATATATATATTTATATATATATACATATACAACAATCTAAAGAAATATTACCCTAACAAAAAAATCCTTCAAAATCTCAAAATCTATTACAATTACTACAAGCCATATCTGTCAAAAAACTAAATAACACTGTCATGCTTCATCACTATATGAAAATGAAAGGCCCAAGTATAAAAATATAAGGACATCGTATGTGACGAACGAAAGCGGATAATCCGAGGCGTGTGTCGGACGCGTGGCCGAATCGTTAATTATTGTCAAATATACAATTGGTACTAGTAAGGACAATAGTTAAACATTTTTCTGTATATTTATAGATTTAATAATATTGTGTGTATAGCTTATAGTGGTTTTTGCTTGTTAATATATGTTAAATTTTCATATGAAATCATTATTCGTAATTTAATATTAGGACTGTATTCGTCCCCGGGGTGAAATAGAAAATCCTAAGAGCTGTACACGACTGTGAAGAGGTGTACTGTACTTTCAGTCTACTGTAACCGCTGATAATGGACTATATAGCACAAAAATAATATTCAAATCGGAACCAGTAGTTCCTGAGATTAGCGCGCTAACCCAAACATGCTCTTTGGCTTTATTTAGTAAAATAAATACATAATAATACAAAAATTAAAATAAAGTAATACATATATTTAAAGCTTTTATGTTTTGAAGAAATTGTCTTGGGCTCTTAAAAGCAAGTGAAGAATAAATATATAAGCAATATATACACGCAACAATTCTAAATTGTATAAAAAATATACATCACAAAATTATGATGCAATAATTATTGTCTTACTTTGTATATTTAGTGCAATAAAGTCAGTCAGTCAGTGTCAAGAAACTTCGTTCTCCGCTTTTCACATTCGATTCACATTCGACGCTTTTACCTTGACTCAACCTTGCCAAAGTGAGAAATTAAAAACTCAACCATCCCACTGAATCCCACACAATGAAAAAATAATAGAAAAAAATCACTATTTTAATATTATAAAATTTTGAAATGTAATAGTGCAAACGTTAAAGCTTTTAATAAAGCATTTGTAAATTAAACATTCAAATTAGCCTCTATCACTTGCATTTTCATACGATAATGTTATTCAATTGTGCGAGTTTGTCGCGTCATATCTAACACTAATAATGTTAATACATTAATAATTTTAATATCAATGCTTATAAAATATAATAGGTTTTGCACCGTCGTAGCGCAGTGGATCAGCCTACGACTGTAAACGCGATAGCTGGTTCAATCTCCATTCGATCGAATTAATTACTGTGATTTGCTAGCTCTGGTAGACGAAACGCATTATTAAATTCCACTAATCCGGTGGAAAGTGATTTTTTTTTCTAATATTTAGTAACAACAACAACTAAGTACATGAAACATAGTAATAATATAGGAATAATTTCAAGCTTCTCGCTTGCTGTTCTCTATGTACAATTTAAAAAGAATACTCTTTCGACAATAATATATAAAAATGCATATTTATATACGATATTCTTGATTTAAAAGTCCACTGTTATACATATTATCAAAATCAACTAGTACTATTGTAAGTATTTGACATATAACCTGCGATAATTCCGACTCTAATACTAATTTATTTAGAAACAAAGTAATTTTTAAATCTTTTAAGTTTTTGTATTTATATATTCATTCTAATTTATTAACACACACTCCTTGCAATAAAATATCATTTTTTGTGTTATTTACAATAATAATTATTTATTAAGCAAATATGTAGAACAGGCTAGTTTAGTGCTAAAACGCATTTTACCCAGTTAACGTAATCATATGAAAAATATATGTATAGATGTTAAAAATAATGCTTATATATACATAGATATACATAATAAAATTTACAAACATATTCAGTACAGCCGGTACCAATCGCCAGAACTACTTCCATACCAATTCATTATTTCAAACAAAAATAAAACGAAAATGCAAGCTTAAAAAATCAATTGCAGAGGGAGGATTGTGCCGCCATATACCACGCATGGGCGGAGAGGCAAATTGTTCGCTAACCTGATTACAACTAGTGCACGTTGTCTTTACCCCCGCCCCTTGACTTACTACCTACCTACGACTATATTTATTATAAACAAGTTATATCCCGCGACTTTGCTTGCATGGATCGTAAAATGTGAAAACTTGTCTCGTCCCGTTCCAGTTTGATTATTGTCTTAGAACTTTCTACCTATATGCCAGATTTTAGTTTTCTATCCTCAGTACTTTCGTGTGTGCGTTGTCTGTAAATCACTTATATTATGTATAAATATTAATATGAAGCCATCGTAGCCTATGTACTACCAGGCACCAAGGTCCAATTATTAAGGCGATTAAAAGTTCGATTCCCGTTTGGAGGAATTCAATTCTACCGAATCATAAAAAACATTACATATTAAATCATATTATTTCATAGAAAAGTATATTTCAATAGATTGGTACTTGTGTGTACAAATTTATTATAATGCCACATTCACAGTAGGGATGCGATTTTAGTAATTTAATTTCGTTGTTGGAAATAGAATAGGATTCTCTTTGAGTGAACAATATAAATTGATATATAGCAATGAAAATTGAAATGAACGTACTATTAAGTTGTTCATATTGTTTATTTATTAGAATTTTGATTACATCGTGATCAGTAGAGTGCACTTTGGAAGCAATGGTTGCTGGTTCGATACTACTTGGGGGGATGATGATGTATTAGATTCATTTCTCCGCTTTATCCACTGAATAGTGCACATAGTAACTGAAAATTGGACGAAAAGTGGAAAAGTAAGTTTTTTAATATTAACTTGACTTACTAATACTTCTTACTAAAAGGAGGAGATGCTTTAAGCTAAAAGCAATTTAAATAAATTATTCAGTGGAGAATAAGGTAAAATTTGTATCAGTCTCTGTAAATATTGAGTCCGTCGTGTTCCAACTCGAGTATATGGACTTTTTTATTTCCTTGCTCTAGTAACAATAAAATTGGATAAAATTAAAAAAAAAACGTACATATTGTAAAAAAAATAATGCTATATATTCCATTTTAACACTCAATCTACTAGAGAAATATAGCCATAATAAACAAATAGGCATAAATAAAACAAAGATAATGATGTAACGGAGTCACTTTTAATACACGAAGCACCCCAAAGTAATAAAGATCGGGTGGTCTTTATGCAATAACTGCTAATTTGATTTTTATTTTGATCTCATTTGTACTACTGTACCCTTGATTGTCCCCGAGGGTAGGTTAGCGGTGTTATTATATTTGTATAGCTGAGGTCTCAGACCTTGTTTATTAATTCATAACTACTTATATATGTTGATATATAAGTATTTTTTTAAAAAGATGATGATGATTTCTTTGATGATGATTTTTCATGTTTTCTGTATTTTTTTTATTATATTGTACTAGGTACTAGGTAATCGGTTCATTTACCTACCATTTGGGATTGTGAATAATGTAAATGACTACATAAAAAAAATCCCTCTGCATAAAAAAAGTCTGAGGCCTTAACTTTAGTGAACCGGTGGTAATGTTTTTGACGTTCAAAAAATGAATCATGTATTCTTACTTTGAATGAAATTTTTGAATTTTAACTTGCGTATTTGAGGCTATTATGGCGCAGTGGGACAGCTGTAAGCGTAATGGTTGCGACTTTGAATCTCCATTTAGGGGAATTGACACTAGGTTCTTCTGCTGGATATAGCTGCGTGAAATTAGTTATATTTATAATAAAATATACATGCTTATAATATAATTTAACGGGAATCTGGAGATAAAACTGAAATATGGCTGACGGAACCCAGGATAGGCGGGTTCGTGTGTAAAATATCTCTCATCTTATCAAGTTCGTGTGTAAAATCTTTTAAATTTGTAAAGTATAAATTATTTATTATGAACTATAATAATATATGTATATTTGTATAATAGGTGAACCCAAAATCACAATTAACACCAATAGTGTGATATATACGCCGAAAGCCTAGACAAATTAATAACAAATATTCATCTATATTTTTACTCTATATAATTGTCTCTACATTCAAATTCACGTACACAATACTAATAAGCGTATTAAAAAGCAAACTCCAAAAACGTACATCGTTGAATCTTTCAAAACAGAAGCCTTTGTGTCACAAAAACACTCAAGCACTCGTCGACTGATATATGTAATTATTTTATTTAATATTGTAAACAATTTCCTTCCTTATTACATTATGCTAAAGGTGAAATTTGATTGAAATGTATGACATGCTACGTAGAAAATGAATTGTAACATATGTAAATAATGACTAATTTAATATATATAGTTCAAAGGGCACTTAGTTTAAAGCTTTGTTAAGAATTTTTCTTTCATAAATAAATGTTTAATTTTGTATACTAAGGCTAGGCTAGGCTTTTGCATGCGACTTAGAGTAGTGTATGAGACACGAGACTTCCTGTAGGTACTTCGAAGTGACTATCCAATAGAAAAATACTTTTTCAATTTGATCCTGTAGTTCCTGAGATAAGCGCGTCCAGCCAAACATACTTCAGCTGTATAATATATTAATATATAAGTACATTGCTCATTGGTCAATCTTATAAAATATCGATTAAGGTTTCTAATATATTAATCGATATTAATTTTGTAAATTCATTTAAAATATAGCCGTATCTACAAGTATCAAAGTTATACATCTACATCTAAACAATGTACAAATTTTAAAAAAATATCTGGAAGCGATAGCAAGTATATATACAGTAGCAACCAGACACACTATTGATATTTTGTCTTACAAATCCACAAGGTGGAGTCAAATTCGTGAATCAGTTTACCTTCCCCGTCGCAGAGAGCAAATACTAAGGTAAAATAAAGATTGTCAAAGATCAAAAGTGATAAGGCAGACAGTATCTTACAGTTTATAATTATAAAATGTTATTTCACTTTAAAATAAGTAAAATATATAGAAAATGAGTTTATATTTTCCGTCTGTGTGCTTGTCTTTTTGAACATATAGTTCTTAGGAACTACATACTGGAAAAATTTAATATTTTTTTTCATTATAGGATATGATTGATTTTGAAAACTGCTGAACCTAATGTAAAACCATAATATCTCAACTAAACTATATGAAATGAAAATTCCTAGCATAGCATTGCAATTTTTACATACTTCTCAAAATATCATAAACTTCACTTAAACGGAATTACGGGCAAGGCAACTAGTTCATTTATAAATCAGTAACTACAACGTAACGGTAAATAAGTTATTAAATATTCTATTTCTGACAATATCACCAGAATTAACATATTATGCAAATTTATTTCTTTGCTTTGTTTATTTTTTTAGCTTTATTATTGATACATAATCTTTATTACGGTATCCTAAAATAGATACTTAAATACAGTTACTTACTAGATACTTACTTACTTACTAGATACTAAATACTTACTTTCATTTAAAATATCTAATATTATTTCAAGACTCTTTTATATTAGTCTTTGGCTTGTCAGCAGAGGACGCGAATAAATTCAAGCCTAGGTTTAGTAAATTTGCCAGTCTAAGTTCACTGGGTTCTTGGGAAAGGCTATGCAAATCTCATTTTACTGCACACTGATTTCCCAACTGTTTTTACTGAGAATTTACAAACACGATTAAGGAATTAAAAAGTTAAAACTATAATATATCATAATTTTAGGTTTTTTATTACGCATACAGAATGTTATTTATTATATTCTAATATTATATTTTTTTTGTATACAAATAATTTTATAATAACTTTTTTATGTTCGCGCTGTATCCCGCTCATAGAAGGTAGAGGGAACCGTTGGCTCATGGAACCCAGTGTTAAGACACTCCGTACCCCGCTTTCCGCCTTTCGAGGCATTGCGTGTTGAGTGGCGTTGAGTTTTATAGCAGGGTAAATAGAGAAACTAGACTAGACATATTCGATCTGTCCGACAATTTTCACGATTTTGTATGTTGAGTGGTAGAAGTCATTGCTGCGCTAAAGGTACTAAAATAATTTATATACCTATAATAATTGCTCCACTAAATAACAATGCTAGTAACAATTACCTTAGACAATCTATACAAATAAATTAAATCTAAATCCTTTGTTTTCATTCAATTCAATTAACTAAATATTAATTTAGAAATAAATTGCCTATACAGGTACGCTTACTCCAATTTGATTTCCAAACAACACTTGCCAATAAATGCAAAAATAAAAAAAGTCCCGCAGCATTTTGACTGCATTAATGCGAAATGTCGTTTCAGTAGAGTTTGTTCGTGGCAGGTCGTGTTTGAACAAAAGGGTTTTACGAAAATACGCCTCCGTCCGACAGATGTCTCGTTCAACGTGACATCCGTGATTGGATTACGCGATTTGAATCAAGATCAACTTCGATTTGCTTTTTTTTATTTAATTTACATTTAAATTTCTCATATTTGGCTGTTTTTCATGATGGACGCTGTCAATAACAGTGCCGGGAGTGTGGTGTAAAAATTACTTAAATCTTAAACAAGATTAAAATAATCATTAATGGAAGAGTATTTTTACTGATTGAGAGAAATTTTTACTGTTTTAAATGATCAGCTTCACCATCACCAGTGAGTGATCTTTCCATGTCCAAATTAGTGAACAACGATTTTCTTCTCGCATACTTAAAGCAGGGTAGGTAGTGTCAATACACTCCATCCTTCGTTCTCCGCCTTAATCTCATTATATACCGACATTTTTTGTTGCTTTATCTACCGGAGCGGAACCTATAACTACATGTTTGAAGTCATACCCTGCCGCATCAGGAAACGACGGTCGCTTATGTTACTAAACATTTTATCTGCACACAATAAAGTATTTACTGAGGACCGTCGTGACACGTAGGCGACAACGTCTGCCTGTAAACGCGACGGTTTGTGGGTTCGACTCCCGCTCGGGGAGAATGAATTATTTTCATTTTCCTCACTCTGGCAACAAGACAAAGCGCGGTTGAGTTCCGCCACTCAACACGGAATGTCTCGAAAGGTGGAAAGTGGGGAACGAAGTGTCTTAACACTAGGTTCCTTCAGCCTACAGTTCCCTCAGCCTACCATGCTATGTGCAGGATACAGCGTGAAGATTTATAAAAAAAGGTATTTTTAACATTTCATCTTAACTGTTTTATGTGGTAGCTAAATATCAAATCATTTTCTATATTAACACACTGAGTATTAGGGAACAGTACTAAACAATATAAAAAAAAACTAAACAATATATCAATGAAACGTGTTCTATATATGCAAAATTTAGATATATATTGATATAGAATTAGCTATACAAATTTAAAACTATGTAAAATGACATATAGCGAAACATAATTGCATGACAATTGACGACGAACTTTAAATAACCGCAGAAATATTACTTCCACTAGATATTTAAATACGAAATTGCGTCAAAACGACACGAACAATAGAAAAGTGTCACCATGGAGGGAGGGAGGGTACACCGGTGTGGCCTATTCACTAAAATTAAAAACGAAATTCGCATTCGTATCCGCGTCCGTATTCGCATTGGATTCGTATTCCGCACGAGTGGTCGCCCGAAATGGAAACTTAACAACCGCGGTAAATAACCACAAATCACCGCTTCCTAACACCCGGGGCGAGATTTAAATTTCACGTGAATATATTTTGTTGTAACCGTTGCATTGTTCGATGGGTGTCGTTTAAGCTTCGTTTCGAGGCATTGTTATAAAAAAATTTGAATTTCGACAACATTGTATAAAATATATTATGTTTGTGTCTGGTAGATAATTTTTTTCTAATTTTTTTTATTTAGTTACAAATTAGCTTCACTGGTATTATTATAACTATATTACTTAGTATAGATCGTGTTTTTATAAAGAAAGCATTTTTTAAGATCTAAGCAGTAGTTGATAATAAGTGATTAGGGTGCAATCTGGGGACATAACTTCGCCAGATTTCGTCGATTTATTTTACAATCAAAATAAATTAATATTTTGATTATAATTAAGTATAAGTGGTGTTTAAAATTCTTATTTATCTTTAAGCCATCAAAAATCTAGCCAAAAGACTACTTAGTGACCAAATACCATTTAAAAAAAATCATAATAATTTTAACCTGTCCCGTTATGACAATGGAAACAGATCTTATATACTCATCAAATTCAACATACGACCGTAACGTGTATTACGGTACACCGAATCAAAAAGACAGGGGACTGAGCAATGACGTATTATTATTTTTAAATTCATACACCGTTTTACGTCCAGAGAAAGGTTTTTATTCCTTCGTGAAGTTGAAATTTTGACTCTTTGCCCTCAAAATATGGTATATTTTAGACATTTTCGTCGTTTTGACGAATATCGTCATTTTAGCACTTGTGCGAACACGCGGTCGGTGCATATCGAATTATTTATATACATAAAATAGTTTTTAGAATTTGAATAGCTTCGTATATTTCGTAATCCGTAACGAATGTTTTGTTATTGGTTGAATAGGCTTTAACTTGTCAAGGAGCTGTGGCTAATTTGTGATTTTAATGATGTATGGATATTCTGTGGAGGTCACGGTTTGTTAGGGGCTGAAGACTATAACTGCTTATGTCATTGATTATTGTATAATAAACTGTGATCGATGAAATTACCGATAAGTTATATAAACATTTTATTTGATGTTGATATATGTACGTACATCTGTACTGTACGTAGCGATATATAACCTATTTCTATTTTATCGAACGCCTATACTTACGTTATCTATTTTTATCTAGAAGCAAGACATCATATTTATATTATTATTATTATTATATTTATCCACACTAAGGATAGAAAAATATTTTAGAACGTCAGCTTAGTGGTTAAAGCTTTTGGACGACTTTACATATTGGAATGTTTAAAATAAAATTATATATTGCCTAAATATACAATAGGTAACGATTACAACATAAAGTGTAGTTTATTGTTTTACGAACATAATAAATAATCGTATAACAGTATTGTAATATTCTTATTGATTTTGTGATAAATTAATATATTTGTTGTTGTTTGTTATATAGTAACTTAAAGGATTCCAAAAGATGAGCAAGCTTATGCAATGCTAAGCTTTATGTACAAATTTAAATATTTGCTTGGTTTTCGTGCTTTCACTTGGAAATTGTAACATCTAAAGCACGTCGTTGAGTTGGAAACTTGGAAAATACGAGAGATATAGGTGAAGCTAAAAAGGTTTTCTATTATAAACAAACGATATCAAAGACTTTATTAATCCATTTTCATGTAAATATCCAGCTATTATACCTAACCGAGCCCCCTGCAGCGTTAGTGCTATTTCTCAAAGGACGTGACATCGTAATGGGTCCTGCCTTCCGACGCCTGCCGCTTCCGCCGTATAATGTGGACTGCATCCGTATGCAATTTACTATCTATTTGGAAAATATTGCGGTTAATGACTGTTTAGTTGACTGTTTTCATTAATAGTTAAATAAGTCACATATGTGATTTAGTTCATTGTTTTTTAATAAAGTTTTATGTATTATTAGGCTATTATTATTAGTATATATATTTAGGCTATATTAAATAAAACTTGTTTAGTCCACGCCAAATTACAAATTACATTTAACAGAAAATTGAAAAAAACTAAAGTATGAGAAAGGGTGGCCTAATCACTAAGTGATCTCTTAAAGGCAACCTAATCAAAAGCATCTATTGCTAAGTGCGGCGATATTTATGAACAAGTATATACAAAGTTTAGGCAATGTGTTATATTTTAATAAAATTAGGAGTCGTATAGTTTTTTTATAATGTTAGAGGAGGAAATAACTATTGAATTCTTGAGGAAACACTAGAAATACACTACTACTACTACTGCTACTACTCTGCAGAAGCTATTATGGCGTAGTGGGACAGTGTCTAGTTGTGAGTTTAATTTCCAGTCGGGGGAATTAATAAGACTCATTTCCCTATACTGACAAGACTAAGCCCGGCGTTGAATTCCGCCACTTAACTTAAATTTGAGTAGAATGCATAATTTCTTCTCTACCTATTTCTGTACGTACAATATAGCATATATGACAAAACCATTTCACATTTATATGTCATCAATGCATTTGTGGTTTCTCCTTGCATTCTAATAGCAATTTATTTACTTTTAACCACGGCTTTGGAAGGTGAGAGGAGTAGTCCGCGCCCACCCCAGGATCGTCTTGTGCCCACCCCAGAAATTCTATAATTAAGTAATTATATAATTATATAAGTAAGTAAGTAAGTATAAGTATCTTAACATTAAACAAGTTTAATAAGTTTTAATAAGAACTGTTGTATATAACGTGTAGATTTACCTTTTTTTTAGAAATCAGTGTTAAGTAAGTAAGTAAGTAGGTAGTGTAAGTTAGTCAGTTAAAAACTTTGAACCTCATGAATATGTCTGCCTTTTTTTTAGCAATCAACGTTTTTAATAATACGTATATTCCCAACCAGGAAACCACACTTAACGACTAATTAAAGCTCATATCTGTACCATCTGCAACAATCTCTTTAATAAACTTATTTACAGTAACCTTACACTATTTGCTCTATTGCATAAATATAACAATGTACGCTATAATGGGATGAACTTGTCAGTGCTGAGCTTAGTCTGTAGTTCATTAGGCAACAGTTTAAGATGTTAAATAAACATAGGTATATTATTGAATAACTGGATGTGTGGTCATATTTGTTGAATAAATCATATAATCATATCATATGTACTCACACATATTGTAGTAAATGTGTATGGAAAATAAGCTAAATTGACGATTATTTGAACTTGAGGACCGTTGTGGCGCAGAGGCACAGCGTCTGCCAGTAAACGCGACGGTCTGTAGGTTCGATTCCCATTCGGGGAGAACGAATAATATTCATTATCTTCGATCTGGTAACAGGGCAAAGTGCGGCGTTGAGTTCCGCCACTCAACACGCAATACCTCAAAAGGCGGAAAGAGGGGAGCGGAGTGTCTTCAATAATTAGCTTGATGTTACATAGATAATCCCTTCCTTGTTATTTATTATTATCAAACACAATATTTTCTTTCAATTTCCTTAGATAAGTGTGGTGAACCATACATATTCTTTACAATTTTGGTGAAGATATATTTTAAGGTGAAAAGTGAAAATGAAGAATTATGAAGTTAGATCTAGGCGAAGTATTTATTAGGTAAGCAAATACCAGGTAATCTTCTCTGAGGTAAGATTAAAATACATAATATTTCTAAATCTATTACCTAAGATCAATTAATAAAAAGCAAAGAAATTAAATTCCATTCTTCAATTTACAACTATATTATACGTTGCATAATACCATCCAAACAACCCTACTAGATTAAGAACGCTAATCAGCGAGGGTGCAAAATACACGACCCTCTGAACGAGGCACAAGTGCTAAAAACACAATAAGACGGACTATACGAAATGTACTCTTTACAAAATAATTATTAACCTAATATATACCTTATTGTCATAACAATAAACTATAGTAAACTATATGTTTTAGGAAAAAACTAATTTGGCATTTCGTCATAATTCGTAACGCCTTCAAAGTGTCATATATAATAACTCATGACTAATATAAATACATATTTTCAATTGCGCCATTATTGTGATATGAAAGGGTGTTGTAACATTTATACCGTTTTGATAGTAATGAATACTGAAGGGTACTTTTGTTAACAATGGTTTTGAAAGTTTAAATGAAAGCTTATGACTATAGACTTACATTATGGTAAATATTTTGTTTATATGGTAAATATTTAAATGTACTCAAAATGATTTTTTTTTATATTTTATTTACTATTATATATTATACATCTATTTTTCACGTTTTATCGTAGGTTACTTCGTTCTTCGCTTTCAGATACTGCAAAACTCAGCCCTGTATTTTGTCTACTAGAAACGAGGAACCCCACTACGCCAAGTCCTCATAGACGTATAAGCAAGCTCCGCTATTCAAATGTATGACGACGTACGAGCCACAGGACGTTGAGATATAAATTTCATCACACATAGCCTCGATAATTAGCAAAATTAGCAAATATTGAGGAACTGAGACACTCTGTTCCTCAATATTTGCTAATGATGACTTAACACTTGATTCACTCTGTTTATCTTGCTATATGCGGGATACAGCGTGAAGATGAAGAAAAAAAGAAAAAAATTATATACTACTACAGAATTAGATTGCATGACCAAGAATCGATTCCAATCTACTTTTATTATATTATATTGTCTAACTATTTTTATGAAATAAAAAAATAAGCACAATGTTGAGATTTTTTTATTTATGTTCAAGAAACAAAAGAAAGGCTCACGCAGAGATTACAATTAAACATAATATACATTATGTTTAAATTAAAAGCAGCCTTACATCGAGTCACAGTCGTGTATTTTTACAAGCTTCATAAATATGCGAATCATGTATTTTAACATAAAATTTAGCCATATATTAAATTCTTAGTAGTCGAGATGTCTAGGCTATTTGAATGACAATACAAGGGTTCGGCTTAGAGTGTCTGTCTGTACGTAAGTTGGAAACTTCGGGAGGGTGGAATGTGGCATCAAGTATTTTGGGACTTTTCAAATGGGATCATTTGGGGAAAGAAGTAAAATTTTAAAATACGATTTTATTGATGAATTATATATATGTAAATAAAATTAGCATACAAGCTTTTCACGTAATAAACCGAAAATGTTTTTTTTTTATTTGTATATTTTTTTTATTCCGACAAAATGTAGTTTAATATGTGTTCTTTAAAGCTGCATTAAAAAAGTATAATTACGGATTCTATTTAAAATATATTGGCATATATATACAATTATACATAATATATTGGCAGAAATTTTTGTATAATTTCTCATTTGGCGCAAATAAATTCCGAATAATAGTCAACAAAAATCTATTACAGTGATTTACGAGTATGTTAGAACTTTAAAATGCAATACGTGCGTGTATCAGATCGGTCGTTAGTGCGGGTTCGTTTCCGGCACGTGGCCAGTTTAAAATATTCTACGGGATTATAGTCGAGGGTAGCATATTATTTGAAAAATAAAACGACGATAAAGATTTTGGTATTGGTATATTATTTTCAGTTTTACGCGATTTTTCACTTGTAGAACCTAGCGCGCCACCAAGCTTACACTTTGTTTTTCATTTATATTTCAAATATTGAATATAATCATTCCTCTGTAAACACGACGGTTGTAGGTTCAATTCCCACTTGAGGGAAATGAATTATTTCATTTTTCTCGCTCTGGTTGTTACCAGACAGCGCGGTGTTGAGTTCCGCCACTTAACACGTAATATCTCAGTATTGGGTGAATAGTGGAAAACGGAGTGTCTTAGCACTAGGTTCCCTCTGTTTATTCTGCTGTATGCGGGAAATAGCACGAAACTGCACGCTATATATATATATATATATATATATATATATATATATATATATATATATATATATATATATATATATATATATATATATATATATATATATTCCTTGAGTGAAATCACTAGTAGTAGTTAAGAGTTCGTTTCCGGCACGTGGCCAGATAAAAATATCCATAAGAGATTACAGTCAAGGGCAGCATAATTTGAAAACTAAAAAGACAATAAGTATGTTATTATATTTTGTGTTTAAATATAAATGTATGAGTTGGAGTCATTATTTAAAATATTTTGTTTTTATTAAGAAAATATCAAGTGAAATGTAAGGCATTTTTGCATATTAAAGAAGTAATGTAATGAGCATTAAATTTGCATATTACAAAAGTGTGTTATTATTCAACTTCTAGTTTTTCTAGAACAGCTGGTTAGTAGGCAGAGAAACCTTCACTTCACTTCGTTCCTCGGATAGACTCCTTGGAGTTTGTATTAAAAATTATCTTAATAGTAGTTTTTTTTATTTTTAAATTACAACACTACAGAGAATCATTTTATTTTCTTATCATCAATATTATATTATATTATAGTACTGTTAATTAATACTGAAACTTTTAACTTTCTTTTTTTTGTCAATTGACACTTAGAACTAGGGCTATAACTAAGCGAGTTGTTCATAAAAGTATACTGCATACTGTTTCACTATAAATTTATACTTAATTAATTACATATACCTAGAAGGTACTTATGTTAGGAATATACATCAATATTTCACTCATTTATTTATCTTAATCTACAATTGTTACAGATATATACATTCAAATTCTAAAAGAAGACCACTATGGACAGAAGATATAAGAGATAGCAGATAAGAGATTTGTTTGGGTCTCTCAAGACCACCTTTGACTTATATTCTATGATGCTTTTTGTCGATGCCCCTGTCGCGTTCCGTATAAGCTTTTTGACTGTCATTTTTGCCCTCGCTGTAGTACGTGAAACTGTCGGTATGTCGAAATATTGCTACGACCGCATGCGAAACGTTGTCATGCAGCTGCAGCTAAAATGACTTGCTGTTTACCACAACAACGGTCGCGATGGTCAGACTCTGATCTTTGTCAATACCTTCGAGCATGTCATTCCTGAACAAAGATTCTTTCTTCTCCTGTGTGAAACAGTGTTTTTAAGATCTCTCGGCACCAGCGTCACATTGATGTTTTTTTTTTATAAAAAGAGAATATATATATTCTGCCACCATTGTCTTGTTGTCACCATTCAACTTCTGTTAATAAATTTATGTTGTTATTAAATAAAAATAATTTGTTAAATTAAGTCAAATACTAGAAAGTAGTCGAACGAAAAAAATATTATATTGAGAATGTATATAAGAGTTTTAAACAAATGGTGCGAACTATGTGTCTATAGTGAATAAAAAAAATAAAAATAGGAAAAAATGTAAATGAAGAAATTTTAAATGAATTAAATCACATTTAACTATATGACCGACCATACTCTTAATATCATAAACAACGAGTAGACATAACTACTGTGCCACGATAGTTTAAATGATTATAGTTTTAATATATGATTTTAGATATACAAACATACATATATTTTATTGTTAATAGTTAATTGTTTTCAAGTTTATTTATAGCTAGCTCAATATTTAATCATTAGGCTCCAAAGGTTTTATTCTGTATCATCTTAATTTTACATACCAAATTGTTCACGGCATGACCCTATATAGCACAGTATAAATGAAACAAAAGTAAAATATATTCTTTGAAACTAATCCCTTGTATAAAATAGAAGGAATCTTTTCATTCCGTACAATAATAGACAGGGTGGAGAATGGAAGTAAAAACGCAACCCGATTGAAATTCAGTGGAGCGAGCGACGCCGCGCGATGAGCATTGTATAGCCATTATATACGGTTTGTTATTAAAATGAGTGTTAAGCAATGATGGGAAATGACTTTTTATGAATATAAATATAATATATATATATATATATATATATATATATATATATATATATATATATATATATATATATATATATATATATATATATATATAAAAGTTCACAAATGAATATTATTGTAAGTTAAAGTTATTGTAAGTTTATAGGTTTTTTACGTATATTTTTAGAGAGAGGTGTATTACGTATATTTTTATATTGACCACCCGGTGTTTCTAACATATTGGTGCAGTGTGTGGACACATCTGACCGTGATATCAAAGTATTATTTCGGAAAAGTGATTTTTAGCTATATTAAGATATTATTTCTTGTTTTATCTTTAATATTATTTACTTAAATCTTCAACAAACAAAAGAACGTCTGACGGCAAAACGCGATAGTTGCAGGTTCAATTCCCATTCGGAAAGAAAAGCTATTTTCATTTGCTCACTTTACAGACGAGTTGTGAGTTCCGCTACACAATATCCCGAATAACCATCGAAAAGTGGGAAACAGAATGTCTCAACATCTTAACACCATGTTCTCTCTGCCAGTCCTGTTATATGCAAGAAAAAAGAAAAAAAAGAAAGAAAGAAAGAAAGAAGTTTAACGTCCTATAACTATTAATATTTATGTATATATATAAAAAAAAACCCACAAGCCTTAGGCGATACGTTTTAAAATCAACCACACAGTCCACAAATTAGTAAGTCATAACAGCTGTGCCCGATGCGATTAGGTTCACACTCCGGTACACTTGTGCAATTATAACGATTCAATTGATATATTGTTAATCCGGTTTTTATTATACTAGCCCATGCATGTGGCGTTACTCGTTCAGTATTAAAAATAACATAATTATGGACTACAGTACGTCCATACATTACACATACATGTCTCTAAAGTCATTGAATAATTATAGGTTTTCTTTATTGATATTCCAGTTGCCTCTATTTAAATATGTTCCTTACTAAGGACCGCCTCTACCGTTAAGCGTAATGGCCGTGGGTTCGATTCCCGCTCGGACACACTAATTTCTCGCGTTGAGTACTCAACATAATATATCTTTAATTTGGGTGTTATATACAACCTACCTTGTTATATACAACGTGGAATAATATGGAAAAATAAGCAATATTTTCTTTGCAAGCCCACAATTATTTTTGAGTTATCTTATAAAAGAACGTGTATGTCAAGAACGTGTATTTTTAAATTTGTGCTCATTTCGACTTCTTTTTGTTCGATTCTACTGATGTTATTATAAATTTTTTACTATACTATTTAATATCATGGCATTACTTATTTAGATAGATAGATAGTTAGAAATAATCTCTGAGAGAAAACTTTTGACGAAAGGAATTTATTCTTAACGGATACCGGCTAGTGTAAATTACGAACATTAAAAGAGTATTAAAATTAGCTAATTCTACGTTTTCATGGTCCAAAATGAAGGTTTTCTTAAATTATTTATTTATTATAACTTTTGAACGTCTAAGTTTTCGAAAGTAAAATTTTGTATGTTATTCCAACAAGTTATATACCTCGTAATTATATACCTCGTAATTATATACCTCCTAATTTTATATGGACAAAACAAATTTACAAACATTTAAAATAAGCAGTCATTGAAACTATAGCAAGATATATAATAGAACATTCAGAATACATCCAGAATATCAGCTATTAACCTAAAACGTCGGAAAACCCAACTGCACATCTTAGCGAATACTCTGCATAGCAATCTTGAAAATGCATTTCCAGTAGGCGTGGCCGAAATCAGCCAATGTGCACTCAGGCGATATATAGTGCATCCAGTATTACAAGAACTACCCCTACCCCCGTTTACAATACAAAACAGATGCTAAAAGGAAATAAGCTCGAATTTCCATAGTTCAAAATATACTGGGTTCGAATAGAGCTCCGCCCATCGGCACGCTTCGCCAATTTCCCCGTAAGAGAGACCGAGATGGTATATTGAATTAGAATGAAATGAAATAATTTTCTTAAAGATAGTTAGTATAGACTATGATATTGGTATATAAGAAAGTTGACAATGTGTTTGTATGTAAATGAGACATGTATTTACGATTGGTTCGCTGCTTACGTAAATTGGCGTTTGATTTATATGTGGAATAAAATATTGTTCTAGATATTTCTATTCTAAATAGGAGTCTTTCTTTATAATATTTATTTTATATAGCTAATTATTTTTTTATAAAAATGTCAAAGATATCGTTGTAGGGTAGTTAAGTTTACTTGATTGCGCTGTTCTAACAAGTACGGTGTCGAGTTCAGCCATAAAATACTTATTATGTCTTTTTAGATGCACTATTTCTCTTATCTATAACCTAGTATGATAAGGTTGCGCTATGATAAGGAACAATAATGATACTTTTTTTCAGTTTCACGCTTTATCCTGCATTCGCTCGGTAGGCCGACAAAGTCTAGTGTCAACACACTCCGCTTACCGTTAGAGTTCAATATGTTAAGTGGCAGAACTCACTTCATATGCCAGACGCTTTGTAGAGAAAAAAGAAAATAATTAATTCATAGATAATAATAAAACTTGACATATAAACTGATTATCTACTCCACTACTGTCACGCTACCAACGATTTTCATCACCATCATCGCAACGACGACGACGACGAAGTGTGATTAAATTTCTATATAATTAGCCAAAATTACAAATACACACGTAATACGTAGTAATATTACAAGATTAATCGCGTTTTTTTAAGCCATTTTTTTGTAGAAACGCGATGATACCAATAGTTTTTAGTAATCCGTGATCACGACTACACTGGAAATCGCTAATAAAATAACCTTTTTCCAAATAATGTACTAAACAAAGTTATACGATATATTAATTAATACGATAAATGATTTTCATTTAAAATGTACAAATATTACATCAAATGCCTAATTTAAATTACAATAATTATTTATAATGAGATAAAACGTCGACGAATCTTCAACATTTCAAGTTCAACATCTAACTTGTAAATTGTCATATAATATAACTATTTTTTTCGTCCAGTTAAATAAAAACAACCGTTTTTTACATTTTAGCCATTATATAGATATTAAATAACAGCAGTAGTAGTATTGCAATTGTTTCAAACAGGTACGAGAAATTACGTGGTGGGTTCGATATTTCCTGGAAAGTAATTGTTAAATTCAGTATAAAAAATAAAAAAAATGTCATCATGAATGAGAACATGTATGGCCATATAAAATAAGTATTAATTTTAAAGAATACGTTGTATATATTTTATTGCAATAGGTACGCTGTGGTAAAGTGTCTTAGTTTTTACGACGCAAGTGAAATACGGTTATAGCTACCCTCTCCCTAAAGGGACGTATGGAGATTTCGACCCTCTTAAATTGTAATATTTTGCCTGTAAAACTGGGGGTGCGTTTCTTTCTATTTTTTGGCAATGTATTAAAAACCTGCCGTTCTAAGATAGAGGGAAGGTTATGTGTAATAATAAAAATAACAATGCTTTTGCTTAATAGCTTTTTTTTACTATACAATAAAAAAAGCAAAATTATATATGAATATATGTTATTAATAAATTATTTGTTTATTTTATTTATAAATTTATATTTTATTGTGCAATACACACAATAGTAATGTAAACACATATAAAATTACAATAAATACAAATTGAATAATATAAATGGAAGTATTATTGCCAATTAGCGATCTATTCCAGACAATCTTTAGTGGGTGGTGTAAATACTGATATACACATATACATCTTTGTTTTACCTATATAATATATAAACTGATATAATAAGCTAATACATAAATATTATTATATATTATTATTTGACTGACGTATAAATATGAATTAAAAAACGCAAGAAATAAAAATGTACATCGTACAGTTAAGCTTTATTCATAAGCTTATATTAACAAAAAAAATTAAATATTGTAATTTAGAATGAAAGAAAGTAGAAATATAGTAATATTTATGTATTTTTAAGGTATCACAAGCAACGGACAGGCAGACTGACACAACTGACGAAATCTAAAAAACTACAACAATAACAAGCTTATAACACATGAAACTACTCATCCAAAATAGAATTTAATCTGTATTAATGTGCTAACATATAGGTGCCAATATTCTTCGTACATAAGAGCATGTAGGATAACCGCACTAAATCTGACGGCGCGCTGGATCAGCCATTACTGCTAATGACTTCGACACGCTACCTGCCTCTGGTAGGGCTGGCTATTAAATATGAATATTAATATTGGGATTTTGTTTTTGATATAGCTTAGACGATGAAGTAGACATTTTATTTTGGAAGTGTCAAGTTTGACGTCTTTCTTGTCATAATCGTGGAATCATTGTGGAATAAATAAAACCATAAGCCTCTATACACCATAACTTGTATTACCGAAATTAACGTTGTAAATATATAAAAAACAGCTTCACGATTTTTCTACACTGCAAGGAAGGCAGAGGAAACTTAGTGCTAAGACAGCCATGCTTTGCCTACAACAACAACGACGAAATAAAAATAATTATTTCCCCCGAGTGTGAACCAAATTTAGAGCCGTCGCAATTATAATCAAACGCTTTTCCACTGCGCCATGATAACCTGATATCAAAAACAAAATCCTTTCAATAAAAATTTGAATCTTCGCACATTGTAATAAATTGTACTAAAGCTGTACTGTAGGTGTAATTTATATTATTATAATTATATAAGCATATAAATTATATAAGCATATAACATTATAATTATTTGTAAAAGTGCTTCCGAAATCCAACTAAGAATTGCTATATACAAAATATCATACTCTCTGAGCTACTAATAACTATTAGTCAAGCCAAAAAGAAACCAACACCCAGCCCTGCACCATATTGCATCAATGCATTCGGCATATTGCAGCTACACACAAACACGACCGGCATAAACATCGCTATGAGCTGTGCCGTTCCGTTGATTGGATTTATTCGCGCTGACGAGTTGATTTCGTCATCGTCTCTACCTCTATAATTGAGTGATACGATGTAAGAGATGATGTTCGAACTAAGCTATGCTGGCTTGCAGGCTCAATATTTCGGTACATAAAATAAAATTGTTATAGAAATTTACTTTCTTTGGAGCTGTTGTAACAAGATGACGGTTCTAAGTTCGAATCAGGTAGAGTGATTTGAAACTATTCAATAATTATAATTTTAATATTTAAATAAATGGTTAAAAAGTTTGAAATTATATAAATTGCGACGATAAATTTTAAAATGATATTAATCTATATATATTTAGTCATAAAGTAACTGTAATTTGTGATCATTATTTGATTATACATCATTATAATATCACTCATGTTAAAAAGTATTCTAAAACACATTATAAAGCTTATTTCATAAAAAAAATCATCGCATAGTTAAACTTCCACCAACTACAACAGAGGAAAACCAAAGAAAAAACATCCAACACAATTATCCATTATACATGAATAAGTTTTAAAAATAAGGTAGAGTTTTAAAGAGCCGATGGCCTCACAAAGGGTAGTAGGCCTAATGGGCGTAAAGTGTAAAATTCCGTGATCACGCGCGCTTAGCTAGCGTGAAACGTGCGCAACGGGGGTGATGTCCAGGAACAGGATATAAATTGACTCTATTATACACGTATATATGTCCACAGGTGTAAACAGGCTTATTATTAGCTTGTATGTAATATATTGTATGTAATGTCTCTAATTTTTGTTATTTAATTTATCGCCCTTTTACTGTTATTAATTGTACAAAAGATGAAGTTAAAGAATGAATTAATACGTTGAACTTACGTGAATAGTGGAAAAGCGGCTGTGTAAATAATTTCAGTATAAGTAATCTCTTACAAACTATCTTGAATTTCTATGATTTGTAAATGAAAACACACTTGTACTTTAAACATTGTACAGTAATCAGTCATTACAGATAGCAGAGTTTTATATATAGTTAGACTTTAAATGGTGGATTTATTACTTGATTATATGTAATAATTATGATATCAATACATATTCAAAGAATGTGTATAGTTAAAAAATATATATTTTGTCGAATTATTCTTTAGGATCCCCTATACAAGGTATACTGTAAGACAATATATAAGGTATACTTAACAACTAACTTAACAAGTTAACTTATACTAAAGTAGACAAGGTGTAAGCTAAGATCAATTCTCAATCAGTCTTTATAAATTCAGCTATAATCGTCTATAAAAATCCGTACAGCAACTAAGTTTATACTAAATCGATTTAGTAATAATATTAGTCTTTATTGTATGAGAGCATTTTTATATTATATAACATAATCATGGTCATACAAGTCCGAAGATTTATGATTTGGCACCATCGTGGTATAGTCAGAGAGCATCTGACAGTAAACGGTTATGACTTTGATCACCACTCTGGGGAATGAATTATCTTAATTTTACCTTTCTAATAGTACAGAGAGTAGCGTTGAGTTCCACCACAAAGTACACAATGTCCCGATTTCGGGTCGGTCTTAGTAATAGGCTCTCTTTGCCTGACATTCTAATTTAGAAAATAGCTACAGCTAGCTAAAAATTTCTATTGCCCTCACAGCCTTCCTAATATGCTATGTATCAAGAAAAAACCCAGCTAGCATATGAAAGTAATGAAAATTTCAAAATATGTTCACATTTGTCCATCATTTCTATGTAAATATACAAATAAACCTAAACGCTGATTTGATGACTGAACCGACGTTAGTTCACAGGCTTTTATTAATAAAAGCGAGCTCCAATCTTTGTCATAGCATCTAGCCACCGGTGCGTTACGACTTGCCAGTTGGTTGCATATACAAAATATACGCACAGTGAAATGATATAACTGCCAACTATATATAATAAAAACTCTCCCTAATTATATCGACATAGAGTTCAAATTTCCACACGTAGAGTCAGTATATAAGGTGGCTTACTCTAGTTTGGTAGTACCTCTGTGCTTGACAATAATGCATGGCTGAACTAATGTTTGCTTTGTATCAAGCAACACTAGTTATGTTGACCGCGGTTCGCTTCGGGCGTGAATGTATAATTTGAATGACAGAATAGCCAATTAAAGAGGCTCATGCATTTTGTATTAAGATTTCGGCTTGGAGGGATGACTTTGGTTAGTGTTTTTATAGTACCTAGAAAAGGTAGATTTATTGAATAATAAATTTACTTCAAGCTGGTACCCACTATTTCATCATTAAGTTAATGCAAGGCAAGCTAAAATACTATAAGATAATCATAGTTTTTAGCTTGCTTTGTAATATTTTACTAATATCATTCATCTCCTTAATAATATCATTAGTGGATAAAGATATATAATGTATAAGGTGTTCATAGGTACTTGTCATCTTTTTTAATCCATTTTTCACAGATCGATTGGATATACTATGTTAAGAACAAGACTTTTACTTAAAAAAATTTAATGTTTTTAAAGTGTATTTCCACACTAAGACCCTCTTCGCTCTAATATAAAGACAAAGCGTGGCGTTGAGATGCACCACTCATCACGCAATGTCTCAAAAATTGGGTGGAAATCGGAAATCCACTCTGATGTAGACCGGAAAAACCGCGAAGCTGGGTAATAAGAATGGGATAATATTATAAAAAAAATGTATGCTCTTTTAATATATTCCAAAGCAGTAAATAAAGTGAATTTTCAACATTTAAAACAATATAATATAAATACTATATGTTTCAACACTCATAACTAATAGAGTACAAAATCAATCGATATTAGCAATCACTATCGTAAAGTTTCTTAAATTAGCATAAGTTTCAGCCTACTGGTTAAATCATCAGAGAATAACCCTTACGCGGGCACTACACCATAAAATACGTGTACTGCGGTCAACAGATTGGTTGTAGCCTTATAAAATGTATAGATTTGACATACAACTATATTTACTCTTTATATGGATGGGACTGATGCTGTTGTGGCGCAGCAGCATAGCCAAAAATACCTTTTTAAAACTAAACATACCAAATTATACATAATTGATGTCAATTGTATTAATTTTGATTTATGTCATTTAAAAACCGATTTAGAATGAAAAGGCCAGCATTTGATTCTAGTACAAATAACAGTTTGGTAGAAACACGGTAGAAATTTGCAGTTTACTTCTGCCTAGGTATTTTGTGACTGAAGCCCCTTTCTTTTTATAATATAGGCAACTAACGAAGCAATTATCTAACGATATAATGTCAACGATATAATATAAAAACGAAGAAGAAACCACTTTCAGTGTTAAATTAATTAAAAATTTATTTAAATTTACAGATATAATAATTAATTTTGAAATATTAAAACAATCTTGTCTTTGCAATACTTAACTCTGTTTAAATGCTGATTCATTCGACAGGCGATGCACGTCCGAAGTGCGGACAGACAGCGGTGCAGCCAGTTCTAGTGCAACTAGAAACGTTTCAAAATATTATCTAGCCAAAAATGAACAGTACATATAATAATAAAACATACAAGTATAATATGTTTTAGTAATTAATATTTTTTATTATAATCTATTGAAGTGAAATTAAACTTTGGTACGGTTTATCTCTATAATGGGTTATGGGTTTTTGGTACTTTGGTATGGTAGAAGATTTACTTTTGCTTATGGCGTTTCGAGCGTGCCAGTTAATCACAATTCACGTTGCCAATGTCACGTTGAAGGGAGAACACACAAAGGTATGGTTTTGTATGGTTGGTGGTTATTTAAATGTTTTGTGGAACTTATTAAAAAATTATACATTTGTTATAAGATAAAGTAAAGGTGAACGCTAGAAAGTACTCGTTTTAAAATAAAATATATTGTTAAAAGTTTAATTAGTTCTAAATATCTAAATTGTGATAGAATAAGACAATTTTACACGTACTAAGTCATTTCTATCTAAATACCAAATCGATTGCAAATGCACTAGCAGGACTATAAGCCTGCACTACTTCACGCACCCTCAAACATATATATACGCTTATGTACATATAATATATATATATATATATATATATATATATATATGTGCATATGATCTGCAGCATCGGCTTCGGGCAGGAATAATTTTTCCGCTTTCTGAATCTGGTATGGGTGGGCCTCGGCTATAGGGGAAACTACACCATATTCTTGCTATGGATTAATATATAAAACTAGAATATTGATAAGACCTATTCCAGTTTAGTTCAGTTCTTTACAAGTGTTATAAGCGTGCCATTTTTTTTTATTTTCCAATGTGGCAACTGGCAGGTCGATAAATAAATTTAAACAGATGAGAAAAGAGGTTTAAACATTTCATTTTAAAATCCTACTATATTATCTCATACAGCAAAATCTGATACTTTCCTGATTTTTTAGATATTAATTACGTATATATTTTTTAAAATACAATTTTGAACCCCAAAATCTCGATACAATAATACAATGATATTTAATAGTCAGGAATTCTAAATCTACATGTGTTTTTACAAA
Organism: Dione juno; assembly: GCA_037127375.1. NCBI lineage: Eukaryota > Metazoa > Arthropoda > Insecta > Lepidoptera > Nymphalidae > Dione > Dione juno. Next base: position 2,849,177 of record JAXRJS010000091.1, on the reverse strand, counting down.
AAAGGAATTTCGGAAAATTCACTCATATGATAAAGATAACAAATTCTTAATATATCCTAGTTTTAAAATACACAAAGATGACATTTGAAATATGCATTTGAAATATTCATTTATTGTATTTTGGAGATTTTTAGTGAAATTTAAACTGAAACTGAAATGATACAATCGGCAATCTTCTAAAAAAATATTAGTCTTTACTTATACTTCTTTCTTATGGATTCATTCCGCGTAGTTTTTCCTTTTTTAGTTATTCAGCGCTAGATGTTAACCGACGGACTCGGCATAGCGATTTTCTTTCTATATTTTTTGTGTAATCTCCGATTTGCGTTGGATTTTTATAGTTTACTATTGAGGCCATCTTGGCAAAGTGAGGTACCATCCGGCTGTAAGTAAAATGCTTATGAGTTCAATTCCTACTCAGCGGAAAAAAATAATTTCATTTTCTAGCTATAGTGTACAAGTACAGTGTAAGTTCCGGTTAAATATGAGGGTATAATTGAGACTTGTATGACAGAAAGTGGTAGTTTTAGTTAGTCAAAATTTTAATAATGAGAATGTATACGTTTGTTGTACATATGTAATGGATATATAATGTAGGTATAATGATCGTGTTTTGTCAATCAACTTGTTGTGTCTTATTCAAAAAGAAAAGCCTTAAAGAAACTTGAAACAAGCATAAAAATAACCGATATTAAAATTTATATAAAGTAAAAACAACAATACATTTTTTATAAGAAAGAATATTAAATAAATAATGTAATTTTCATGGCATGATAGATTCTGTTACCATACATATGCACTTTGGCCTGACCAAAACTCAACGTCGCATTTTGTAGCTACAAAAATGATAACGAAAAAAATAAAATAATAATATTATTAACAATAGCTACCCCTCATCTAAAAAAAAAGTAAAAGAAGATCCATCTAAATCTCCCCTTATTCGGAATTTGAATCTTCGCATACAGTCATATACTTGCCACTGTTGCCATGATGATGTCAAAATTACTATCATATAACTAACATATTATATACATATATAACTATAGCATATAACTATATAGCATGGTTAAATCAAAACTCGAATCAAACATTGCGATGTCACTATACCGCAAACCGCCAATTTGACGTGCAAGTGTGATCAAAGGGGCTCATAATTCTCACAGCTTTGATATTTACTTCACGAACTATCGATTAGCTTGGTGTGTCTTCAAATTAATTACATGAATATGTCGAGGTAAGTGACATATATAAGTAGATATATAACTGTTATATATATTTGTACGATTTTGTATATTAATTTATTGAAATATGAAACAGTAGAATTGAGGCCACTATGGCGTAGTGGGACAGCTTTTAATTGTAAGCGCGGTGATTATGGGTTTGAAGAAAGCTCAGCGGACACATGAATTCAGGCATATGCTGCATAAAGCGTGAAGCTTCAACCATGTTGCTTAAAAATTTAAAAAGTCACAAATTAATTTAAATAAGTATATAATAAAATCAATACTATAAATACTCAACAAGTACAACGTACATAAAGTGGTAAAAGAGATATTAAATATCTCGAAGTAAGTAAAAATAAGTTTGAAGAGATGTTAGTAGAGCTCCAGAAACAGCTCTATTCGATAAACGTTATAACAACGCCAGAATTTATTAAAAGTAAAATATGTATAATAAAACCTTTCAATTAATTATACCCTACTTAATGAAGACAGTGTTCTAAATAAATATTAGATTTAGTATAAATAAGTATTCGTCTTTTAAAGTCACCCCTATCAACAGATATAAGAGTACATTTGTGAAGCGTTCTGCATTTGACGCGACGTCAGCCGGCACGTCGATATACGCATCAGCGGCTTAGTTTGGAATGGAAATTCATTACAAAATCAGAGTGCAAAAGATTCGGTGTAGTTGTAACTAAAGTTGTTATTAAAAATATTATTTTGAAGCTGTCAGCTGTGATGGTGGAACAGGCACGAATGTGGTCTAGTGTATAAATCTAAGAAAAAGCACAAAAAAGTAATTTTCCTTCTCGTATGTCCAATAATGACTTAAAAAATAATTTCAATAAAATATGTCCAAATTATTTGTGCACGTAATCCTTAAAGCAAATTACAAAATTAAACTAAAAAATTGCATAAGCCCAAGTCCAAGGCCATAAGCATACTAGAACACCATACAAATTTAAAATAAGTCCGATTTTTCTATATCAACTAACCAAGTTTATATGTGAATACTTTTGATAGCTGCATATGACGTGGCGTATGCGTTCGGCAAGTCAGCCATTTGTCTGTCAGTTAACGCTTCACTTGGCTAGTTTGGACAAGGGATCGGATTTTGTTTATTCCCATATGTTGTTACATCGTGTCGAGGGAAATACTGAAAAATAATAAATAGTGACATTTTGAAAGGTTTTTTTTAAAACACTGTTTGTAGTGTCGTATCGTCTCGTTCCTTATTATATTATACCATCTCTAAAATATAAAGAATTTTAAAAAATAGTATCTCTTAATTTATTTGGTAGTATTAATTAATTCCACAAAGGGCGGAAGGTTAAAAATGCAGCCTTTGCCTATTCCTATAAAATTATAAAAGAAAAAACCAGTATCGACAACTATTAACAATTTACTGGAAAAAATAACCCTCTATCCGTCCGTTCCAATCAATAGTCGATTAATCAGAAGGAGCGACGCGCGCGCAGCCGCGCGGAAAATCTTACAAAAAACGCGAGGGGTTGGGTGTACGCACTAGTGGACCGCGATTTAGGCTTAGAATCAAAGTGATATGGAGTAGCAGATGTTGAGAAATATTTAGTATTAAAATATTTTATGTTTGTGTGTTTCAATGCTATTTGATTGAATATCATAACATAATTGAGCGATGAATTGGTTACCCAACATACAATTATTTCAACTTGTGCGAGAAGTGGAGAATGAAATGTCTTAACACTAAGTTCTCCATATTTTTTTTTAAGTGAACGTACATTACAAATTTGTGTGACTATTACTAAAGTGCTCGACTTTGTGTACTTATAATATTATTTTACTCATATTTGTAATTGTATTATATAAAATGAACTTTTTAAATGAAATTTAGTTATAGTTAAAACAAATTAAATTATCATGAAACTTATATCGAACGTCTATACAGTTAGAGGTATTATCTGTTTTTCTGATAAAATCTTTTTGTCGACTTAAATTTGGTCAAAGTAATTCATTTTAAAGGTCATTTCGTCAAGCGATTATACCCACAATTAATGCTTGCATATTTACTTAAACCTTTTTTCAGCCTTACTCGTTATCCTCCATAATGCAGGATAGACAGAGCCAGAGACCGAAACCGACGAAAATAATTCATTCCAAATGTCAAATATATATATATATATATATATATATATATATATATATATATATATATATATATATATATATATATATATATATATATATATATATATATATATATATATATATATATATATATATATATATATATATATATACATATATTTATTTATATATATATATATATATATATATATATATATATATATATATATATATATATATATATATATATATATATATATATATATATATATATATATATATATTTATACACCTTTGTTATAAATTTGTAAATCAAACAAATATGAGCAGTCTCTATTCCTTTTCTCCAAAGAGAGTAGGGTAGCGGCGTGTCGATAACAGTGCTCCATAAATCATTGTCGGTAAATGTCTTGTCGTTGGTTGCAGATTTGCTTGCCACGCCCACGGCCATCGACTAATAGACTGTATTCGTATTGTTAATGTGCGAATTTAACTAATTACTAATTGAATTGTAACAAGTATAACGTCGTCGCGCAGAGTTGACGGCGTCTGTCTGTAAACGCGACGGTTTATGGGTTCGATTCCCACTCGGGGAGAATGAATCATTTTCAGTTTCTTCACTCTGGTAACAAGGCAGAAGCGCAGCGTTGAATTCCGCTACTCATCACGCAATGCCATGAACGGAGTATCTTCAGCCTACGGTTCCCTCTGCATACCCTGCTATGTACGGGACACAGCGTGAAGCTAAATAAGTATATCAACAAAAGATTTAAGGTAGATAGATAAGGTAATATAAGATAGATAAGAGTGGCAAAGCTGTAGCTTTAAAAGTAAACTTTCATATGGATTCAATATAATTTATTTTTATATAAGAAGAAATTTAAATACGTACGTACGTAATTTTTCCCTTATATAAGTAAAATTGTTTATAGTTTAAATATCGATTCCGCCACCTAACACAATGTCAATATTACTTTTAATGACTGTAAAACAGAAATTGTTATAATAAATATATATATTTTCATATTAAATGAAAAAAAATTTAAACAAAAAAAAATCCACAAAAACTAAATTATTTTTATTTTCTGGTAGTGAATTGCGGCGTAAAGCTCCACCACTCAAAACGCAAAGCCTGGTGGAATGAGGAACGGAGTGTCTTAACACTAGGTTCCCTTCACCTACGCTGCTACACGAGATACAGCATGATTTATTTATTTATTTATTTATTATGATCCACAAGTGATGTAAACATTAAACATCAAGAAAAAGGAGTGAAACAAAAAAAAATTAAAACTAAATGCACCATCTTTTAAAGTGGATACAGCATGCTATATAACAAAAATTATGAAGTTATATATTATGGTGAAAAAAAATAATTTCCTATACTAAATTATCCACCCTTTAAAATATAGATAGTACGAAGTAAAAAGATACAAGTCTATCAAGTTATAAATCCATGTACATAATGACATGTCCGTGGCAGATTTGTTAACCGCACCCTAACTACGATAAACGATCACTTATCTGTTAATGAAAGCTAATTTGCGATTTACATGAGAGGGATTCAGTATAAATTGTTAGAGCTTTGTTGGTTCTCTTTTTACTGCTTCTTAACTAGACAGTTGACCACGTTCAAAATTATATATATATATATATATATATATATATATATATATATATATATATATATATATATATATATATATATATATATATATATATATATATATATATATATATATATATATATATATATATATATATATATATATATATATATGTTACCAAATGATACTTCTAAGATCGTTCGATACGTACAAAATTGTATAAATTATATAATAAGTTATGATAATCTCTACTCTACAAGAACATACGTCTGAATTGCCTAAAGGGATTGAACAATATCCAAGAGGCGCAGGTTCAAATTTTGTTGTGTTAAAAAATGTATACGTTTTGCTAACTACCTACAAACTATGAACACAAGTACTAGCTTTATTTAAAGAAAAACAATATGGAAAGATATACACGCGACGGATGTGGGTTCGATTCCTCGCGCAGGCAATAGGAACAGTGACAAAAACAGGAACGTAGCGTCTCGACACTAAGCCTCTCTGCCTATCCTGCTGTATGCGAGATACAGCGTGAAGCTATCTGAGATATATGTCATATAAACCGTCAAAATATATAAATTTACGACATTAACACTGTCTAAAACAATCTAAATTCACATATTAAGAATTAGTACCATCAACTATCTACAAGTTCCATCTCAACCATTCGGCAGGCCAAATAATTTAATATGTTACGTGTGACGTCACGCGTGTCGGCATGTCTGCTACGCGGCCCCGTAAATCCTTCCACCCTGTTGGTCCGTTTAATTAATTCTCAAATAACAGAATTTGCTACATATTCCACTGTATAGCTTTTTATTTATACCTGTATTTAATAATAATGTAATAATTCATATTTAATTTATTTTCTATGTGATTTCAGCAGTAATAAGAAGATATACCTGCTGAAGATTTCAATTCTTATCACTAGGAACAGTCGTGGCGCAGAGGCACAGCGTCTGCCTGAAAATACGACAGTTTGTTAGTTCGATTTCCACTCGGGGAGAATGAATTATTTTCATTTTTTTCTCTCTGGCAACAAGGCAAAGCGACTTTGAGTTCCGCCAGTCATCGTTTAACACGGAATGCCTCGAATGGCGGAAAGTGGGGAACGGAGTGTCTTCTACTACGAGAGACTAGGTTCTTTCAACCTACGGTTCCCTCTGCCTACCCTGCTATGTGCGGGATACAGCGTGAAGCCAAATAAAGAAATAAATAAGTGCTAGGAACTGTAGTTAAGAATAAATGAATTGGTTATTGTAAATAATTTTAGAAGCGTTTTAGACCTTAATCTGTTCTGTCGTATAAGATTTAAAACACATTATATATTGAAAATTGGCGTTAAAAGCAAAACTTGTTAAGAATAATGAGATTAATTTGTAATAAAATATATTTATGAATATATTTAATGCCTACAATACATTACCAGCGTTGAAAGGTCATTAGACAGTAAGTTAAAATGTAATCCTTTTTTACGGATATACATTTATTTACACAGCGCAACAAATGTGGGTTCAATATCCACTTGGGGTAGAGAAGTAATGAAATGAAAAGCAGAGAACTAACTAACTAACTAACTAACTAACTCTAAAACAATCACAATAAAGACATTGTATTAAAGTTTAAAATATAACTAGCAATAAAAACTTATTCATAGAATCATAGAATATTAAATTTACATCAGAATATTTTATTACATATTACTATGAATATAACAGTCATTGGCATAATCTTAGCATATTAAATTAAGACCACAAAGCTGGATAGCAAATGCCCCTTCAATTTGTTGAGTATTCCGCAAATGGGACGTCAATTTACGGTGTCCCTTCACATTGTCTTTGACCGATCCAATAGGGGTCTACAAATCTATTAATACGAGATAATGGAGGTTTCTTCTTAATTTGTTTATATACATACATACATTATGAAATAAAATTTATATATGGATATTAGTTTTTTATTACAACATAAAGAAGGTTTTTTTATCATATTCTAAATAAACATGGGAGATAATAAAATCTGTATATTAAGAGAAACACATTAACATTTATACTAAAAGTATAATTAATTAAGCTAATTATCATTGTTAGAAGTTTCTTAGGTTACTGTAAAACTTGTACGCTGTAGATATTTTTTAACATTGTTCTTTAAATGACTGATAAACGAACAAACAATACATAATTATTAAAATCTCTGGTTTTCGAGATTTTAACACATTTTAAGTCTATCCTACACTATTATCTGGTGTAGAATAAAGAATATTTTATTTTACTTTTTGCTTCATATTGTAGGCACAGGTCTGAAAAAATTCTGCCTTCTGAAATGTATCTTTAAATTCTAAAATATAAGCGATTAATCCAATCACAGACTTTGTTTTATTCATATTTAAATAATTGTCATTTTTATAAAAATATATCGATGCTGACGGACGGTGATTTTTATATTTTCTTTAAGAAATAAACAGCTTGACTCCATTTCCTGCATATCAAACAAACGGAACCTAGTGTTAAGCTCAGTTTTTTATACAATTTTCAAGACTTTGAGAGACATGCGTGATGAGTGGCGAAAAGAAAACTCTTCGTATTCTCTTCCAGAGCTGAGAGATGAAAAAAGTCATCGTTCCGAATGGAGAACTCACAACTATCACCCACAATCAGACCCTTTGTACTCAACCACAACTATGCTAATATATATATGAATAAAAGTCAGCACTACTATAAAATAATTGCTCGTATTTTCCATCAGTTGAAAAATGAAAATGGTCTCTAGAATCACAGGTTCATAAAAAAATATTATTGTATAAGAATTTTATATTTTAGACGACATTAAATTCGTTTTAAAGAAATTTAAAACTGTTCGGTATTTTGAGTTATAAAATATATTACTATACGGCTGAAGCTAGAATAAACAAATTTAAACATGATTTTTTTAGATCTCAAATAGAATGGTTATACCTACAATTATTTAAGTAAATACACTCAAAACTTCAAAAAATACACGAGTAGGAGCACTCAAGTAAGCAACTAAATAAATAGGGCAAACTAATTCCATCCTAATTACTCAACTACACTTAAAACTTAAAATATAGAAGAACTGAAAAAAAAGTCTTCAATTTGTAGGGCGGAGAAATGCAAGAACATTTTGAAATGAGATCTTTCGCTTTTATAGTTATTTTTTCTCTCATTACTATAGCGGTTGGCCGTTTTTTGCCTTTTCCGGTGAACGAGATAAAAAATGAAGATGAACTGCGAGGTGCAGAGTAAATACGGGGTCAGATAGTCGAGGGCAAAGTAAATGTCGATATCGGTATACAATACAAATTTATTAAATAAAACGGGGCTGTTTATATCGAATAGTTTCTTTATAAAAAAAAACAGTAAGTAAGTCTAAGTAAATTTTCGAACAACATCTAGGCATAATATTACATATGTTATATTAAAAAAATTAAAGTTGAAAGAATTTTAAATACACTTTAACAAATACAAAATGTTGTCAATACGCAACATTAACAGTATAAAAAAAGTTTCTTAAAAAAAAAACAAAAAAAAAACGAACCCAAGCCAAGTTATACGATAATATTACATATCGATAATATATACTTAAACAGGTTTTTCCCTCCCTACGCCTGGCCGCAGACCGCACGGGCCGGTAAGCACGAAAAGTCACTCCCGGCAAATATATTAGAATATACATTACCCTACGTGACTTCAGCGAAATGAATAGCACTGCCTTCTATACATTTGATCCACCTTTTATACCTGTATATAACTTGCCTGCCGTGTACTTGAATAACTATAGCTTACCTGTGACTTTGGTTCATGTTTAAGATAATTACTTTTTTTTTTACTTTTCTTGCTTTATTTTTTTCTTCATTTATAATTTTTTTAAGGATAAAGTGTTTCTTGTGATTCTAAGTTGAATGTTGACGTGTATTTTGACATTCAAATTTTTACTTTTTTCTTTATATTTTGTTGTTATATCTGTATAGTTAGTTAAATTTTTAATATTTGCTTTTATAAGCATATTATCTATATGATCTATAAAACACTATATAATTAGAATTATATTTTTACACAAATATTAGCACTATAAAAATAATACTTATTTAATTTTAACTTCTAATATTCACTATCACATTACTATCATCAATCGTACCACAAATTTATCACTAACATTCACAATATCACAAAAATCTTACTTTTCATATTACACAGACAAAACATATTCATATTTTTAAGTTAGCAGATTTTTTATGTAATGTAAGCTGAATGGCTGGCCCACATACGATATTTAATATTTTATGGGCTTTTTAAATTGAATGGTGCTTTATGCAGACCTGGTTTTGAGATCGTACGAGTACGCAGTAATCAGTGATAGTGGATTTTTGTTTTATATACGACTTGTATATTATATGATATGATATCTTATAAATAAGTAAATATATGTTCAATATATGTATATATTAAATGTTTATGTGAATTAAGTTAAGTTAAAGTTGTGTTTAAATCAGTTTTTTGTGGGCTTACAATGTAGGTAAATAGAAATATATAAATACAATATTTATTTTATCAATGTTCAGATGTTGTGACAGTATATAGAAATGATAAACATGTATTATATTATTGATTTACATATATTGCATTATATAGTGGGACAGCGTCTTATTATATAAATTATGATTAATAATGATGATGTAAATTCCATGTCCACTAGGGGGTATCAATTATATTTATTTTACCACTCTAAGAAGATAAAGTTTGGCGTTTAATTACGCCACTTGATGTGGAACATCTCGAATTCGGACAGAAAGCGGACCACGGAGTATCTTAAAACAAAAATTTCAGTGTCTACCTTGTTATATGCAGGATACATCGTAAATCTAAAATATATCTATAGACATTTTAAGGAATATATTATAGTTATCATTAAATATAATATGTTAAGTTAAAGTATGTACATAAAAAAATCTTAAAATAATCTTACTTATCTGTTAGATTAAATTCGGAGAGATCTATAATACTCGTATATATAATATATCTAAATTCAAATGCCAGAGGGTTATGTTATTTTGATAATAATGTATATTTACATTTTACATTATTCACATTACACTCACTTTACATTTTAGCTTATACGTAACACTTATCAAAGTATTTAGAACATGTACAAAAACTTAAACGAAGCGGGACTCGAACCTACGTCTCTTAAATACGTCCATGTGGTCAAACCAACTAAACCATAAATTCTTAGCTAGAAGGCTTTCATTTTGTAAAAAAAAATATGTTTTCTTTTCTTTGCTTTGTATGGAACACTTTCAAATGTTGAAACATCAATTAATGTCTACATTAATAATAATAACAGTCTACACTGTATGTCAAAACACAACTGCCAAGCATTTTCCTTAGACTTTCCTTATATAAGGTACATTTTCAGTGGAGCTTAAAGTTCCTTGGAGCCGAAAGCTCGCATCATGCGCCAGAGCACGCCTGTGTGCCCTTGACTGCTTTACGTTATTCAATGACGAAGAAACTTTGTAACTTTTACTAACTTAGACATTGTTGTGTTTTTTTTTAATCACTTTAACCGAATTAATCTTGTATACTTTTGTATTATATCTTTGAGCTGTAATATCTGGTCACGTGTACTAAGGTGGTATCTATCTGTGTTTTGAGACTATTATTATATTAAAGTACCACCAGAAGTGTTTTGAATTACCATACCGAACTATTGTGAATAGCGATTGATCTGGTTAAAGTTTTTCATTTAAAATGTTTAAGAATTGCAAAATTGAAAGATTCTGTTATAGATCATTGGTATCATGTACAGAAATCATTCGGCCAGTAAAAAACCCGTTTAAAATATGATTTTATTACATATGAGTACATTTGTCATCTATCTGTTTAGAAAGAAAATAATGTTATTTTTTTGTTTTTTTTTAGCTTCATACATGTCACATTCACATTATGTCTTATATATGGGAGGGTAGCCAAAGAGAACCTATTGCAAAGATGTTCCATTCTCCACATAGCACTTGAATTAACTCCTCATTTACCACAGCAGTCCGTTAAAGAGAAGTTTAAAAAAAAATCAACTGATGTTCTTTTAATTGTTACATAATCTATCACAATTTATAAGTCAATTATAAACAATAACAGGAATGTGCCTCTCTTCAGACTAATGCAATAAGTCGAAATTGCGTTTAAATGTTTTGGACCGTGAGCGCAAGTAAAGCTTCATTCATACAATTCTTATGGAAGTTTGTCGTAGGATATCTAATAAAATTATAGATTTCTTTAAATTTTCGATATAAGTATTTTGTAGATCTACAAGGGCTGTAGTTCAGTGCATTACATATTAAATTCAGCTTGGTACCTCACGGGTGGTTTAGAAAAAGTGTGAAGTTATCCTAGAAGGATTTAATTTTTAAGATTCAGTACCCTAAATATAAGTATTGTAGTAATAATAATAAGGTAATTAAAAAGACACTTGGTCATATTTCAAGTATTTTTAATAATATACTTCTTTGAAATCCTTCAAAGAATTAACATAATATTTGGACTAACCTAAACCCTCGTTTTTCATGTTAAAATAAGGAAAAATAAATAAAAAAATTAAAATATATAATATTTTAATTAATTTATTCAAATTTAAAAGCTTTTAAACTCATTCATTTGGCAAATAAATAACGATATTAATAATACTGGAAACAATCTATATGAAACATGCTTTACAACACAATAGACTCATCAAAAGCTAGTTTGCAAATACTTGAGCAGTTAGCTCGAATTAGTACAGTCAGTAATACTATGTATAGAAACCATTTACGTACAAGCAATAATAACCTCTAGGCACCTGTCTTTAAGCTCTATTATAGTCGTAAAGTTAAATAAGGTAGTATAAATCTATGGAAGATTACGCCAGGGGCGTACGTCAGACTTTAAAACTTTAGCATGTCTTAGGTTACGTCGTAACTATATAAGATATATATAGAAATAAGTGTATTATGTATATTTTTTATTGTTATATTGTATAGATATGTGTATATATATATATTTTCATATTTATGAAAATTTTAAATAAGAATTTGAAATTATGATTATAGAATTTAACGGTTTTTTAAAACTTGAAAAATCCCTTAACGTAGTCCACCTTATAATATTTAGAATACAGCCTGGCAGATGGGTACCATACCGTGGTACTGTGGGACTCAGTTACTCAATACCAATCCCGAAACTATCCACTATAACCCAGCGGAGGCTCTCTCCACCTACGTGAGAAGCCGTAGGATCGATTGCGCATTCTACTACGACGTCTTAATGGGGGGCCCGCCCACAACCGTTTCGCTACCACTATAGCTTTTAGGCCACTATCGCTTTTAGGATATCCTTGATTTTCTCCCAGAAAAGTTAAACCTACCTCAACTTAATCATGGCGATCGGAAATTTCACCTATTCTAGAGAAACACAAAACAATTGAAATTTAAAGGTTATATATATATAATCTATATATATATATATATATATATATATATATCTCTATATATTATAATATATTGTAGTCAATAATCGGATAATTTTACTACAAAATATATTGATAGAGAAATATATTAATAACGCTAACTTTATGTATGTATATTTAAATATTAATATAAGTAATAGAAGTAATTAAAATATAAGTTATATTAATATAAGTAATTATTTACAGCGTAATCCTTGTCTTAAAATTCTAAAAGCTCAGCATTTGACCCCAAAGCTCTTGGCAGCGGAAGACATAAGAGAACTAAAAGACGTATATGATGCCAAATATGCAACGACTTCTTTGTAAAACTTTGTTGTTCAGATTTTCGACATAAAGGACAAAACTTTGTCAATTCATAGCGAATAATAAGTTCGGAGATGTTTTGATATTATCGTACAATAACATACATGGTATTTTTGGACTTTTGCTATGCTAATAATAAAAAAAATGTTTTAATTCGTTATGGCATTCTGAGAAGATCTTTTTATATTCACCTATATAATATTACATTTCTTTATATTAAAACATATTTTCAGGAAAGTAAATCACAACACTTCGTCCTACGCTTTCCACCCAAATGAATCATCCATGAATGGTGAAACCCAACGCTTAATTTCGTGTTATAAGTGCAAGGAAATGCAATAAATTAATTTGTCAAAATAAGGAAGGGACTCTAAACTATCACATTTGTAGCTTGACACTATTACACATGACACGACATGACATGACATGGCATTGACATTATTAACCACTTGACATTTTTAAAAAAGCAACTAAATTTGTCTATAATTCAGAGAAGTAGAGCAAGATACAATATGCCTCATTTTTACAGTTTAATTTTTTTCGTCTATTTTTAATACGTGTAATGAAATGAGCATTTCAAATTTGGGGGAAAAAACCTTTGATTTGCGTCAAATTTCATAACAAACAGGCTCTAACATTTTCTGGTTCCCGCTTGTAGGCAGATTAAATTTTCACCTTCAGCTAACTGAAAAAATCCATTATTTCCGCCAGATGTCACCAAAATCAAATGTCGTTGGAATAAAAATACCGTGGATACGATGCTGCGTAAATTATTTGTGGTAGTAATATTATTTGGTAAAAAATTGTGATTTCCACATATAATATGTACATTGTACATCTACTAAAAATATTTTATACATTTTAAATGTGATCAACATACAGTTATCATACCCAAACAGAATGACTGAATATAAAAAAAAATCAGAAAGGAAGAAAAAAAAACGAATAAACTGTCTGCCTGTTCATTTAAAAAACTAAAAGTGATACTGATAATATGATCAATTATAATTGATAGTATAGAACGATCCGAAGTCTAAAATAACTTAAATTATCGCAACTTTTTAATAAAATTATCTAGAAGTATTAAAATCTAAACCCAAAACTGAAAGCAATCTCCCAACATTTCTATATTCCCTGATATACAGAAACAAAGTTTTTTTAATCCATCCAGATAGACAGACAGACATTAATCAACGTCGATCAGTGGCAGACGAGAAAAAATGGAATATCACGGCTCGTGCCCCGTACCAGCGCTCCCATTGTCTGTACAAATAATTATGTGTTCGACCATTGATTGGTTTTGCAATTGAATTTTGATTTCGATCGTGATTTTGATTGAGTATTAGAGTTAATTGTTTATTATAATATCATATTAAGATAATTTTACATTTAAATTTATTAAATACATTTTACTATTCTCCAGTCCATCGGTGGATATGTGTGGTCCAGAGTGAGGTACCTCCTCACAATGCGTGTCATCTCAAGTAAAACCTACTTCTGGATGCGGTTTTAGGTACACCAGCTAAGCGAAAGCCTCTTGAAATGTTAATCGAGGCTCTGTAAGTTAGATATATGTATGTATTGATTATTATTATTAATAATATGCATATTACTAAATTAATTTCCTTTTTTAGATTAAAAAAAATATTTTACAGCTACATTCATACGTATTCTGCTTAGTATGTTGCTACATATCAGTTGCGAAGTGTGACATTTTAATGAAGTTAAGCTAAAATCCCAAAAAAGTCATAAAACAATTTAATACAATCAGGATTATATAAATATTGAGCAAAGTTAATTTTCACAGCAAATATTTTATGATTTGTATTGCATGAAATAAAATTGATTTATAGTGAAAACTTTGATACATAATTATTGAATATTTATTAATTTTTTTATAAAGATTTATAAAAGGTAAGGTATAGGAATCGTGTTATATGGACATTTCGCCACTGCTACATATGGTTTCACATATGGGTAGGCAAGGTGGGTTAGTGTCAAAACACTGCGTTGCTCACTTTTCATCCAAATTGTGTTAAGTGGCAAAGTCAACATCACAATTTGTCTTACTAAAACAGGAACATGAAAAAAATAAATTCTTTTGATAATAGAGACCCTCAATGTGTACAGTCCGATACAGTCCAGTCCAGTAAGTTCGATGCTGTCTAATTAAGTCTTATTATGGACTACTTATATTACAAATATGCACGGTATCAAAACCATAATGTTATAACGAACAGAAATTTTCCAATCTAAAATTCTAATTACCCCGTGCCTGTATTAAAACTGGTTGCGCGATTGTAGAGACTTTTCACACTAGCTCCATTTACATGTGGGCTATAACCAAATATAAGAAACAAATAAATTTGATTCAAATTATATGTAAGTGTTCAAATTTACATATAATTTGAATAATCTTTTTTTATATTAAAATCATAGCCTGTATGATACTGTTTCGATTTTTTTTGGTATTTTTTACAAATGTTAGTGTGATAGGTTCCTAAATCTGGTTTCGCGATACCGGAGTTAAATCAACAAAATAAGAGACAAACAAACTTTGCATATTTCGCTATTAATAATTAGGGATCCTCTATAGCGGCAAACGTAATTTATTCCGATTTTAAGGTTCGCAAACTTGCGCCTTGACGGGGAAAATGCGGAATTATTTATCTACAATGACTTTTGTTATTAATAAATTGTCAAAGTTTTGTTCGGTGGGTTGAATGAAATTTTACGTGTTTTTTTTTTTGTATAGATAGACTACGTTTTAAAATCGAAAAGCGTGTTCATATCCCGCTATCTACGCTACAAAATTTCATTTATTTTCACGTTATTTCAATACTTGTCTCAGTCTTCTTTCTATCGTTCAGGCCGTCATGGCGCAGTAGGACAGCGTCTAACTGAAAACGCAATAATTGTAAGTTTGATTCCCATTCGGCAGATTATATGATTTTGTTTGCTCTGTCACTGTAAAATTTGGGCAGAGTGTTATTTTACTTCATAATTCATATTTTAGTAGGTAGACAGGTCAGTCAAAGTACATTCTTGGGTCCCATCCAAGATTGCACTTTCACTGACATGGCACTGTATTTTAAGTATTTTCAATGTAATGAGCAGTAACTGCAGTTTTGATATTTTATCCATTTAGCTATTAAGTGATATTAGTTATACAATTTTGGATAGTTGAATAAAATATTATTCTATTTTATCATGTGATGTAGGTGTATGTAACCACTGAATTATTAGTCTATTTGTATACAAACACAAATTCTGAAACAGGTATTTAGTTAACTTTAAATATATAGAATTGTAGCCCGCCATATTATATTTTTAATTTTATATCACAAAATCCCGTATTTTCCCATTCAGTAGGAATCTAGAAATCCGCTCATAGTACTCCCCTACACTAAGCAAGGCAAGCTGAAATTTGGCCTCTAGGATACAAGCTAAAGATGAGCTTTCTAAGCGCATTTCTTACGGCTGTACACTATGAATATTAGTCAGTCAATCACTAACGATTTGTTTATATTTATATGACTACTACTTGTTATTACCTGAAGTCATACGTAATAATTTGCATGACAAATTAAGTAAAAAATTAGTCCTAAAAATTATTAACGAATGCAAGTTTAATTTAACTTATAACTTTTTATACTAACAATTTTATAGTAAATAAAGTGAAGAATTTTCATAATGAAATTATGTAAGATTTATACTAAGAACCAAAACTTGGAGCTACGTAGCGGAGCGTCCCTACGAAGCCTTCTACGTCAGTAGACGGACGTCATTTTGACCTTTCGTGATTCAAGTTTTCGAGGCAACATGTTAAAATGCTTTAAATTATGACGGAAAAAAGAACTGAACAGAATGTTAATATCTTATATTAAGTTTAAGTTTTATATTCTATTTGAGATACATAAGTTTCTCAGCCTTTAATGAATGATTCATTAATATTAACATATTATATATGTGATAGTACTTGTTAAAGTGAAGTTATTAGTACATTATAAGGCGGCCTCTAGCCCTAAATTTTATAATGCTATAAGGACAAAAATTAGAAAATAATGGATATTTTCTTCATGATGGATGAAAAATTACTTATTATTTTTGATTGACTTATTTAGAATTATTATGTACACCGTTAAATGCAACATACCATTTAGTCTAATCAATCCAGGTAAATATTTATATTTTTAAATATATTAATACAGAGACTGGCTGCAAATGTGATGGTACTAGATTCAATTCCTATTCGGGAGAAAGGATTATTTTCATTTTTTACGGATTATGTTCTCTGACGAGGATAAGGCTACAATCATTGTACCTATATAGCTTTACCATTTACTTAGCTTCACGCTATATACCGCACATAGCAGGGTAGGCAGAGGGAACCGTAGTCTAAAGGAACCTAATGTTAAGACACTCCGTTCCCCACTTTCCACTAATCGAGGCATTGCGTGTTGAGTTAGCTAGCTTGAGTTATGTAATAACTGAGCCATAAAGCCTGTATATTTTTAATTCGATAGTTAATTAATTAAAACATGTAATAATTAATATTTTTTACACTATACCAAATGCGAAAGCGAACTCCACCTCTACCTAAACTTATGTATTCGGTTTCTCGGTCGAGAAGCGTCGCGACTTGTCGGCGCTGCCACGCGCCACTGGGCGCATCGCGTTATGAGATTTACTAAAGGATTACCGTCGGGGGAACACTTGATTATATTAGAATTCACCTTGATAATGCTATTTTGTAGCACTTTTTAAAGACTTTTTTTGCTCAAAAGTCCATAAAAGAAGAATTGATTTGAAATTTTACGTTCTTTTAGTTTTATGTTCGAGGCGTGCCTGGGACAAATTTTACTGAACACGATAGTTTTTTCATGATTTGGTTAGACGAACAAGAGGATTGAATTTAGCCACTAACACTTATAAGTAGTTAGAATGCCTTATATATATATATATATATATATATATATATATATATATATATATATATATATATATATATAATATATATATATATATATATATATATACATAATAAACGCTAAAAGGTCCTCGTATTCGTATAAACTATTCAGCAAAGTATTTCCAAACTGCGGCGCCGCGTTAAGAACTGATGCAGACTGACACGCACTTGAAACTTGCACGTATTGCGAATATTTTATTATGTATCTATGAGAGTTGTTGTTTATAGTTATTTTTGTTCTTTTT
This sequence comes from Dione juno, assembly GCA_037127375.1. Lineage (NCBI taxonomy): Eukaryota > Metazoa > Arthropoda > Insecta > Lepidoptera > Nymphalidae > Dione > Dione juno. Next base: position 2,831,200 of record JAXRJS010000091.1, on the reverse strand, counting down.
TTTATGTTGGTACTCGCAATATCCAGTATATAGCACATTAGGCAGAGAGCACACTCCGTTCTCCATTTATTTAAATTAAGGATCTTGCTAATGTGTGTTTTTCTAGATGTTTCCAACGATTTCTTTACAAGTTTTCCATGTCAGGAATTAACGCCAGTAATGTATTCAATATTTTATGTCTAAGCTCTTAACTCTAGATCCAAGACCGATTAACTTGCATTGAAAATATGTAATTGTAAAAGATCATTGATATACTATACGTACTTATTATTATAATTTCAATCAAAAATACTTATTAGTATTGGTTTTACAGTTATTTTTTAGCTAAATTATATTATAAACTAAACTATATTAACAATCAAAGATATTAAGTATAAATTATTAATAATATAGTAATAATACATTAAAAATAAACTAAAACAATTTCCTTACATTAGAAAACGCATAGTAATTTAGCAGCTCTTAACATATCTTAAATCAAATCGTAGTGCAGCGACGCGAAGAGGGCGACGTGACGACTTCCGCCCTCAGAACCGCGCTTGATGTTTAATACATTATATTTCAACAGTTTACGTTTGATAGTTGCTGAAAAGTAAAAACATTTAAATATGTACATTATGACTCAGTTAGTATTGTATGCACTCGATGGTTGTGAGTTTGATTCCCGCTCGGAGTAATGATTTGTTTGAAAATATTTTCCATTTTTGCTTGAACTCTGGAAAAAGAAATCGTGGAGGAGTCTAGGGGTTGCGGTAATAAAGATCTCGAAACTATATCGAAATTTGGGGAACGGAATGTGAGTTCATTTGCTGGTTTCCTTTGGTATGTGCTGTATAAATTAATCAAATAATAATAATAAAAATATATATATTAAAACAAATCATAGTCTTAACTATACTACTGCTATATAAAACGGTCAATTTCTGATGCTTCCGCTACTTAAAATAAGATCAAATTATTTCAACATATAAAAACATATACATATATATATATATATATATTATATATATATATATATATATATATATATATATATATATATATATATATATATATATATATATATATTATATATATATATATATATATATATATATATATATATATATATATATATATATATATATATATATATATATATATATATATATATATATATATATATATATATACATATATATATATATATATATATATATATATATATATATTATATATATAATATATATATATATATATATATATATATATATATATATATATATATATAGCATAACATCGCATAGTAGATAACAGAATTGAGAAACACAATAGTATAGGTAGGAGTTATCTCCCGCGATGACAATTGGTGGCAAATCAACCGGCCCACGCGAAAATAGGAGCCTCATCTCTTCTTAAACAGCATTTGATGGGGTGATCACGAAAATGTGATAGGAACTCAATTTCGACATACATTTATATAGATATATATATATATATATATATATATATATATATATATATATATATATATATATATATATATATATATATATATATATATATATATATATATATATATATATATATATATATATTAAGTATGTTTGGGCATTTATGAATTTTGCTTGGTGAATCAGAATGTTAATTTATATTTAAGCTATGACACTTAAAATCATATACAATTATATTAGATTGTATATATATGTACATATATTGTATAATATATATTTGTTTTCCTTTTAAAGATAATAGGAAGTAGATATCCTTTATCCATTCGGGTAATATAAAGTGCTGCGTTGAGTTCCGCACGTCTTGTCTTTAATTCGGTGGAAAGTGGACATCGGAGTATTTTTACACTAGATACTGTCTACCCTATTATTTAGTGCATATAGCGTAAACTTGCAAATAAAACTATGTGGAATTGGCATTTTTTTTTAATTTTGTATAAAAAATTAGCCAACTCCACACGCTACGCGGTTGCACAAAACAATTTCCTTGGCTTCGTATCTAAGAATATTCCGGTAGAAATATAATTTAATCCGGGCGCAATAGTCGCATTGAGAGGCGGGCCGCGTGAATGCACACTTGTACGGGTTTTTGTGAATATAAGCTTTTTGTGGAAAGATGCGTTTTTTAGATATCTACTGTATTAGAAAATTATGTGAGCGTAGATTCTATACTTCATTAAATACCTTATTATGTAACAAAAGTAGCCATTATTGAATTTTAATTAAGTGTGTAATTTTATTAACATTTGTTTCTCATTTTTAATATTACCAAAAAAATTGATATAATGTATATTATTTATATTCTATCACTATTTATATATATATATATATATATATATATATATATATATATATATATATATATATATATATATATATATATATATATATATATATATACATATATATATATATATATATATATATATATATATATATATATATATATATATATATATATATATATATATATATATATATATCTAGTTGCTAGACGCATTGAAAGCGCTTGGAGGAGCTATTGGTCCTACAAATATCATCAAAGGCGTAACACCAATCGCTCTAAAACGTAACCTTATGGATATGTGCATTCTTCCTGTCCTCACATATGGTGCCCAGTCTTGGTCTTTGACCAAATCGCAGAGGCTTGCCCTTTCCTCAGAGAGGAATGGAGCGCAGCATGCTAGGCGTGAGGTTATCCGATCGCATCAGAAATTCGACACTGCGCTCCAAAACTCATATTGCAGACGTCAGCCAAATAACTGCAAAATTGAAATAGGACTGGGCAGGCCACGTCTGCCGTATGTTTAATGACCGCTGGGCCAAAATCACCACCATTTAGACCCCTACTGGGAAGCGGTAGGCCACCACGGCGATGGCGGGACGATTTCAAACATATAAATGACTGGTACACAATAGCTCAGGACCGCGAGAAATAGAAAGGAGGTAGAGAGGCCCTTTGCCCTGCCAGTGGGACGATACAGGCTCATAATAAAATAAATTCATAATAAAATAAAATAAAATTATATATATATATATATATATATATATATATATATATATATATATATATATATATATATATATATATATATATATATATATATATATATATATATATATATATATATATATATATATATATATATATATATATATATATATATATATACATATATCTACTGCTGCTATAATATACATATATATTTGACCTTCTAAAATAACCTTACTTTCCCTGAATTTTGTTCATTATTTTACTATATTGCATATTCTAATTACATCTTCCTTACTGCCATTTTGAAAACATTTGGTAAAAAATCATTTATAAAAGTACAGGTAAAATAAATTCTAAAAATGGAAGTCTGGGAGCTATGGTGAATTTCTCGTGCCGGCTTTAAATCGTGAAGTTGGAATAGGATTTGAGATCACCACAGTTTGTATTCAGTCGACTCGCTAGACCTTTGCGATATATGAAGCCTTTTAAAATGGATATGCCAATATCCCATTTTATAGGTTTTTTTTAGTATACATTTTTTCGATAATAACTTCAACACACATTATTTTTGTTCTCCGATTTTTATTTCAACGCTGACTTTTTCCTGCCACTTTTTCGTACCTAGTTTAGCTTTAATGCATATACTAATATACATTAAAGTTCAATTGTAATTAATCAAATATTCATACGTTAATTCATCATTGTTACAATTTTTTTAACTGACATTATTTTACTTTGTTAATTTAGTATATTTTTATATTTGCTTCTCCAAAGTATACAAAATGTCGGGTTGCCAAAAAATTTTATTCCATTCAAAACAGTACGGGATTAATCCGAATCCGCTTTCTTGAAAATATGTAAAAATAACGAATCTCAAAGATCTCATTATATAATAAAAAGCTCTAATTTTCTACTTATATGTCCTTATCCTTTCCAAAATATTCTTACGTTACAGTCAAGAACACAGCACGTGGCGTTGTCACGGTTCTTTGGTCACGTTGGAGCTCACTATATATACGTTTTATATGAACGTACGTGTGTATGTAATATCGTATATGACTGGGCCTATTGTTATCGAACAATGCCAGCAGATTATATTTTTATTAAAGATCCTCCTATTTCTTAGAGATGAGACCGTTTCTTAACGATTTCTATGTAAGTAACATAAAGGTTGAAAAGATGGAAGTCGTATTGAAAGAAAAATTTTATTGAAGTATAATATCTTTACATAATTTTTTTTTTACTCATATTTAGAAAGAAATTACAGAAATATGTTTATTATGTTTTATTATTTATATGTCGCAGCGTAGAGTTTGGCCTCACAACACATACAATACGAGTATTTATATCGCTATGTCATAGTCATATCGCAAAATCGAGTATTTCATGACATCATCGACCATATCATGATATGAATTTCATGAAATAAACATTTGATTCGCATATAGTATACATTATTGAAATTTTATTAATTATTTTTAACAATTAAAAATTATTGGAAAATTTTGAACATTAGTAAATTGAATTTACATAATGACCAGTTTAGTAACACGATATGACCAGCTGGAAACTAAAAAATAATTTATATTATTTATTTAAATCTCAGCGAGTTAAAACTTGTTTAGTAATTCGTTACTAAATAAGAAGGCTCTCCTCTATAACATAATATTACAAAAACATTTTTTAAATGCTATAAAGCATCATTTTAATATGAATAATCCAACCTCACATAAACCATCTTGATTGGTTAACACTACTTAAAGCGAAATAACTCAAAATCGCAGAAGATCTTTATGTCTAATGGATTGTGGGAGATGGCTGGATAAGTCGACAAAGTACGGGGTTTCATAAGGGTCAGTGTTGGTCCCGATACTGTAGAATCTCAGTTTCTATTAGCCTCTACGCCACGGCCTGGGAATCGAATTCTTGGCCGAATCCTACAACCGTCTTTTCATAGATCCATCCAGGGATATTAGGCAGAGGTACAGACCGAAATGAAGTACCTGGGACTGACCATGAATAGTCGTTTGTGTTGCACTTCGTTCAGCTTGCGCCAAAGCTACTGAACACCACCAGGGGACCTGCAACGAGCTACCTTCAGCTTCATGTCAAGTTTATGTCAACTTTATGTTGAGATCAATAACTCTATAGTGCCTCCACGTAGCTAATATCGAAAAGCGCAGCAAATCATAGCATTGATAATGATTTGGGGACCATGCTACCCTGATTCAGCGACGGAGAGGGAACGAGGCGTCCCCAGTGACACGCCTAGCAGTCAGTCCGTTAGAAAATCCGAGTTATCAAAAACTATGCGCATAATCATGGCTTCAGCACATACATACATCAGAATTGTGCATTGGGAATATAGCCGGGGTACCAATAATGTGGAGCTTAAAGACAAGGATAGTATAGTGAAAATTATTAAAACATTTTGACATCTCCTTCTTTTTATATCAGTATATAATGATAAAAATTGGTCTCCAATAGCCAAGCATATATAACCCTTATAATTTTATAGTTTTTGAATATATATATAAATTTTTAGACAAATCTTAACTATACACTAAGATATTTGAAAACAATCACCGTCTGAAATAGAGATGTATAAAATCGTATTTTATATTATAATATACGCAAGGAACTATGTACCTAACGTAAAATAATAGTTCTGCTTATATTTGCTTGAGGCAATAGTCTAAAGCATATTAAAGTTAACCTTATGTAGATTCGTAACTTACATTTAATATTAAACTTTCTATATTCAGTACACATGTTCAAAGACAAGACGCGTCAAAGAGTGTCGCAATAAACTTAATTACTCCGATACGTGGTATGTAAGTTATGTTCTAAAGGAAGACACGTTGTATGGGAATATCTATATATGTATATAGTATTAGATTATATGTTTGTGATAGTATGCCAAGGTTGTAAATTGAAATACTACTAAAGTTAGTGAGTAGTTAGTTACTACAAGAGTTAGTTACTACAAACTAAGAATAAATTTTTCGATTTTAAATTATTTATATGTTTTCTTTAAGTATTTTTGTATCCTTAGTATGGATTAACACTTTAACACTTTATTAAAAATCAAAAATCAAAATATTCTTTATTCAAATAGTCTTTTGCAAGCACTTTCGAATCGTCAATTAACATAAGTGTCAATATTGTAAGTCCTTCAAGAAGCTACCACCAACTCGGAGGGCAGTTCTGCTGAGAAGAGCTGGCGAGAAACTCAACAGTTGCTCTTTTTAATGTAAATTTACAATATATATACAACTGTGGTGAGCCTCCCGAATGAGCATCAACAGTACTTAACTCCATACACTAACATCCATATATAATTTTTATCTTGACTTTAAAAATCATCAAAGTAAGAATTTAAGTTTTAGTAACAGCTAAAGCCGAGCCGATTAATTTTAATCGTGGCCAGTAGCGTAATGGTACAGTGTCTGACTGTAAACATGATGGTTGTGGGCTTAACTCGGGGGATTAAATAATTTTTGCATCCCCAATGGAGTATTTGGACACTAGACTCTATTTGTCTATCCTGCTAAATGCGAGAAAGGAAATGAAGGTATAATAAACTGCTATGGATTGCGTTTTACTGACTTTGTGCGGAGGTTATAAGTTATGTATATCTATATATAGATATAATTTGTGTCTTAACAAAATTCAAAATGTGACGGTTGCCATTGAATATATGTTCTCAAAAAGATCGGAACCTGAAGTACTTGATAAAGTAGTTATCAAGTTTAATAGTTCACTTGATAAAAATGAAAATAGTATATATGTAAAATACTTCTTTCAATCATTTGTTATAAAATTATTATTATTAACTCTAAAACAAGGTTGGTAATGGTTTTATTTATAAATACACAATGGTTTATTTAGCAAGGTGAATATTGTAGATATTGCTACGTTCTATAATACTGTAGAATTTTACGTATGTTGTATGGAGAACACGAAGGAGGTTAGGTTACGAAGGAGGTTGTACGCTAAACAGTAATAATATTACACATTAGGAAAAATGCATGTTTAAAAGAGATCCAGTTAAAATATAGCCATCACCTATATTAAAATCATTAATATTTGTAGTGTATATACCCAGCATGGTTCAGATTACTAGAAGTAATATTTTACTTTTGTTTAGTTTATTTAAAGTTTAATGTTATTATATTTTATATATTTACATAAAAAATTACATAAGGGACTAAACACAAACGTTAACAAACATCGAACATTAAGGGCCTAGGCTCTTTACGAGGAAGTACATCATATAAAGGATGGGTTACCTAAGGCCAGGTGACAAGGATATGATCATCAATAGTTTCCGCAGCACACGCGACGACAGATTTTTATGAATTTTTTTTTTACATCTTGGGTTATATTATTGCGTTTTTGTTAGGGATCCCTTTTTTTAAATATCATATAGTTAGTGTCACTCAGTGAACATGCTGCTTTCTAATGGTGAAAGAATTTTTGAAATTGGTGCAGTAGTTCTTTTTGTGGAAACATATATATATATATATATATATATATATATATATATATATATATATATATATATATATATATATATATATATATATATATATATATATATATATATATATATATATATATATATATATATATATATATATATATATATATATATATATATATATATATATATATATATATATAAAAACACAAATGTTTCCTCTTTATAATATAAGTTTAGATATATATAAGTTCATCTCGAGAGTTCACGACCTTAGATTATCCATATGGTTATATCCATATCCAAAATTAAAGTGTTGCCAGCAAATATAATTTAAATTATTTAAAATCCGTTTGATTAATGTAATACGAGTATGTCCTCGAAACATCGCTTGACTGTCAAAAGCGTAATTACTAGTTAATTACACACGATATGGGCGCGGCCTAAAGTTACGAGTTGATACTATGGGTATAGTCGTATTATATAATTTTCTTGTTGAATATACATTAAGATAAAAATATATGCAAGAAGAAAAATCGATTATATATTAATAACTTATCTGTTACAAAAAAATAAAGTGATAAATAAATTAACTTAATTTAACAGATAAGTAAACATGAAAATATTTATATCAATTTCATTGTCAACATTAAGTGGGCTAATAAAAAGTCTTAATGCTTATTTTCATAGAATTGAAAGCGTCCTGAAAGTGAAATAGCAAAAATCGTGAAAGGACTATATAATACTAGCTTCATCATTGTGGAAATAACTTAAAATTCTAACTGCCCAAGATATAACTTGTTAATTGTATATTTATATAAAGGAAATAATTATCTTTTCATATATAGATAAATACTCAATCTAACACAAAAAAGTGTTTCAATCCGAACCACCAGCCAGTTCCTGAGATTATAACATTCAACCAAACAAACTCTTCGAAGTAATAATAAGTATTGATTTATATATATAAAAAAATTACTGAGCATAGGAGACTATCATTTTTCGTGTACATAATTGGTATATATATATATATATATATATATATATATATATATATATATATATATATATATATATATATATATATGACGAATTATGTACACGAAAATGACGTTTGTGTCTTGAGGGTTACAATTTGTGTAATATAAGGCAAGTCCTCGGTCTTAGATTGGGCTAGTCCATCCATCGCGCAATACCTCCAAATTAGATGAAAAACGAAATACTGAGTGACATTTGTTGTTACGGAATCAACATAAAAAATAAAATACGTAACAAAATATACCAAATAAGTATAATTATAATATATTCTAATTTCTAAATAGCGTTTATCCGTGGCCTATTTGATGGCAATATTTCCGAGTCGTCGCGCGTAAATTTCTCATCAGGCGCAATCTCGATCGCTCGCTCGTGATCCAAGTGCACCCGGTAATTGCTGCACACGTTTCTTGCCAATTTATAGGAAATAGATTTTAAATTAGAGCTAGTTTGCTGTGAAATTTTCAGAGATGTAGACATTTTACTATATTCGAGGTACTTTTGTTCTGTTTTATTCTAACCAATGGAAAAATTGGAGGAGGCTCTCTATTCGATGTGTGTATTTACAAATTTTGTAGCAATTCAATTTTAAATTGTAACTTAATGGGGTCGACGCCTGGCTGTAAATTTAACTGGTATGGGTTCCCACTCCGGGTTCCTACACGGTTGAATTAATTATATTATTTTTCTCTCTCTTGTAAGAGACGCGGCGTTGAGTTCCGCCCAGCAGTCTTGAAAATTGTGTAGAATGTGGGGAAAGGAGTGTCTTGATACTAGGTTTCTTCTGTCTATAGAATTTGTATGAGAAATACAAAGTAAAGCTAGAAATATTATTAAAGTGCCATAATGATATTTATACATATATTAAAATAATATTAATAATTGTTATTATTTTAATACTTTAGGTAACCTAAAACATATTTCAATACCAGTCGTTTGAGTTTCAGTGACGTTACATTACGCTCGAGATAAACTATAAAAGTTCATATCAACTGAACGATAATTCTACTAAATATACCCTCGACTACCCTTACTTTACTCTTAAAATTTAAATGACCATATAAATAAGCCCAATTTATATCGAAAGCATAAAGCTTCAATTTGTACACCTAATTCCTCCATAAGCAAGCAAGAAGCGACATTGGGTTCTGCCATCGAACACAAGATGTCTCTAATAGAGCGGATTATACAGAACAAATTGTTTATGGTTGGGCTATCTATTGTCTCTGCGTACCTTTCAAAAAGCAAAATTTAAATAGATTTTATTATTTATAATATTACTTCATACAAGTCGAACTTAAACTATACGAAGCGCCTTGTTTCTTTAAACACGTTCAAATCAGGCTATCTTAGTACTGAATAACCCTTTTAAAATAACTTACCATAAACTATGTTATATAAAAAATATACACACATACATATATTCGAACTCCCACAAATTCTATATAAAAATCTTATATTTTCTCTTAACTAACATACAAAATTAATTTGTGCTAATTAATTATTTGATACATTAAAGTCAGTAGCCAACGCCATCTATCCTGTAAACCTAATGGAGCGAACGGAGGCGCGATTAATAAATGACGCTTAAAATTCAACCTTTTTTCGGCTAAGCTAATGGTCCACGAGTAAATAGCTGCTTTTTTATAGCCAAATGTGTACTAAGATTTATAGTCGGTTTTTAACAGGATTTTGAATAACTTATAAGGACGTGGATTTTGTTTCAAGTACTTTTTTCAGCGGTGTAGTGTTTATGGTTAATTTAACAAAGATTTGCTAACGTGGATTTATTTGTTTATGGTTTATGTCTAGTTGAAATCAATACTATCTATGGGATCTATAGGATAGTACTGAGCATAAAGTGTTAATGTTAGATACTAGGATCTGACAGAAATGTTTAAAATATCTGATCGTCAGGTAATTTTTGTATTTAATGACGTAGGTGTATAAAATAGGTAATTATTTTATTTTCACACACATTGCTATGTATTATTTCATATACATATCGAGCTAAATTGAAACTTATATCGTTTATACAATCTCATCTTATTGTTGTAGTCTATATGTAGTCGTCTGTCAGTCCATACCGTCTTTACTATAGTGGCGACTGTAGCCCCTGTGAACCACGGGGACCCCAAGGAACCGGTGAACCTGTGATTGGAATTAAAATGTTAAGCTTTTTACTTAGCTTTAATTAAGCTGTTACTTATAACTTTTCATATGGGCCCTCAATTCACGGGAGCCCAAGGGGCTCGATGTGTCCTAAGGTGGCGCTATCAATACACCATGATCACGTCAAATACAAAACTTGCAGATTCAATATCTAGAAGACGCATTACTATACATTATTTACCAATTTTTTAGATTATAAGTAATCTCAATCAATGTTACATAGGATAGAAACTAAACGGGATGAAACTAAGAAACTAAATAGCATTGTATGAATTCATAGCACGGCCTGGGACTTACGTACCAAGTGTAGTTTGGATGGGCCCCTTTGAAATGCGCTCGCTTCCACTGCCCGAGCACCTCACTCTACTTAACCAAATAAAACCAGAATAAATAAAAATCGACTTAGCGTCTCTAAAACTTAAGCTTTTATCAAATCTTTATAAAGTTTCTAGTCGTCTAATGGCATGTTGGAAATATTGTATTACTTGTACTTGTACGTACATTTCTAAGAACTATTTCATCCGCAACATGATAGCCCATTTCATGGTCGATTAAGTTAGATAGGTATGGAGATAAAATATCGACGACATTTTTTTATATTTTAAATTAGTACCGAAAGTATTAGTTGAGCAGTATTATTAATAACATGTGTGAATCATAGCTCGGTAGTTGAACGCTTTAATGCCACTCCTTACTATGACGGTAGTAGTAGATTCGATTTTGGTATTAATAGTAGAATTTTGACAAGCATCTGGACAGGTCTTCTTTATTTTATTTTGTTTACGCAGAAAAATTTAACAAACATATAAAAATATATTTATAAAAAAAGGATAGAAAAAAAGGAATACAGAATATTACCAGGAATGGGGTTCGAATCCACCTTTGTCATGTTCAGTCAATACTGAGTCACAAGTCACAACTCACTATCACCTCTGACGCGTTATCTTTGTAAAAAAAATCTCACCATGATTCAAGCTTTATCCCGCTTACACTGGGGTAGGTGAAGAGAACCTAATGTCGATACACTCTGTTTTTCACTTCTGGCAGAACACAACGCCGCGCTTTATCTTTCCATTCCAGAACAAGGAAATGACCACGATGCATCCTCCAAGTGGGAATCGAACCCACTGTTGCGTTGCGACTACCTACTTACTCTTATTTAATTAACTTTTAGATATATTTTTTCTTTCTGTATAGTCTAAGTTATTTAAATAAATAAAATAAAATATATATATATATTTTATCGTTATTTTTAAAATTGATAATAAACATGATCAGGTCACTGTTCGCACCTTCATATTGGCATATATGTAGCTGCAATGAGCTTAAAAATTATTATGACGCAGAAATTTGATAAGGCGATATTAATATAAGAAAGCTTAGATAATAAATACCACTAAGGAACTAATCTGCTAGGGATGTGCATGGATATATTATAAGCAATAATATTATATTATCTATATAATACTATTACATGTTATTAATTTATAATAATAATAATAATAATAAGACGCCATTTTATTATTTCATAATTTATTATGAGCGTAGATATTTACAATAGATACTCATTTGGAAATTTACTACTATAGAATAGTTATAAAATCACTATAAATAAAAGATAGTCGTACACAACCAATATATTTATCTATAATCAATTAGGTACTTAAAAGCGAGTTTTAAAGATCGATACAGTATGAAGCATGCATTGTAGAAGGAATGGCTAATCTGTTGAAATAATATCGATTATTAATTTGTATTTAAATAAATAATATTTACATAATATTTATTATAAATATATAAAAAACATGTAAACTACGAAAATTTGTTTTGACGGCAGTGTTCATTGCAATATAAGTTTAATAACAAACGAGATGTATCTGTTCACTAAATATCTTCGTACATCTTTGGTATACATTCTTTTATAGTACTAAGTTATATCTACTTTATAATATAAGTACATATTAATATATATATTTGTGTACAATAAACTATGCCATAAAAAAGCATTTCGATTGAAATATTAATTCTACGAATATTGTCAATTAAATGTGGAATAAATAAATGTGTTCATTTGCTTTTTAGTAGATGAATGTAATTGCTACTCAAAGTTAAATATATTTCTTATTTTTTTTTTATATAAGTCAGGAGTCGAACCTGCTTTTATTATAGAGCTTTGTTAATTTAGGCTTTTTGCAAAATCAATGCATTTTAATTTTTTTTATTTTAACCTATACAGCAATTATCGATGTAAATTGGCTTTATTTCCTGTAATTCTTACTGAATTTGGCACATTCGTATAGCATTAGCATTACAATACATTCAACATATATAGATACATTTCATAAATTCTATAATAGAATACATTTAAAACCTTATATACTTTAACAATATTATAAAAGCTGTGCTAAATATTTAATATATAAGCGAAGGACAATATTATCAATGAAAGAACGTATCGTTATAATATTTTTTTTTCTTTACTTTTATATCACATTGAGTACATCTCGAACAAAAATTTGAATATACAATAATAAAAATACAACTTCCAAACAATATACAAACAGAATGACAACCAAACGGTATTTGAGCAATAGTAATAATTGATGATAACATTTCCAAAGAATTTTTTTTGCTTTTTCGTCATTTACAAGACAAATGTACGCAAACAATTTACACCTAGAAGTAAAATTAATTTATAACCTAGATCTTTTTCTGTTTCCAGAAAACTGTATATAACTTGAATATGTATATAAGAATGGTATGATATGTTTTATGTACTATATGTTAAAAAAATTCATCCCCATAAGTGTTCAACAGCCACTGTTTAATGCACACGATTATACTAAACTCTATGTACATGACGACATTGAAAATTGGTAACCTTATATCTTTAGAGATTATAATAGGCCTGTATTTTAATAGCGATTACCCACATCGTAGCTAAACTATTAAAGAATAACGTCAAAATCTATCAAAATCGATTATGACGTTTGAACGAACACCCAAACCGAGATCGGTCGTAACAAAGTATGAGATATACCTTAGTAATTAATACATTAATAATACATATCCTTATTGGACCAAATAGATTAGCGTCTAAACCAATTCCTTAAAATCATTACACGAACACTAAAAAAAACATAAATATACAAACTACTATAAATATAACAGCCGTCGGAATTTCACTATTCAATAGTTAAAACTCCGATTATTTAATATACAAAACATAAATTGACGAACAGAGCTAATAATTAATAGAGAGGGCAAATATTCAAATGCAGACACATTTATTTAATAATGACGTTAATTTTATCCTCTGAGATTTTAAAATAGTGGAATATTTAGAAACGTACCAAAAATTCACTTAGCGGGACTTATGCAAATCATACAAGGACTCTTGCGAAGCGACTCTTGCTATCGAGAAGAATATACTAATTTTGACGTAACTCGATACCTGCTACGATTAGATTTTGAAGCTATTCTAAAATATACATTTCTAGATTTTCTTCATTTAAAAATGTCTGATGCCATCATTTTTAGATAATATGTTAAGAGAGAAACGGCATCACAGGTATTTAATATTTGCCCAATCTATACATTACTTTCTGTTCTCCAAGGATATGGTTCAAAATGAGAGTCAAAAACGAATTATACAATAATTAAAACATCAATATTGTCCTACACTCGATCAACAAATAATAATTATCGAATTATAATCGAATCGGTTATTCGAGTTAACTTTCCAAGATACACATATGTATAAATAACTTTAACTTTAGTTTGTTCTCGTTCCAATGATGTTTTTTATCCGACTACGAAAAATTATAGATATATAGATATACATATATATATATATATATATATATATATATATATATATATATATATATATATATATATATATATATATATATATATATATATATATATATATATATATATATATATATATATATATATATATATATATATATATATATATATATATATATATATATATATATATATATATATATATATATATACATATATATATATATATATATATATATATATATATATATATATATATATATATATATATATATATATATATATGGAAGAGAGAACATGGTGTTCAGACACTCCGTTCTTTACTTTCTGCTACACCACGTAACTCAACACCATGCGTAAATGTGATACTGCCGTTCAAATTTGAAATTCTGCTTAAACGACTCCCAGATCTTGATTAAGTAATATTCTTACTGCTTTTCCGTAGTCAGATTTTCAAGTTATTACGTTTTATAGTATCGAATCACCTTAACACAACTCGCTATATATCTTGATTACTTAATCTCATATTATACTATGTTGACTATTGAACAACGTTTTTATAATTGCTAAATATAATATCGATTTGATGATAATATTTCTGCATGTTTTGGAAGACTTATCCAATAAATTTAAGCCAATTTTCCATAGGCCCTTAAATTTTAACCTAAATTTTGAAAATTATTTACTTATCATTTTCCAAAAAAAAATTATTTTTCAAAATTAAATGTCGTATTCGAAAAACATGTATATAAAAAATTGTATTACAATATAATATCCGAATGTATGTAAATTATACGTAATTTTAATGTTGCCTCAATAACTTATGATCACGACACCTTCCTAAAGCTACGAGAATGTCAGAAAATAATATCTACATAATAAACATTATTATTTCCTTTTGAACATAACTATGACCCTACAAATAGTGAACGTTACCTTTTTCACAATTCTTCAGTAGAAGCTATGGGTGCTTTCAGAAGAGGATTCCTGGGACTTCTAGAACCATCTGGGTTCTTCTGGAAGTCCTCATTCGATAAGGATGCTGGCATGGGTGCTATTTTTAACTGATGACCATTTAGCTTGATTTCGGTAATGGAATGTGATCTCCCATGATTTATATTAACTTTCTCTTTATTGGTAGTAGTCATTGGATCGTGTGTCGGAGTTTTTGCAACGTTTTGAGGTACCCTTACTCTGTTCGCTTGTTCTCTTAAAGCCATCTGGTATGCTACTTCGAAAGCCTCACCTAGTGTTAGAATAACTTCAGTCGCTTGGTCCTGAAAAGAGCAAAGTTTAAAAATACAGTATTTTTAATATTAAATGTAAGACATTTTATATTGGTATTTAAACACATATATTTACCATAGTAGCAACTCTAAATACATGACAATAGTGACTTCTCGTAGTATGGTCTTTAGTAATATAGGCGAAGTGAGTGAGATCGTCTGCATCTTGACACGCACAGTGGATGTTGCGAATTTCGTGTTCACAAACCAATTCCTGAGGGCAAAACATTGAAATAAACAATTTTATATAAGAACTCTTTCCGATTAATCGTTCAAATTAAAATTTGATAAATTTTCAACAATTTTTCAAGAAATATGATAATAATTGTTATTATTGTATCCAATTAATGACGTTTCAATTCGGAAGTTTCCACGACAAAAATGAAGGTTTTCCTTTCAAAAATTTCGTTCAAAAACACGATAGAAATGAAAATGAATTTTGAATTTTTGTTTTGCAGGCACAATGGCGGCAGGAACACTAATTATCCTGCCTAACTAACCGTGAAGCCTTCTGACATCAAATTCATACTCGAAAAAATAATAAAAAAAAACAATCCTTTTTCTCTAAGAAATACAAAGTATAAAGTGGACCGATGGAGTGTAAACAGTGTACCATAATTAAAAATCAAATGGAGGAAATCAGGGCGTTTAGTGAATCCCTGAGGGAGTGCCCTTTGAACGGTTGGTTAGTTCTCACAGAAACTTTCTTTATATAAAGAAAATATTTGACCGATATTTTCAAAATATTATTATTTTCGAAATTTTCTGTAACTTATGCAAATTGTATAATATATTGTATACTTACTCTAGTAATAGTGTTAAGGAACTTGACTCCTCTGTAGCTGATAGAGAGTATAATATCAGGCGAGTCACGGGGTTCTTTGGTAGATTTCTTTAATTTCTGAATGGATTTCTTAGTAGATTCCGTCCCACGCAGCTCTTTTACCACGGTTGATCCTAAATACTATATGAACAAAAGTGATATTTCGATAAATTTATATTGGCATGTAGCAGATGTAACATAACATTATTTTAAGTATCCTATAAAAAGGATGTTTTACCGTAATTAGAATTCAAAATATAAAAATTAAAACTTACATTCGCAACATATGTCACGGCGCCAGTAACCAACACAAATGGCTGATGCTTCCACTGGGTCTTCAATGCCCCTGGGACACCCACCAGTAGTTCTGAAGGTGCTCGGATCTCCAAATCTGAAGGCCGAGGTGGTTGAGGAGCAGGTCTGTTCTTTTTACTTCGCTTCAAGGTCTCTCCACCGGGAGGTGCGAGTGTTGGAACCACGGGCGGTGGAACAGGTTTCAAATTCTCAGACGGAGGTAACTTTTCTTTGATTTCTTCTTTTAAATGTTGTATATTATTTTTCTACGACAAAACAAAAAGGAGATTTAATTTAAAGCAATATAAAAAAATATATTAAAAGCTCAATTCGTAATACATGAATGCTTCCTTTACCAGCTAGTGACGTCTATTTTTAATAATTTGCAAAGTTAGCTGAAAATTATACCACAACTTCATCTCCTGAATGTGGAATCAAAACAAAATAACAAAGAAGCTATCAAACCAAACTCAAGTAAGTTTCATACAACAAAAGTTCACTTAATTAAAAGAATACGATCAGGTACCTCATTATCGAACAAACAAAAGCAACATAGCCTATCGACTGAAAAAAAAACGCAAAAGCGTGCTAATTAAATCAAAAAGGGCTCAACAATACCTGAACAAAAAGGAAAAGTGACTCAAACAGTTCACACTTCAGAAGTGTAAAACAAAAACGCTCGACGCAAACACGCTGTATACTAGCGTGAAATTTTAATTAAGCCTCTAGAACCAAAAGGCACAGAAAGGATATAATTGACAGTGTCAACCGTCTAATTTGACGAGTGTCATTTGAAAACAAAAATGTTGGGGCCATGGATGCTGGCATATAGGTGGAAAGTGAATAATCTTCTGTTGCAGTGAACTTGAATGCGGGATGGGGTACACTATTCCTGGTAGCTTCATTGGGCTTTACATTTCGAATGATAAAACGTTAAATAGACACTCGTGTGTGGTTGCCCTTATGTAATTTGCTCGTATTTTTCTCGATGCGTCATCATTAAAATTTAAATAAGTGCTACTTGTTTTTAATTAAACTTGTGCAAATAATATATACTTAGTAAAAATACAGCTTATATTTAAGCTAAGCTTATTTAAGTGTTTAGAATACCTATTAATTAGACCTTGATCTAAAAAAATATAATTTTTACTAAATTTTATTAATATATAGTAAAAAATACTAACATGCAAACTATCAATCAACATAGCACTACATATAGCATTATAAAGTAAATATAAAATCATAAAATATATTACAATATATATTCCAGAAAATTAAATATTTCCTAGGTATTGAAGGCACATAGGTTTCCTTTCATAGCATCTGCATATGTATTTTGCGGTATATAACTACTAGTTAGGGTAGAGTGGCTCACTCAGCATGAATAGCAAGCTGAATACACGAATTGAGCACTAATTACCCATACAGGGTTGGCGACGTGTGAAATTAAAAAAGGTCTCGGCTATGCCTTTTAAAAACATACGCAGAAAGCTATAATAACAAGTAGTTTTTATATTTAATATATAACTAAATAAAAATATGATTATAGAGGTTATAATATTATTCATTGGATTGATCGTCTTGTAGCTAATCAAGTCGGAGGTCGTGACGTGATTTAATATTCGAAGGAAATATTTGAACACAGATGTTAAGAGCTGGTATCAAATACGTGGTAATCATGATAGAGCTTTGGCTACAAATGTCATTCAAGTTATAACTTTTACTATCAATGTAATCATGTAGCAAAATTATTCTAATTAATTAATTATATGTTGAACTATGGAATATTTTGAAACTAGGCTATCTTTGCCCTACCCTACCCTATTATATAAAGATATATATGGATAAAAGATATATGGATAAAGATATGGATAACAAAAATGTTTTATCGGAGATTCTGGTGACAATCCGCTACATTGGGCCCACCGACTGCCTATACCGACTGTGATAGATGAGAGAGAAATGATCAATCAGAACCTCCCCCATCCACTTTATAATTCTTGCATAGTTAAAATGTAGTTATTTTAATACGTTGCACGTGTTCCGTTATTGCCAGTCGCGTCGGGTGTTGCCAGGTGATACATGTAATTAACTAGATGAGCAATTTGAGAGATTACCTTTAAAACCCCCTTGAATTTCACGCTTATAGGTTTTTAATAAACTTAAAGTGACGTGTTTGACTTTAAGCAGATTTTGGATTAAGTAAAAAACGTTGATAAAATTAAGCTTTTCATAACGAGCTTTATAACGATCTTATATTTGTGAGTCACTTTTTAACATTTATATAACGGCAAATTTGATTACCATTGCCTATATAACATGTGTTTATATGAAAATCACAATGCAAATATGATATTTATAAAATTTCAAATAAAAACTTTCAAATGCCTGTTTTCACGTATTTTGAATAGTAGACAAATTTGACCCATGCCCATCACGTACAGTTAGATCCATTTGTACCACACGATATCTTCAATAGTAATTTATTTTTCACCCTCACAAGTTGCCCCCATATGTAGGGCGATAGGCAGAGGTAAGCTAGTGTCACGGCCATCCACTCTAAATTTGAGATGTTGCACGTTAAGTGGCTAAGCTCACCGCGCTATTGCTAATTCCAGACGCCACAACGACCTTAGTTATATTATTTACATAATTTTTATTTTATTCGAATAAAACCTTGTTAACACAATCATAAATGACTGTTTGTAATTCATAATAAAATAATGTAATGAATATTATAGTGGATAATAACGCTTTTATGGCGAAGGGATGTCCTGCTTTAAATTAATTCAATAGACATTGATCGTGTCATGATAGACATGAAATGGTTATAAATGTTTAAAACGTGCATATTTTATGTATTATTGGTAAATGTATTGCACGATTGATATCACAAAGAAAAATAACAAGTTTTATTTTTTTTTTATTTCACACTAAACAGATTTTGCATACTATAGGTATCTTTTTTTGTATTGTATATATGTTATGTGAGCGGTATTTAATTTAATTTTAATTAGATATTAGTGTACGTTTCCGTTTTTCTTATTAAATTAGTAATTTTTTTAGCTTGTATCGGCTAATGATAATTGATAGGTAAATTGCTATAAAACATTTTAGGCCACACTACCGTACAATAAGTGCATTTTAGTATGCAAATTTGATATTGAAAGCCATGGTCTTAATATCCCGTAAATTAGGCGGGAAACGAAAATTCTTAACACTATGTTTCTTCTGCTATATGCGGGTTAGAGCGTGAAGCAAAAAGAAAATTATATCAATATATAGCATGAACCACATTTAAACCGTTAGATCGTTAAATAGATTAATATACAATTGCACACGCATCGCTGCAAGTATCATAGCAACTCCCCGGCAATTCTTGCTCGTCGTCGGATATCCTTTTTATGAGCTTTCGATTGAATAAATGTATGTATAAATATGCATGTTATGAATCGAACGTGATTATATTGACAAGGTAAAATTGTATATTATTTTATTTTTATGGACACCATCGTGGCATAGTTGACAATTGCCTTTAAGAATAGTTAGGGGTTTGAAGTATAAATAAATAATTAAATTTCATCAATGTAATGTCATGACATGTACATGTACATGTACTGACATAAGAAGTAACGGGTTTAAAAAACATATAGCGATTAAAATGTGTTATTAGGACTTGGCATTCTTAGATTAAGACTTGTAAGCCGAGGGTAAAAATTTCATGATTGTAGATCTGTGGGAAATACAACGTATAATAGTTGTAGTAAAATATTGGTTTTTCAAAACACTTTTTTTGTGATCTATAAAATGTCAAATTTCAAAAATTATCTTTATTTGTACGTTCTAGGTGAACGGAAAGAGTCTTATAAATTTTGATTAAGCTGTAAACGTGATATAATAAGGGGGTTGCGTTGCGTTCAATTTTAGCTTGTTACCGCCAAACGTTCCTTAGAAAAACATAAACGTTGAGACGAACGAACAACAAAGTAATCCTATACAAGGTTCTGTTCAGTTCTGTTTTTTAGTTATATAAAATAACAAATAAAATGATCACCTAACGCACGATATGTTTAAAGTGGACAAAATGTAGAACCTACGCCACTAAATTTATTAATAAAAAATAATAACAAAAAATTTTAAATTAATCTTGCAAGACATTCTCTAAATAAGCTTCATAAAATACGATTAAGCAAGTAGCATGCTAGTTAAATAAGAGATGAAATGTAACACCGAATTAAGGCTATGTGATGCAATTATATGACTCAGTCATATTTCGTAAAAATAAGTGAAAAGTGAGGACGTGATGTGTTAACAAACAAACGCACTTTTGGCTTAGATTTAAATATTCCATATTGTTCTATGAAACGTACTCATATTCATATTTTCTGGATACTATTTATTGCATTTGTATTATATATATATAGTATCTTTTTTGGGATCTGTGCCTCCAAAGGACAAAAGTAACCCTTCAGTATCATTTTGTTGTCAGTCTGTCTGTTCCTTCCACAAACCCATTCGTCCTAAGACAGCCTCCTCCTGAGAACGCTTGAAGGTATCAGGCTAAATTTTATATCAACGCCTAGGTCCACAGATGGGATACACCCTATAAAGGTATAAAGAAACTTGTAAGTTAATCCAATCAAAAGATACGGCCGTTTATACTTCTTGTATGCAACATATTTTGACGCTTACATCGTAATCAAAACCTGAAGGGTATTCCGTTGCCCTAGGACCATTTAGTCTTACAAGAAGTGAGATTCAAGAGAGTTTTATTCTAATAAATACTTTATTCTAATATCTAATATATATATATATATATATAGTCATTTCTACGAATAGAGTATTTTGTAAGCAACAATTTTTTTTACATTGTCAAAAGCTCTAGTTAGTCAAATTAAACCTTTTAGTTTAACCCTTTAAGCAAATTGAGCTTAAATTGGAATGATTACTAACGGTTTTCTCTTTCAGTTATTTTGCATCATGCCTGGGAACGTTATTAATATTCAGACGTCGGCTGTCTGTACGTGCAGACTAGTGTTGAATATGTATCGTTTTAAATTGGAGATCAGTTACTTCAAGGATCGTCCTTGATACTATCATTATTTAGAACATACTACTGTTTTGAACACACCGTTCTGGTGTATTTGTAATATTTCTAACAGTAGGTTAAAATTTAACTAAATTCTTGGCAATGAAGACGTTAGTTGGGTTTAATTCTTCTTTTAGACATTTTTATTTGTAAACGTACCAGGTCTGGTTACAAATATATTCTTTGATGCTGATTTCTTGCCAAAACGACTTCAAATAAGGAAAATATAAGAAATAACATTGACATATTTTTTTATATAATTTTATGCGTAAAGTTCAAAATTTACGCGATTTCTTGGGATATCAATCCGCGTATAATATATTTATATGTTAAAAATATTATAGTGAAGTACTTAAACGTCCTAGTTTATTTAAACGACAAACACCTGTAATCCAGAAACCCTACAATGTAATTCTTTAATATTCTATGATATTGTTACCTACTGTAGCTTTTGTTACAGTGTAAACGTGATATATATATATATATATATATATATATATATATATATATATATATATATATATATATATATATATATATATATATATATATATATATATATATATATATATATATATATACAATATTATTAAATTAAAACTTACCAAATTCTTGAGATCAGTATTAATTTCTTCAATATTACTAATAGGTCCATTCTGTTCGCCGGATACAGAGCAGAGTATCCTCTTTCTGTGTCCGGACTTGTTAATTTCCAGCACAGCTGTCAATTCAACCTCCCAGATCCTCCTCACTCGGTCCATGTCTACGTACAAATGTTTTCTAAACGTATCACTATATTGCTCTAAGTTAATGGTCCTAAGCCAATCGTCCACGGACTCGTTTTGTGTTTTACTTATATTATTATTGTTATAATTATTGCTTATTTCTGCTATTTTAAGAGGTAACTGTTTAGCTGACTCTAGTATTTTTTGTCTATCGTTCTCTTCTATGCCCATTTCTCGTAAGTCATTTTCGTTAAGTATACCGTTCTGGAAATAAATGTGTTGTTACAAATTTGATCATATAGTCAATTTAATTTAGTATTAAATATTAGTTTCCATCTATTCTAGGCCGTTGTAGTACAGTGTCACAGTAAAGGCCTCTGTTGGGGGTTCGATACCTACTCGGGGGCATGATTTATTGCATTTCCTCGCTGGTCAAAAGACCAGCTTGACCAGCAGGGTGTTGTTCCACCACTTAACACGCAATATCTGGAAAATTAGGTGGAAAGTCGGATGTCTTAATGCAAAGTTTCCTCTGTCTATTCTACGATATACCAGAAAAATAAAATTCATAAATAAATATAACAGATGGATAATTTTTTTTAATAATATTTTATATCTATATTTTTAATGAATATTTCTATAACGATGTCGCAATAAATTTATATATAGTCTAATTATACGTTGACAAAAATACTTCTCTCAATAAAAAGTAGTAAGATCTACTTACAATAAAGTCGATGTCATCATAGCCGCTCTCCACGAACAGAGTTTCATAATCGTGCATGCCAAGTCCAGACAGCCATAGTCCTACAGTCGAAGCAACAGATGGGCTCAAGCTGGACTCAGAACAACTGAGCCCCAACCGGGAAGTGAACTCCTGCTCCAATTCAGACACAAATACTGATTCTCGTACAAGCTTACTGCCGAAGGAAGCCATTATTTCTGATATTTTGGCCCATTCTTCCTGTTAACAAAGAAATATTATTATTGAAAATATGTGTATTTGCAAAATACACAAACAAAAATATCATATAATAAATATTCTAAATTTTTGTTACAATATTTATACCATACCATACCATATGTATAATCCAATAATTAAAAAAGAATATTGAATATAATCTAAACAATATAAGACAATGTGCTTTCCAAGCTACTCGTCAATCCCGAGTGCCTCTAAAGTCTAAACATCAATACAATATCGTAACGTATCCTCAGCTGAGTCATGCTCTTTTAAAGGCACAGCCTTTTATAGCTTCCGGTTTATTGTTGTCTTCGGTTCAGGAAAACCGCGAAATTAAAAAATTCAAGTGCATTTACAATTTTATGGAATTAATTATTACTTTTGGTAGATATGTATACATAATTATGGACTTAGACTCTAGAAAAATAAAATACAAAAGAAGTTAATATTTGTAAAGTTGGTTGCAAGTTCATATTCAATGATAGAAACGTTTATAATTAAATGATAAAGCCTAAAGTTATATTTCTTTTTATCTTCTAGTTATCAAAAGTAAGTTACTAAGACGAGTTTGTCACGATATTTTTTACATCAATAAATCACAAATTTTTAAAATCACAAAATAAGATTTAAATCGAAAGAAAATACGACAAAAAATTGAAAGATTTATATTATACCAATTTGTGGCAGTATGCAGGTGGATATATTAGCATACCGTAACACCTGCATACCGCAAAAGGCTTGAGCAGCTGTCGGACATATGCACAAGCGAAATAAAATGATCATATACTTTAACTAGAAGGTAGTGTATATTATAAAATTATAAATACATTCTCATATTCAATACTTTAATGATTTTTAAATTGTTATACCACATTTAGGACTGCTACTGATTCCATATGAATATTAATCATAATGGTTGCCTGGAAGAGATCGCTTTCAGCGATAAGGCCGCCATTACACGTAATATACACATATAATTCTGTTTGTGAAATATTATATATATATATTTTTTTTGTGCAATAAAGTATTATTATTATTATTATTAGGATTGAAAAAATACTTAAAGAAAACATATAACTCATATAATTTCGATGCGTTCAAGTTTTATTTAAGTATTTTTTATTCTTATTTTTTTTTCAGCTTCATACTCTATCACCAAGATGTTTAAAATTAGACACTATCTAGCTGTGCCAAGATCGCCTAATTATTGTACATCGACTTAATTATATTAATCTTTCTATTCTAGTTATTTAACTGTCTGTATATTAAAGATTTTTTCTGACAAGTACTCATTATTGTTGGTACTACTGGCCATTGTGGTACTGGGGAAGAAGAGGATACTCTGTCCCTAAGAAATTGCAAATACGTGTTAGCCTGCGGGATTTGAACCTAGATTTACGGCCGTAGCGGGCTGGGATCATAATAAAGTTAACGCGTAAAGATCTAAAATGTATAAAATATGCGTGTGTGTCTCAACATATTTCTTTATACGATACAAAAAAAAAGAAAAAGAACTTTCTGTGACGATTTAAATATAAATCGTATAGACTTACTTTGTGCGTGAATAAATTACTACATTATTGCATACGGGCACGATTTAAAAGGTCGCAGATTCGATGCCTCGCCTCTTATCGGTACTAATAACAATGATATGAAATTATAATAAGAACTACTGTCCCTTGTAACGTGAGTGGTAAATTCTATAATGAGTGTATTGAAAGAAAACGTTGTATGAGATCAGAAAAAAATAGAAGAATTCTAATATTTATAATACAAAATACAATATAGCGAAAATACTTAAATGTGTTTTGTTATTTGCCTATTTCCTTATTCTATTAATATTATTCTTATTAATAAACAAACAAACAGTACTACAAATAATTTAAGTTAAATCATGAAAAAAAAAAAAAACAAATTTCATTATATACTTAGACATGTATAAGTAAATATTCTGATTTATCTCTATGAGTTCGGATTTGAGAATTTAGAAATACTATAAAATTTTTATTAAAACAAAGGAATATTATTACAACAAAAGTATTGCATTTATACAGAATATTTATACAGAATTCTGATAAATTGTCGAATGACAAGTGTTTTCTATGTCAAGGAGACGTTATCAGCATAACAATGTGTTTATTCAATGTGGCTTGATAAAACAATACACAACTATTTTATTTAGCTTTTTTTTATGAATCATCCTCATAATATCACATAATTTTCTCATTTCAGAGAGGAGATAGAATTTAATAATTCGCCACCAAGTCCTAAAATTTCATTTCTTTTCAGACATTTTAACCTGACTGAGTTTTAATTTAACAAAACAGAAGGAAATGGTACATTTTTATAAAATAAATGTAATGAAGCTAAATGTTTGTACGCACACATAATGATAAAGAACCTTACTATACCAGCTTAACCAAAATAAATAATCAGACGGCTCCCAAGAAAAATAAGTACAAAGCGATGTACATTTACTGATAACATATAAAAATTTCAAATGGAAATTGAAAATGAAGCAATGTTTAAGCGAACAAAGTTGTGGGCAACAAACAAATTATATCTAAAACGACTAGCCTTGGATATCGAGAAAGAAATATTATCACCATATATATATATATCCATATGCTTTCCTAGATACTTTGCAATTTAATATGAGGGACATGTAATGTATGTTTAATTCACATATTAATATGTTACCGTATCGCAGGTGTTCACACAAAAATTATTGTTAATTTCCACTTCCTGTCTTCGTGACTATTTTACGAACACCTGTACGTAAAACATAGTACCTACATACGATAGTTACATATATACATATAGTATACAAATATACATATAGTTACATATATACATATAGTTACATATATACATAGCACATATATATCTGTCAAGTAACTTTTTTTGATTAAATCTTGTACGAGTCTATTTCAAAATTCATGATACATTTATAAACTTTTATATTCTTTGTTAATTGTTATAAAATTCATTTTAAGGGTCGTGGCGCGGTTGAAGGTTCGATTCGCATTTAAGGATAGATTATTTTTCTTATCCCGCTCAGATAACTAGACTAAGCGCAGAGTTTAGTTTAGTGTAGTTTTACACGTAGTGTCTCGAAAATGAGCTGGTTGCTGAATGCGGGATAAAAAATGTAATAATAAGTAAAAAAACGTATTGTAAGGATAACGAAGATTTTTTTCTTGCTATATAGACCAACTGACAATGCTTCATCAAACACGATATTCTATTCATTAACGTAAAACGTTTTCATACAATAGAGAAAGAGAGTAAAAAAATGAAAATCAAACACACTGACACAATAGATTTGAATTCATATATATATCAGATATTAGTAGTCATTCAATTACTTAAATGATCGAAATATTTACGTTTCATCGATACTATGGATTTCAATCGATATGTCTATTAATTGTTAAAATGCGTTACAATTAATATATTCTAGCCAATGGGTCTAGAATTATAATTGCTTGCGTATTTCACCTATCTATTCATAATATCTTATCTATTCAACAATGATTGATTGGAATGTTTTAGAACTTGCTTGAAACAATAAGAACTTTTAATTCGTCGTCGTATTACAATACTATATGCATTTTTATATTATATAAATAAAAAAATATTTAAAAAATAAATCTTACCTGTTCATCAAAAGGACTGAGTATGGACAGTGATTTGTCCCCACTTTGTGTCGAGCTGGTAGTATTGCTCCGTCTTCTAACTTCCTCTTCCATTCCATTGGATCTTTCAGTTCCATTGCTACTCAGATTGCTATTCAGATTTTCTGTAGGTGAAGCGTCATACACAGATTTAAGTTTTCTTAAAGTCTTCGGCCGTTCTGCCGGCATCGGCCGGAGACCAATGCCATCGAGAGTGGTCGTCGAGCCTTTGAACAGGCCTGTAACAAAGATTATATGTTTAGATTGATGATTTATAGTGTAGTGGCATATTAAATATACACTATTGTAAGCGTGACAGTTGTGAGTTCGATTCAAACTAGGAGAGAATGAATTATTCTCTTGGTCGGGAAGTGGTGTGTCTCAACACTATATTCCGTCTGCCTTATCATGCTATGTGCGGGATACAGCGTGAAGCTAAAAATAATTTATATATGTAATATTAACAACATTGTGGCATAGTTAATTTATTAAAACACTATCATATAGATTCGACGGATTCATATTGCTCTTGATGAGAGATGCATAATAAAAAGTATCTTCTAGATATATTGAGATATTATTAGATAAATCTGTATTATAATACCTTAGAACTGCCAACTAATTACCATATATTTTCTTATATATGAATTACTTTTACTTCCTTAAAATATATAATAATAATCGATTTCCTAAGTAATTGATTCTAAAACAATGTATTTATCTACAAAGTGACATTGCTGAAGAGATTTGTGACCGACTGGCACGCTGGGAACGCTATAATCAGAGATATTATATAAAGTTTTTTTTTTAACTTCACACTATATCCCGCATATAACAGTGTAGGCAGAGGGAACCTAGTGTTAAGACACTTCGTTCCCTCCTCTCTGCCTTTCAGGGCATTGCGTATTGAGTGACGGAACTCCACGCCACCTTTGTCAGTACAAAAGGTGGCGTGTACCAGTGTACACGAGCAAATTTTTTCAATGATTTTACATAAATTGTTTAACCTAAGATGTATAATAAAATTATCAATACTCTTGTCACATATGTAATAAGAAATCAAAGTTTACATATTATTATCGGTAATTTTGACGTTTAATATCGTCACCGATAAGAAATGAGCACAGGAGGAGGAAAGTATAAAGACTACACACTACGAAATCATATTTTATACACATAAACATATACAGTATAGTATATATATAAATTTATATATATACCATATATTCATATATATATATATATATATATATATATATATATATATATATATATATATATATATATATATATATATATATATATATATATATATATATATAGATTTAGTTGTGTAACGTGCCATATAAAAAACCCAGGAACTCTTGAAAAGGAAGCTATAGGCTATCACGTTAACCGTTTCAATATAACCCACTATATGGTGGTAGCTTCTAGAAGACTGACAATACTGACACTTACATTAATTAACGATTCGAAAGTGCTTGTAATAGCCTATTTGAATAAAGAATATTTTGATTTGATTTATACCTGCGGACTGCGGTCGGAGTTACCTCAAACGCTTAGAAGATATCATGTATCATACACAATTCTATTGAATTCTACCAATTCTGATAATTATATTTAGACAGACAAAGAAAAAATGAATTTTCACTAGAATAAGTTGTCCTTAAAGATATTAGCAATGGATTGATCGAGGTCGTTGTAACGATATCTCTTGACTTTTTTGTTATAACTAGAAAAAAGAAAGAAACTCAAGTAACACAACGGGGCCGAGGCCGCCTATTAGTAATATTAATGGTGTTATTAGACGCTAAATTGTGATATAAAAAGTAGATTTTTTATAATAAATTGGACATAGAGACATTGATCTATGCTTGTAAATAACGGTTCTCGATTACACGGATTAGGTATTATCCGGACTACCAAAAACATATATATTATGCATGCGTGCCATTTGATTTACACTAAACAAAATTTGAGCAACAATATAAAATAAAATGTATGTAAAAATAATCATTTTTTTTATATTAATATTAATATATTATTTACAAATACATCTGGATACAATATTTTTGTATTATATCTTATATATTTCCAAAATAGCTTAATTTTGTGCTTTACTTGGAACTATTTCTAAGGGTAGGTAGAGAGATCCCAGTCCCAGATGTTACAACACTCCGTTCTCCGCTTTCTGCGTGAAAGTCACCACAGTGTCTACACAAATACACAATACACAACTCTAGTGTCGGTCAGTTTTTCTATTTGACCACAATGGCCTCTAATAATACTATAAAAATAAATGTTTATAATAATATCATTTATCGATGAACTTGTGAAATCAAAACAGATGAACTGTGTCATGTAATGTCATATCTTCTTACCTAAAGATATGCGAGGTGCGAATATGTATCAACATAACACTCGGAAGTTTGATAACGTATCGAATTTGATAAAACATTTGCAGTAATAATATTTTATATTTTATTTTACAACACACCTTACTACTAGCTTATTCATTTATCCATATAAAACTTTCCCGTTACTGATTGACAGACAAAGCCGTAAGTATGCGGCGTAGAAACCAGAAATTAGCCGTGTTAAGTTCTTGGGCAGCACAATAAGATTATTTCCCGAAATTCCAGCGGGAACGGGGAAAACGGGATTAAACGCTTTATAATCCAATTTTATTGTGGGCTTCAGCTTGCTTAGTATAAAATAGAGTATATATACAACTGTAATAATTACTTATATATTATGTCTTTATATATATTGAAATAATTTTCTAGATGATTTATGTATAAGAAATTGAAAATTTCTATTTAATTATTAAACAATACAAATGATTTGAACGAAATTACTCTATAACATTGTCAGGATACTTTACAATATTCCAGCTGCATTTCAAAATAATCGAATCAGACTAAGTATTATCCGTGACTTCGCTCGCATGGTAATGGACATAACCAAGAGCTGTATATGACAGATGACACATTCGAAGTACTGTAGCTAACTCTGGTTAGGTGAGGTTAGATCGAAACGATTAACGTGATGTAGTATAGACTAACATATAGCCTTCTCCATTCTTCTAAACTATTCTCCATTTGTCTAAGTTCGCCGTGTTTTGGAGAAACAAAAATAATTAATAATTTATCGTTTGTCAAAAATAATTAATTATTTTTTTTTTTTTGCATAGCATACTTTTCCTATATCGGAGTTAATATGAAAATGATAATGAAAACCCAAATAAACTAGCTACATCTAATAATGATAATAGCACTGTTGATTTGTAAATAAGATAAATGTAAAGGAATGCTTTGTGCTGAGCTCGAAGCGGAAGTAGATACAATTTGAATCAATTTGAGCTTTATAAAGCGTGTGATACAACAGACAAATTGATTTTATATATATAGTTATATACCTACAAGATGTGTACTTACATTAACATTTTTTTATGTAAACCAATTTAAACCTACATTCACATACGCTTGTTATAATTTATTTTTTCTGTTAGCAACTTGGTTAGAGTGCTGATATGCAAGAGGAGCGGGTTCGAGTTCCGCTACGATCAAATTTTATACGTTTCCAAAGTATTTTTATTTATTAAATTGTCTTATATGTTATATACGGAATTTGAATATATATATTGAATACCTGTGACTTTTTTGATCTTCTCATTTAAAATCTAATAACCTTTAATTAAGTTCGTATCAAATACACCTACTGGCATCATTTTGATTTTTGTTTTAATAATATAATATATATAATAAGGTAGATAGGTTCTTCACTTATCACCTACATATATACCGTGTGGAATGTTGAAACTCAACGCCGCTCTCTGTCTTTCCAGAGTCTAAAAAAGAAGATGCTTTCCCTTGAGTAGGAATCGATCCCATGACCATCGTAATTACAGTCACATCTTATCGTGTTATTTACGTTATTTTAATATATGAATATGATTCAGAACCGGAAATGCATTCGTGAAGTTCTAAAGAGAGTATAATATAGCTTAAAGCTTTATATGTCTGTAACCGAACAGATCACGACTTTATATAGTTCAAAGGTCAAATTTTAAGCTTAACATACATGCGTAGAATTTGAACTTGTTACTTATTTAAAGGGCAAGTTTGAAAACTGAACTAGCCTATTAAGTTTATATATAGTATATATATGTATATACTGTAGTTGAGTCACATCAAGCAAATGTCAAATATGTCTATATAAATGTAAAGAAAAAAGTATTTTCCTATATTTAGCAAATTGTACACAATAATAATGTTTATTTATTATTATTATTTTATTATTTATTAAAAAATAATAACAGATACTCCAAGATATGTCAATATGGAGATTATATGAGTCGTTCAGCTTAAAATATTAAATAAAACTCTAATATTTTTACAACTAAACATTACAAAATTTATTTACATTCATATCTTTCAACAGAATTGAATTTGAGTACATGACCTTACTTTAGAGAGATCTTTAATCTTATAGATACAATCCCGTCTTTACCATAAGGGCCCAGGGAGCACGGCACCCAATGTTAGAGTGGGGCCCGAATTAAAATGTATTTTTTCTTGTATATGCTATATTTGATTCAATTACTAATTTTTTGAAAAAGAAAATAGATAAATACTAGAAATTGGGTCAATTCTAGGTCCTTTTACTAAATCTAGTTTAATTCACACAGCGTGACTGTACGACCATAGTGCATGGCTGCGTTGGGTGACCGACTACAATGGCCTATTGTTCTTCTGGCAGTTAAACTTGTAACTGTCACTTGCTCTTTCTTAGACTTTTACTTGTTGCGTATGTACGTGTATAGGTTTACACATGTTTTCAATTTGTATTAAGCTAGCGGCCGACGCGCGACTTCGCCCGCTTGAATTACACTATTATTTATTTAATAGTAAAGTGAATTACATTCGTTTATCATAAATTGTTGTTACACATATGTTATTCTGCTTTATAAGCTATATTACTGCAAAGTTTCATCTAAAATTCAGTCCAGTAGTTTTTATTTGAAACAAACATCTATCCTTACAAACATTCATATTTATAATATCAGTAGGATTACAATGGTAGTTTATGTAACACACTTTCTTTTAAATCTTTCATTTACCAAATATGAAAAAAAATTATAATTATTTATTACTCTATTCACTTCCCTAAGCTAATATTTCATATAACAAAAAAAACTATAAATCTATAATGTGGTGTCTTGATTTGGATTTGAACCCCCAACCTTTACATAAAAGGCAATAATTTCTAATTGAGAAACGAAATCGTTATTAAGTACTTAAAGTGTGAATTACCTTTAGGTCTATAAGCATTTTACGGCTTCGTGTACTTAAGCCAACTAAGCATTGGACACGACATGAGTACACATTAAATTACTAAAAGTTTCCAAACTATTACAAAATAAACGTGTTTTTATGCTAAAATTTACACTATTATATTTGTTGAGATATGTTTAATTGAAAGCAATGGCAGTGGGTTCAAATTTCGTTAAATATTTTACTTATGACTATTTCCTGTCACCTGGGTCTTGCAAGTTGAGTTTACTGATTATACAAATATGAAGCTGCCGTGGCGAAGCGGCAAAGTCTCTAACTGTAAGCGTGTAGATTATGGGTTCGATTTCCTCTGGGGAATTAATTGTCATTCCCTAGCTATCCTGTACCAAGCGTAAAGTGGAGAATGGAGAGTATCAACACTCTCGTGAATCTGTATACAAATAGTCGAAATGACCTTAATGTCGCAACAGCACTTAAAAAAATTTCAAATGCTTAACAAATGGCAATCTTACTTGTCAAATTGTCATAACCATAGAAATTTTAAGAAAAAATACAAATAAATTGTATATAAGAATTAAAATCATAAGAGAGCTTGGATGGTATTCAAGAGGCGCGGGTTCGAGTCCCGTTACGTTAAAATATTTTTATGTAATACCTAGTAGTTATAATAAATAGTACTAGAAAATCTAAAATCGTTTAAATTTATTTAAACATCAGTATATTTAGATATTACTTCATACCCTTATTGAGTGAGTTAGTGATGTAAGCGTGTTGAAATAGATAATATTTTATTAGAATACACGTATGTAACTCTTCTATATGTGTGATTTTAGCACTTTTTCAAAAAACTTAAAGCTTAAATCAACAGTAAAAAATATCTACTTTGTATTTAAAAATAAAAATATATACCTATATATATATATATATATATATATATATATATATATATATATATATATATATATATATATATATATATATATATATATATATATATATATATAATATATATATATATATATATATATATATATATATATATATATATATATATATATATATAGTATATATATAATCGGTTAAATATTTTCTAGCTACACTTAAATCACGACATTATTGCTTAATTTTTTACAATTTCGAAATTTTCTTTCTGTTCTTAGAATATATATCTATCTCTATTATTGATTTTATAATATTCATTGACGTATTATCCTCAAAAATGCACATCTAATAAAAAATAAATACATATACAACTAATTGGTTCACCCATTCAGTTCAAGCATGTTTAAACAAGTGTACACTTGTTACTGGCTAGGCCTCGTTTAATAAAAAACCATATAAAACTTATAACTTACAGTTCCCCATCAGTGAGACGGTCATTAAATATTCCAAGGCATTTATACGTCGTCATCTCTACATTCAGATTTGTTTCTAAATACACTATCACAAGTAAATCACATAAAACACACGCTTAAAATCATTTTTAGTACTATTTGGACACTTTAAAATTATTTTTTAATATGAAATAACGGTAATAATAGTCTATTTTTGTTAAAAATAGCTTTTTTTGTTTAAATTATTACTTAATAGCTTTTATAACTCGATATAATGGTATAAGTAAGGAACAATGTACGCTCGATTACACAGACGTCGGAAGACTGCGAAATTGCAGTGAAACAATATTGATAAGACGTCACATATCGACCATTTTATCAATCAGAATCAATTTATTCATGTAGACAATTGGACGGTTGGGGGTTTAAATTGGCACTATAGTATCCTGTAAGCTTGATTTTTGTAAGTTAAAATAAGGTTTATATCTAAAAGTTAAGTTTAATCTAGAAAGTTTTATATTGGACTTAAATATGATTTAAAAGTTAGAAAATAAAAATATTTCTATGAAACGTTATAACATTAGTTTAATTATTATTTAATTACATTAAGAAAACAAAATAATATATATTGCGAAATGTTAAAAGAATTGAACTCGAAGCGGGACTCGAACCTGCGCCTTTAAGAATCCGTACAAGCATTCAAGATAAAATAGGATAAGTTGAATTGGCCAGAACGCTTGGACGCGTACAAGGGGCGCAAGTTCGATTCCGCTACGTTAAAATTTAAATTTTATCGCGTTTCTAAATATATTTCATAAGAATTTTGTCATCAGAGAGAAAATAAAGAGATAAACCCAATTTTTAAAGATTATTCTGATATTAAGTAAACTCTTTAAATATAGCCTAAGTTAATGTGTATTAGTTACAGTGTAATCCACCGGTTAAACCTGTTTTTTTCTTATATAACATTAAAAATATGAGATCACGTCTTCATAATTTATACAGAAACTAGTTTACTATGAAGATGCATTTCCATTACAACTCTATATATTAACCAACAGATACAAACTAACCTTACGCGGGTTAAATTAGAGTTAAAATTAACTGTAAGTTAAGTAACAAGGTTCCAAGATGACCATAAACTGTTAGGAATAAGTGCCTTAATTTCCATATCAATACGATATAGGTGAGTGTTATTAATCAAATGGTATCATTGAGTAGTTTATCGTATCTGGAAAGTAATTTTTATAGTTAATTCTAATGTTTTTAATGACATGTCAAAGTGATTTATTTGATTGTTTTGCTTGAAATGTATCAGCTTTTAGTTATCGTATATAATGTAATTTATAGGAGATAGGATAACGCCCACTTTACTTAACAATAAGTTATGTAGGTATGTTGAATTTTTTTTTTAAATTGTTTTAGTCACTGTTTTTTTTTAATGAATTCACTCTTCCGTGTTTGCATCGAACCTACAACCATCGTGCTTAGAGAAGCCCACTGGGTTTTACTTTACCACCATGACTTTAAACTGTTTTTTCACACTAAATTTAATAATATTATAAATTGAGAATATGTTAGGTAAAATTATTTAAAGTTCTCATTATTCATGAATAATTAATGAATTATTCTATAAAAGAAGGATAAAAAAAGAAAATCCACTATGCATTACGTTATATATATATATATATATATATATATATATATATATATATATATATATATATATATATATATATATATATATATATATATATATATATCAACTAACGTCAGATTTAAATTTACAACCATGTCTGGTTTCACATTTTTTAGTTCACTCTGCTGTATGCGAGATAAAACGTGAAGCTGTTCTTACTTAGAACCTTTTGTTATCTACTTACAATATTATGTATACACTTACTTATATAACTATATCTGAGAACTGACTACACTAAATCATCGATAAAAATCGTTTTTCACAGCTATTCAATATCTTATCATAGTAACGATTTAAGATACGCTGTCAAGGTCAAGATCATTTGCTTCTTATGTATGTATAATATGAAATATAGATAAAAAATAATATTGATTATTGACATTATCGTAGCTCAGTTTAAATGAACCTATGGTGAAAGATAGCATTCAAGTTAAGGGATAATATAGCACTGTAGCAAAAGGCAGACAAGCAGGGAGAGATTTCCTTTATAATCCCTCCATAAGAAGAGGTTGGTGACAGTAGGGCACTTTTAAATATATATATATATATATATATATATATATATATATATATATATATATATATATATATATATATATATATATATATATATATATATATATATATATATATATATATATATATATATATATATATATATATATATATAATATATATATATATATATATGTATATATATATATATATATATATATATATATATATATATATATATATATATATATATATATATATATATATATATATATATTTAATATAGCTAATTTATTTACAGTGTTTTAATAGTAGATTATTATATTATATAGAGTATTATCTTACAATATACAAAATTAAAATGTTAAGAACAAAATAAGCCTCTCAAAACAAGTATTAAAAAGCCACAAGCCATAGGAAATGCCAATAAGACCATTTTTTTACGATAACCACTGAAACTCCACACTTACTACACTAACATGAAATATTTTTTTAGAAAACATACACTTTGTCGTTATAAAACATATCTAATTACAGATAACATTAAACCTTATGCTAAGTTATTAAGGATTATAATTGTTAAGCAAATTTCTGTACTATCAGTTTAAATGAATCGAAATAGTTCCCATATGATTTAAGCCGTCGATCAACGGTCGGTATTAACGTGAGAATTTTTTTTTAACTACAAAATTGATACTCATCTTTGCAACCCTAAGGAAAAGCAAGCGAAGACCAAAATAGATTTATCGTTCTATTTGATATGTAAAGAAGCTAATAAGTGATATTTCAAATTTATACATTTGTATGAAATTTAAAGGAAGCACCTTCGTAAGTAGTAATAAAGAAAAAAAATAGATCGCCCACTAGTTGTTACATATAATTTTCAAAAACACTATATATGTCATCGTGGCTCTGTGGAATACCATCAGCATCTACTCGATCGATTTACTCTCTCTGGTAGACACATTTCGATATTTAGTTCCACTATTCAACATGCAGTGTCTCAAATTCAGGTATGTCTTGACATTATACTCTCTCTGTATATTCTTCTAAAGAGGCCACAAGCGTCATTTTGAAATAAACACATCTAATAGGTTTTGTAATAGGCTCAATTAAAAAAACACATCTCAAAATAAATTGAAGCGTGTGTTTTACTTGCCTTAATAAATTGGCATATTTCTAATAGGAAAAGAAAAAAGAAAAATGCATCATATTTCGGTAAAACCACTATGACGTGTTATTGCATCAAGTTACCAGTATTCCATGATTTAAATAGATAATACAAGGAAAATCGTCATACAAATACAAGATACAACAATATATGTGATATAAATAATTGCAAATTTGATAGATAATGTATGTCAGTATATGATAATGTAAGTATAACGGGATAAGAAGGTTCTTATCCCGCAGGGGGTAAGGATAGGTACCCTTAACCAATTTCCATTCAATTATCATAAAATACAACATAATTTAACTATAACATGCTTTTTATATGTATATATATATATATATATATATATATATATATATATATATATATATATATATATATATATATATATATATATATATATATATATATATATATATATATACATATATACATATATATATATATATATATATATATATATATATATATATATATATATATATATATATATACATATATACTAGCTATGTCAAATCTAGACGAAGCTGCCAACGACTACAAAGGCTAAAAAGAACGAGAAACTCTGAGAAAACAGGATAGGTAGGAACAACTAAGTGTCGTGGACTACACTCTTTTCTCTGCTTTCCGTCTGAATTCTAAACATTGTGATTTGAGTGGTAGAACTCAACACCGAAATATTTTTTTTTAATCCGCCGAGTGGGAATCGAATCCAAAGCTATCTTTTTTATTTAAATGAATTAAAAGTGAATTATATAACAACTAGAACAGATAATAAAAACAACATATGTATATTATATGTATATATGTATATTATTATGTCAAACATAATACCATTCCGGGCTAACCACTTGTTATCTATCTGATCGCGAAATCATCACAACAGGCGACCCGTGATGACGTTGAGTCATAACTAAATAGATGACTCATACATTCATACATCGTATGTTACTCACACGCGGTAAAACTGTTAAATATTTGATAATTCCGCATTTTAGCACTAGAGCGTGCGTTAAGATAAGGCGTGAATTTATATTATATTATAATTTATATGTTTTTTTTTTGTTTGTATCGTTTATATGACTAAATAAATTAAAATTTTAAATGATTAAAGAATGTTGCCGTCGTGAGTCGTATACGTGACGGTTGGGTGTTCAATTCCCACTCAGGGGAATGAGTTTGGCGCAACAATTAGTTCCAAAAACAACACGCAATCGGGAATTGGGTGTAAAAGTAGAGCATGGAGTGACTTAACACTAGGTATGTAAATAAAGAAAGTGTTAAAGTTCCAAAAAATAAAGAAATTTCCGTCACTATTTGGTCGTGGATTCCAATCTAAATTGCGTCTATATTTATATTGACAATATACAATATTGGCCTGGTATAATAAATATCGAACTTACCTACCCATCATTAATAGGTTACATTAGTACACAGTACTAATAAAAATAATGTCATCTATTTGCTAAACAATACAAAAGGAATTATATACAAAAATATATATTTAAAAAATATTAATATAATAGTGTGAACTGAGCTTTATGGAAACCAGTAGCGACCTTGTTATTTCGTTAGATAATTGTATTTTACACAATAGATTTTAATGCATTTGTTGACTAAGTATGCTCTATGTATAGAAGTAGATTTTTATACTAGTATTTTAAAGCAAAAGAGTTGGTCTGGTTGAACGCACTAATCTCAAGAACTAAAAAAGAAAAATGTAAAGAAAACATATCAAGATGTTAAATTATTGTAATAAATAGCATTATCTCTCGATAATTTTTTTTTTTGATAACTTTTCAACATATCGATATAGCTCGATAAGAAATGGCTTAATTGACAAGAGCGTTTACATAAAATCCATGAGTCGGGAGTTCGAGTCCCGCCACGATCTATTTTTGACATAAAACGAAGTTATGTACATAAATTAATGTTACTATAAATAATAATATGTTAATTTATAAAAGAGTAAACACTATTGAGTTACGTAATTCTTGAACTAAATTACCCACTTATTAATTACTAGCAGCTAGATATCTATACAGACATTTTATATATTTAAAATTTTAAGTTCCTTTAGACATATGCTCTATCCAGAAACTGTACCTAGGAATTGTAAATTTCTTTACTTCTAGAAATTAGAAAAAATATTTCTATAGGTTTTTATAGGATATTTTAGTTTTGTTTATACTATAAATCTGAGACGATAGCAGTTAAACTGTTACCCATAAAGGGTGGACAAAGAAGGTTCGATGACTTTATGAGGTCCCATTGCCATTGTCGATATACGACACTAATATGTCGTTTAATAAAGTACTTTGATAGTTTTAATTTTATATACATCATATTAATATACTGTTGGTATAAATATTGTTTGCTAGAAATATACGTATATTCGTCTTGGTTAAAAAATACTCATATGTCTTTGCAGGCAAAGGTGACCTAGTGTTAAGACACTATTCTGCGCTTTCCAGAATTTGAGATGATGAGTGTTTAGTACCGAAACTCGAGGACAGGAAGCGGCGAAATGTAAATAAAAAGTATTGGTTAAATTTAATAAATGTGTGGTTTACATATCTTTTCACTATTATAGGATAATGTAGATTCTAATTTAATGTTCTTGGATTATGTAAGTCTCAAGCATTTGAGAAGGTGCGTAAATTACACATATATAGACAAAATACATGTAATGTGTTATACTCAAATATAAAAGTATTTTAATTTAAAAAAAAAACACAATATTTTTAAATCATTTTAAGTAAAATAATTAAAATAAGTGTTATTTATAAAAAGTCATCGATTTATCGTCACATAATGGAAACGTGGAATCGAGTCGTTGCACCTCAAAGCCACCTGCTAGCCTTGCACTGCCATAGAAGTACGCAAGTTTATATCTAAATTTTAGTTATTTATCTATTTTTAAAACAAGAAGTCCTATATAAATTATATCTTTAACTAATACAAGTGTGTATAAACTGTTTTTTTTTTTATTTTCAATCGGCTTCTGACATTTAAAAATAATAATTTATATAAAATAATAATTCCTATAGTAAGCTTATTAATTATTTCTCACGTGAAGAAAGATTACCAGAATTATTAGTAATTTGACCTTAGAGAACTTTCGTCTAGAGCTTTCGTCTTTAAATATAATTATTTTGTTTTTATACTATAACGATATTATATATGACGATAATTGATTAATAATGAGTTGATTATTACCTTCATTTCTAAGCAATATATCAAGATTTTTTTGTTAGTATTAATAATAGCTTTTCCCTCAGTAGACAAGTAACATCTAAGTTTTTGCGACGTACAATAAAAATTCTAAAGATTAATGATTTTCTATTACTCTAAAATATAATTTTTATATTAATATGTTTTATTATAAATCCTATTTACAGATATCGTTTTGTTATAACTACAATATAATTCTATTTTTAGCTTCACATTGTATCCTGTAAAATAAATACAAAGGATAGGCGAAGAGTAACTAAATTAATAGTCCCCTGGGTGGGAATCGAACCCACGACCGTCGTGTTTAGTCTCAGTCCCACTGTGCCACGATGGGCTTAATATATTTCATATATCTTGATGTTTTTAACATAGTATATGTGTAGTATTTACAAACAGCTCAAGGTATAATAATCTATGACTAATAAAAATACATTAATTATCAAGATCAAGGCTACGTACAATAATAAGACGGTTATAGAATAGAATGCGAAATGGTAATTGCTAGTAAAATTGTTTATGTAGCTTCACGTCAATCCCGCATTTAGCAGGGTTAGCAGAGATAGCACAGTGTTAAGGTATTAACATTTTTCAGGTAAAAATATATTTTTTTTATAGTAAAAACTCCCTTAGCTATTATTATAAAATGTCGAAAAAACATTTTTATTGATGATTTAAGTTACAAGGGTTTTTATATGTACCTATTGTACACAAAACTTCTTAGTAACAATTTAAAAGACTTAAGGAAAAGGGTCGGCCAAGTAATTTGAGCCCCTTAGACATTGTACTGGAGGACCTTGTTCTTTATAAGGGTTATATTATATTGTTCGTTAACAATCGAGTGAAATCAGTTTAAAACTGATGACAA
Source organism: Dione juno (assembly GCA_037127375.1). Taxonomy (NCBI): domain Eukaryota; kingdom Metazoa; phylum Arthropoda; class Insecta; order Lepidoptera; family Nymphalidae; genus Dione; species Dione juno. The sequence continues at coordinate 2,789,756 of JAXRJS010000091.1, read as the reverse complement.
ATATTTGGTCAAATATATTATTATTATTTCTTAAAGGATATATAAGGAAACAAAGCGATTTATCATAAGATCGTCTTCTTTTGTATGGCAGAAGTGCAATAAACGGATAAATAAATTATTATAATAAGAATATTGTGAAATAGGCTAAGCCTGGAGTTAATTGTTACTGTGCTCTTGCATTAAGTAAGACTTGAAACGACGATTGAAGACGTTCTGGTAGACAATTTTTCATACTTATACTAACACAAACTTTGACCTGCAGCTTCACCCCTGACTTCACTTCCTAAGAGAATGTCAAATGGGGCTCCTTTTAAGTCGACGGTCCTGGACAAGAGCTCGGTGTGCCCCCTTATGGTAAAGATGAATCTGGTAACGTCTTTCCATAGCTTCAACCCCGTCGTTACTTTATGTTATACATAGGCATATAAAGTATGTTTTTTATTGTTTTTTTTTTCATCTTGACCTTATATCGGCATGTAACTTGGTAGGCAGTGTAACAAAGTGTTTAGACGCTCCATTCCAAAATGGCCGGTTGAGGGCCGTCATGGCACAGCAGCACATCACTAAATTAGTAATAAAATAGTTAGCACATCACTAAGTTACTTCAATCTAGTTACAAAACAAAGCAGAAGCAAAGTTGAGTTCTGCCCTTCAACACGTAATATCACGAAATATTTATTTATTTGATGTCATAAATATCTGTTCTGTTCTGAAGTAATGGCTTCGCCAATGTCACGTTGTATGGAGAATACACGAAGGAGATTATATGGTAAAAAAAACATTACACAATAATAGAATGCATGTAAAAAAGAGATCCAGTTATCATAAATATCAATTTTCTTAATAACTATAATGAGAGATTATCATAGAATAAAAATAAAAAAAAAGTATAACCAGAATAAAATAGGGCTTAATTGCACTATAAATCATCGTTACTTTGACACCAATACGTTATATTGTTCACAGGTCTATAAAGCCACAATAAAATTACTTTGTATTGGAGCTTTACTTGTAGCGTTAATATACTCATACTCGTACATTGTATTGGACAGTTTTATTTTTAAAGAGAAAATATATTATTATTCATTTTGGTTACAGTTTCTAATTGAACAAAAAAAAAGAAATTCGTCACTTAAATAATACACAATCGCCACTAAAGACGCAATATCTTGAAAGGTCGATAGCGGGGAACGGAGTGTCTTAATACTAGGTTCCTATGGTCACTACGGTTCTCTCTGCCTACCCTGCTATGTGCGGGTTACAGCGTGAAGCTAATTTTAATAATATACAACAATATACTCGTACATTAATGGTTCAGATTATTTGAGATTTATCTATACATATAAAACACTTTCGCTGATCAGTGACTGACAGACACCGCACAGTCGACACTAAACAGCGTACACGACTAAAATTCAGGATGTAGGGGCCTTAAGGGAATGTAAAGAAGCACTAAGAGATAATTTCCCGAAATTCCAACAGGAACAGGAAAAAACGATAATTTAGATTTTATATTCCACACAAAATTGATTGCAGACTAGCTATAGCTCGTTTGTTATATACTTATTAATATCAACGTCATTAGTTTCATTGTTGTCCAATTTCGTAATACATAAAGTGGGTTAATAAATGATATAAAAACACGTATGACCGAGAAATAATAGCAATAATATACTTGTATAGTCACGTTTTCTTATATTACATACTATAGTCATGTCATAGTACGATTTAGACTTTTATAATTTACACATTATGACAAATTCAATAGGAAAAACTTATGACTCGTAGGTACTGTTACATTTTATTTAAGCGTTGAAACACAATCTTTGTTCAAATACAGTTTCGTGTTCAAGTAGACAAAGTGCGGTATTGAATTCCGCCACTCAGCTGGCAGTGTCTCCAGTTCCAGTTCAAAGCGGAGAACGAAGTGTTTTAACAATATCTACACTACAACATAGTGGATAGGGCGTGAAGCTAAAAAAATCAATAATTGTAGGTTCACATCCGCTAGGTTAATATTTTTTTATACATTTAACTTGTCCTTTGTGATGTTAACCAAAATATTCTCCGATAATAATTCTTATAAAAAAAGCCGTACTTAAACCATCACAAATATAAATATCAAAACCGAAAACTCGTGTACAATTTGTCATTGTCATACTATATGTTTAGTATAAACAATCTCATTCAATCGAGCCGAGCCCTAACGAAATTACAAAGCAACGACGACCTTCTAAAGTACCTCACTGGCATCAGCCATGGGAAAGGGCCATCGCTGTTATTATAATAAGAGAAATCGTGTCTACTAAACGTTACGTCTTAAACAACCTAACGTAATAACAAATAGATTTCAAAGTACATACGTGTGTGAAAACGTCAAACTATATTAATAAATATGTATATATATATATATATATCTATATATATATATATATATATATATATATATATATATATATATATATATATATAATATATATATATATATATATATATATATATTATATATATATATATATATATATATATATATAGGTTCAAAATATTTCGTCCTTCCACGTTACTGATACTGATGAGAACAAAGCTAGTATATAAAAAATGCAAAATTTATTATTTATACAAATAAATAAATAACTTAATACCCGTAATGGCACATAAAATAAACAAAACGTAATATTTTTTAATATTTTAGGTTACTTTCTCTTTTGGTAAGCTTTTCGTCAATTTTAGAAGAGCTTTTAAGCGGTTAAGTTACTTATTTCGATTGAATAGATAAAACGTGAAAGTCAGACCTTTATAAATATGATCATGATTAAGAAACATGTTAACAGGTTATTACATTGTTGGTACATTGATAATACTTCATATTGCATTGATATCTCTTTGGAGATGCCGTCGTAGCGAAGTTGTTATGTATCCGACTACAAGAGATGCTAACTAGTTCAAATTTTATTAATGTAAGTATTTCTTTGTTCTAGTAAGTGCAAAATTGGTATTAGCTAAGTATTATACAATGTTTTTGAATATGAGAAAAGCTGGATTTGAGCCCATATCTGATTGATCCCATCTTGGGAGATTGCTCCCAAGATAATTGTATATAATTATTTTTTATTATTATTGAGCTTCACTACGCTACAACCAATGTCTTGAAATCGTGCATCATGAAACTTTAAAAAAAAAATCGAAGAAATAATCTTCGTCGTCTGTTGATGTTTACAAATACGAAGTTAAGAGCTATAAACGCATATGAATAATATCATCAATACCGTTTAGCGGAACTTGATGTTTAAAAATAACGTGAAAGTAAATTTACTTTTAAAAAATACGAGTATATAATTGATTACGGCTAAAAGTGGCGCGGTAGTACACCTGCATATGTATAGCTACGAGCGAGTGACGAGGAGTTGGCTCTTCAGAAACAAATCTTTCTTTACTAACCGACTTCAAAAAAGAGGTTATCACTTTAACATGTATATATGTATGTGATATTATTAACATTTGATAATATTTGAGTATGATGAACTATTTACGTTACAGCCTCCAGCGTCTATCTATATTGTTTTACTTTCTGACTATATCTAACTTCAGTTTAATTATTTTAAATTATTTGTTATCTTTATTTGTTGGAAATCGAAGTCATTACCATCGCACTGATAATCATAGAAATAATCTATTTCAAACAATAAATAACCGTAAAGCAATAATATACCGTAAAGTCAACGTGTACTACTATTATATATTCAGATGAAATATGTACGTAGGTATATCATTGTCCATATAACAAAAGATCATAAACGATGTGTTTGTATGAAATGTCCTTACGCCATAGAATACCGGATGTTACAGGTACCCCTGTTTCCGTCTTTTTACATTCAATCTGGAACAGGAAATACGTTCCCGGTACTTTTTTGTGGGTTTAGTATTATTTACTTTTAAAAGTCTGTGATAATATTTATATATTTTTAATAATATGAAAGGAGATTAATGTATTTTGTAGAGTTTACATTTAATAGTAATGAATTCAAATCTCTTTCAATCAAATTTCAATTGTTTTTTTTTAACTTTACGCTGTTACCCGTGTAGATAGAAAAAATAAAATGTTTGCTTTCCACCGGCATTGCGATATAGAGACGCGCAACTTGACGCCGCGCATTGTATTTCTAAAGCAAGGAAATAAAAATACGTCATTCTCCCACACCATATCCATCGTAACGATAACCTGGTAAGACCTTCAGGCTTATTTAAATATAAATTATGAGGATAAATTAATAATAAGCGTTTCTGAGAAGAAAATAAAATATGATGGCAAGACAAACAGAACAAAATCCATGCAACACACTCAGTTAAAATTTATTTTGTCACAAATGCCCTCCATAAGTTAGTGCTACCTACATTCTGCATGAACACAAGAATATGATTGTACTCTTTATGGTATAAGAAATCAAAAAAGCAAGTATATTTTATATGTTGTTATAAATGTGAACTGCCATTTTGAATTAAATATTTTGTGAAGCGAAATCGTTTAATAAAAAAAATACATTTAAGTTAACATGGCTTCTTTTTACTTCTATAGTGTTTAATAGTGACGCTTAGGAAGGTCAATTAGCACTTAACGTACATTAAACGAGCTCAAGATCAGACAAATGCTAATAAACGTATGTGAGTGTGGCTGTAAATCTCATAATAACATTTAAGTATTTAATAGTAAAGTAACATTGTATGTATTACTTGAAAAAAGCTTCTAAATAAATGTAAATTCTCTAAAATATTAAATTTTAGATTTTCTTAAATATAATAGGTATATAAATTGATAAAGATTTTTATATGTATCCATATATTATATTTATAAATATATGTAAAACATCTTACCCATTTGGCCCTCAGTAGGCGCGTAGTCTGGAATTGTTAAGCCGTACTCCAAACACTTGTCATCAAAACTCAGTGTAAAGAAGTTTTTTTACACTTTTTGCACTAATTTACACATTCACTCATTATCACAAACCTAGTAAAAATATTTCATATAATGATCTATCCTAAGTAAAGTAACCCATGAATTATGATTATTAAAGATGACAACAGTTTCAAAATTTCAACAGTTCATTTCAACTGTTTTCAACAGTTCAGAATTGTTCGTGAAAGCTTTAATTAAATAATTAATATCAGTATAGAAATTGTTATAATATGTAAGAAAATTGGGATTATTAAAATACGCTACACAGCAATGTATTGGAAATAGAAATTCAAAAACGAATTATATATTACTTCGCTCTCTCCCTATACCGAAAAAACAGACCGAAGTAACAAACACTTTTCAAGACACTGGCGGAATTCGCGGCCATATTTTGTTTTAGTATAAGAGCAAAAAATTATTTCATTCCCTCAAGTGGGAATCGAACTTACAACCGTTGCATTTAAAGTCAGACGCTGTACCGCTGCGCCACGATGGCCTTAACAAATTTATTGAATAATTATAAATAATAAAATATATAGAGGTAAATATAACTAACATGTAAATCGTAAGGGAAAAGAATATCGTTACGACTTCATATAAAACTAACTTGTACGGAATAGAAGCTAAGCAAGTTTACTTCAAATCTCCTACATAAATATATTTGAACAGGTTCTATTGAAACTAGTAAGATAATTTATAAATTAAAATAAATTTATATATTATTTACACATTTTGTACATAATAAAGAAATTATTTCAAATTGATAATTTTGGAATTTTTTCTTACAAACGATAATTGACATTCGACAGTAGCTGTATTTTGGTCAAATGAGCGGTCAATTAGCTAATTCAAGCTTTCAACGTTAATTTCTTATATGTAGCTTTGGCGTCAGCTCTTGTTATTATAGATATTTAAACGAGATATCGTTCACATATTCTTTATATAATTTGAATTAATATAATATAAAAACATAAGTATATTATATATGTTTATAATAAAATATGCAATATATACCTTTTGAATAGCCAAATAAAGTTAATCTTACCAAAAACTAAAATAAAACTACAGTTTTGATCCTCGCATCCTTGCGAGCAAAAACAATAATGAAGCCGTACCGAGTTCAGCGTTCGAGAATAGTACCAGGTCTAAATATAAACCAAACGCTAGTGATGTTCCCGCGCAGGGAAGTGGCTAAAATTAAATATATATATAATTTCCAAATCCTGTCACGTTCAAGGTCGGATCTCCGTCAACGGTGGAAAAAAAAGTAAAACTCCGAACATCTGGCGTGTATCGTTAACAGTGTGTTGACTATAAAGTTTTTTTAACGGTTGTTTAAGCCAGAAATGGTGATTTGCTTTAATTTGTAGACCTTGGTATACCATTATGGTGCGTGTGGGAGTCTAAATTAAATAATAGCAGCGATTGATGCTAAATGCATTATAAACGCTTCTGTTTTCCGTGTTGGGGTGTGTTGTAAAATTTATATATGTATATATAAATATAAAATTTAAATACAATTATATTTTTAAGTTGTAAAAGTTGTCTTTATTATTTGTGAGGTATATGTAGTCTTTTGTACCGACATTTATTGAGTATTGAAGTACACAATCAAATATCGATAATAATTATATAAATTGAATGAGAATGGAGTATTTTTTTTAAATAATTATATTCCCCTTTGTACAAAATGAACTGCCAACCACAGCGTACAGTCAAAAATACCTATAGCTAACTCTGTATCCCGCATATTTGTTGCCCAATTTTCGAGACATTACAAGTTGAGTGGTGGAATGCAACGCCGCGCTTTCTTGTTTTCTTGTTGCTGTTGTGAAAATATTTTATTCCCCCTAATAGGAATCGATCTCGCAACCGTCGCATTTATAGTCACATGCTGTGCCACTACGCCACAATGGTTTCGATGTATTCGACATAATAGATAAATGGATATTGTATTATTCAGTTAATAGAAGTTGGCTTCTTGAAACAAAAATAGAGTCGACGAAATATATACTAATAGGGAGGGATTTCGTAAACCAAATATATCTATATCCCGTTGACAGACGAACTAATTACTTTAGTAAATCCTCACGTTTCGAAACTAAATTACGAGTATATATTTAGACCAATTTCAAAATTACTTTCATTGTAAAAGTACTATAAAGAAATATAACACAATAAGTAAATTTAAAGAAATAAAAGCAGTCTTCTTTACTATATATAACAATATGCACAAACTTAAACAAAAGCTAGATAGTATAAATAGTATGTTAGTTAATTTTTACTTATTTTCTATATAAAGTCAGTTAACAGCATAAATTAACCACAATGAGATTTACACCAAAAAAAAAGGAAAAAGTCAAGAACAGATCAGCTTTTTGACCAATTTTTAGAGACGGTGCCTGTTGAGTGGCGGAACTCAACGCCGCGCTTTATCTGCCATAGCGGGGATATAGGAATATATACGGATATGATTATATATTTAAATAATTCATCATGCTCCGTTATCTCTATGCCACGACGGTCTCCGTAAATAACAGCTAGTAAAAGTAGCAAAAAACTTATAGTTTTCTTGGCCGTAACAATTCGAATTCTACATTAAATTTGAATTTACTTATATTACAAAGTGTGTGAATAACTTAGCTTCCTTACCTTATACGAAAAGCAGGTGAAGGTTTTACGTAAAATACAAAAAAATCGACATAATAATAATATAAAAACTGACCCGCATTGATAAAAGCCATGTTGTTGATAAGGGATTATTTATTTGACAGTTAGCATCTGTTACAATTTTGGGACAGAAAGGCAGAACACGTGTGTCCTCACATAAATTAATGGTCTGTTTTGTTTACAAATGTCACGAAAACGGCTAACAATACGCCCGTTATGGTGTTTTATAAAAAACAATGTATATGGGCCTGATCGTTGGTAGGATAATTTACGTTTAATAGCTATACAACTCTGTTTTATATTATTTTTTGCTTGACGCTGTATCCCGCACATACCCTGCTATGGGCGGGATAGGCAGAGGGAACCGTACGAAGGAACCTAGTGTTAAGACACTCCGTTCCCCGCATTCCGCCTTTCGAGGCATTGCGTGTGGAGTGGTCGAACTCAACGCCGATATTTTTACCTTCTTACCTGTTTTCTATCTTATGGTCACTTAATGCTATTGGTAAATGTAATTAACCACAACATTTAGTGTAATTGGATATAAGAATATTTATATGTAATATATTATTTCGCCGCTTCAAGAGACAAAGTGTAGCATTGAGTGTTGTTACTCAACACGTATTGTGTCGAAAATTAAGCGAAAAATAGGGAAAAGAGTGTCTTAACACTACGTTCTCTCTGCCTACCCCACTATGCGGGAATACGCTGATTTTTGTTATTTGACGTAAATCAAATTCAATAATTCAGTTAACTTAACTAAAAGTTCACTTTAACTAGTCTAAGTCTATAGTAATTTAAATCTATAGTATTTACTAGTATTAAATACAGTGTAGCATTTAACTTACAATTTATATTAAATCAATTATTACTTGGATCATGATACGAGCTAATTTAGACTCTTGTCTCTGATAACATGCATATAACACTTGAATCCATTAATCTTTGTATGGCATTCGTATTCTATATATTGTGTAGTTTGTGTTGTTGAATATTATAAACGTGATAGTCGTGGGTTCGATATCTAGTCGGGGGAATTAATTATTTTTCGTGTCGTGTCGTGTTATATGGGCACTTTGCTACTGCAGTTCTCTTAGTACTAGTACTTTTTACACATATTTTTAATTTTACATACTCAAAAAAGTCATCAATTATAAATTAAATTTAAAAAATCTCGTATTACGGAATATTAATTCAAGATGATTATGATAAACGACAATTATATTATAAAATAAACATCTCAATACAAAAAATAAGTGGGCGTCGTGAACAGTCTAGTATGTAGTGCCTTCTCTAAGAGCACCTGGATATTATTTTTTACGTCGTCACACTCGGTGGTCTGACCGCACTTCCTGTTTTCCCTTCCTCGCTACTAATGTATGGATATTTTATGGAACTAGAAAACTAAAGCACGTTTTACCTATCTGGGACAGATAGCTTTCAGCTTTTTAACAAAGTTTTTTTTATAAACTTTATAATATGAATTATTAAAATCTTCATGATTTTATCCGGATATAGAATGGTAGATATATTTTACCACTGCGAGCTGAGTGGCGAAACTCAACGCCGCGGTTTGGTTTTTTACCAGAGCGAAGAGATAAAATAATATATTCCTTCGAGTGGGAATCGAATGCGTTTACACTTTTATAGTCAGATGCTGCGCCGTTATGCCATGACGGCCTAATATATAATATGTATTATATATAGATTTGAAAAAGTTTTTATTGCAACATAATTTATTTCCTCACATATTTCTCACTTTCATTTCCGACTCTCCAATCCGACCATCACGTTCCAACTGACACGGAACTGAGCCATGATGACTTTGGAAAAATTGTGCATATTCTGTATTGCGTGTTAACCTCAGTCCTCATTAAATCAGTGGAAAATAAACTCCATAGCATTCCTTTTTCTGGTGGTCAAACCGCTCGGACGATCTAAAAAATCGTGTCTAAAGCTGAACATTGTATAAGTCACTTAGTTATAAATTAATCGTAATACGAATAAATTGTGCAAGTAAATGGGTCCATCCTGCAAATATCCAGCTAACAGCCATGGCCCTAATACTGATCTATAAGTAATCACGAATGCAATCATAATCAATCTCTATTTGTCTGTAGAGGCATTAAGGTCTCTCGTCGCTTTAAAACATGTTATCTTAATTGTTAATATGCTATCGACTGATAGCTTGGGAGCTTTTTCATATTTGTTGATGCAGCATAAAATGACAATTTTTTATTGCAATTTAATAGGTCGTGGTATTTGACTAAATTAATCATTTTGGCGTGGCGTTGAGTTCCGCCGCTCAACGCGCAATAACTCGAATATTAGGCGCAAATGAGGAAGAGTGTCATTACACTAGGTTCCCTCTGTCTACTTTGTAATATACGGGATACAGCGTACAGCGTACAGCGTACATGTTTTTTTTAGTATACATATAAAAATATTGTAACAAAAACTATCATTAGATAAAGATAAACGCCAAAACTTCCGCCATTAAACAAACTTGAGGAAAGTCCTCATCATTCCGAAACTTATAACGATAAAGAAACTAAGAGCAATTTGTTGCGACCATTTAACCTTTTTATTAACGCCCTGTCCTGAGCCTAAAATAAAACCAAACATGATATAAGGATAATAAAAACCACAAGTTCACCGTTAAGTACGGTCAGCAACTAAGATTTATTACCGTATACACTCATATGGAGAAAAATATCTTTATTTACATTTTTTTTATTTATTCTTGTTGCTTACTACACTATCTATAGGGAAAAAATGTTATTTATGTACGTATGTTTTTATATATTCTGAAAGGTAACCTTTTTTGCTATCCATATGTTTAATTGGTCAGGACCTATTAACGGGACGCCAGCGCCGGGTAGAGTGCACGAGTCTTATTAGCATGTTACGTAAACCGGCCGCACTCGTTCGCTTTTTAGGACTCTAAAACGATGTTTGCATAGACAACACTTTCTTTACAAACATTTTATGGTTGCTAATGTATGGGTATTATACGTTTTGTGGTTTGTAGGAATATTTTTTCTTTTAGCCTAAACATAAAGTTTAGCCTGAAATTAAACAGAAATATTAATTTAAATTTTCAATTCAAAGGTTCTAAATAAAAATATTGGCTTTAAAATTATAAAAATTTTAATTAATAAATTTTATTTAATAATAAATTATTAATATAATTAAAATTTTTAGCTTCACGCTGTAGCCCGCACATAGCAAGGAAGACAGAGGGAACTGTAGGGTCAAGGAACCTAATTTTAACTTCATTCCCCGCTTTCCGCCTTACGCGGAATTGCATTGCATGTTGCGTGACGGAACTTTTATCTTATTGCCAGAGCGAAAAAAATGACAATTAGTAGTTTCAATCTCCCCGAAAGGGGATGGAACACAAACCTTCCCGTTCACAGACGGACGCTGTGCCTCTGCGCCACGACGGTCCTCTTTTAACTGTTATCATAAATTCACTTATTTTGTTCTTGTGCTTATCTGAAACGCGTCCTAATTCTGTGGCGCCAGTTGCATGAATAATGTTGTAATACGCCTACAAAAGCTCGAAATGACATTATATAATTCTAAAGTCTAGGAATATTGTTCTGCTTATCATCGACATTTACACTAGTTTTAAGTTATAAGTGTATCTTACAAACCCTGGTTGACTATTTGATAAATTGACAATGTTTCAACTGTCAGTTATAGATGTATAATAACTACCAAATAAAACCGTTTTTATTTGATTATCATACGTCTCCCTTATTTTCTTATTATTATTCATAAAACTTAAGCTTTTCTGCACACTTTTGTGATGAGGAACCTAATCTTGTTTTTTCTTTCAGCCGCACTAGTGGGATTATTATACAATTTATAATAAAATATTAATCCTTATATTAACATAAAACCTCCAATAATCAAACTGTTACAATTATCTCACAAACACATTTAAAAAAATCATCAATATAAACTCCAATTCCTTTATATAAATATTATCTTTATCGATATCCGTAGTCATACTACACATTATTTATAATTCGCGACTAATGAGTATAATTTAAAAACGTAAAGGTTAATTTCACTTTCAACGGTCAAATTTAACAGAACATTGCTTACTAAGAAAGCTGGCCTAATTCCCAATACATGCACTTCGCTTGCACACATCGTGTAACAACGTAAAAAAAACAACCTGCGCAGGCGCCGAGACGCCACGCTTATTTATCTTCGTCGGTATTCTGCGTAAAATGCGTTACTGTACCGTCAATCAAAGGTTAAAAGATTTATAATCAGCATCTTATAAACATTGTGAAACAACATCGCTTGGGAGATCATCTTTTATATCTTGCGGTGAAGGAGGAATAATAAATTGATTTATTAATCACTTCTATGTGTATATTAAAGTATATAATATAGGCCCAAATTTTCATATTTTACTAAAGATACGTAAGATAAGCCTTAAACAAAGTCGTCTAATGTTCTAGTAAATATAAAATTTCTATCTCATTAAGATAATATGTAAGGAGAATACAAATGTAATTATACTAGTAAGTATCTAAGGCAAGTTAAATATAGCCAATTTCTCATTTCGACGCGTACAGACGTCAAGAAGACTGTTGGGATTGCGTCACTCATTTAGCTACCATTTGCATAAGACTCTGAATGTTTTAATTCTATAGAATTAAAGAATTTTGACTTAAAACCTCAATCAGGCCATGATCATTTTTTTAATCGTTTTTTAATAGTCTATAATGGCTTTGTAGTAACGTACCCAATAATGAATTAGAATCGGGTTTGAGTTTCGTGTAAAATTTATTTTATTACTTTAATATTGTACTGTAATACATAAATAAAGCAATTTGTGAAGATGTAAACCTCTTGAAGAAGATGCCTGTGATACAAATGCAGTGCAGCCAATTATTTAAACGGGAAACCAATTTTATATCTGTACAATATAAATTCCAGATTCACACCGTAACCCCACAATGAGATGCGGAATTGCACGATGCATTTATCTTACCAGGGCGGGAAAAATTATAATAATTACCTCTAGTGAGAATTGAACCCGCGACCATCACGTTGACACTCACTGGGCCACGCACCACATTGGATACACCTAAATCTTGGAGTAAGCTTTAATAATTTGATATTCAATTGAAAAGTCTATTAATTCTAATGAATATTACATTCATATATTCTCATTCTGGTCCATTCTACTGTCAACGGATATGTATATATGTACTATGTAGATACAAATGTGACATTATGAAAATTACGAAACTATGGACAAAACGATTCTTGACATATTTTTGCGTTTTTATCGCATTTGTTTATAATTACTAAATTTTATAATATTAAGAATATCTAGTACTTTAAAACTAACATTTGCCATATCCCCCAAAAATATAAAGCTAAATAAACATCCTTGTACGGCACAATAATTTCAACGTAAATAATTTAAATTTGGCTTAGAAAAATAAAAGTAAAATAAAGCCGTCGTAGTGCAGTAGCATAGATATATAGCTTAACAAAACACGATGATTTCGATGCCAACTTAGAGGAATGATTTATAATTATTATAATTGCTATTGCTATAGTTAAAGCGCGGAGTTAATCCACTCTGGATTCCGGTGTCTTAACACCAAGTTCCTGCCATTATCTGGAAAAAGCGAGAAACTGGTAAGCAAACAACCTCTCTCTAGCCACTTCACAGAATACGGAAGGCGTGTGACGATAAAAAAAGGAAATAAATGAACTACTGTTGTTTTTTTCCCAAGGACTCATTATTCAAATGTTAATGATATGCTAACACGTCTGTTAAAATTATACGAAACTCAAGTTCGTCATATATTAGCTACTTTACTATAAATGGTTATTTATTTCGTTTTCCATACATTTCGCATACATTGTTACTCATACTTCACATAACTATATTACTTAAATGTACTAAATAACTTTAGAAGTAAGTAAGTAATTAAGAAGAATTGGTTAAATTATCAATAAATATTCAAATAAAAAATATAAGATTACTGATAGAATATTTTACTAATTTTCAATGTAAATACTGTTAAGTAATGGCCGCCCTTAGCTTTACAATTGTAAGGTCTTAATTTAATTTTCTTCAGTAAAATGTACGAGAATTCGTATTTCTAAGGTGATTTTAGCAAAATTACGTACAACGACGACATGAGAGAACCCGTTGTACAGAAATCTTGTAAATTTCTATGCAGTAGCAATATACATATATATATATATATATATATATATATATATATATATATATATATAATATATATATATATATATATATATATATATATATAATATATATATATATATATATATATATATATATATATATATATGAAAATAAAAATAAGTATATTTTCGATTAAAATAGACGCTCAGGCCTACAGTACTAATTTGAAAAGGTCCAACTAGCGGTACAGCATGTGAGCCAGCATGCATTCCACTCAATTGTGACTAATTGTCGTAATCAAGCAATTGCCAGTAGTATTATATAGCTGGTATTAGCGGCGATTATATCTATTTGTTGTGAAAAAGTATTACTAGTACAGAATTTGTTATAATTGAAACTGAAGCCATATATACCGACAATGGATATTGGGGGGAAAATGTATTTGCAACTTATCGTTCCAATTGCGATTTGATATGAAATTGTTTATATATGTAGGTTCATAAGTATGGAATTAAAGAAATATATTTTATATCTTTATAGTATAGTTTGTCTTATTACGTATATTAAGTATAGTTTATATTATTGTATATATATAGTGTAAAAATTATCAATTCAATCAAATAGATTGTCTATTTAAATGATATTAAAACAACGAGGCGTGACGAATGTAATTACACCTTATAATTCTCATAATAGTTCCCGTGACACAAAACATGAAGGTCATAGATGATATCACATACTGAGAAATGTACTTGATGCTATTGAAAATACATTCAAGAAAAATTTAAGATTTAGACTAAATTCGTGCAAAATATTAGGGTTTATACACATAACAAATACATATATAAAATAGTAAAAGATATATAAATATTGTATGCGGTAAATATTTTGACGAAAGTGAGGAAAGGAACGTCTTAAATGACGTCCATAGGCTAGGCATGCTGTGTATAGGATGTAGCTAAAAAAGATATATATATATATATATATATATATATATATATATATATATATATATATATATATATATATATATATATATATATATATATATATAATTATTTTAAAGTAGGTATAATGTATCATCTGCTTAACAGCAGATTAAATTTGCAGAGATAATGAGATGCAAGGTCAAATTGCTCCAGAATAATAAACACAAGATATTACAAACTAATTTCTTTGGCATATCTCGATTCTTCTGACAGACTTATGTGTGTTCTTTATACTTATCCTACAATATAGTTGTACAGCGTTGAGTTCCACTCAACATACAATATCTCGAATTTAGGCGGAAAGCGGAGAACGTAGTGTTTTGACACTTATCTCTCTAATCTGCTGTATGCGAGATTAAGCGTGAAGCTGTCCTGCAATATGAGTGATAAGAAGAAAAAAAGAGAGTACGATAGAAATACATCAGAATTAAAGCGTCATATGTTTTCCTTATGGATTTTACACATTAATTCGAAATTAATGATATGAATCATCGCAATAAGAGCATCATTCCCATTGTTTTATTCGACGAAATGCAACAGGCCCTTATGGAAATGACATGTGAAGTCTAGACGTACATACAAATGTCAACGATTATAACGTACTATCTTTATAATTTCAAATTTACTGTTCAAAGTAAATATTTATATTGATGAATTATTCTAAACAAATACTACTGTGATACTATGGACAGAAATATATCTTTTATTTGGAATTTATGTGTGGTACATTCGAAGTGCATTAGGCAATTCTGGCAGCACAGGATTAAATAAAAACTTGATATTATATAGCACATAATCTCAATTGAAAAATAAAAACAATTCAAAGCTGTAGTTCTTGAGATTAGCTCATCCCAGCAAACAAACTCTTTAGCTTTATAAAATTATACGAGTGGAATTTCAATACCTAACTATACATTGAGAAACAAAGGAAATCCAAAAAAAAAAAAACAATCTACAATTACATACATACAAACATACATACATACATAAATTTGTATAGAAACGCTGACATTAAGTAATATCCTGATATTCTTTTGTTAGGATGTTTGTTTACAACCTGGCAGTTAGCGTCCGAGGTGGCGAAACTGATAACGTTGCCAATGTACGAGCATATAGTAGTAGGAGACTCTGTTAAAACGAATGTGTGACGAATATTGTTGAGAAATACGCGATTTGCTCTGTTGCGCACTAGATGTGATGTGGATATATTATATTTAATGGCAGTGCTTCTTGATAAATGTTTTATTGTTTTCTAGTTAACTTCCTTGTAAGAACGTACTGGGCACTGGGCAAACCGGTGAGAAAATTTGTAAAAGGGAGAACTTGTTTGGCAATTCGATGAAAATTTTTATTTATATATATATATATATATATATATATATATATATATATATATATATATATATATATATATATATATATATATATATATATATATAATATATATATATATATATATATATATATATATGTCTACTTCAACTTGTGTGACTGACTGACAAACAACTCACATCCGAAACTACTAAGCGTAGAAGGCTGGAATTTCACATGAGGTGTTTTAGTCATTTGGGAGTGAGCACTTAAAACCGTTTTTTATCAAGTGTTACGATTGCGGGATATACCGACATTTTACGGACGGACGGACTCCAACTTGTTGCCATATTTATCTATATCATGTTGTCAATATAGAAAAGCACATGGATATTTTGTTTACAGATAAATATCAAACAGAGCATATTATTATGTTTACATAACAAACGTAAGCAAAATAAAGTGTATTTGCCTGAGATAAATATAGATAGATAGATAGATAAGTGATGCTGTTATCACGTCTCCTACCGACCTCTCCATGAAACTTTGCTCACGATTTCTTTAACAATTCACAAGAATTTCACTTTTTTTAAAGAATTGTATAATTTAACGATCTATATTATACAGTTCCTTTAAAATAGTGAAATTCTTCTCAATTTGGAGCTTTTATTTAAAAACTGTTTTATATATAATCTAATGCGGCAAGATAGCGAGGATTGATATATCTATAACTTATATATAAAAATAATATAAAAACGTTTATATAAGTATTATAAATGAAATAAAATCATATTAAATATATGAATTTGTTTTTTTTTTCAAAGATAAATGCACCTTTCAAACTAGTGTATAGTCTTGAATATAATACAATAGAAGACGGACGCATTATTCTAAATACATAATGCTCTTTAAGCGTGTACTTAAAAATGCTGGTTCGAGCAAACAATGAGAGCATTTAAATACTACCAGATGTGACAGTATTGAAAATGTGCACTGTAGTGACAAGTATAAATTATATGTGTGTAAGTATGTATGTAAAATTATAGCATCATAATAATACTTGCCCGAGGCGGAGAGTTACAGGTACGAAATTTACTTCCACGTGGTAAAAGTAGGAGAGATAGGTATGACAGCGAATTCTCGAAGTTTGCTTAAAGAACTGTATATAAGTAACATCAGATCATGTTTTGAAGCGTGCTTCGAAAGCGGCGGCTTTAGAATGATTTCATATTAGGTTAGGTAAGGAGAAGCTTAGATAGTAAAAGTTAGTTATGATACAAAACTTAAAAAGGCCTACAGCCTTGTCTCCCTACAGCGCGATGGGTAGGCACGTTGAATTCATGGAATGCTTGGAAGTTTCTTCTCATATCTTAAATATTTTCTCATGGTTTTATCAAGCAATGTGGATCCCGAAATTCATAATTAATATTTATTTTTAAGACGGAAGTAGAAGACGAAGGGATCCTTCACCAGCTTTCTGTGCCGTGAAGACAGATATAAAAGTAAACATATAAGTTTAAGGAATATAAACAGCAAAGTTATTAACCTTGTTTAAAAGTATTAAACGAGGAACATTTAGTAGATAGATGAATGTTTACGTAAAATATCACGTTCAATTTCAGCTAATAAATATATATAAGAGGAATGCCTCTTAGCTAGTCAAAATAATAAATAATCAGTATTGAAAAAACAAATTGCAGCATTCATTTTGACTGTACAGTATTATGACACGAATACCCAGTATACATTGAATGCATTGACATCGCAAAAATAAGTCACTAGGTCATCTCTGCCTTCCCCATGACGCAGTTAAACGTAAATTTCTTTATAAGCGCCAATTATTGTAAGCACAAGAGACGAATCGTAGTCTAAATATATAAGGGGAAACAGTGACTAACTCATAATTACGTAGTTACGTAGCTGTACACTAAAATCACTGAGCAACTGAAAATGGAAGGATTTTTAAAGTTCAATTTAATCAAAAATATATGTTGTTAAATAATATAAAGATTGTAAAGCTAGCGGCAATATCTGAGATATCCTTGATCCCGATGAAAGATATATTATTATATTGAATACTTCATTATTTTAGACATAACTATAATAAAAACGCGAATAATCAATTAAACGCTAATATACTATAGGGAAGATAGATAAACTTTGCCTTTCTGCCTCTTTCTCATTCTTTCCTCTACTACACTTATGTCAAAAACATATTAAAAATAAACCTTATAAGAATAACATATAATAATTTTGAAAATAAATACGTGTATTTAACCACAAATCAAGTATAAATTAACGTAATACCTTATCCATATAGGTACTGTAGAGTGCATTAAATGTTAAAGATCATAACTCAATCAATAAGTCAGTTATGTAAGCTTATTAACTTGTAAGATTTATAGGAAACACACAAATACGAAGCTCCTTGCATCATTTAATGCCTCCCAATATAAGATTTCCTAATTAAGATACCGCTTCGTTCGCTTATTTTTATTGATAAATTGATATTGTAATTTAATCGCATACCTTATCATTGCAATGTACTACTGTATTTATTACAATGCGATATTATGATATTTTTTTTTTATTTCAATTATCCTCGTATTGTATATATAAGTGTGAGAAGCTACAAATGATTGTTATATATCATTTCTTTATACAATCGCTTCAGAAATAAACTCTGCTTTGTATTATAATAATGTATATTAAACTTTTAATATGAATAATTCAAAATCCAAATTAAATTAAATTGAAAAATGATTTTATTCAGATTTTTTTTTTGCTATTTTTTAAGTTTCAGGCTGTATCCCTCGACGCCGAAACTTGAATTAACTTTGGTATGAATAAAGAAAAAATATATCTTAAGAATTAATCGATAGGAAAAGAGAAAAAAAAGAGGCACACATCAGTAATCTAAGCCTACGTTAAACCATATTAAAATATTTTGTAGAAAATAAATAAAATTGTCAAAAATAAAAAAGGGCTAACAATATTATATTGTCATGTAAAAAAAAATTATTAGTATAATTATATGATCACGCAAGTATTTACTGATTAATTGTTATTAATGAATTAATTTACTTATATTTAATCGATAGCCTGTCAATACAGAGATTACCTAGTGTTTATATATTAGATTAATCGTCGTCATCCGGTGCATCTCATCTGCCGGAAACTCTTCAAAACTGATAAGAAACATGATGGGCCATTTGATTTATGAAATCTTGTTTGAATAACTTGTTTAAGAAAACAATAAATATTTTATCAACAAATGCATACAGTTCTTTTTTTTAAAGCCGATAAATATTAATATTGCTAGAACACTTTCTTTCGTCATAGTGAGGGACACTAATATTTATACTAAAAATATTAGTTACTTTAACTATGTGTATGTGGGATTGGGGCCATCGTGGGGCAGTGAGCGCGATATTTGTGGGTCCCCACTCGTGGGAATGAATTATTTTTATTTACCCGCTTTGAGATACTGTAATGTGGAGTTTCGCCTTTCAACACTCGACGTTTCATTTCGTTTAACGTTTGGGCGAACATGTCTTGACACATCTCTGCTTAACCTTTGAAGGATACAGCCATTTGAATGATACAGCGTGAAATTATGCTGTAGATGTTTAGATAATCGATTGATTTCTACCAGCAATGTACGAAAAATATATTTGTGATATGCTCTAGCTCTATAATCTATGTTTTTATTTAATATAATAATAAAATTTTATTTCATTATATATTTTTATAAATAAACACTCAATTAGTAAATGCTACAATACATTTATTTAAGAGCTGAAGTGGTTCAATTGTGAAGTGGACAATATAGCATTACAGACACCTAGTAGTTTAGTGTTTTCTAAGAACATATATTCTAGACGAGAAGGTCCCTTTGGTATTTTCAAAGAGCCAAGAAGCCATTTGTAAGGTTTTTTTTGGGATAACCAAGGGAGCCATAGCACGTAGCTTTAATTTTCCATGTAATTTGTACGGTCATGATCGGTCGCTGTTCCGAGGGTCAAGCAAATATTTGCTAACACAATACTATCACTGCCTAAGATAATAATGATTCATCAGCTAAATACACACGCCTCATTACAAAAATGTTTTTTATCCAAACAAGTCCGTCGTAGTTCGATCGAATTAATAGAATAGCTTAGAAATTATATGATTATACAACAGGTTATAGTTAACGTAGGTATTTACTGAAATATTCTAGATTATTAAGTAATAATATACAGAAGACAATGTCAGCGAATCAATATTCGTATCAAGAGGACGCCATTAATTTATATTTGTATCAAAAATATATATTAAGGATAATTTAAAAAAAAAAAAACTAATTTGAAGTTTCAAATTTCAAAACCTTGTATAAAACCGTTTCAATTTTTTTTCCGTACCAGCTGACAAACGTAATTATGATTAAGTGTAGAAAGACATGGATTAATGTCAGTCAACTTATATGTTATAATATCAGATTAGTACAGAACAAAAAGTAATCGAAAATTACAAGTCTGGAAATTTATTTTGTACAAATATATAAAATTCAAAAGGTCTGGCTACTTACTATATCTATATTAATATGTAGATAAAAACTTATCATATAATGAAATACACAATTAGCGATGATATGAAAAATGCACAATGATTATTACGAAAACAAGTTATTGATAAACGATAATAAATATATTAACATGGTCAGTGGTAAATGGCTGTCAATGTCAAAAATATCATTTTCGATACGTCACCTGAGTATAGATAGTAAAATATTGAAAACAAAAAAAAACATATACTTTATAATCTATTTAGGTACAAAAATTATATAAATCCATGGGTTACCCTTAGGAATGTATGCACAATCACTCTTATCTATACGATATGTTGGTCTAACGACTACCAGTTTCGATAAGAAGTAACTTATAAACGCTCTATATAACTCACTTATTGATAACACGAGTAAAACATTTAAGGATATTTCACAAAGATCAATAAACAACGCGTTCAACGCACGACGCCGATCGATGCGCGAGAGCAACTGACGAAGAAAATCATTGGGCCATGCGCCGGCGCACGTTTTAGCCGACCGATTTGAAAAGTTCACAGTTTTTATGGATATTCGTAACGAATGTGAGTTAGTTAATTCGGCCAGATTCGACTCTGTTTATTCACCGTGTAACCAGTGTATTTTTAGTAAATACAGGAGCAGGTAACGTCTTCTAGGGCCAAGGGCTTCCATTATATTATAAAAAAACTCAAGACTATTGTACGGAACTTATATAATATGAAAGCAGTATTGAAAATGTTTTGGAATAGAAATAATGTTGAATGTTAACTTGAAATATTCAGTTCACATAGTATACTACTACACTAATACAGTTTGCTAGTTTGCTAAAAAATCTTGGTTTGACTACAACTGTCATCAGTTAATTTCTATAAATGTATCTTCTAGAAGCTCGGACAGTGGAGGTGAGCATTTATACGCACTTTGACGGGGGCCCTTAAACTTACTCTTGGGTCGCAAGTCACTGCACTACTCTGAGCTCCCCTCAATGCAAACAACGCGATGGGCGCCCGCACGGTGAATCCATGGAATACTAAGTAGTTTCTTGTTATATCACAGGTAAATTTCACAACTTATCGATATCGACACACACACAATATGATATGCAAAATAGAGTTGTGTGTTATTATTTATTTTGACTAAAATTATTAGAAATATTATTATAATTATATTAATTGTTTTGTTTTGGGTGAAGGCTGAATTCTGTTGTATTTCTTTTTAACATGAATTCTCATATTGTGTAACATTATTTTTTTACCATTCTTTCTCCATGCATTTTCCATACAACTGACATTAACATTGACGAAGTGAATAGTACTCAGCTGGGGCTTTCGGAACGCCATAATCAAAGAACTGTATATATATATATATATATATATATATATATATATATATATATATATATATATATATATATATATATATATATATATATATATATATATATATATATATATATATATATATATAATATACATATATATATATATATATATATATATATATATATATATATATATATATATATATATATATATATATATATATATATATATATATATATATTCTTCTTGGCATTAGTCCCACTTTGCACGGTCTTTAACATCCTCAGTGGACAATCTATTGGCTCTCATGTCTTGTGTCACGACATCCAGCCATCGCTTCTGAGGTTTCTTCTGGAAGAAAGTGTTCACGATGGCCACATCAGACGCAATGCAGGTTCTTAGAATATTTTCTCCGCCTGCATTGCGAAGACCATATCCAAAACCCCCGTGAACACGTTCATACACCTTAGCGACGCTACCCACGTGACTGTTTAAGTCCCCCCCCAACTAAGCCTCTTCACACTGCTCCCAAAAAGTCTCCTTTTCAGCCGCGCACCCGCCTGGGGAGCATAAGCACTGATAAAGTTTGTGATAACGCCCTCGATCAGTACCTTTATCCGCATCAAGCGGTCGCAGCGACGGTTAACTTCAAGAAGCCCATTCTGAACCGTTTTTGCCTGTAGGTGACCCAGTGTATATAAGGCGGTAACCCTGCCCGATGTTACGAGACTTATTGCCCTTCCAGCGAGTTTCCTGAAGGAAAGCACACTGGACCCGACGTCTCATGACTACATCTGCGAGTTCTCTGCATCTTCCGGTTAGAGAGACGTACTTGACACGGTAGCCCTTGCCCACTTATCGCAGGTGTAGGGCGATGTGCCTGCGCGTCGGTTAGCGGCGACGCCCTAACCATACCCAGCTTATATATATATATATATATATATATATATATATATATATATATATATATATATATATATATATATATATATATATATATATATATATATATATATATATATATATATGATTTTTAATGTTGTTCAAATCATGTTTTAATAACTTTTTATCACTTCGTGTCATTTAATTTATTCTATTACAATAATGACGCATATTAAATATATATTATTTATATAAATTACTACGGACTTGGGTTAATGTTTTGTTTCTATTAGCAAGTTGATCACCTTGAATGGTATTCGATCAAACGATCGGATAATTTCATGGATATTTATTATACAGTTGTCGTAAAAATTACGATATTCCATATGACCTCTATCAGACTAGTTTATTTGCATCATAGTACAGTTTTTTACCCAATTCGTGTTTTGAGCAAATTAAAATTGATATTTTAGTCAAAAGTTAATTGATAATATATATTTTAAATAGAGACAACCGACCAAAACTCATATATGGAATCATATAAAATTGACTTAATTCCTTTTTTGTTATAATTTAGATCAAAGTTATAATTAAAAAAGATGTATTGACTATTTATAACTCTTCAGATAGAATATTATGATAATTAGTTATTTATGTCCATATATAAAGCTCGTATTCATTTTATATTGGGCAACTTAAGCTTTTATAGATTTCTAAGCCTGGCCTAAGCTAGTGGTTAAAAAATCTTCTGATAATTTAATAGTATTTTTAACTAAAATTTTGATGACACCAAAAATTTAAAATTAAAAACTAAAATTTTTCAAAAAACTTTAAGTACATACCATTTATGAAAAGACCATATATTTTACAAAATTCCGTTAAAATACCAAACACATTTTTTGAGATGTCTAAAATGTCAAATATGATTAAAATCATTATATATATATATATATATATATATATATATATATATATATATATATATATATATATATATATATATATATATATATATATATATATATATCATTTAATTCTTCGTTACAAATATTTTATTTAGTATATTTAGAAACGATTTAAGATTGGCTAAGTAAAGATATATTAAACAAGAAGAGACGGCCGTAAGAAGGATCCATCTAGTTAGACTGTACCTAACGATTATCGTTGATATTAAATAAACATCCGGAACCGGCCTCCTAACGTGCCGTAAATGCACATATCAACCGCAAGCTGGAAGGAGCATTGCTTAACCCAACCAAAGTGGTGATTTTAGAGGTATAGAAGAGCCATGATGCTCTCCTGGTAAATACTATATTATCCAATCCAATATATATCCAATACTATATTGTAATTATAGAAAGGTAGCTTCAGGCTGTATTCCGCATACAGCAGGGTAGGCAGAACTTAATACCACGCTTTGCTTTATTACATTATAGCGGAGAAAATGGAAATAAGCACTTCTATCCGAATAGGAATCGAACCCACAACTGTCGTGTTTACAGTCAGAAATCTTATAGAATTTAGATAAATTACAGATAACTAATTTCTTAAGCCATTATATATATAAGTGACTATTAAGAAGCAATTTTAAGAATGTTCGTTGATAACTGAAATGACATTTGTTCTAGGATTGTTTTATTTAATTTTAGTTAAATGGCTAATCAGTTCTGTATAAAGATAAATTTCTGTGAGGTTGTCACGTTTTTATATAATTCTTTATATATATATATATATATATATATATATATATATATATATATATATATATATATATATATATATATATATATATATATATATATATATATCTTTTTCGCCTTTTCTCGTATATACCTGTTATATATAGGCAGAAGAAACTTGTTAAGACACTTGGTGCTCCTCTATTCATGACATTGTTAATCGAGACAGAGCTTAACGCTAAGTTTTGTCTTTCAGGGGAAGTGAAAATAATTCGTTAAAATAAGCTTTCCTGAAGTTTCCTGTGTTGATTAAATCCCGAAAATCGACGGCAGCTTCTTTTTTTACTATTTTATGAAATTGTCTCAAAATGAAACAGATTAAAATATATTTTGCACTTCTCTTATGCTTATATATTTTTGAAGAAACTGGATCAATCACATAGAATTAACGCCAATAGTTCTATTTTGGGCAAGGATCAATAGCACGGAAGGCGGTGTCAATGCACGTAATGTAGTGTAGGAGCTAAACGTGTCAAAGTAATTGACCTATGTTGTATGAAATATTCATAGACTCAGCGTCTTCGCTTGGCATATAAAATGATTGTTTTTAAACGCAAGCGTTCTTGTTTCTTTTTTAATATATATACAAAATATTTTTAAAATGATATCCTTTCTACATTTTAAGAGATGGACAATATGAATTTATTTATGAATCGTGAAGTTCTTTATTTTTTATTTTCTACTTGTAAGTTTAAATATGTATAGTAAAATACATTCCAAGGAATTAAATTTTTAGATTTCCTTTTATGAATATTTATTGTAACAATAAATGTGTTATCCACATTAAATAAATAAAATAATACGTACAGAGCCATCGTGGCGCGGCCTCTGACTGTAAATGGGTTCGGGTTCTAGCTCCCGCTCAGCGAAATTAATTATATTTTTAATTATTTTTATTTCTCTGCTTCGATAAGACAAAGTGCGGCGTTGAGTTCCGCCATTCAACGCGTAGTGTTCCATATTATTAAAGAGGAGAACGCAGTATCTTGACCCCAGGTTACCCTAGGTTCTCTCTACCTAACCCGCTAAATAATAATAAACGGGATACACCGTGAAGCAAAAAAAAAAATACAATAGTAATATTTCAATAAATTTTCTACATTCTCACGGTCCATACAAAACATGAGAAAGAAAACAAACTCATTAATAATATAACTAAAGATTAAAATTGACTATAAAATCGACTCTCACCTAAACTGGGACAAGTCGTACGATAAATTTTAATTGGCATTTCGCGGTTTATGTATACACTTTTCAAATCATTCACTTTTGATAAATCACATAATATTCTAAGCTAATATATAAATAATTGATTAAGGTTAATCGAAAGCTAAATGTTAATAGATGAGTGTTTGAGGTCAGCTGTTGTTAGCAATTGATATAAGCTGTAACGATTTTTAATAATTTTTTATTGTACTAGTTCTTTTTACGTCTTATTTTGGATATTTCATGTAGATTATAAAAAAAAATATTATTCTCGCTTATCGCATATAAATGGGTAGCTAGAACCTAGTGTAAAGTATTTTCACCCAGTTGCGTGTTGAGTGGCGGAACTTAACGCGCTATGTCCTTATCCTACTAATATTATAAATGTGAAAGTTGGTGACGATGTTTGTTTGTTCCGGTTTCACATAAAAACAATTGAATGGTTTTAGATGAAATTTTGTGATAATATAGCTTATATATCAGAATAAAATTTATAATACACAAACGCAATAAAATTGTGTTGTTTATGCGAGCGAACCCGCGGGCAGATTGCTAGTAGATTATATACTAATAATTACAAGTTAAGCCGGCCTTCTTTGTTTTAGTATCGGAATAACATTAATCTTAATATTGACGCCATTACGTCGCAGCTCATTATGGGTTAGTGTGTTTGTATTTAAAATATTTAGTTCACCACCTGGACACGTTGTAATCTTTAAATGAGTAGAAAGTGGGGAAAGATACTTATTAATAGTTTTCCTAGTCTATTTTCTACAAGCACTCTGTTGTATCCTGCATATGGTAAAGTAGAGCTCATGGCTCTCTGCCCGAATTCGAGACGTTCTGAAGGCTTTGTCTACAAACGCTTTGTAATATTTAAAAAAAGTAATTTTTAACAGTTTGTATGTGCACATTTAAAATGATTTTCTACCTGCAATAATCTTCTTTTGAATTTCTGCTTATTTTTACCTATACTTTAGCAGGTAAAACCATAAAGCTGTACGTACAAAATACAAAAGTATATGTTAATATTATTCCTGAACCCAAAGAGATTATTAGTCATTAGATCCTGTCTTTTTGTGATGCGGACTGGTAATTTCGGCGTCAAATGTTGGCGGCGACGGCGCCAGTCGCTGTGCGTCAACTATATGACAACGAAACTGTCTAGCTTATGCACAAAGCTACTAAGGATTTTTTTTGTATCTACTAGCGACCCGCCCGCGGCCTCGCCCGCTTGAACTGCACTGTTACATATTTATTTAATAGTAAAGTGAATTACATTCGTTTATCTTCTGAGCTCATTTTCTGATGAAAAAGCTAACTGCAAAGCTACTGCAAAATTTCATCTGTATTCGTACAGTTGTTTTTAAGTGAAATCAGAACAAACTTTCATTAATTAATTAATTAATTTATTACATTACATTAATTTTTTCAATAATATTAGTTGCATATATATAATTATATGGTAAATATATCCCGTTTATCTTGTTTCCGTGGGATAAAAAGTAGCATATGTGTTATTCCAGACTATATAATCTACCCAATGTTCCAAATTTCATCTCGATCCTTTCAGCCGTTTTGACTTGGTCGATTAACAAACATATACACAAACTCATTCACTGACTTTCGCATTTATAATTATATTACTAAGATATTTATATATATATACATATTTTTTTTTTTTTGTTTCTTGTCGACGAAGGCACACAAAAGTTAGCGTTAGGACACTCCGTTCTCCATTGTATAGATTTATTTATACATAAGTGCCTGCACGCACGCAAATATACCTCAGTCTACAGGTACCAAAAAAATAACATACGGCTACGAATTTTATTAGTCAGTTGCGAGATTGAGTTTGTAGGTATCCTTGGTTATTAATTAGCGGACGACACATCGTCTTACCATATCAAGTTCGTTGACTTCGCAATCAATATTTAATATTGAATATTATGGTATTGCAGTCTTGAGATTGTAGTTTTTAAATTTAGTTGCTTGTACATTTCCAAAATATATTTTAGCAATAAAGTAACAATGCTGTAAAAATTATTCTCTTTGACCCTATACGTAAATACGTACTTTTGATTTATAATAAAATATCAGCTTAGTGCGTGTGGTATTCGCACAACGAGGGTACTGTAACAATTTCATGATTATTGGCCAACCAAAAGTACAACGTATAAAAATTGACAAACTAAGATTTGCGAGCGTATCATTTATTTTGTATGAAATGAAATATAAGTAAAAAAAAATTTCTGTGATAAATTTTCAATTTTTGTAGCTTTTTTCTTTATTTGTACTGAAAATACTAACTTATTAATTCTAAGTCAACAAGCAATAAACCTGAATATATGATTTCAGCTCGATATCACTAAACGTTCTGAGAAAAATGGTCTAAATAGACAGACAACAGTTTTCTCCTTTTAATGTACAGAACCGTAAAATAAAATAATAAAAAAGTAAGCATTGCCGTGATAGAAATCGAACCTACGCCCATCACGTATACATTTTACATTTCCCAACAACGCCACAATTGCAACGGCGCGGCGTTCTAGAATTAAAAATATTAATCAATAAAATTTACGCAAGTCCATTTACAATGTAACATTAAACGTATTGTAATGTATATTATTAAGTCTATATTATAATTAATTAATTAGCTGAACGATAAAACACATGTTCAATATTTGAAAGTAAGTGGAAATTTTGTATTGCATATTAAATGAACTTATTTATGATTGTTTACTTCGCCAATTAACAAGTAACAGATTGACGTTGGTATTGAAATCGATAATGTACATAAATCAATATTAAACTGGAACTAAAATGGCCTATCTCTAAATTATTCCACTGAGAAATAAATTCAAATTGGATTGGAACCCGTAACCTTTCCGTGATAATAAAGTTTTAATAATATATTTAAGAAATACATTCCCCTTATTAATAATATTCTTTTTTTCTCTTGTATTTTTCAAATGCAAATTCAATATCAAATTCAAATTTTTAACATAAATGTGAAATGTGAAATGCGTTAGAACAAAAGTAATTATTTCGTCTAATACAAAGAAATAGTAATATTATTATAGTAGTAATCACTTGAAGATACCTTAGTATGAGATATAGCACATAATAAGGTTACAGTGGGCTACATCGAAACGATTAGCGTCTTGCAATATAAGCTTCTTTGATAGGCTTCCCAAATAGATATATATATTTTTTTTAATTTAAGGCAGTAGTACCATAGAAATAAACAAACTTTTTATACATTATAGTATTGAATGTACGTCCCATCTCCACTTGGGCGAAATTATTTTCATTTCTTGCTTTGAGCAGTCAAATCGCGGCCTCGTTGATTTGATGAGTGTTTTGACACTATGTTCTCTCTAATCACCCTACTACTTTTACTGTTGTAATACTTATATGCGATATGAAGCGTAAAATTTTATCGAAATTCTTCACTATAAAATTAATTTATTTAGTAGCAGTAGTAGCGAAACTTAAATAATTGATAACAAAATAGATCGTAATATTTTCTTTATACACATAAATATAGGTACCTAAAAGTGTATGTGTTTGCAATTGCTATTAACAAAACGCTTTGAACGAATATGAAAATAAAAAACATGCAAAAACGACATTATGAAATTACTCGAATTAAATAATTACATACTATTTTGTATAGATTTACAGAAATACGTAAAAAATATTACAAACAAATAAAAATCGTTATTAAGTAATTATTTGCAAATTAATAAATTAACACCAAAATGACATAAATATTCTTTTATGCAACTGTTGTTTTTTTTTTCGAAATCTGTTAATAAAACGAGAAACGTCACAAAGCACTCAAGCCCTACAAAAGTCCTTCGAGCGAGATCGTTGAATAATAATTTGTACACTTCAATACTATAATTAAAATGCAATCAATTAAAATTGCAATAATACTGCAAGTGTTAATTAATTAAAAAAAAAGTAGCTGTGACAGCGAGTTAAATTTAAATTTAATTTTAAATTAATAGTTCGAAAGAAGTTAGCCATATCTGAGTTTGTAACGACTAACGATGCACCTACATACGTTTAAATATTTAAGTTTATAAGACGATAAGCTTTCATGATTTTGGATTATACTCGTATATTTTAATTTCTAACTGTCTTACATAGATTTTTCATAGAATGGGATTCGAACCTATAGACCCTATACTTGCCAACCGGTAACTTGCCAACTGTGATACTTAAAATAAAAATCATTGCAAAGAATTGTCAAAATGAAGAGCTTCCATAATTATAGTTTAATCAACGTAATTTTAAAAATTTACATTTAAAATACAGATGCTTTTAATAATAGTAATTAGACTGTGTAATGACGCTGTCACGGCACAATTTGGACGTTTCTGACAGCTCCATGGTCATGACTTTAAAATTTACTTGTTTATACCCATACATGATGTATTATTAATATATCACGTATGGAATCACGTCAATTGGTCTGCATCCGTAATAATGTATTTTTTTAATTTAAATAACTGTATGGCGCATAAAGGAGAGTAAGCAGGGGAACCTCAGTTAAGAGTGCCGGAACTCAACGCCGCGCGTTGTCTTTTTATAATAAAGAGGAAATATAATATTTTAATTCTCCGAGTAGGAATCTAGCCTTCAAGCACCTGCGCCTCGATGGACGACAGACTAAATAAAGTTCAATTGGATTGTGTGTCCGTCTATAGGTACTAGAAGAAATACGTACGTAAGAAGATCCCTCCCTATATGTAAAAGATAAGTGAATATATAATAGCTAATAACTAAAGCATTTTATCGCTAGGATATTTGCACTTCTTCACCATAATATACAAAATATGTAACGATTAATAGAATACACCATCCATGGTAAAAAATACAATATCAAATCGTTTTCAATAATATGTTTTAAGTAAACTGGCAAAAAGTTTTTATTATTGAACCATGACCTACACTAAGGTTTATGTCGAGACGACGCCGTCTCCATATATATAAGGCAAAGCCGACTTATACAATAATTCCTGCACTTAACGTATAAGGGCATCTGTGTAATAAAAGTTTAAAAGAATATTTAAAAAACGGTACAATAAAATGCAGTACTACACTATTAAATTATGATAAGTATTTTAAATGTAAGAGAATTATTTTATAATTACATTCGTTTTTAATTTGCTATGTCAAATAGATTAATTATTACTTTTTTTATATATTTATTTTTCACATGAAGCCTGAAGTCATTGTGGTGCAGTGGAACAGCTTCTTACTGTTGAAGTGATGGGTTCTATTCCAACTGAGAGGATCTATTAAGACAAAACACGGCGTTTAGCTGCGACCGACACTTAACTCACAATGTTCCGATTTTGGGTCAAATTTTTGAACTTTAGTTCTATATATATTTTAGTATTACTAATATATAATAACCACACATAAAATAATTATAAATTATAATACGTGTTTATCTATAAACTCATATCCGGTGGCAGCTAACGACGCAATTTACAAGATAAGCTTCGTAAACGTCTAATAAAAATATTGTAATTACGCATTTACCAACCAATTACAATGTTAATCTTAATTTCTATCGAAAATTAAACTTTAATATAGACGGAGCAGTTGCTATTAAGCTATAGGCTATTGTCTATTAAGGTCATTAATTATATAATAGTAAAGTTGAATATACATTAAAAAGCAATTGAAAATTACAAAATGCGTAAATAAGTTATATCTTTTAACATTAACTAACATAGACAGAAAAAAACCTTGAAAGATATAAAAAAAAATATTGTAGCAGAATTCGAAGCCGCGGTTCTTGGAAACCGTCAAAAGTATATCTCTCTCGAAATCGATATATCATACAAGAACGGAATGCTTTATCACTCACTTAGTGATAAAGAAAACTTACTTTATTTTAAAATTGTATAGAAATGCTTGCATGTATGATCTAAACTTTTTCAAAATTAAACATTATACATCATTTTTTTAAATATTAATATAATAATATCTAAGAATATTTCATAAGGCAACATTACCTAATACACTCGTAGCTAACGTTGAACAGTTACTACCTTCCTTACGAGATAAGCAAATATAAACGCTACAAGGCCTCGGGGTCACAGGTTCAACACGTGTTTTATGGAGACAAGCCTTATATGCAGCTTGCCTTTGTATGTAGCTGTGTAGTTTTATGAGTATTTAATAATAATAGGAATGTGTATTATAAGATTTAATGTATCAGCAACGCAATACGTAATGTCTTTAAAAGCGGAGAACAGAGTGTTTTACCACTAGGTTGGCTCTGCCTACCCAGCTATGGGCGGGATACAGTGTGAGAGTAAAATAAAGATTGAATATAAAAAAAAATAATATTATAAAGACCAAGATTATTATTACTGTTATAAGATTATTACTGTTTTTTTTTTATATTGGATAGACCATTAGTCGAGAAAGACTATATATTACAACATACCAACATATCATATTAACCGTTTCTATGTTACCAGTTAGAGTAACAAATTTACGATATTTCCATTTAACAATGCGGGCGAAGCAAGTAAAAGATAAAAATAGATATAAGTTACATTATAGAATTTTTACTGTAATGAGCATATTTTGTATTTATCTCATATTTAAATGTAACTTTTTGTACTTAGCAAATTCTATTGCATAAATATACATATATGTTTGTCGTTGTCTGAGCACAGATGTTATCTATTCTAACTAGGGAGTAGGTATAGGATCAGATAGCCTCGTGTGCATTTTCCAAATACTTATTTATTTATTATGATGGAAATTGTTGTGGTAGAAAGAACCTGTCAACATACCTTACTTGCCCGTTAGGGGCTTCAATTAAATGCATAATTTATTATCATGAGAGCCAATCGTTTTTTTTTATTGTGAGGTTAAAGCTATTAGTTCTTCTGGCTGTGACGGCGACACTAGGGTGGGGAGGGAAGAGGGTACTCTGTCACTGAGAAGAGCAACCACTATGTGGCTGCTTGAGAGTAGTCGTCCGCGGCAAAGGGCGTCCCTACAGGACTTGAACCTTGGCTTGCGGCCAACGAGCAGGTTAAGGGATGTTCCCTATGCTAAAAAAACCAGCGGTATCATGAAGGCGACTGGAGACACTTAGAATAAGCTAAGTGAGCCTAGCAGTCCCTAACCACTGAACTCGGTCACGCTAACGCGCCGTCGAAGTAGCTCAGTGGCACAGCATCTGACTATATGCGCAAAGATGGGTGACTCGACTCCCATTCGGAGGAATTAAATATTTTAATTTTATCGCTCTGGTAATAAGACTAAGCGTCGAATCAAGTAACGCCACTGCATACAATGTCTGGAAAGTTAGCCAGGAAGTAAAGCGAATATCTTAACAATACCTCCTCTATCTGCTCATCTACCGACCCTGTTATAGGCAAGATATAACGTAGCAACGTGGCGACAAATTTATTTACTTAATTTATTATGAGTATCATTTGAACTCGTAACCATAGTGTAAACTTTTACCTAAAATTATCTTTAAAATTATTCAATCAATTTAATCAGATAATAAAGAGAAAATAATTCAGAAGCAATTTAATCCTTGATACAATTATTATAACTGATATTCAAAGCGCAGTATGTACTGAACATATATTTATATAAAATGTGTTATAATATAATATTTTTAGTTTTACTCCTTGACATTTCATTCGATACTCTTAAAGAAATTATTAATACTTTTTGTTTGCGTAAGCTTGGTAAGTTCACATTACCTCAGCTTGAATAAACAATTAAAGTTCGACCTTTGATGAAAACGACATACAAAGTATCCTGTACACTAAACAGTGGTTTCCTAAAGACTCTTTTTGGCTTCAAACGACTATAGACCTACATAAATATTTGATATTAATTTCAGCTTGGAGGTACCCTCCACGTGATGACAGACGGACAACACAGTGATCCCATCTCTAAAACGGCTAACTAAGCAGGGAGAACCAGTGTCAAGACATTGCGCGCGATGCGGGCAAATTTTTAGAACGGGAAAATGTAAATAATTCAATAGCCTCTAGAGAGGATTGACTACAGTATGGTTGTTTACAGTGCTTGTAAATTTAAAATTAATTTAAAATTATAAAGTACATACATATCTATCTATATATATATATATATATATATATATATATATATATATATATATATATATATATATATATATATATATATATATATATATATATATATATATATATATATATATCTCAGAGGGTGTTCAGCCAATTATCTGTCCGATATTTGGTTTCCGGCATACGGGTACGCGACCCCGGGACCTCGAGCCACCACTTTCATAACCCGATCCAATCCATGTAAGTGGTGTCCCTCCCCTATATTCCAAGTCTTTCTGCCTCTTATTCCCTTTCCTTTCTTGGTTTCTCCCAGTAATGGGTTTGGAGGTCAGATGGCAATCGCTCCACAAAAAACCACTTCGCCACTCATATGGACCGATTGGTCTTAGTCGGAAGGCAGACCCTGGCAAAAGCCGGGACTAATGCCAGGAAGAAGAAGAAGAAGAAGAAGATATTTATATATTATAAATATATATATATATATATATATATATATATATATATATATATATATATATATATATATATATATATATATATATATATATATATATATATATATATATATATATATATATATATATATATATATATATATATATATATTTGAATAGCCTTTATCATGTTTTCTGATAAAGAATATCCTTAGCTTCTGAGCCAGAGGTTACCGCAATCCTGATAATAATTATTTGTATAGGCAACATGTTAAATATGACTAACGATAAAATAATTGACATAAGATTGTATTTGAAATATTATAAATGTTGATGTATTTCATTTGTTAATTTGAAAGTTGATTTGAATAACCAAATGTGGCAAGGCTTTGTATATTGAGATAAAAAAAATTTAAAACGAGAAGCTTGCTGAAAATGTACTCGTTTTTTTTTATTATTCTTTTTTTTCTTAGTTACACAAGATGCAATATAGAGTGCCGTTATTTTGTACGGAATACGTATCTTATATTATCGCCATGAAGAACTTCACTGAGCTACTTACATATGTCATAAAGCTTCTTTGGTTGAGCTTTTTAATCTCAGATGCTACTGCTTCGTATTAAAAATATATATTTCTATAGGATATTTATTGAGAAAAGCTATCACGACTATCACTTCCATGGAGGAAATCGTACCAACTGAATCGTGAAGTCATAATTATTTCGTGCACTTAAAATGTGTCATGTGTCATACACAACTGTTAGTTATTATAATTTAAACACGCGAGCGAAGCCGCAGGTAGAAATGTCTATATAAGAGATCCAAAATAAGGAACAGAATAATGTCTATATACCATATACATACATACATACATACATACATGCATTAGCTGGAAAAAAATATATAAATTAAAAATAAAGTGTTAATAATAATCCATTCCCATACTATAAATAAATGAATGAACATGGAAACCATTTGCCCACATGCACGTACGAGTATACTTGGAGACAAGTAAAGAGAGAGTAAAAAGGACAGCGACGCGTCGGCGCCTGGGCCCGGCGGTATCGAAACCGTCATGCCTAGCTAATTATATTAGTACCGATCTATATGATATATATAGCCGATTGAGTTTTAATATATGGATGTTTAGCACAGTTTTAAGCTTTTATAGTTACATATGACTATGGATTTGTTCGCTCGGTGAAATGATTGTGAAGTTTTGTATACAGTATACTGCATATAGCCTATAGCCCTCTTCGATGAATGGACTATTATTCATCTTGGGTAGATTTTCTTTAATAGTTCCTAAGATCACTGTGTTCAAACAATAACTTTTTAGCGGTTGTAGGTAATTATTATATTTGTAGTAATTTACATGTAAGTTCAATGTACGTATGTACGGATTAATATTTTATTATAGATTTGATTCTTCTCTGATTTATTCTTCTTCTATTTGGTTATTTTTATTCGGTATTTCGAGGGTGTCGGTTGGGCACAATTTATTCCGCCAACATCGTTTTGAATGGAGAATGAAACAAATGAAATTGAAATATAATATATATATATATATATATATATATATATATATATATATATATATATATATATATATATATATATATATATATATATCGCCATTAGTGTAAGTGTTAGTAATGTATTAAGTACCTACACTTCTGTTATGAAACATTACAAGGTAGAAAAATCAAGTATATACAGGATGAATTACAATATTATAACATATAGAAGCTTTGCGGTTATCCAGCTAATACGTTTCAACGTGTAAATCGCAGCTATGAGGAAGCTGTGGCTTTTGAGATGCGGTTTTCGTATCGCGTATCTGGTTTTCTTAATTATCATACTCTTAACGATAGATTTACCGTTGAAACAAGGTTGACGTCTACATTCTATAATATATATATATATATATATATATATATATATATATATATATATATATATATATATATATATATATATATATATATATATATATATATATATATCTCTATGTAACATTATTTCCGAATTATTAATATATTTCTCAGTAGTGACATCGTAGGCAAGTCTAATGGTAGGTACTCACGACGGTCGTGGAATCGATCCTTTTAAAGGGTATTCTTTATATATTCAGTCAGATATAATGCGGCGATCGGTTCAGTCCCGAATTGTGTTAAGTTAGTCTTAATTGACGTAAATTGGAGAACAGTGCACTTTATTATTAGATGTTTATTGTTTGCTTTGCAGAAAATAACAGAAACGTCCGTTTTACACAAATTATAGTAAGGTAAGAATTACTTATTGTTAAGACAATCCGTTCTCTGGTTTCCGCTTAAATTCTAAATATTACGTGTATAGCCTCAACCAACTACACGTATATATATATATATATATATATATATATATATATATATATATATATATATATATATATATATATATATATATATATATATATATATATATATATATATACCAACTACACGTATATATATATATATATATATATATATATATATATATATATATATATATATATATATATATATATATATATATATGTGCGTGTGTGTAGAGATTGTTATAGTAGTATAATATCTAAACATAAAATTACTAGGTACATTATATTGAAATTGAAAGTAATGTGGAAAGTTGTGATTAAACTCTGCGCTATTCCATTAAAATATCTATAATAATCATTAATCAAATGTTTGATATGTTACACGTTGTGTTATTTTTTAATAGAGATATGTCCAGCTTCACTTGTAACTTGGGCCGTCGTGGCGCGATACTAAAGCGCCTGACTAGCGGGGTCAATTCTCACTCAAGCGGATGAATTATTTTTGTTGCCCTGCTCTAAGACAAAGTGCGGCGTTAAGTTCCACTATTGAATACGTAGTGTCTCGAATTCTGGAGAAAAACGGAGAACACTGTGTGTGTAAAATATTAAACGCGTTCACTGAGGGTCCCGTAACCATTTCATGAATGCAAGTCAACAAACTTATAAAATCTTACAAACTTAAATTTGCGATCATCTGCACACATTTTGTATGAAATGAACTACACATATAAGTTTGTAATAGCTTTCTTATTGAATCTTCCATTTTTGATTGTTTTCTTTTGTTCATATTATAAGTTCTAACTTAATGGCAAATTTCACAAATGTAGCTCATCAACGGTAAGTACCCTATAGGTCTTGTTATGCGGGGAACATACCTACGTATGCGGCATTAACGAACTCATTTAATTTCAACTTGAAATCTCAATACGATTTTGAAAAGCCTTGACAGACAGACAACAAAGTGATATTATAAGGTATGTTTTTCCTTTTGAGGTACGGAACCCTATAAAGCATTTGTTTAAAATCTATGTATATTTAGGGAATATCGTTAGATGAACCGTACGTTTATTATATTATTGTAATGTGGAATTGTTATAAGTAAATTTTTCTCACAAAATACTTTGCCATCGGACGAAACACATTAGAAAAAATTACTTTGAAATTTCTTATAACGTGCCTTATATGAAGCTGAAGTTTAATAGCAGGTTACTTACATTGGCGTTACTTATATCTTGTCTCCAAATGTTAGCAATAAAATTGCATGTAGGCGCTACCTACATGCTATTTTATTATTAACATATCTATATTCTACATGTCTACTCCAGAAATGGATATCGATATCTCAAAAACTACTGAACCAAATTGGTTCAGTGATGAAATTGAAATTAAAACAATAACTTTTTAATTTACGAGTAATTTATGGAAAACCAACATTGAGTTACGAATATTAGCGCAGGTGCTTGGAAGCCTTATAAGATTATCATCTTCAAATATTATCCAATTGCATCAATACCAGAGATAAATAGGTCTAACTAACAACCCCCTTTTTTGAAATCGGTTAAAATATTTCGATGGGGCTATTGCATTCTATTGTTGCAAATCTACAAACAAACTCTAGTAGTATATACTACATACGTATATAAATAAATATTAAATTCTCCATTTTGTAACGGAACATTTGTGTGAAATGGCAAGGACGTTCAAAACTACTATAATTTACTCGCGGTAATTGTGCGGTTAGTCGAGTTGATTAGAATCAAAGTAATTTTATATTATGTTGGTATTATGCTTATTGCATACATTGTTCACGTAATTTGCTTTTCATATTTAAAAGCATGACGGTCAGTGGGACAGCGTTAACGTGATTGGTACGGGTTCAATTCCCGCTGAAGTGAATGAACATATATGGGTATATATGCCCTAGTATAAAAAAGCTCAACTTTGAGTTCCGCAACTCAAGACAAAATGATTTAAACAATTGTAATGATATTCGAATTTCTCTATCTGTATGACTTATGAGGGATAGGCGAGCTTTAAATTGAGGCCTGAGTGAAGAACATTTAACCTTCAAAAAAATTTGACAAAGGACATAAATAAAGACTTTGCTACAATTTTTTATACAATAAAATCGATTTTTTTTATATTAATAACAATATTAATTTAATCATTCATGCTTTTTTAGTGATTGATGACAAGTAAATAATAATTTAACAAGTTTTAAATTTCAACATTTTTTGAAATCCAACTGGAATGTGGAATCAAACTGGCAAAACACTTATAGTATAAAAATAAATATATATTTCATTAAACTGAATTGGCATCCATAACTATCGTCGAAATACATAACAACTTTACTGTTGCCTTATAAAATTCGAAATTGCAATATACCTTATAAGACCGTTTACTTCTAATAACATTCATAATAACCATAATCTCATGGCGTAAGATCATTAAGTGTTTATTACTACGAATAGAAGCGGTAAATATGGGTTTGATTGCTAGTAAAAAAAATAATTGTTTTATCATTACGTACAGGTATACCTAAAAAAGATTTTGTAACCGGTCATTACACTTTTTTACAGCTTTGACTTTCTTTGCCATAGTAAGTAAGAATACACGTAGTGAAGAGACAATTTCGTTCATTGCTTTATGATTCAATACGATATATACGATAATTCCAGATATTACTTGTTGAGTATCTTGTACTCATTGTCGTGTCTTGTCTTAGTATAGTGTAGAATTGAAACTAATTTGTTTATGATCATTCCCCCGAATGGAGTCGAACCCGCAACCGCTGCTATTACAGCCTGACTTCTTAAGCTTGCCTCGATGGCCTCTACTTTGATAACACAATTTTTAATGTACCAATGCACAAAAAAAATTTATATGTATATACGTAGAATTTCTAAATTTCTGAACGTACTTCTCATGTATCTGAAGTTCACGGTGTGATTGCTATATTTATTTTATTTATTATGCGACAAAGCCTTTAATGACTTTTCTTTTAGAATTTTTCATATAGGTAAAGGAATGGATATATCGAGCTACACACTTAATAACGCATATATATATATATATATATATATATATATATATATATATATATATATATATATATATATATATATATATATATATATATATATATATATATATATATATATATTATATATATATATATATATATATATATATATATATATATATATATATATATATATATATATATATAATATATATATATATATACATATTTCTTATACTTTATTCTATATCAAATATATAATCAACAAACATATTTCGAAATAATTGGTGTTATTTATAATATTCATTTACATCTCCGCTCCGAAGATCAAACACAAACAGTAATAAATGTGAAGAAACCGCCGTTCTCCATTGTTACTCAATTCAATACGTTAAAGGGAAACGCAAATATACTTTTGTAATGCAACATTTGTACTTAAAGACTTGTTTCTAAGAACTTTTGTATGACACTTTGTCTTAGAATATTTATATATGTATGTATCATTATAACTAGATCTAGTATTAGTACTATCTGCTCTCGGCCCGTGTAGTGTCCGATTTTGCGATAAGATATTTCCTTGTGTTAAAAGTAAAGATTTATTTATTTATTGGACAAGCCAACGTAACATACAATGTGATTTATTCACGCAAATATATATATTATATTGAAAAAGCGAATTACATTGTACGTCAGATTTATCCAGAGATGTACCGGCTAGTCGGTAAAGTCGAATATCCGGTTTTATACTTCATTAGTATTTCTCACTAAAAAAAATTAATAAGTAATTTTTAATAAGTCGTACACATTTTGAAATTCACACAAAGCAACTTTTCCTAAACCTAAACATATCGATGACGTCAGCAATGATTTTTTTTTCTTTGGATAAAATATCTTTTTTGGCCTCTAAGAATAAAAACACACTATAACCAGTAGGACCGTAAATACTTATCATCATTAATATTTTATTATTTCTTTCTATGCATTTTTTGGTAGCATTGCAAAAACATAATTCTTTATCGATGGAGATACTCTGATACCATTTTCGCTTCTATTGTCTTTTTTTCATTTATTTTACAAATGTTCTTGGCTTGGCCGATTAGTCGCTGGACTAGTCGGCTCTCTAGTTAAAAGTAACCTACAATTTCTAAAAATCAGTAAACATCATATCTTAATAATTGAAAGCTAAAATGTCACATTATAGTTTACGATGTTTGCAAACGACTATCAATATACTACTTATATCTATCATATAGACTATCATAATACTACTGTCCTACTATACTGTACTTGGAGGATATGTAAAAATAACTATTATTGGGGGCATTTATCAATGTAATAGAACCTAAAATATTGATAAAATTGTATGTTGTCACTTTGTCTGTACGCGAACCGAATGCATTTTTCATTACTGTATTAGGGTGAACTTCATCATCATTATCATAAATTCATTAAAACTATGAACTGAACGCAGCGTTTTATCCTGCACGAGCAAAAATAATAAATCCTTCCGAGTGGACAAACTTATATATAAACTTTTGTTGTTAGGCGCTGTCCACTACGTCACGAGTAGTTTCTATTTAAATATTATAAAAAAATAAAAAATGTACGTACTATTGGTACTGATAACAATATATTAAATAGCTTATGTAAATACGTAAACAGAGAATACGCAAGCGAAAAACAATCGGACTTCCAAAAAAAGTGTTTTGTGGAAACGTCGAAATGAAACTGGCGTATTCGTCAAATATTGGCAGAATATTTCGCAACTGGATTTTTGCTACTGTTTACAGTCTGCCAGTTTGGTGCCATATTTACAAGTTAAACATCGATTCTGGAATTGGAAAATCGGGAATCGAGCAGCCACTTTGATATATTAAATTGAAAAAATAGAAATTCTTTTTTTTTTTTTGTGTAAACACTTTTTATCTTCACGCTTCTGTAGCATTTTGAAGTTTAGGAGTGAGTCTCGAACGTATCGATATGCACTTTTCCTCAATTTTTGTGTTGTCTGCTTGTCAAATTCAAATTGATCTAGTTTTATACAAAGTATCAATACATGCTTCTTTTTTTGAACCTCAAAAATATTACTGATTCACTAAAATGAATGCCTCAGACCTGAGAACCGGCGCATGACATTTTTTTTATATAGTCATTCACAATTATACAATTATTCATAGTTAACAATGATTTTGTTTGGTGTGAGGTGTGGCACAAAGTGATAATTGTATAATCACTTTAGTACATGTCCCTGGTAACGATACATCGTTATTAAATATAATATAATTAAAGATCAGAATTGAATACATTCAAATGATCTTTGAATTTTTAAAAATTATACTGAGAATCTTTTCATTAGACTAGAAAACGTACGTTGGATTACTTGATAACTAAAATATAATAATAATTAATCATATTCACTTTCGCAGAGATTTTGACAACAAAATGGACGTCTTTTAATTATTAATTTCCCAGTAGGTAGCTGTAGAAGAGAACCTCTAGGATCATATTAACACTATATAGACCTAAAATCTAGACTCACCCGCAAAAGGTACATCGCACAGGTACTCCTCGACGCAGTTATCAGTGCTGCGATCGGTTCCGCCGCTCGCCACCGACACCGCGGACGGCGCTCGTAGTAGAATAACATCTGTTTCAGTCTGACTGTCACGCAGCATTGATCTTCTTTTGTATTCCTGGTAGGAGGTGAATATTAATATGAATTATAGCTAATGAATATACAGTAAGGATATTTTTTGGAGGTTAACTATTCCGTGGGA
This sequence comes from Dione juno, assembly GCA_037127375.1. Lineage (NCBI taxonomy): Eukaryota > Metazoa > Arthropoda > Insecta > Lepidoptera > Nymphalidae > Dione > Dione juno. The sequence goes on along the minus strand of JAXRJS010000091.1, from coordinate 2,747,235 downwards.
AGCTATAAAAGAACATAAAAAGCAATAGAGACTAGAGAATAGCTAGGTGTAAATATATACAAAATAAGCGTTTTATTTTTTTTAATATTATGGATGTGTCATAATCGATTGTATAATTTTATAGTATTTACAGTCCTAAAGACTTTTAGTGCACTCCTTTAAAAGATTTGTAGTAGTTCACTAAAAGCTTTCGGGAATTTGAACCTCAAACGTCAAAACACATTATCTGCCAGGTATAAGCTAACATCTCGAAATTAGGACAAGGTCATAAATGTTCAAAACTTTAAACATTATAAGCTTGTACTTATTTCTTTTTACAGAAAATACAGACAATATAGAAATCACATATCAGTATTTTTTTTTGGTATATAAAAACAACCATTTTGTTCCATACAAAGTTGAAAGAAAATGAGAAGTCTGTGAGCCATCATAAGGTTTACCGCATTTTAATGAATCTGTTATTATCCGTGTAAGTGATTTTTGTATTATAATATTATAATTTTTAATATTTTTAATATATATAATTTTGTTTATATACCTACTTTAGTTGGTACGTACATAATATATTCTTGCTAATATATTTATTAACTTGTAAAAGTTATAAATATATTAAAAAAATATTATATATTTCCAAAACATTGACTGTCTAAACTCTAACACTATAAATTATGATAAGCGTCAAAAAAATTATAGTTAAAACAGATTTCTTACTTACCTTACGTACTCTGCAATTGTCTTTATATTAAATAGTTAGTCTGGCCATAAATACCTACAGTTATAATTAAAAATAAACAAAATAATACTTTTGAATTTGGAATCTGTCATATACGATTGTACATGGTTTTATTATTTTCGCGCTTATGTTATGTTATACTAATCGTTATTAGTACAAACACAAGTGTTCAATAACGGCGATTACCAGCAGTAAGGGAAAATGAATTAGAAAAATCCTGTCTAAAAGCAAACTATTTCTATCTCAGAGATGAAGATAGTACACTCAAGTATCTCGCGGTATTTTAAAGGATGACTCAGGACACTTACAGCCTATAAGAGACGCACTGGTCATTTCTAACGTGATAATTTAAAAAAGAATAGGGCGGTAACTACTTAAGCGGTACTTAAAAGGGGGTCTTTGAAAAAAAATGTTAACAGATAAGTATTTTTACAATTAAGCAATATTTTGACAAACCTAAAACAATCGTGTATATATTGAAAGCTCTAAAGAAGTTTCCTAATTAACCAACAAAGTACAACGTGGGCACTTATTCCGGCTTCAGTGATGGAATGTTAGCTATGAATGATAGACTGAGTCACACATTTGTGAAAAAAAGTATCAATACATCATAAGCATAAGCATAAGCATAAGTCTATTAAGATACCATTCTTGAGAAGTTAGTTAATCTCCTAGCAGCACCATATTCAATAACCGAGAATGGTTCTTTCAGCAAGACTCGGCGCTGGGTCATAAAGCTCGATCCACCCAATCTTGGTTAGAAACGAACGTTGTCAACTTCTTCAGGGCTGAAGAATGGCCGTCATCTAGTCCTGATCTTAGTCCACTGAATTATAATTTATGGTCAGGTTTAGAGTGTGAGGCTTGCTCTATACGCCATGATAATTTGGAGACCAAAAAAGTCAATTCGATTGGCAGTGACGCATGTTCCCTTAGAAAGCGTGCTGCTTTTGATAACTAGCGTCAACGTTTAAAGGACTGTATTGCAACCAATGGAGACTACTTAGAATAACCTTCATATATTTGAATGGTTTTATATTAATTTATTAAACTAACACACTGTTGTTGGAACAATGTTGTCTTTCAATGAAAAACTACAACAATAATTTGAACAATAATTGAAAAACTAAGTATAATCAAATTTTTCGATGAAAGAGTCATTGATAAGTAGTCAAGGTAATTGATAAGTAGTTTAAAAGACACTGTATCGATCATACAGAAGTAAGATCCAGTAAAAAACATGAGAATGAAAAAAAAATGTAATCGATGCTATTATATAGTACAATACAATTTGAATTGATTATCATTGATTTTAAAATGAATAAAAACATCCATCCATTCTATTTCATTAATAAATCGATCGTTTCGATTTAATATTTCTAGAGCTTAAACTATATACTCTTTAAACAGATTAATTGCATTGCATATTAGAAATATTTTGGGGACTCGAAATTCCGAACACAAAGTAGTCCGAGAAAAGTAAAAAAAGATCAGAATTATACACATATATATTTAAGTGAGTATAGTACACTAAACCACCCTTATTAAATTGAATAATGACTCAACTCTCCCTTTTCCCTCCCATCAACAAGATACGGAGTATACAAATTTCATGTAAAAATTATTGTTTAAATTCGAACTTATATTATTTATCATACAACATTAAAACTATGTATGCACGTCAGGGACTGCATAGATTTTTCTTAAATAACCATATGCCATTGAATAAAAGTGCATCGGAAATAGTAACTCGATTAATTAAGCAAAAGAGGCTTTAAAGCTTTTAGAGAGGCAATACTTATTGTCAATGCCGCTGTTTGCTGTACATTTTGAGTAGGCGCAACATAAACCTTTTACTCAATAGTATTCCACATTATACTATTCTCACACTAGACTATTTTATTCGTTTATTAATAAAATAATGCGCTTGGTATGGCTTTGTAATTCCAAAAAGCATTACTAATATGTTAGCTGAATAACCTACTAACTTTTAAGATTTTGTAAAATCTGTTTTGACATATTGTTTCCTTAATTAAAAATGTAATATGGGGCATATGCATATAAAATATTCTTAAATATTTTTTCGAAATGGCTTTGTAGAAATGTGAGCACTTGTAATATTAAAGAAAACATTTTAGCGATCAGATCAATGCGTAATACATACGTTTATTATGTACAAAAGCTTATATATATAATATATATATATTATATATATATATATATATATATATATATATATATATATATATATATATACTATATATATATATATATAATATATATATATATATATATATATATATATATATATATATATATATATATTATAGATATATATATATATATATATATATATATATGTATATATATATATATCTGTCTCTGAGTCTCAGTATGGGTTTCAACCAGGATCAGGCACTATGGATGCCATTTTTGCCCTCAGAACTTTGATGGAGTCTTACAGGGAAAAAAGGAGAGCTCTGCATGTGGCCTTTTTGGACCTACAGAAGGCCTTTGACTGTGTGCCACGTCAGTGTTATCTGGTGGGCATTGCGATCCCTGAAGCCTATATTGAGGTTATCAGAGATATGTACAACGACTCCGCTTCAGTGGTTAGGACCGCTGTTGGCGACACCAAGCCCTTCCCGATTACAGTAGGGGTTCACCAGAGCTCAGCTCTTAGTCCATTCTTATTCAATGTAGTGCTGGATAGTGTCTCGGCTCACATCCAATGCCAGCCTCCTTGGCTGATAATGTATGCCGATGACATAGTACTCATCGATGAGAACCGACTGATGCTGGAGCGAAAAGTGAACGCCTGGAAGGGTGCGCTTGAGAACGGTGGTCTCAAACTGAATGTGTCGGAGACCGAGTACATGGCTTGCGGGAACCCGGACTCCAGCACCATCCATATCGGGCCTGAGCCAGCCGTTAAGTCGGAGAAGTTCAGGTACCTTGGAGCCGTTATGCATGAGTCTGGAGGCATCGACCACGACATCCATGCCCGTATAAACGCTGTCTGGGCCAAATGGCGGGAGGTCACTGGTGTGGCCTGCGATAGCAGAATACCGCCCAAGCTCAAGGGACTGATATACAAGAGCATTATCCGACCTGTTCTTATATACGGCAGCGAATGTTGACCAACATTATCTCGGCACACTCAGGAGCTTCACGTCACGGAGATGAAGATGCTGAGATGGATGTGTGGCGTGACGCGGTCCGACCGCATACGCAACACATTCATTCGAGGTAGTCTTGGGGTCCGTGACGTAGTGGATAAGCTCCAAGAGCGTCGCCTGAGATGGTATGGCCATGTTATGCGCCGATCTGAGAACTATGTCGGAAGGAAGTGCTTTGACATGTCTGTCCCTGGAGTTAGACCACCCGGACGCCCAAGGAAGCGATGGCTGGATGTCGTGACACAAGACAAATTGTCAAAGACAAATTGTAAATTGTCCACTGAGGATGTTAAAGACCGTGCAAAGTGGAGTAGGCTCAGTCGGAAGGCAGACCCTGGCAAAAGCCGGGACTAATGCCAAGAAGAAGAAGATATATATATATATATATATATATATATATATATATATATATATATATATATATATATATATATATATATATATATATATATATATATATATATATATATATATATATATATATATATATATATATGGGGCTTTGCTCACTTTGTTAAATGGTAAAATTAAGTGCCCAATTTAACTCTGATCGCAGAATCATGGGGTTACATCGAAAAGAATAACGTGTTAATTATTTTCGCCAAAAAATAGTTTATCAACTTGATTCGATAGTTCCTAATATTAGCACGTTCAACCAAACAAATGTAATTAACGAATTAATTTTTTCATAGCATATCAAAATTCCATTTTTTGTATGTTATATTTTTTTATCATAAACTGAAAAATTGTAGAAACTAATTATTAAAGTGTACAAAACAAATCTACTTAAATCATTAGGCATTCAAATATTATGAAATAGTATACATATAAAACAATAACAAAAATCCATATATATTATAAACAAAAAACAACAAAACAAAGGTATAAATAAAAACCACAACAAAATCATAATAAAATTATTTATTTTATCTACGAAAATAAAATAGAAAATAATACAAGCCTTAAAAATAAAGAAAAGGTAATTTCCAAATATAATACAAATTACTATAACTCGCTGTTTCATAGTAATTCTCATTAATTAAATAAAAAATGTAAAAATCGATTTTCCAAACATCGACTTTCCTTGTAATAGTAAATTTGGAAATTAAAGTAAAATTATAAATTCATGTTAAAATAATAAGCTAAACGAACATCTTAATTTCATTTAACATGTATAATAATTAAATATTTTGCAAACAAAACATAAATGTAGTTTCATTTTCTGTACAAGTACACCTTAATTTTAATAGATTTTAAAATGGACTTGTTTATTTTAAAAAATGTTATCCTATAAAACTAGCGTATACTACGCGCGATACTGTCATGTCTGATAAAATAAAACACATTAAAATTAAAAATGTTTCGACTATATAAAAAACGAGCACGCTTATCTTAAAATATATAAAAATATATAGCACGAAACAATTTCATAAAAATAATACTATGGTGAATATAAAAATCTTAAACTATCAACTTTATAATAATAAAGAGGAAGCAGATATAAAATCTATTTACAACATATTGAACGTAAAGTATATCATTCGTATAGCACCATATGGAATACTAAATCACAATTATAGCCAAACTACGGGAATAGGTACGCTGTTTTATTACTAAAGCATCAACTATCCGCAATATCGCCTTGCGTTTTTTTTCTAATTCTTATTTCTTCTACAACTTCCATAATAAGCTGAAATTTGTAAAAATAAAAGTAAATAATATGAGTAAGTTTGTTTCACATGCTTGATTACGTGCAAAAGTTGTACAATATTGCGATACAAATAATATTCATTTCATATTCGTTATTATATAATAACTTTAAATCAATTGCAACTTAACAAATCATCATAAAATTGTAAGAAATTGAGCAAATCGATATTGAAAAATAAATACTGCAATGAATGCGAAAAATGCTATATATTAACAGTTATATTTGCAAATAATTTTAATTATTGGCAGATGGTAATCCGTTTTTTGGTTTGCTTTTGATTAATAATACAAGAACAAAATATTTGAAGCAGTTGTAATGATTTGTTAATATGTTTTACTACATAAAAGTACATATCGATACCTTGAATCGCAAACCAGCCAACATAGACGAAGTTAGTGTGAATATTAAAAATTTGGCAGACCACTTATAAAAAAATTATAATTGTCTTGCATAAATTACTAAGACAATTTACTTACTTTTTTTTTAAATAAGTGGACTGCAATAAATATCTTGCATTTTACCGTTTCTTGTAAAATTAACTCTGATGAAGTTACCTGATTTGCGAATTAAGGTATTATTAGGTAAATTACATACACATTTTAAACTAGATATTATATAATTTCAACATCTTGTTTTAGTAAATTGGAAATATAAGAAATCAGATAAATTTCAAATTCACATTAGGTACTTTAAATTTATACAGTTATTTTTTTTATTCCCGAGCGAATTAACAGGAAAAATAAATCGAAAATTACTAATACATTCTAATATGTATGCAAATTGCAAAAGAACATGCAATAGTGATGTACAGAAAGAAACTAATGTAGAAGCTCGAGCTTAAAATGTCAATCAGGACTAACCTGACTTAATGGCCTTATTCTTTCATGGATACTGTTCTCTGCTTGCTTCGCTGATGGCGGAGGATGGTCAGGAGTTGGAGGTTGCTCATAGTGACTTGGAGATAAGGGCATCTCAATCTTAGAAGTTTCCGAATAACGATCACAATCACTCGGACTTATTTGATCATCTAACAGACTCTCCATGGACGATCTCTCTTGGTTAGAATATTTTCTCACTCTTTTATCCATTCTTGGCTCGTAATTCTCGTATTGAGGGCCAAATGTGTTTCTTCTTAATTTCCTGCGAGGATTTTGTTCTTTTATAACAACATTTTCGTACATAGCCGTAATGGCAACTGGCTGTGTGCGATTTTTTAAACTCGGTCGAGGATTTGGAACTGGGATAGCTCTAGGTGAGTTGTGATTCTCCTCGTACTCTGAATAGGATAGCTTGGTGTCGACGTACTGATCGACAGATCTACCGTGTTTGAGGTAATGTTTAGCACCCTAGAACAAAAAAAGTGCTGTTTAGAATATGAATGTTTTGATTGAAATGACTTATAAGTATAATTAACTTATAAGTCTAATATCTACCCAAAATTATTGCTACTACAGAACTGTTGTTGTCAAAAATTACAAGTTTCCGATATATACTTATATAAAATTAACTTATATAAATTATAAAATATAAATTGACACAAAAAGAACTTTGATCTAAAACCCCACCTGTATTTCATCCAGGTCGTCCTGGCTCCGCGCATGGGTTCTCAGCTCATAGCTATACCCAGAAGATGGAGAATTGACATGGGTGGGGGAAACCGATAAGTTCCTCCTTGGAGGCTTCTTAGGGGGGGTAGGCTGTAAATGATAGACTAATGAAAACCTTTTAGGGGTGATGACAAACAGCAAATTGTGGACATAATATCATTACAACGACCCAACCTTTGACGACATTTTCAACTTTTTCATTGAAATTATATATTTTATTATATAAAAAAAATATAAACTTAGTAGATGATAAAAAAACTTTATTCCTATCCTATCCTTTTTAACCTTTACAGCGTCATGTGAAGGCTGCCAAATAAGGTCTAATAGAGCCTACGCAAGGATTGCAAATAGATAAGACGAGAACAAAGCAATTTAGGGAAATAGAAGGAAACTGTGCCTATTTATAGCAGTCTTCATTGTCGTTAGAGAACCGAGATAAGTGCCCGCAATTGCGTAATTGCGAATTTCAATGATTGCGAACAGTGTGTTTCGGTCCAAGGCACAGTTTAAGTTAAACTCGAAACGTGATTTAAGAATAGGTGGAAAGTTTTAAGATAACATTACTGTAATATGTAAAATATATGTTTCTTTTGTCCATCTTGCAAGGCCAATTGTTTTGGACTATTAAATAAAATGTTGTTTTTTAGGCATTAAACATAATATCTTTTGATTACTAATAATTTGAATTTAGATTGAGTATAAAAAGTTCGTAGGCAATAAAAGTCCCCGAACAAATCTATTTGATAACGGTACTAATATTACGAACGATTTTAAGTACGTTTATTAATAGACTCTGATAAAGATTTCCGCTTTCGCAACCTCCTTAAACTCAAACCTAATAGAATCCCGAGAGGTCCAAGTAATTTAATATTGAGCCGCGGATGAGGGCTAAATTGGCAGCAGCCGGCCGCTGAATGGACAATTTTCCACATAATAGCTTGTTAGACATTATACCGACTCTCGACAAATTTCTCTTAAATCTATTCAATTTAAGCGTCGACATGACGATTACTTACATGATGGCATACAATATAATATGTTGAAAATGAAAAAAATGTTTAAGCAATATACTTAAAAGTAAGCCGTAGGTACTAATGTAATGTAAATATAATAATATATAGGTAAGGTAACGAAAATAATTGTGAGTTATTATTAAATTTAAATTTAGTGGAATATTCTTAAATAACAGCAGAGCTATGCCATCTGTTTCCGCAAACGTAAGGACATTTTAGTACAACATGCATCAAAGGGAGGTGTATAAATCAGACGCGCGTGCGCAGACGTTCGTTCGACATTCTTAATGCAATTAATACGGCGCCATCGTGTCCGAAACACCAGTGATTTGTGTTAATGCTGAAGGGGTATATTGAGCGTGACTGATAAGGCCTATTAACATTTTAAAGTTAACTAATTGCTGCTAAGTTTTTTAAGGAAGTCTTATTTTAAATACTTTAAAATTTATAGCTTCTATAGCAGAAGCTGTGTATGAAGTTTTTTGCTATATATATAAATATTGTATACCTAGTGATAGAATATGTAACTAATATTATTTACTAAAAATGTTATTTAAATTGATATTTTTCACATACAAAGTCAATAAAAACACGAAAAATATATATAAATTTAAATATTATAATACTCAGACCCTTCGCTTTTTTATATAGAATAATGTTTTAAATTAAGCATTTATGTACTTTAAATTGTGTATGACAAAATATTTCTATTCTATTATTCTACATCAGGTTAAACCTAAGTTTCGTAATACCTGCCAGATATAGGCTGTAACAAAAATCATTGCAGTAGATACTTTGTTTATTGTAATCCAATATATCGAATGTACATCTCATCGAGTCCCACTGACCCACATGAGTGGCATCATTTAGTTACAAACGCGAACATTAGCCGCGCAATCCATAACGCATGTGTTTAAACCAAATGTCGATGAAGTAATTTTTATCTGTTGATTGTGGTTGATTTTCAATAACGTAGAACAAACTTAACGTAGAACAAATTTCAAAACCGAGGTTACCTAAGCTCTGTAAGAAACGTAACATTGATCCGACTTCGATCAATAAAACCTAACTTTTTGGCATCCAATTTCAAAAATTTTTGCAAATCTGTCTTTATATAGTATAATAGATACTATATACATCAAAAAACTACATAAAAATAATAATTAAAAAAAATATTAATTTTGGACTTAAAAAAATTTCAAAAAATTTTTTAAAAATCGAACCTGTGACTCTCGGTTGTGAAACTTGTCCTATCGCTGCGGGCACCTGTAAACAACCGTATAAAACAGTTTGAGTGAATTCGCGACGTATTTTCCGCGAATTTTCCTAATTTAGTGCCAAAAATAGGGGTTTTTGACTTTTTCAAAACCCCCCGTACCCCACCCGGACTTGACATACATTGATCGATAGGCCTTGAGGAGACCTATCCAACGACACCTTGATCTTGGAGATCGGATAAGTAGTTTCCGAAAGTTTAGTAGTTCTAGTTTAGTAGTAGTATTTGCTTAATGTTATGGTAACATTATTCTACTATTTCTTGCGCTGTGCACTCGTATCCTTGTTAGCGAAAGCGAGAACACTATAAAACAAGATTCTCACTGCCTTCTCTGCTATATGAGATATAGAAATGTAAATTCTGTTTACCTTTTAGTAAAGGCACTTAAAAGCTCTAAATTAACAAATATTTACTAATTTTTTTCAGTATACTTTAAACCATACTCGCAGATACACTTCAGAATCTTAGAGGAATGATTGTTTAATCTAATGCATTGTTTTATAAAAATAAAAATAAAATCTAGATTTGTCACCAACAATAAACAGAAGTATATGATATTTCTACATGATCAAGTTCGAAGTTTTAAATATACACGTGATTTAATATTGACTAGACTATTTTTCACCTCACAATTTAAAAAATAATGAAATATTATATAAAATTAACAAAATTGTAAGCGGCGAATCTCTGTTATAATACACCACATTATAACTATTATAAACACATACATTTCATACATCGGTACTGCTGGCCAACCGCCAGATTTAAGTCCGTGAAATCCTATTTTCGTAGATTTCCACTATTTAGCAATCATAGAACAAGTAAAGATAAGAAAATACATTTTCAATACAAATTGAGAATTCAATTAATTTCATTTTTAATAAATATAATTGTACATCTGTCCTTATTAAAATAGTACAATGCATAATAGGGATGTAAAGATTTAGAGTTGTAGTTTTAGTTATTTAGGGCCCAGTAACTTTTCATTTTAATTGAATCTGCTAAAGAATCACTTTGTTGTTGGTCTGTATATCTGTTAGTCCACCTGTCAAGATCGTATAGAGGTGTCAAGCTAAATTAATATCAATTATTCAGGTCTATACTATCTAGGATCACAGAAGAAGAAATCAAATTTCTATGTCAATGCAATTAAAATATATGAATCAGAAAATTAGAAACATGTAGATATGTCACAGAAAAAAGATATTAACTTAAATGTGTAGTACATGTAAATTAATAACTAATTTCTACTATTACTATACTGCATACTAACCCGCAAAGTTAAGTCTGTAGATTTTTATAAATTGTACTTTCCGTTGACCTAAAATTATGAAATCGATACGGAACCAGATCAGCGCGCGAGTTCGACTCGCACTTGATCAATAGTATTTTACTTCCAAGTTTTTTTTTAAGTTGTACGGAAATAACCTACTAATAAATCAATTAGTTTTCCTATTTTACTTAAATACCCTATATACCATATTTTTTTTCCTAATGGGACTTGAACTGCATAAACTCTCTAGCGATACTAAGACGCTTCGACAGCGTTAAAGGTAAAATATAGTAGCTGAATGGCATTTAATATATTCTCATCTTTTATTCTTTGACACATTGTTGCAAGTATCGATCATATGGGAAATTGCGAAACATCAAATTGGGTTATCGAGTCCTTGACATGATAATAATCTTACTTTTGTCTTACTGAGCTATTGTATAGGTTATTTTCACAATAATGAACAGTCACGTTTTAAAAAATATTTACTTATCTGTTTTTTTTTTCATATCATTTAGATAAACGCACCTAAAGTGATTTTGTCCATCCCATTCAGATTAGGATTTGAACTCGCTATCATCATGTTTTTAAGCTCCTGGACTCCATGTGTCAATAGATAAACAAAAATGTACGCCATATTTGCATAATATGTAACTGTTATTTCCGTCACACCTAAAGTATGCTGATATCATTCCAAAGACAGCTTGCGGAACCGTTACTGAATGCCTAAAATTAATTATAGAAAGGATACCGGCAAGTATCTATTTAGTCTAGAATTTTGTGTATTTATCAGAATTTTACACGTCAAACTCTATATCCTAATCAAAACATGATTACATAACCGATAAATGCTTAAAAATGTTAATAGAAACTATGGAAACATAGCTACCTGTCACAAAATCCACAATATTTCTCCAATGCACAATTGAGAGACACAATAACTAAAACTAAACACCGAACTATACAATAAATAGAGATTTAACAATCTATTCACTTATAAACACTATGTGCACGACAAACGCGTGCTTCGACCACACTCGCGGCGCGACTGACATCCTAATTCTTACGTTCAAAATCCAGTGCCCATGTGGGAATGTTTTATGATTACGGTTAATCTAGTATTAGAACTATGCACGTAGACGTAATCTTATAGAACAAACGATAACAATTTAAATGAACAGATACACGGACCTCTCAGTGAATCACTGTAATTGTAATAAGAAGCTACATGAATTTGGTGATATAACAATCGATTCGAATCGAATCAATCGATATCTATAACAGGATAGGCATCTGGCTGAGTGAATATAGTATATTAAGACACTCCATTTTCCACTTTCTGTTCGAAAGTCTTGAACATGGCGTGTGTCAATATTTAGTGTCGGATCACAATGCTACATTTTATCTAAATAAAAATATAAAATTAATTCCTTTGAATAGGATTGAGCCTATGTACCTATCAATACAGCACAATATTTTCCATATCATATAATATATTCATATATATGTATGTATTATAGACCAAAAATAAATAAAAAACTTGCAAATGATTTATGAAATAATTTATGTGATGCACGTCCGGTGCATGCTACACGTTCGCCTAAAAATTTCACAAGGCGATATAACATTTAAGTAAAACTTGCTTGTTACAAAAAAAGTTAAAAAAAAATAAGCGAGCAAAGGTGAAAATTAATTCGGAAAACTTAATAAGATACGACACGGTACAAATGAAATGGTTAACTAACTAAACTAAACTAACTGATGATATTAAATCTTGGTTACGACATCCGCTTCCATAAGTGACGACAAATGCCATATGTGAGAATTAATTCAATGGTGTTAATACATTTCTCACGACGTTTTAATTGTTAGTTATCAACGTTTGTAATGCTTTTATATTGGACTGCAGCGTCTACTTGTATTTAATTATTGTATTTTGTAAAATAATCACATAAAGTACTAAAACAAAAATATCCTTATAAGGCTGTTGCGTGACTGGCGAAGATATGGGTGAGTCGTTGTGGCTACAATCAAATCATGAAAGTAATGATGTATTCTAAGAAAACAATGTAATATTTATATTTAAACACAATAATATAGACAAATACATATTATGAATAAAAGTTAGAATCAACATTGAAATTTTAATAGGAAATTTTTATAGCTTATAAAATATATAGGACTGTCGTGGCGCAGAAGTGACGGCCTGTAAATGCGACGGGTTATGGGTTCCATTCCCACTCGGAGAGAATAAATTATTTAGGCTACGGTTCCCTCTGTCTACTCTGCTATGTGCCAAGGTAATGAAAAAATATTACTATTTAATAAACTTACCGAAACTTTGCTATATTCATGTTGATGCGCCAAGTGTAGGGGAGCACAGCTTGACGCCGCGCTAGAGATACTGAGAGCATCGCCCTCGCTCGTGCCCTCCATTTCCTCCCATCTTCGCCTCCCAGACCCGCTGCGAACATCCCCAATCCCCGAACAAAGCGAAGCATCAAGCGACACATCACAACCCCTAGAGACCGAACCCCTCGGACCACTTGCACCACTGTCTTCACACTCAGATGAGGAACTCAGTGAACCAACACTTATACCACTTTCGAATTTTGAAGATTCCGCGGATACAAATTCTTCATCAATTGTATCATCATTTTTTTGCTTGTTACCGAATCTAAAAGAGCTACTATGAACCCATGGGCGTTTTGTGGTACTAACGTCAGATTTAATAGTCTCTGCGTCAGAAGTATCCTCATCTGAATGTAATGTTCCATCGGAGGAAGAATCTTCTGATTCTTCCATGCATGTTTTAAAAGACGCGTCAGAAACGACTGTGATGTTTGAGTTACAAGACTGTAATGACCAGTGACCAGAATGTTCCGAGGAGCTTGATTTCCGTAAATGCATAGAATCAGAAGCACAAGAATTGTTAGCGCTGGTCAACGTCGAATTAGAATTTATTGATATAACTTCCGCTATATCTTTGATAGAATACGGTCGATTAGTTGATGATAAGGATGAATTTGGAGACATTGCTTCATATTCGCTATGCGGTACTTTATTTTCTATGCTACATTCTTTTCTGTTAATAACGTCTTTTATGTCAACAACGGCGTAAGGTTCTTCAAAAGAAGGAACCGATTTATTTTTAACTAGATAACTTTTTTGTATTGTTGTAGTAGGTGTGGGTATTAAGGTTATATCTGGTGTTGAAATACTTTTCTTTATAGCAGAGAATTTTACAACTAGCTCTGCGGGGGATTCACGTTTGCTTGCATGCAATGAACATATTCCAGAATCACAGAAACATCGAAATGATGAAGAAATGAGTTCCATTTGAGTTTTAAATGCACCTATATCTATAGTGACTTTTTCATCGATATCCGGACTTGGAATGTCAAGGAGATCTTCAGCACTTGTATGGTGTTTAGGAGGTCGCGGCTTACAAAAACATATTCCGGTTTCAAAATAACTTTCCCTTTTATCATTAGGGACTTTCGTAAATGGTTCTACATCGGTATAAAGTGTGTCTCTGTTGAAAATATAAATAAATTCTTGCACTGTGGGAGCTTGATAAATACAGTGACCGGTGCCACGTATATGATAATTGCCTAAAGTGTCTTTGAGAAACGAATTATCACGTTTCACAAACATATTGGTATTAATAGAGTTTCGGTCAACTTCTATATTTGTAAACGTTTTGTGTCGAAACAGGACCTTCTTTTTAACTTTCTCAGTTTTCTTGTTAGGAAGCGTGCCAGACATTGTAAGATATATCGATTTCTCATCAACGTCATCACTACAATCAACATTTTCTAAGGCACTGGCTGCAGTTACATCCGAAAAATTGGAAGCATTGGATTGGGCCCTATTAATAGAATTAATGGACTTGCTTGATTCTCTGCGAATCAAAATTTTTTTTTCATGTCGAAAAGATCTAGACTTTTCAGAAAGCAAAATATCTTCTAAATACGATTCATCCATCATTGAATCTGAGGATAAAGTGGAAGATCTGCTCACACTGGGTGAGGAATTAATTGATATAGGATTTGTAAGTATAAAAGATCGTTTTGGTGGATCAGGTGCTTTTCTTTCTGGTTTTACGGAAATATTTTCATACAATACATTATTTTGGTCTTCTTCAACAAAGGCTTTTGGTGGAATATGCGTTCTGACAGCAGGAGTAGGACGATTCACTTTAGTATTTTCTGGTATAATATTTTCGTAAATTGAATCTTTATTTTCTACTACGTTTGTTAAATTATGTCTTGGAGGTGGTTTAGGAATGGATATAGTGCTTTCTGATTCCTTACAATTTTCGTCCGGAAATTCGTAGGGGACGTAGCATTCATTTACTAATAAATTAGCGGAATCAGTTGATATATTAGAAGTTATAGAAATTCTTTTACTATTTTGTCGTGGTTCAAATATACTCAATTTAGCTTCGTGATTAATAGCCTCTGTTAAATGTTTATTACTATTTTTACTATCACAGTTTAACTTTCCGTCGGAATCGTTATGCGAAATTGATTCAGTAGAATCACTTAATTCAATATTCTCTGATATATTCGGTAAAGATGTTTTAAAACCAGGACAACTTCTGTTACTCCTATTTACTGTTGAGTCTCTATTCAAAGTACCTAGCCTATCTAATGAAATAGTGTCAAATTCATCGTTACAAGCAATGTCACCAGATTCCTCCTTTTTTGACAATATTTTGAAAAATTTACTATTTCCTATATGTAATGAATTGGTACTATGTTTTGAATCGGAATGCTTAAGTTTTACATCAATATTCGACTCCAACCCAGGATTAGATATGTTAGGAGCAGAGTTAAACTTTGCCTTAAAGCCTAAGCATTTTGAAGCAAGCTTTTTGACAAAACTCTGAGGTGAATTTTTAGTTAGAAAAGATGAAGATGGTGTTAATAGGCTATCGTTTAAGTTATTATTTTTCTGGGTCTCTGGTACTTTTTTCCTGTAAAACATATAAAGCAACAAAAATAAATGATAAGAAATTAAATATAAAAACGTAAGAACTAATCTTATTCTACCACCACCGAAAGCTTCGATGTCAAAACATTTAAATACAAATAACGTTATTTAGCACTCCGGTTACCCAATAACATACGTATATGTTTAATTTTCTTTATAATATTTTTAGTTTTGTTAGATTTATTTACTTTAATGTTTTGGTCAAATGATTCGAAATTTACGATTTCTAACACATCGTTGCCTAGAGATAGCTTTTTAACTCTTTCCTTTTCATTGAACATTTTATTTCTTATAGTTATGCTTCCATAACTATAAAAAGTCTCTGATGAGCTATGAAAATTCTTTGTCTTAATATCTTCATGACAATAACATGGTAATCTTTCAAATTTTTTGAGTGTCGTATCAAACGGATATCCATGATTACGTACGTTAGTGAAATTTAAAGCATAATGTTTATAATATTCACCGTCTTGCTGAAAAATGCAGCCAGAATCTCCTCGAATGTGATAATTTGAGACTGATGAGGTCCCTTCTTTGCCCATCGTTATATAGTCATCAAATGAACGTCTTTTTGCATCAATTTTGACATAATTTACAGATGAGATACAACTTTGAAGATTAGGTACCGGGTCCATACTTACATATTTGTTATTATCAATTTCATTGCGACCGATTTCTACTTTTATTTCATCAGGAATATTCTCATATATAAATTGTTCGTTATATATGGGATTAATTTTACTGTCACACAATACATCGTTCATATATGTGTGATTTTGACTTTGGCTTTGGCTTGTAGGTTTCGGTAATGGTTTAGGTCTTTTTTTAGCAGAGCCACTGTCAATATTAGATATTGATGGATCTGATTGATTAGTTAAAACTGCTGCATTCTCATAGATTTGGAGTCGCATATTTCCATTTGATTGTTGATAAGACAATTCTTTCGTTTTAAAGAAAGTATTATTTACCCAACCATTTTTATTATCAGGCTTTTGAGGACACGAAAAGGTATTACTACGCTTATAAATGTAAGAATTACTATGAATATAATCAGTAGGATTTTCGGTGGCATTATTATATGCATTAGTTACAGTATTATAATTAGTAGTTTTAGTCAAAGCATATTTTTTTGCAATAGCCGATAAGAATTCGGAGACCTTGACATTAGAGGACCTGTAATTAAATGCTCAAAATTTTAATTGGCAATTTCTTGCTATACTCAGTATGGTGTATTTTAAAAAGTACCGAGCAAAAAATTATTTAGTCAGAAGAAACACGTTTAAGGCGGGTGTTATTTTAATTTGAATGTGCTCATCGCTGTCAGTCCTTAGCAAACCTTCAAAGGACCGTAGACGTTTTCATACAAACTTGTACCTGACCGTTTCTAGACAAAATCAAAGAAACGGAAGATTTTAATGAGACGCGCATTGACAGTTTTTTGTTTTGCATATCTCTGTAAAAGCTCTTTTAAGAAAGCTTTTTATTTAACGGAAAATGTTCCGATTGTATTTATCTAGACGCATTACACTTTGAACAAGAACAAAAAATATATAAGTGATGTATATTCTAAAATTACCGTAATAAATTAAAACTTAATTTAAATAATTTTTAATCATTATTATAGTATACTTGATATAATATCATAAAATAACATTTCTTCTTAAATTATAAATGAACAAAACATTTTATTTTAATGTTATTTATACCGCGCACTAAAACTAACTAAACACTTGTAACAAACACAGAAATCTTAAAAGTATTTGCCCCAAAAATCCAAATTGAACTTGTGTTTTGAAAAATATAAAAAAAAATCTTCCAAGATAGCAATCATGAGTTCAAAGGTGGCGTGTGTCATAATTGAGCTCTCCAATTAAAAGCGAATGTTTGAGCCTTCTGAAGAGTCTTTACTGTAATTACAGAGAGAGAGATTCCTTTGGCTCTTAACGCGAACGTTTAGGACCGCAAGTCTAGTTATCTCAAATACGTTTTAATATCAAAGAGCGCAGTTTTACTAAATCATGCAGTGTTAGTGGGTTAGAGGACAAACAACACAAATAAATACACACATTGGAAGCTATATAATAAAGTAGTATCGTTCGAAAACTTAATATTCTCAAATATATACAAATTGAGAATGAGCTGCTCGATCGCTTAATACGGTTTTAATATTTATATAATAGCATTTTTATATGTATTTTATAATTGTATTCACGTATAATTGGAACTTACAACTAATAACGCATAAAATCATAATTTTGTAATTTTTTTTACATTTTATTCGTTAATCTATAAAAAAATTTACGGATTCGATTCCAGGTACGTTAAATTCCTTATATGTTTTGAAACTTTTTTTCTTCAGTCTATAATAATATTTTTTAATATGTTTAATTATAATTAATGTAACTTACATGCCAGGCAACGGTATGTAACTAGTGGGACTGCTGTCATGGGTAGGAAATGGAGGCACATCTTCTTCACTCTCGTAGTTGTTTCTTTTTCTGTTTTTGTAATCTATATAAGATAGATGAAAAGAAAAAAAAAGAAGCTCAATTAATACATTTCAAATAATAAAATAGTATGTGACCATAATATATATTTTTTATCTTAACATAGAAGATTTTTTAAAATTTTATTGGTATTTCATGACATTTGGGCATTTCTTTATACATCTGCAATACTTTTACAACTTTATGGAGAAAATTCTAGTAAAGTCAACAATAGTTTGAATTTTGCTTTTTGCTATACTTCGTCCAAGGAGATAAACGTACATAATAGAAATAAACAAATACGATTTAAATCCACATTTACCTCGTACAGTCAGATACGTTCTATATAAGTTATTAGCACGAAAATTCCATTCACAGGTAATTGAATATTATAAAAAACATCTTAGGTACAATACTGTCAACTATGAGGTTAATAACTAAGTCATATTAATAGAAAAAAAAATAATAATAATTCAAGAAACCATTATAAGATTATTAGTTAGTTTTCTCTTACCTCTGATAACTCTCCTAACTCGCCTCGTAGCTTCCTCCGAGTAATCAGCTAACAGGTCCTCCACAGTTTTATCTCTGCCGTCCACGGCGTTAAGATCTGCACCAGCATCCAGCAATATCTGTACTACCGTGGTTTTACCGAAGCAAGCCGCTTCGTGGAGTGGTGTGCCCGAGTTTGTTCTTATGTTGGGATCAATGCCGGCTGCTAGGAGGAGTTTTACTACTTCTCTGGTAGAGGAAATAAATACATTTGTTATAAATCAATATATGTACCATGACATAAATAATATAGCAATCTGAAATGTTAGATATATATGATTTAATTGCCTTAAGCCTGCCTTTAAGGTTAGGTTTTGGCAATGTTCAGAAATTACTAAATCTTTTTTTGATAAGGTGGTTTGATTTATAATAAAGATCTGATTTATTTTCCTTACTAGACTGAAAAAAAACTATAATAATTTTAATCGTATTTAACCGAGTTTAACCGAGGGAGCTAGACATTGTCACTCAACCATAATAGTTTTTCTATATGTAGATTTAAAACAATACGTAGCATTTTTCGCCTATGAATCAATTAAGCGCAGTGCAGTAGGCAAATATCTGTCACGAATCAGCCTCATGCATATGCATAAGCGTGCAAATGTAACGAATCTAGTAGCAGCATATCGATGCATTTTTACGCTGTTTGTTCCCGTTCATATGAAAAATAAATAGTGCTTTGTTATTTAATCAAAAATGCAAAATAAATGTAGACATTTGATTGGAAACAATTGTACTTTTATTATATAAGCACACGTACCTATTTAGTAAGAATATTTATTTTACTTTTGTAATGTCATAATAATGATAAAATAGTTCAAACTGACATAGTTTTGAATATATTTAATTTTTTTTTTAACATATAGATTAATGTTTATTAAACAGAAAGAATAGAGATAAATCGCATGAGAAATGTTGAATTGTTGCTACAATATCTACAATTCTACATCTTCTTTTATTATTTTAATAACATAAAATATGTATAGTACCCACAAGAAACATTTATTACGCTGATTTATTTTATTATACCACGTAGTCTGATGCATAAATTTTTAGTTTTACTCATCCCGCATATGGCATGATATGAAAGAGAGATCCTAGTAATAAAACACTACGTGCTTCGCTTATCACCCGAATTAAGAACAATGTGTGTTGAGTGGCGGAACTGGCGCCAAACCTTGTCTTTCCAGGACGGTAAAACGAACTATTTTCTTTCCCCCTGGGGATTCTCCTCACTGGGGATGGAACCCTCAACCTTCAATCACCGACCAATGTCAAATACTGTCCCAAAACGATGGCCTCGTTTTGCCACACTGCAACATTTTACACAGTAGGAAGGAAAATTATGTAGGAATATATTATATTATTAAATTAAATATATAAATTTTCCTGATACTGGCTATAATTAAATTTTTGGATGATGAGTAAGGAGCGTGTCATACCATCAAATATTACATTAAACATATTGTAATTTGATACACCATTTTAAAAGCTTTGTCTTGCTACAATTTTTGCATATAACGATAGAAGCACATTATTTAAGGATTCATATTTTAAATACATTTTGTACTTAGCACCTACCTAGGAACTACATCTAGAATTTTAGATTTTACTAGCATTTTACTACAAAAGGAGATAACCAACATACAACTTGTATGCGACACATGAAACATTCCATATGAACTTTCGTTCATGATTAGCGTGACAGCCTTCTCCTATAAATAGACCAACACCAACCCAGTAGTTTCTGAGATTAGCGCTTTCAAACAAACAAACTCTTCATCTTATTTGTATATATTAATAACTATAAAAATATGTTATCTTAAATTATTCTGTATATATCCACCCTAAAAAATAACTATATATAATATGAATCAACGTAAATATTTATACATAATATATGAAAATTCAACATAAACCATATTTATTCAGTACCTATAGGTACGTATATATGTATGTACAAGCGATCTTTAAGCGTAGGTACATCACAGATACGCAAATTTTGGTGTGATGGGTGTGCGAGCGTTAAATTGACTCGTTACGTATTCCCACAACGTAGTTAAGGTGATTATTATAAAGATTACTCTGATAAATAATATGGGGAGAGTGTTCATTTTAAATTATGTTTAATATATAACCACATAACAAATTTTTAGGGTTAAGTCAACTTTTGTTTATGTATAAGTATTTCTGCAATCTTATTATACCTTAGAAGATATTCTACGATTTGGCTCTGCACACTGAAAATGATCTTTTAGTATCTGTTAACGACGTTCTATTTCTTTGATATAGCCAAAAATAACAAAAGATATAACATCAAAGTATGTACCTATATACCTAACACTTAATTTTATCGTTCCTATCCGACATTCTTAGCTCTCCTCACCAACTTATTTTAAAACCAATGAATAATCTTAAACAGCTCATTTAACTTATCTTTGTTGATTTCTAGTTTATCCATATTATATACTATTTTATATATGATAATATGTATATATATGATAATATGTGTATATATGATAATATTGTAATCAGTCATTATAAATCAAAATACATACATATTACTCAAAACAAAAAAGGCCTTTAACCAAAAAAATTACGCATCCACGTGAAAACGTAACATTAAAATCAAAATCATATCCGTATTGACGACTGACGACTGACGACTGACAATTTGCGATGGCAACAATGGATCCGCGGGCCGATTGGAGCGTTATAACGAACGAATGAATATGAATACGTCGGTGTACACGCCTTTATATTACCATACATTAATATTCAACGATTAATAGTTACGTAGGATTAGGTTGTTGCCGTGAAATGCACAATTTTGAAAATGTTTTGGCGTTTTTTTTTTTTGCCAAAGAACACAATTTGCTCTCGAATTTGCCTTCTTTTAAAGAAGTTAAGACAAAGCAATTGTTAATATTCAATTCAACGTGCAAGCGCTGGGCCCTTTGTGTTGCAGGAAGTAGAGCTTAGACTAGTGCCTGGAACTTGCTTTTGCAAATATTGGCTATTAAATATGCTAAGCAAGCTGTGGCAAACCTCCGTAAGTTCCAAGCGCCAACTTGTAAATACATTGCAAGCGCTTGTT
This sequence comes from Dione juno, assembly GCA_037127375.1. Taxonomy (NCBI): domain Eukaryota; kingdom Metazoa; phylum Arthropoda; class Insecta; order Lepidoptera; family Nymphalidae; genus Dione; species Dione juno. The sequence continues at coordinate 2,725,310 of JAXRJS010000091.1, read as the reverse complement.
CTTCCTTCAATTCTTTTATTTCATACATATACGAACACAAAGCCAAGCAATCGAGCCAAGCCCCCTTCTCCGTATACACGTTTGTGTTTGTGGTCGCTTGCGGAGCCTTGATTTTATAGCTTCTCTCTCTCCCTAACTAATTCAAAAATTCAAAATGATCTGAAACTATAGAAGCCGAGGTCTACCAGTGCAGTCTTCGAAATATATTAAAAAATATATATTTACCAATTATATTAATTTTTAAGTGGAACTGCAATATTAATTCGAACCCGTAACTAGTGCACTGGGCAAATTTTATTATGAACCTTTGATTTTACATACATATATCCATATTTAGTTAATAATACAATTTTTATTAGTCATTACTTAAATAACAGATGAATTCAGATCTTTAATAAATATATTATGAGCTTTCGCTGATCTCGGATTCTAATTAGGTATGTGCTTTCTATTTTTCGTATAGTAACAACCAAGGTCTTTGTATTGATTAACGAACAAAAGGTAGGTATTTCCTATCGATAATAGTTTATGTGTTTTACCTAGCTTAAAAACACATGTACTTTTTAAAGTTTTTTATAAATTTATAAGTATATGTACTTAAATTATATTGGCAGGTGTAATATCTATAAAAATCTTATAGCCAAAGAAAAATGCTAAGATTTACTTACTCATGACCGTTCATACTGGCTCTGTGTAGTGGTGTATTCGAGAAGTTTCTTACTCTCCAATTAGGAAATTTGTATGGATGCACCAACGTTGGATGGATTTTGATTAGACGTTTGACGGTTTTCAACCTGTTGATGACAATAAATATAACTAGACATATTTACAAATAAATAGCTTCACGCTGTATCGCGCAAGTAGGGGGTCCACCCTGCTCGACAGATGTAACCGAGTGGTAAGACACTCCGTTCCCAGCTTTCCGCCAAATTTTGAGATATTGCACGTGAAGTGGCGGAACTCAACGCCGCGTTGTCTTGTTACCAGAGCGGAGAAAATGGAATCCTCGAGTGGGAATCTGTTAAGACACTGCATTCTCCTCCGCTTTCCACCAAGCTTTTCACAAGACAATCCTTATGGAGTCGTGGAACTTAATTAAGGTGGCACTAATTTTTAAAAATTTTGATATACTTATTAAACAGAGAAAACGGCTACAGTTATATATTTATTTATTTCTTATAACTAAACACTTTTACTTGTTTCGATATTTATTACTGAGTTTGCAATGAAATGCCATAGCATTGCAAACTCAGTAATAAAAGTATAAGTGCTTAAAATAATAATAACATTTATCCAGGATTCGAACTCACAAGCCAATTCACATGTCACAAACACTGCGTCGTGACAACGTACGACATACTTATAGTAATTAAACGAAAAATATAATAAATACATCATATGTAAAGAACAAACATAGAAATAACTGATAGCCAAAGTATGACGACGCAAGTCTAATTGATTTAAAAGAATTTGTGTACCATTTCGATATGAAAAGAAAAGATATATAATATATCTTTTTTTGTACATATTTTGTATTTTTAGGTGTGTTTATATTAAATTTAAATCTATACACCTATGTTACATTACATACAGCGAAAACACGGAAAAAAAATGATTATCTTTGTCACGAATCTGTTTACGAGAATGTGACGAAAAGATGATCTCAACAATATTCATTTTTAACTCTTCGTAAATATTACATAAAACCTAAATAAATCAATCAGTATACGCTAATATAGCTAAACCAAAACTCATATTTTACTATGGACTCCAATTCACATTACAGCATTCAGATTAACACAAAAATGTAATAATTTTAACACATCACTGACTATATGAAAGTTTTCATATATAATATGAGATAACACACCTTTAACTTGTTCTAAAGACTAAAGAAACCGCTAAAGAGACGTCAAAGTTGGTAACATACGCGAACTATTCGAAGCGACGAAATCTAATTTCTAGAGTTGGCCGCAAATTCAAAAGGTATACGAGATAGTTCGAAACAGCCAGCTTTATATTTTGTTTTATAAGATTTACGTATATGACATATGTATAAGTTTAGCAATTTAGTTACGTAAGTTATTGTGCAACCATTTTACGTTTGTGTTTATATATTTTAGTTAAATTTAGCTATAAGTATATGAGTTTTTTGGAAATCTTAATTTTTTACCAGATTACGCAATACAAAAGAAGAGTAATGTGTGTATGTGTGTGGCATTACGGACAATACTAGCTTGATGATTCTTACTTCACTTAAATATTTGCATTCTGTTCAATCCACAAAATGGGTAATTTACCAAGTCCTGTCACCGATTTAAGACAAACTAATTTAAACCTAAATACAAAGACTACATACAAAATAAAAACAGCATTATTCCTTAGAGTTTAATGTATATAACTAAAGTAATTATTAATTATATAACTTACCTGCCATATTGAGCCGCGAGGTCCAAAGCGCTCTCGTCCTTCACGTTGCGTATGGTGACGTCAGCTCCTTTGGACAAGAGCTGGGACACCACGTGGACTGAACCAAATTCGGCTGCCATTATGAGGGCTGTTTCGTTTGCTAACGTCTGGTTGTGCAAAATAAAAATATATTAATTCATTTTTTATTTGTAATGTCTTTATCAGTTTCCCGCATATAGTAGAGCTGGTAGAAAGAATCTAGAGTCGCGATACTATTTTTTCCGGTTGAAATCGAGATGGAGTTTTTTTTAAAGAAAATTGATGTTATTTACACTTATAAGTGATACAATATTTGCACTATTATTTAGGATAGGATAGCAAATTATTATTTAGGATATTTTTCTTTGAAGATGTCTTCTCTGCAATAGTACTTTCTGAGGAGATCAATCATATATTTATATAATATTCTTTATTGTACTAAAAACATACCTGGGCAAAAACATTAAAAATATAATTCACAACTTATCCCAACAAGACATCTCTTCCAGCCAACCTATGGTAGTGGAAGAGTTATAAGCAACGGGTAAGAGTACCTATAGTACAATTAATGATAAAAATAAATAAAAAATACACATATAAATATTTATATGTACACACGTAAATAAAACGAATAAAATACTCGATATTAACAAATATAGATGTATAATATGTATGTAATATTTACTTTTATATATTAGAAAAATCACTGTACGTATGACATTTCAATATTAATTTCAACAATTTAGTAAGTAAGTTAGTTAATTATGACATTCGAACGTAACATTATATTACATGAAACTTACCACATGATTGACATTCACAGGAGGAGTGTTGTGCGCTAGGAGCATTGCCACAATTTCTGAATCCCCCTTGAACGCCGCAAGGTGGAGGGGTGTAGCCCCCTTGTCGTTTGTTATGCATGGGTTTGCACCCACTGATAACAGGTGCCGGACTATTTCTCTACAATAAGAAATGATAATCAGTATTGGATAAGTATATATTTCTTTAGTATGTTACTATTACAAATAGATACTTGTTTATAAAATGCAAAACGACTCATTAATTAGATAAGGCTATCATGACAGCATATGAAACTAAATACGATTATGAATTTAATACCCACTAGGAGGCTATTATAATTTAATCTCTCTGACAGATAAAGCGCGGCGTTTAGTTCCGCCAACATGTGTTGATAATCGCACAATACGCTGTCTCAAAAATCATGTGGAACATTGAGGACGTGACGTTGATTGTGTTTAAATTAATATTACTGGCTGATTATGATTCAATTATTATTTACATATGATGTTGTTATCTTATTAATAATAAGGACGTAAGGGATTAAAGATATGATTCATTAACGGTGATACCAATCATCGACCAATAGACCGACAAAATTACTAACAATTTGAAATTTATACTGATCTGTTAAATAAAACAATTAGAAAGATTTCTTAATAAATGTAATTTAAAAATATAAATGTTAGTTGTTTATGAAATGACAAATGACTACTAGGTATATTGGAATGTTAGTCATTCCAATATACCTAGTAGTCATTTTCATATTTTTAATAAAAAACATTGAGTTTTCAAAATTAATTATACACCTCATCAACATACTACATAAACCATAATTGTTTAAACACACTTTGCTTTGTTTGTAAAGTTACGAAATTCAGAATTCGAAAAAATCGCGTCATCATGACAAAAAGCAGTTCCCCTAAATGGAGTTCGAATCCATAGCCATTTACAGACGCTGTCTTAATGCGCCTAAGTTCTTTTTTTTTTTCTTTTTTTTTAATATTATTTAATTGAAATTTAAAATTATAAGTACAAAATATACAAGTCAAATGCTGATAAGCATGAGTTTCTTTTATCAAAAACAGATGGCGTTAGTGATACTCTGAATCGCGCTATCGTTTGGTTCAAGCTGAAACTATTTGAATCAAGGGATGTTTAACGAAATCCAGACAAACAGACAAAAATTATATTTTTGCAAGGTAATACACAGAATTTATTCAGTGAATTACTTAATAAGAGACAATAAATTTCGCGCAGGTGTCCCTCACCACCTAGCGCGAGTCTTGCAGGAGTTCCACCAAAACAGAGCCTTTTGCGTGAGGGTAAACGACGCCATCTCCTCCAGCCCTCCAATCTTAGCTGGAGTTCCACAGGGCAGTATCCTGTCCTCAATGCTCTACTCATTGTTCACCTAAGATATTCCGGTCGGTCGAGATGCGATGTTGGCATTATATGCCGACGATATTGCACTCCTGACCAAATCGATGAACATAAAGCACGCGGCACGAAAGCTCCAGACAGCTCTGGATCTTCTGCCGGACTGGCTGGCGGAGTGGAGGCTCTCACTTAACGTGGCAAAAACCCAGGCGATTCTCTTCGGGCGCCCCAGAGTGAGCCCTCCTCCGCTAACCCTCCAAGGCATTGAGATCCAGTGGAAGAGGACGGCAACTTACCTGGGCGTGGTCATAGACTGGCAACTGACTATGACTGCCCAGGTAAAAAAAGTTAGAAACGCGGCAAGGGTCGCGTTGAACCTCTTGCGTCGCATATTTTGTTCCTGCCTTCTCCTTCGGACTAAACTGGCCATTTGATGTACGCAACACCGGCCTGGTACTCCCTTGCCAGCCAGCGCCAACGGAACCTCCTGCAGGTGTTACAAAACACAACAAACACGACGTGTCGTCAGGGCGCCTCGCTACGTGAGGACCGCTACCATACAACGTGACCCCCGTATCGAGAGCCTTGAAGAGCACATCTCTGAGCTCGCTTCCAGGATATTTCACCGTGCCGATACTTCGGATCATCCTCATATCCAAATATCGCACCGTGGCACACTCGCCCCCCGGACGTACCAAAAAGAAGGAGACTCCCTAGGGATATCCTTCCTCCACCTCCCGCAGATTCGTGAGGTGCTGCCCAGGTCGCTGGTCGCCTGAGCCAAGCCTCTTCTGGGAAACCAGAAGTAGTTCCCGACCAGACTGACCGCCCTGGCAGCGTTCCAGCTCCCCATAAAGACTATCCATTTAACCCTAATAGGCCTGGGCACTGAATAATTTCAGGGCCCAGGCCCAACACAATGACACGTCCATATTAATAGGCGTCGGTGGAACCCACGGCCTGAGGGCATTGCCCTGATGACGTTTCCCCTCTCCCCCCTCGGGGATTGAGAGATAAGATTATTTGACCCGAGACAATAAATTATTAATATTAGAGTAAACTGATCAAAAAAAGTCATTTACCATACACACAATGTTGAGATGATGGTCACATCGAAACAAAAAGGAATATATTCAATTTTTAACCATACTTTTATTAATAACGAAGTAGATACACTATTATTCTTAAAAGTAATATATTATTAAATTATCTTATTAATATATGCTATTAACACCTACCTATGACCTTGAAGACATGCGTGATGTAGAGGAGTATAACCGCTGTCATCTTGAACGTTAACTCCAGCTGCGTTTCTTCTTAAGCTAAAAGAAAAAAATTAAATAAACAAAAAAAATATTTAAAAAAGTCGCAGCCGGTAGGATTCGAACCTACGCTCCCAGAGGGAATCTGATTTCTAGTCAGACGCCTTAACCGCTCGGCCACGGCTGCCGTTTGTTGATGAATCGAAAAAGTCAATCGGATAATATATCGCATTGATAAATTAAGACTTCTGTCGTGATTATTATCATTAAAGGTTAATTTTTCTTTTATTGTTTGTGTATATAACATAACAATAACAACATTTTTTTTTTACAAAAAATACATTTACATCATCAGATATTATTTTAAGCAATATAAAATGTCTTAATAAATGTAGTGACAAGTCCTTCCTCAGCTCCTTTTTGTTTTATATCGATTATATCCAATCATATTTTTACTATACATATGCAATGTGAGATATGAACCCATTGCATTCACAACTATACAGATATATTTTATCATATGATTAGTCACAATTGAATTAATTGTAATTGGTCTGTTGACTGACCTTTTGGTGATGTTTTTTTGTTGTGAGGTTAGTGTTGTTAGCCCTATTAGCCTTGACAGCGACACGGGTTGGGGAGGGAAGAGGGTACTATGTTCCTGAGAAGTAAAAAACACTATCGTGTTTGTTTGAGAGGAATTTTTTGGTGAGCGAACTTAACTAACAAACAGGAGATCGCGGTTTCCATACTCAGCTGTTGCAAATCAAAGTGAATAAATATTACTATATCAACTGACTAATAATAGTACCTACAAGCTCTTGTGTAAACCGTATGTGAAACGAATGTTCAGACATTTTATATTTTCTAAGTAAACGGCCGTTGCTAAAAAACATGGGTGCCTACTACCTACATAAACAACAATGGTAGAAACAAAATATGTATTGTATGCTTTTTGCGGCCTTGACACGTTCTCCGCTTATTAAGCGTCGGGTCAACGATCTGAGACACAATGCTGTCATAATAACAGAATTGTAATCTACTTTACTTAAGACAAAATTCATACTACAATGATAACGGTTACTCCACATAACATCTGTTTCAACAGAGACTATTGAATAACTTGAAGTGCAAATATTTAAGCTCGACTATAGGACCACTGTTAAGAAAAAGCATTAAGAACTAGATTTGGTTTTGAAATATAGAAAATTTTATATAGAAAAAAAATGTTATATTTAACTTCACCTATTTTTTTAGTATATTTCCGCCATTTTTAACATGACGTATCTGCCTGAAGTATTGTTTAATATATTTAAATATTTTTTATGTAAATAAATCATAAATGATGTAGAATGCGCGGTTAAAAAGTTATAAAGACGACCTTTGCAATAACGGTACGTGATCGATAATGCTAAAGGAAAGTTTTGTAAATACCATAGAAACTCTCCGAAGGACGTGTGTGATGATTCTACTGTGTCATAACTCATAAGTCATAACAGAGTACGCACCGGTCGTAGAAAGAAGTTATATGGGTATGAAAATATGCATTGTCTCTAAGGAATTAATCTGATTTTTGATTTTTTTTTTGTATATATTAAGATAAGCAAAAATGAAAAAAAACTTATTGTTAAATCACTCCGTTCTTTCTATTAATCACTCTCCAACAATGTATTCTCTTGAAAGAGAGAAAAGAGACTTCAACAAAGTTCGAGATATTGCCTATATAGTGGCTGAGCTCAACGCCGCACTTTGTCTTACCAAGACGGCGATATATAATAATTAATTCAATCCACGAGTGAGAAACATAAACATAACCACAACCACCATTCCTTTAGTCAGATACTGCCCCCACTGCGCGATGACCTCAGTGACAATGACCAGTTGGGGCACTTTCAGTAAACAATTATTTTGCTTACAAGTAGTAAATACGTTGAAAATAAAGGTAAAATTACTAGATTTACTCGTTTCTCTCCTAAGATAAAAAAAATTATCATTCCTTTTAAAAATTCTTCATGTATTAATATTATTCAATATACATATATTAAAAGCTTATTAATACCCAATACAACAAATACAAATAATGATATAACATATTAATTTTTGCTATTTCAATATTCATTTTCCTTAGTAATTGGCATAAAGCTCGATAGTACAACACGAAATTAAATACCAAATACATAGTTTAAATTTTGTATCACAAAAAAATGAATAATTTCTTAAAAACGATTAACCTCATAAAATGTTTAATTGTACCTACACAACCGTTTATCTGTCACAAAGATAAGAATTAGCTAGAACTAAGATTATCACAGTATAAATAAACAATAAAACTGTAACGGTACCTACGCATTATATTGGTACCTAATTTTGTGTATATATATTATAGTATATAATATACCTGTATATAATAGCAAATATACCTGAAATACAATAATAAACGAACTCACCTGTCCATGAGAAATTTATTTTTAATTTTCCTTTTAGCCTGAAAGTAATTTTGATAAAAGCTTGATCTAACACCGCACACGTTGCCACACACATCAAACGCACTGAAGCAACTCACATTTTTTTGCAAATCACTCATTTCAATATAAACAACTAAATAATATCAAGCGCGATAAGTCGAAGACTAGCAAGGCATGACGGCCTCTCAGGCAGTGGTGAGATGACTCACAGGATAGCCCCGTGTATGTCACAAACAGGTTTAAACATTAAAGTCAAACATAGTCGAAAATAACGAACGAGCGGCATTGGAAGGGTACGGTTAATGAAGTCAGATTGTAGGCAAAGTGACCAAAGATAAATATAATTTTTGATAAGATATTGTAAGTGGTTCAAGGAGTATCGCGAATTTATGCGTTTGATTTAAATATAGGATACTATCAGGCGATTATTGATTGATTTTCTTCTATAAGTTAATACTCTGTTACGCTTTTAATTTGATATTGACTACAGAAAACAAGGGAAAAGTTCCAAAAAACCTATGCCAACAATTTTAATAGAAGGTAATTACAGTAATTAAACACAACTAGAAACTATTTCACTCTGTAATCGACAAACTTGATATTAATGTGGTTTATTTAATGATCATTCGTCAAATTAAAACGTAAGATAATTAAGAACCTGTATGTAATAGGAAATCTTACTTTCAATACTTTACTTTTTTATTTAGAGTAGAAAGTGGTTTTAAAGTTATTAAATGTAGAATACGTATTCGATGTAGCTTCTTAAATTGGATATTAATAATAAAAGCCATGTTTGAAAATTGGCTTCGAATTGCGTTTAAAATGTTTTTCTGGTTCTTGGTCTACACAAGAACAAGTTTCATGCAAAATATAAAAGGTCGGAACCAGTATAAAACTTTATACAATACAACTTCTTCACAATATTACGTAAAACTAAGATCCTATAAATATATATATATATATATATATATATATATATATATATATATATATATATATATATATATATATATATATATATATATATATATATATATATATATATATGCGGAGACTACGTATATGTTTGATCTTCCAACACTATTTCCTACATTCAAATTATACTTTGAATATATGTCAATAATTGAGTTTCTAGGCCTATACTTTCTATTAAAATGTATACTCAAAAGACTCATACAATAATTGTTCAGAAGTCGAGAAACAGTTATAATATATTACCCCCAAGCCCTGAGGGAATAAAGCCAGGAACTCGGCAAGAAATAGAAAGGTCCATTGGCCGTAACGGGACGCCTCATTTAAAACTTAACAGCAAGGTAAATACGCGAAAACAAGTAAGTTCAATAAACCGACATGGATATAATCGGACAAACATACCGCCATACTGTAAACAATGGCCTGAAGTAGGTTCTGTGTAACTGTGAAGTTTTAGTATAATATTCACGTTTCGTGTGAATAAGAAAGTATATAAAGGCAACTTATAATGTATTAAAACCGTTGGTCATATTTTATACATAAAATTCTAATAAATCACATAAAATTGCACCGCACAATTAATACCAACCCGTAAGACAATTTCAACCTGGTAAGCATAAGTAAATCTTGCAGATCCGGTATCCAAAATTTCATTTTTCCTTTTAAAACACAATATCAGATGACACTAGCACTAATAAAACCTGACCATGTCTTTTACAATCACTAAAATTTATTGCTCAGCCATATCCAATGGTGTAAAGCACGTTATCAACTAAAGAAATTCTTAACCAAATATTGATTTAAAATTTTTAGACCAGCGCGTCCTGCAGAATGCTACAAATGACTAAGCGTGTGATTCATAGGCAGGTCGGTCGGTTAGAACTTTTTATTGCGGTATTTTGAATAACCGTTGTTTTTAAGTTTTTGAGCTACTGATCTAATTACTTTCATGTTCATTATTCTTAAGATCTAAACATTTAGCTTTGTGCGTCTTAATGTAATTTAGGTAACTACTTTATAAAATAAATAATATTCATATATTAAGAACTATATACAGCCCAAATTTACCTAAACGCCAAAATTGCCAAACAATATGCTAAAATATAAAAATACCTATATAGTAAAACAATCAACGGGTCTTCCTGTCATGAATTGCTAATTGCATACAATATTATCGGCCACGGCTTGTCATTGCGAGGTCAGTGTTACCAGCAACAAGTGTATACGATTTACCTATTTGGAATGTTGTCAACGAAATGGAAACTCGTGTCAAGTACGACCATTTAATGAAAGAAACATGTCCATTTATGGACTTGGACGGGATTTTTACGATAAACCGTATGTATGCACACTTCAAGGAATAGTAGTATTATGTAATATAATAATATTACAATCCGAACTATTTAATTTCTATGTAAAGTAAATTTAGTTTAGAAATACATATATTTTAATTAATATAAAAACTGATAAATTGCAATCATTGCTGATAATGAAAATTATAAAAGTTATAAATATTTATCGTTACGTTATCAATATTTTTATTTATATTTATTAATAGTTTATCACGGGATGAACATAGAGAAAGATTAATGACGCATCTCTCTTACGCTTTCCCCGCTATTACATTATATAATGCAGCATAAGGGTAATTTATTTACGAGGTATCTTAAAAAAGTATTTTTCCTTTGGTCCCAAGAACCTATAAGCATAAACGATACAACCCGTAAAACTAAGAAAACCGTGATACTTATAGAAATTACTCTGTATTTTTTGAAAACATAAATGCTGGAATGTTCTATTAGATTCATACTCATAACCAATAACAGTGCAGATCGATTTAATACAATATGTGTACTTATGGTTATATATATATATATATAGCCGAAGCTGTTGTGGCGCAGCGGCACGGCACTGACTGTAAGGTACTGGACTAGGACTGTATGGTTGTGGGTGCGATTCAAACTTGGGGAGAACTAATTAAATTTAATTTTCCTCGCTCTGGTAACAAGACAAAGCGCGATGTTCCGCCATTCAATACGGTATATCTCGAACGGCGGCGAAGTGGTGGAACTCTATCTACTTTTAGTATATATAAATATAAAATAACGGGCCTCGAAGTGTGACGCGACACTGACCACGTGTTCGGTGTGGGCATATGTTAACTTTCATCTCATCATCTGTTTTGTGACGCACTATAACAGATCGAACGTTGTGTATTAATGAATCTAGAGATAAATTAATGTGTTCGACAATTTCAAAATTACACTTCACGATGAGCGTGATTGTTACCAATGGGAGGGAGTATCATTTTAAATATTTGAGATTTATCATATAATCTCTCAATTTTTCAATCCAATCCCTCCAATCCCTGCACAGCATCAAGCATCAAGCCTGATCAACAAAAATATTTTATATATAAATGGAAACCCATAACTATGGCCTAATTCTGAAATCAGAAAACATGTTTAGTTATTATTAACTATGTGGAAGCTACGCAATCAAAGCGTTAAACTGAATTAACGTTTTATACTTAAAAAATGGGACAGGCGAAGAATAACAAGGCAGTCGAATAAATACGCTATAGATACTTTTCATATATGACGGTTTTAATATTATCTTTATATTCAAGTTTTATATTGAAATGACCAAGAAAATAAATATAATCAAGATACTTAAAATTCAACAAAGAATATCTATTTTAAATCAAAATTTGCAATTATTCTCAGAGCTTTTAAGCTGTCGCCTTGTGATTTTAGATTCTAGGTCAATGGAAGTAATGTATAGGCGACGCTCATCGTTCAGTGTGCCTGTTATAGAAGAAATTATGAGCGATGATATAAGATAAACTAGTGCTTATATATATTAACATACACTACATATTTTAACATACACTCATATGTATGTACTAATAAATTAAATAACGCTGAAAACGATTCCGAAAGTTATAATAATATAATTTATGAGATCGTGAGAACATATCACTCAATAAATCCACCTAGTGTCAAGACACTATGTTCATTATCGTTTTTTTTATTCGTATAAAAAACTTGGTACCTAAATAGGTATAAAGAGAGGAAATTACATTCAATGAATGAAATAACATTATCGCTGTTTCTATACAATATGCATTAATTAGCAACTTATTATTTATTAGCAATATGCAACATTTGAATTACTCATTGGCTTTTACGTCAAAAGTTCATAACATTGTATGAGGCATTGGTTTTGTTTTGTCAAAGTAAATACTTACAATATTATAAAACATCATATAAAATAGAAAAATATTCGTCCTGAAATATATTATTAAAAAAATTATATATTATATTCTATTTATATTCTTTGTTAACTTATAAATAGTTGAAGCTTAATGAAGCTTTGCTTTAAAATACGAAAATTAGTAAAAGATTTCAATTTAGATCACGCTACTTATATCTTACATAAAACTCTGTAGCAGCGATAAAAATATTTTAACCGCCCATAATGCTTCGTATGCCGCATCCGTAACAAAAAGTTAACAGGCCGGTAGCGTTTAACCTACAAAACCTAGGTTACAAATTACGACCAACTATCGCCTACATGCACTTGTGGAGTACTAAAATATTATGATTGACGACATTGTTCATTGAATGTGTTGGGGTCAGCGTAGTAAATATACAGAATATGTTTCTTTACAGTAGCCGTTAATACCTACTAGTAGAACTTACAGCTCCATGGGAAACAAATATACCCAAAAATCGGTATTTGAACGTTAACCAATACTTCGAATTTAGTCACGAACTTACTAGTAATAGGTTTAGATTTAAGTAGTAGTATATGGTAGAATCCACCTTCGAACGAAAGGTAAAATAAAAATAGCAAACTTGTTAAAAGATCTCGACCTGTCTACAACTATCAACATTCATACTTCGAAGGCGGCACTAGTAGAATCATTCCGAATGGTTATGTAGAGAGAGAAGCACGAACAGTGGAGGTGAGTGTGATGACTTCGGTCGCTTGGGGTGGCCTATGGGCCCGTAGTTTCTTGTCTTTAAAAAAGACGTGTATTAGAGTGATGAGGATTGAAAATATATATTGAATTTATCTAAATTATTTTGCATTGCTGATAATTCGTCTTGGCAAAGTATAGCAATATTACCGTTAATTATTTATACAATAAACAACATTATATGTAATATAACATATAATGTTTCATTAACTTTGTCGATACCTACTTAAACTTTTTTACATTTTACTTAACCTTTTAATGTGCATATTAATTTAACGTGATTAGTTTTTAACTATTGGTAGATATTTATAAAGAATGTATAACAAGTATAGTTAATATATTTTGTGGTAATAATATGATGCCATTGTGCTGCATTTGGAATCTCTCTATTTAAAGGAAATAACTGTAGATTAAAATTTTAAATCGGTACACAAAGTGTCGTTACTGTACATCTTGTAGAAAGTATTAAATGAATAATTTTTGCAAGTTTACCTCTTCTGTAAATAAATGAAAGATGTGGAAAAATACATTAAAGTTGTAATATTAAATTGTAATATTATTATATAATAATGTACTTGTAATAATAACGTTACAAAAAATATAATCATAAGCATCAAGTAGCATTGGCCGTCTCATTATTCTAATCGTTAAAGTCAAGTACACGCTTGCATACAAAGGTGTTTTATATTATATAGGATAATAGGATATAGGCATGGTCAGGTTAGGTTCAATGCACTTTCTTAACATTGGTGGCTGGCTGCGAGCCAAACACTCCACTTAATACTTCAAGGTATACTTCCTTAAATAGATAACGATTAATTTGCCGCCATAGTGGTTTCTCAATTTATTTTATAATGTGCAAAACCAATGCGCTGTGTTTATTATAGAATGTTATTGTTTTAGTAATTAAGCTATTGTTTCATATAATCGACGAGTCTAATCACGTGTATAATGTAAGGAACCGGTCTCGGTGATATCGTATGATTTTTGTTAATACACCTATTATGGAACGACAATAATAGCAAATAATTATTTATTTATATATAAGAATAACATATGTAATATAGGGGAATTGATAAAAGTCGAAGTAATGCTGCAATAGATATTTAATAAAATCCTTTATTACCTATAACCAATAATATTTCATAGTACATATTATTTACTTACTTGTTTTTGTCTGATTTACGTACGACATTTTGAACGTTTTGATAAATATTTACACATAAAAGTAAATATTTTTCAATATGTTAAGCGAATAGAAATCGTAGGCCACTATGTATTTTCCGATGATTAAGTTCGTGTTTTATGCTATGGACATTATATTATGTATAAGGAAAACATTACTGTAGCACGTAGGTAATAAGCCAAGCATTCATGATGAATACTGTATGCATCAAATTTATTAATTAACCTAATAAAACTTAAAATAAATATTATACGTGTTTAGTATATGTTACTTAAGTAAAAATATAAGATTTGTGCTCAGGCCTTGATGCTTTAATTGGTAATTGTCGTCTAAGTCTGTTTATTCGTTGAGCTCGTTAAGAAAATTGCAAGTGTCTTTTATTCAAACTTAATATTCAATACAAGACGAGATAAGACCGAGATATGCACGTAAACATTGGAAATACACTTGTCACAATCACTATTGTCTTGCGATAACAGCCAAAATTTTATATCTGATATTATTTCATTATCAATTAATAAATTTTAATTCATAAATCTTTACAGTTCTTAAGAAAATGATATAAAACATGCAAAGACCCACCTTGGAAAAGGACCACTCCTTTTAGATATTTGTCCTAATATTTTCTCAACGCTCTTCTCGTCGCCCTTACGCGCCGCATCCAATAAATCTTGGCCTTTTCCCATGGCCCATTTAATCGCATACACCACTCACAAATACAACACAAAATATAATCATTTCAATTTTTTACACTAGACTTCACTACTCTACAACTTCATTGATCGCGCCGCCATATTTAGATTAGACGTGAGTGCGCTCTAGCGGCCGACGAAGGAATCGATATCGAGATACAACTTCTTGTCTAGTGCCTTCTCGACCTACTCACAAACTTGTAATATTTTCTTACTATTACTAATTAACTGTATCATAATACCACAAAATATGATTGTAATTGTACTTCTAAAGTAGAATTACAATTAAAAAATAAACACACACACGTATAAATAATGAGAAAACAAGTCTGAAATGAATAAGGTTTTGCCTGTATAATGTATATGTTGTCTCGCTCACACTCACGAAAATATTGTATCCTTTGATTCATTTTTCGCTCATTCGTTCGCTGGTATACGTTTTTGTCGTTCAGATTTAGTTCATTCGGTCACGTATATATGTCATTCAAGTTGTTTTGATGTAAAGTGGCATAAAATGGAAGTTGTTTTTCTCCGACTATCACTATTTTTAAGTTCACTGTTCTTTGATTTGAGTGTGTTTTAGTTATAGTGATTGAAGTTACCTTTAATTCTTTCTAGTAACGGCAGTGTGGGAAATCAGAGTATCAGTGCATGGGTTGATTTTGTAGCTGTCAAAATGAACAGCTGATAAGAATCGTTGAATTATGTGTGGTTGGATGATATTTAGTTGATCATTATATTTACTACACAAACGTATTTTATTATAAATATATTAAATATATAAATATATTCGATTCTTATTATATAATAGCTCTATAAAATGTCTAAAATGAACATTTTACTTATATTATTAGTGTATACATTATTCAAAGTAGTCAATTGTCAGAGTAAGTACTTTAGTATTTAATTATAACAATTTTTTTTCTTATTTACATGTCAGAAAAAATTTATACAAATTATCTCCTTTTAAATTTTTCTCCTTTTAAAATTTTCTCCTTTAAAATTTAAAAGGAGAAAGTTTATAAGTTGAAAATTTTTACATCTATTTAATTTCAGATGTAAGTGTAATATTACCTCTCAATGCAACAACAAGCTTAAAAAATAAAGAGTTGTACAATGGTTTTGTTCACTTAAATTCATCATCAACTTTGCAAGTAGACTTTACGAGTATCAACAAAAATGTTTCTTTCATTGTATTTCAAGTGCATAGCCATGCATATAATGTTACATTATATAATAATACATTTGTAAGAGGATCATATGTCTCTGGCACAAATGTAGGCTTGTATAGCAACACAAAGCCTAAAATAGACACTTTCTATGTAATCAATCCAAACACCGTCAATATCAAACTGTACGTCTCAGTACATGGTTATGCAGCTACAGGTATGTATTTTAATTTTGTATTTAAATAGTGATATATATATATATATATATATATATATATATATATATATATATATATATATATATATATATATATATATATATATATATATATATATAATATATATATATATATATATATATATATATATATACATATATATATATATATATATATATATATATATATATATATATATATATATATATATTATATATATATATATATATATATATATATATATATATATATATATATATATATATATATATATATATATATATATATATATATATATATATATATATATATATATATATATATATATATATATATAGCCTTTAGTCCATTGTTGTTCTTATTGTTTAAACTCAAAATATATGTTGTAATCATATCTTCCATTTTTTGTGAAGCTTATCTATAGGATTTTATTTACTTTTAGATCCTATACCTGGAGGATGTAACATGGAGTTTGCTGTACCAACTGCTCCTTACATGCAAATTTCATATAACAAAGCTTATATTTTAGTTAATGGAGCAATGGCTAGAGATTATTCAGATAAAAGTTGTACAAGCATAGAAAATATTGTTGTATTATTTTATAAAATATATTTACCTGAAACATGTTTTGATAAAGATGTCTACTTTGATGGAATAAAGAGTATGATGACTTTAGATAGTATCGAGAGTTTAGGAGAATATGTGAGTTCAATATAAACTTAGTGATAATATATTTTATTTTACATCATCTATTTTATGTGTAATATTTTATATTTTGTGTATTTAGTTCTATAAAATATATGAATTAACCAACACAATTGCATATTAATCTATCAAATTTTATCAAATACAAAATATAAATGGTCAATTAAAAAAGTGCCAATTAATTAAAACCTAAATAAAACAATATATTTGTAGATACCAGATAATGGCCTCGGAATGCGTAGAATGCTAAGTGCATATCCAGGTACAGGTGCAGTGTATGTAGCTGTAGCTTATAGTTTGAAGAATACAAGTTCATATTCCATTTATGTACCCATATCGACTTATGCTTGCTCACCTTTGGTGGAAGGGGATTGTGAATTGATGGGTATGTGTTATTTTTAAATTTATTGCAAATTAATATTTCAGGTATTTAAATAGTAAGAAAAGGGGAAAATAGAGCCACATTTCATGTGGAAGGTGCTAATTTATGATTTGTAAAAACCATAAGAGAAAGAAGTAAGTAAATGTAACATATAAAATATTCTGTTTGAATATTTTATTGGTATATTTAATTTAAAAAAAATAAAATAACTTTATTATATCACATAAAAATTGAAAACTTGCTGTATAATTAATTATAATTTATGTTTACAACCGCAAAAAAAAATTTTTAATTCTCTACGAGAACCTCAGTTACTTGAAGCTCTTCTTAATTCTTGCAAAAACTTATTTTTTTCTAAATTTCATGTATAGGTGTACTTTTCAAATATTTTTTTTTTTATTTTATCCCTAATTAATCGATAATGTTAAGAAAGTAAAATAAAATTCATTAATGTAATTTTATAATAGTGTATCACGTTGGCAATATAAATATACATATTGACCAATCTTATTTCGACCATATTCATGAGGTCCAGTTGGAAACCTGCTTGGAAGATATAATTTTAGTTCATGAGAGACCTTGAAACCGATCGACGTATTAATATATTCTCATAAACTAAGTGAAAATTTACAATATTTTAATTTTAAACAGATTAATTTATATAACCTATACATTGACCGTACATTTGAAGGTAATCTTGTTTAAATAATTTATAAATATAAGTTCAAAAAATAAAATTAAAGTCACAATGTTTAACTTTGTGATTTAAATTTTATTCGTATTTATTTATTAAGTTTTATATATGAAAAGTTGACTGGAACAAATCTCTATTAGATATTAATTAAAATATTTTAAAAATATTTTTGTATACAACAAAAGACAACAGTAGTAAAGACGCAGACGAAAACAGCCGGTGGTGTTAAAAATATAGAGTGGAATTTTTTTTTCTAATTGTGTAATGATTATATTATTGTTACATAGTGTAATAAATTATATACCGAATATGTCATATTCGTTAAAGTCATAACAATCAGGTAATACACATATTGATAGCCATCGCGACGTAACCTGCGCAAGCAGTATTTCCGCGGTATTACTATGACTGAGAAGGGAGGGGACTCTGTGAAGACAAAGCTCGGCGTTTAGTTTCGCAACTCAACTTACAATGTGGGGAACAAAGTGACTTGAAACTAGATTATTTCTGTCTATCTTGCAATATGCGGGATATAGTGTGAAGCTGTAATCCATATTCTATTTTTAGAACCGAAGTTGTTTTATGCAATATCTTACGTTTATCTTTATAGTCGATTATTTATGTGAATTTGTTTAATAGCCGATATATATTCGAACATTACAAAATGTATGTTATATTATATTTAGTAATGTGTATATATTATACATTCAAGAGTGTAGCTGAATATTTTGACGTTAACATTGCGTCAAGGGAAGTTACCTCATATATTCATAACAAAAATATTTATGAATAAATTTTTAATTTCATTTATTTTGTAAACAATGTAGAGGGATTTTATTTCAAACAACAATAAAATATTTGCTGAGTAAATAAACTTCGTAAACTAGGCTCAATTTTTATATTACTCTGATTTTTTTTCAATATTTTTTTCTACTTTGGCTTAACTTCATGAAAATTCTCATTTCGCCACTGATAGTCCTACTTGACACTAAAATATTTTATTTATATTTATATAAAAAGTACGCAGAGATAAACTTACAGTACTAACCGCTGCACCTTATATTGAATGTTAATTTTTGAAAAGTTCCTTAGTAAAATACATACATACATATCTTCATGTTTTATCCCTAACGGTGTAGTCAGAGAGAACGGAGCGCCAAACGCTGCGGTCCCTGCTTACCTCTTTCGCCCTGTACACTGTCATTAGCGTCTTCATACATGCCCTCACGGGGTCCTCACGCTTTTTACGTGACCTTCCTCCAGTATCTTCGATACTGTGTTTTCGAAAGTCAACCGAGGTCTCCCCTTAAATGTCTTACCGCTAACTTATGCTTCATATATTTTTTACTATTCTTTCATCAACGAGACTCGACGTGCCCAAATCATCTGATAGACGTTTCATTCTCGCTGGTACCTACTATTATATGTATCTCTTCGTTGCAGTTAACTGACACCGTATATCATCCGAAGAGATCGCATCTCCACAGCATTCATCTTTCTTTCAATCTTCTTCTGCAATACCCACGTTTCACTACCACATACCAGCGTTGGCACCAGAACTGCATTGTGAACGGCCAAACGTGCAGATACACTGACGTTTCGCCGTCTCAACAATGCAGCTAAGGCACCGATCATTCTGTTACCAGCAGCAATACGCCTTTCCACATCCATTTCGTATCTTGCATTCCATCCTTTCAAATACCAGAACCTTGCATTCAGGCTTATTACTTTCACACCTATCTTTCACAATGGTGAACAATTCCTGATGATACAATAAGCACTGCATCATTTACGTACAGCAAGCCCTTCAGATCACCCACTCTCACTATCATGTCGCTTTGTTTCATTGAACAGCCAAGCTGACATGGCTTAACCTTATTTAACACCCGATAGAATGCTATATTAAGATGATATGCCAGCTCTTACTCGCACACGGGCTGAGTGATCTCTATAACGAGACTTTATAGCCTGCAGCAAGTTGTACCGGGGCAGTATCTCACATACATTATTTCTTACAAACCTGTCAAACGTTTCTTCAAGTCCACAAAAGCACAGAAAACTTTTTAGTTTACAGCCAAAAACTTTTCCATGATCATGCGGAGGGACAAGATCTGATGTATGTCAGATCTAAAGCCTCCTTGGGCCTCCCAATACAGCCTTTCGGATCTCTTGCATTCTTCTCGTTTTTGCATACACTTTACCACCTAAGCTAATCAAACTAATCATCTCGGTAGTAACTCCATCCGCACCAGCTGCCTCCCATCACATGCCAGACTTCTTATAGCACTTTTATACCGATTTCGCTACATCCTTCATCCTTCATCTGCTACATCCAGACTCAGCGTGTCGCTGCTACTTGAGACAAGAAACGTCATCACTTTCATACAGATGTATGAAGAATAATTGAAGAATTCCACACATCGCTGTAAAACGTGTAATTGATCTATTAGTATTTCACCGTCCTTCGAAAGCATTCTACAGGTTAACGAACAGCCCCGGAAATCACTAACTTCGTCAGGCGTTTTCTAATACATAACCATTTAATTTTTTATTCTTTATTGATTTTTGGATATTGCTAGAAATCCGATATTCAAAGAATTATTTTGTTTTAGATGATTACTTCTCACAAATGCTATGTGCCTCTCTATTATTTATCGGACTGCTCGTATGCTTTTTTGGGCATAGATTTTTCAAGACTGAAATGTTTTTGGTAGGACTTATAAGTGGATTTATTATAACGTTTATACTTATTTCCATCATGGCTGATCTGGAACGACCTGGTAAGTAAAAAATATTTTATTTCTTTTTAAAGTGTTATGCGTACACGTAAGGAAATAAATATATTTCGAAATATATAAAAATGATGACATGGCGTGACCTAAATCGTCCAAAACATTCTTAGTAATCTCAGGTTAGAGACCAGCTATGTTAAAAATTTTATATATTTCTAAATAATTGTGACCTTATGTGATATCTATAGAATTGTAATTTTATTTCAACTAACATTACCAAAATTTATTTATTAATTATTTTATGTATTACTTTTTGATCTAGTTGTTTCACTGGCTTTCACTTAGCTTAAGGCTGCGAAATCGATTCTCACCCTGGACCAATATTTGTGTGATGATTAAATATTGACGTATTAATCTATGTTGTTACTAATAAATGGTATTAATAAATGATCTCTATGACACATCATTACATAAGTTTATCACAAGATTACCATATCAACTGCTATATTTAGTTCTTAGTTAGTTTATCTATGAATTAGTTTTAATAAATTAATCTAAATACAATCTAATACAATTATTAACCATATTTAATTGCTTGTATTTAATTTTTTTTTAAATCTATATTTTAAAAATGAAACATGTGTATATGTATTTATTAAATTTATATATATATATATATATATATATATATATATATATATATATATATATATATATATATATATATATATATATATGTATATATATATATATATATGTATATATATATATATATATATATATATATATATATATATATATATATATATATATATATATATATATATATATATATATATATATATATATATATATATATATATATATATATATATATATATATATATATATATATATATATATATATATATATATATATATATATATATATATGTATATATATATATATATATATATATATATATATATATATATATATATATATATATATATATATATATATATATATATATATATATATATATATATATATATATATATATATATATATATAATTATTAAATATTGATAATATTCATTGTAAAATAATTTGACGTTATCCACTTTAACCAGCTCCAAGGTAAGGCTCCTTTTACGATCGTGCACTGCTCCTTTTTCCTTTTAAATCGAATCGAACTTTCTGTAAATTTAATATATGATTGATATTGTCTAAAAATAATACTGATATATTAATTACTTGTCTTTTAGCTTTACTAGGTGCGTCTGTGCTATCTGGGATATGTTTTGGAGCGATATGGTTATTGTTTTGGTGGTTTTATGGGATCCCCCTAATCGCTGTACTATTGTCCACTTTGAACGTGGGTTTTTTGTTCTCTGCCATCATTTACTATGGTTTACCAGGTAATATAGTTTACGTTTGCTTATAATATTTTACTTTCTATTTAATTATAATATAGTTTAATTATTGTGATACCATAGTTTCTTAAATTTTAACATGTTGTGACACAATGTCCAACGTAAATAAGTTGCGGTTCGATTCTCACTGGGATTCTCACTGAGACAAATACCATTGGCATTGAGTTCCGCCACTCAACTCGCAATTTCTTGTTAATTGGGTGGAAAGTGGGGAACGGAGTGTCTTAACACTAGATTTCTTTTCTTTTCGATTGCAGGGCCTACCCTGTAATACGCGATTGCAGGGTAGCATTGCATTTATGCAGCGTAAAGCTATTTATTTTATTCATTATTTTTATTTATATTTAGTTGAATGGTACATACCTATTCAATCAATTCTATCCTATCGATTTATATTTTAATTAATTCATGCCAAGACAATACATAATTAGCGCCAACCATATCGATGGCAGCTTGCATCCATCCTCTGCAAGCAATTATATAAATGTTATAAAGCTTATGATTTTCTCTATAAATAGGTTGAGTAATGTAAGTCCAATGATAAGGGCGTTCAACCCCAAAAATTAGCTTTATAATTTGAGAAACGCAAATATTGAAACAGTATTTAAACAGAAAATAATAAAAAAAATATTACAGGTGGACTCCTGGCTCTTCAGTTAGATCTCAACTTCTGGACTCTCTTCATACTTCTAACACTCATGACGTCACTAATGCTAGTGTCGATGACATTTCTATCAAACATTCTATGCTGTGCCATACTCGGCGCGTACGCTATTATATACCCTATGGATTTCTATTTAGGGTCCAATTTAAAATATATAATGATCAATATCATAAGAAGAGCAACTGTACCGCAGTTCAATAAGGCGGTGCTTTCGCCGCCTTTTGAATGGAGAGGTAAAATTTTTTCTAGTATTTTATTGATAATAACACTTGTTAGGCTTATCTTGTCACAATTGTGTATATATTATGTAAAACGCATAAGAATATTTCTATTTTGATTATTAAGAAAAATATATGTAATATTTACTATTAATTATTAAAACAATATACATACATACTAGCTTTACGGATTTACCTGCGAGGTCAAAAGGGAATAGCATTATACTTACATATATTTTTATGATTTTTAAAGTATTAATCCACACAAAGGATACAAAAATTACTTAAAGTAAAATGCATTTAAACCGTCATGGGGCCGTCCAAGCGCTCAGACCACTAAGCTATACGTTCTTCCTCCCGCTGCGTCGAAATTCTTATATAAGTATATAAGTACAACTCATTACATTGTTAGCATCTCTGATTTTTAAAGTGTTAATCCATTAATAATAGCATTGTATATGATATATCGTAATGATAGTTCTGAATAAATAGAAAATCTTAAACTTACGCAAACTTTAACTTACAAACTTACTTTGGAAATTTAGTAGCAACATCTTGAATTACAACAGGTTGTTTACAAAAGAAACATTATATTACAATGTCATTACAGTCACCTACTTACTCATTATGTAGGTGGCCGTGGATTCGGTTACCACTAATTATTTATTAAGTAGGTACTTATTATTGATTTATTATTTGATATATTTTGATATCAAATAATATATTTGACAGACCTGACTGGAAACGCGAGAGTTGTAGGTTTGATTCTCACTCGGTGAATGAATTATTTCAAAAAGTTCTGGTAAGAAGACAAAAATTCCGCCATTCAACGCAATGTCTTGAAAATTGGGCGGAAAGTGCTGCCTTAACACTAGGTTCCCACCATCCATCCTGCTTGCTATATGCGGAAAAAAGTGTGAAGCTGCTTTATTTATTTTTATTTGACGTACAATGTTTATGATTTAATTTGTTAGTGCTTAAGGATTGTTAGTGTGCGTAACACTCTGGCGATAAAGTGTGACGAGAGAGAGATCCACTAAACATACAATGTTTCTAATTTGGGCGCAAAGTTGATAGGTATTCGAATTTACTGCTGATTTTAGAACATTCACTCATTCTAATTCGTTTTTTCTTCTAATATAGTCTTACGTCTAACATAGACGTTTACATGGTGTTGGTGTATAACGTATAAAGCGTGCCATCTCTCTAAAATAGAGGCAAATTGGAAAGCATAGGGAAAGAGTGTTATGTAATATGTTAACGTTATTCAGATAAACTTATTCGCATGCTAATTTTAAACCATGTTCTAGATGCACTGATAACGCTACTCTGGATATGTCTAGCTGTATCAGGTTTCCTCTTCCAACACTTCCATAATCGTGGAAGACCTCCCTTCCCACCACCACCAAGAAGTGTAAGACAAGTACCGAGCTACTACGGGGCTATAGAACCTAGACGACGAAGGTTAGTATTTTTCATTTTATATAGTTCTAGTTGTAGCATATATCGTTTTCCAGTGTTTCCACTAACGTGGATTACCTCCGTTCTCGCCTCCTTTTAGTGTTATATATGTAGGTATGTTCTACAATTTTTCGACATGTTGAAATGGATGTCTTCAATTATAATATAGGTAAGGTCCAATATCAGGTGAAGTCTAAATATTTACCGAAATTCTCCAGAAATGTGTTTTCTGATCTCCGCCACAGCACATAATATGTTTATTGTACTCCATAGAACTGTGACAATCGAATGAAAATATCAGAATTAAATGATATTTATCTAGAAATTCTGATATATTCGGTATAACTTGTATATTAATTTTACTTATATGTTTCTATATATGCTTTACTTTTACCTTATTTGGCATTCGGTGCTTGAACCATATTGTTATTAAAAAAGTGTATTGTTAAAAAGTGTCTATAACTATTGTATAATATTAATTAAACATATTACATTTTTCAGAATGCCTGCGTATACGCAACTAACAATGCCCATGCAAACCGAATGGACACCTTTACTGACATAAATACATGAATAAGCAGCCTTGTCTTTAATATCACTTCTACAAATATTTAATCTATGTGCTTTACATACAGCAAATTTTAGTTTCCATATAGGTATATATCTATTCTATTCTAGATATTATTCTTATAATATACTAATATATGTATAAACAATAATTATTATAATTGTAATGAATTATTCTTGTAATAAATTTATTTAAAAGCAATAAAAAATTTCAGAAAACAAAAGATAATCCTTATAATATTATTCGATACAACAAGGACGTTGACTTAATTCCTCACGAGATCATTGTGGGGCAGTTACAACAGACTGTAAGCGCGATGGTTGTTGGTTCGAGTCCACTTAGGGAAATAAATTATTTTCATACCCCTGCTATATTAGGGTATAGTATGTCGTGAGTTCCGCCACTCAACGTAGTATCAAGAATGAATTCGGATAAAAAAACGGCAAATAGTGTCTTAAGATAAGCTTCTATCTGCTCTTTGCTTTATGCGGGATAGAGCGTATAGCTAGAAAAATTGATACTCGTAGCGATTAAAACAAAATATATTAGACTGTCTAACTTTACAGTTTAAATATATTAATATATTACGTTTCTTTATTACAGGTTACGATTTTCTCGTATAATCACTTATATAAGAATTTGTTTTATGACAAATATTCTCTATATATTTATGAATATATGAATATATATATATATATATATATATATATATATATATATATATATATATATATATATATATATATATATATATATATATATATATATATATATATATGTATATATATATATATATATATATATATATATATATATATATATATATATATATATATATATATATGTATATGACCTCTTTTACATAATTAAATGTTTAAATGTCATATAAGTAACATATTTGTATGAGAACTCTCTATATTTAACTAAGCTTCTACAGGTATGGAAATCAATGTGATATTACCTAATATTTTGTTTTGCTGTTTTTATAACAAAAGCCAAAGGCATATAGATATAGGATTTAACTACAAGTTAATATAAAGTGGAAGAGTATATTTTAGAAAATAATAGTAATTATCTCAACTTTGTGAATTATGTTAATGAAAGTTATCGCCAAACTATATGACCGCTTAATGTTATTTTTTTTTTTATTTGTACACATTGCTTCAATAAATAAAACTCTCGAAATTATTCTCAATTTTATATAATAAAGACTTTTTGGCACATTATTTACATAATGTTTAAAAAAATAAGTGATAATACTCATTTTTTCCAACATTACAAACATGACAATTAGTTTTAAGATCTTTATTGTGTATACAATAGTGAACTATAAATTTTGTATGTATTATAAAAAATGTTCTTGATTTGATTTCCAGTGTCACCATTGTAGTTGTGTAATAAATAATTATTTAGTTTCTATAATTGTTTTACTTATTAATGTATTTTTTTTATATTATAATTATAAAATTTTCAATTATATTTCAGTCAAAATTAATTGTTACGATAAAGAATAAATTTTAATAATTATATATAAATAAAATTTATTATAATTTAAAAATATATGGTTCAAGTAAAATCGTTTTATTTATTAAAAATAATAAATCATATAGAAAAATCAAGACGCATCTATAAATATGCAATTAATAAATTAATTCTATGTATTTTGAATTTAGAGTTTTATTAAGGCATTTTTATTTGTTAGAAAATTTAAAGTATAGACGTTTTTAATTTATATTAATTACATAATTAAAATTGTTTATTCATATATAACTTAAACTTTAGTTTAAACTCTACTTACCAATTTAAACAGATGTATCTACTAAGATTACTCCATTGTAAGCAAAATCAAAAGCAGTGACGCCCGTATGTACTGTATGAGGGGACAGACAGACATCTAAACCAATTATAAGCGTTGTTAATCCATACAATTGTTTGCTGATGCAAAGGGACTTTATCTAACTCTATTTATAATAGATTTAATTAAATCGCATTGAATTTGTAAAAAGGTCTTGTATAAAAAAGGATGTATTTTCGTTATTTTTTTTTTGGGGACTTAGTTACAATGAGTAAAATTTGGTATATTTATAATTGTTATAAAACATAAAAAATATATACTGTATTCTTATCGTAATTTTAACAATTTATTTAATATCTATTGTAAAACGGTAATGATGTGGGTATGTGATGTTTTATAAATTTATATAATTTATCAACTTTATTCTTTAACCAATTTATTACAAATATTTCTACTAAAACAACTAATTTTAATTCAAAATATTGCCAAGCAAGCCATTTATAATATGCAGAGTAATCACGTAACAAACATATAAATAAACATCAGCCGAATTGAGAACTTCTGTCGAACCGTTTGTTTTCTCAATTTTAACCTCAAGTGTGTGCTATTAAATATCCATTATTTATAAGTAACATTTGGTTAGTACCCAAATATAATAATTATAACAAGTGTAAATTACCACGCATCTCAGTATAACACGTCAGCTTAATCCATCTATTGTACAACCCTCAATGCAGCCCCATGGTCCTCCCCTTAGAAGTGCCAACACGCAAAATTAATGCCAAATATAATTTTGTGAAATACCATAAAGCATGGGATTTTACAAATAAAGAATATCGTTTTTGGTTAAAACTGTAAAATACTGTAAAAAAAAAGACTTACTGTAACTGTGTAAAATTTACTCACCTTTTTCTATATTGTGTATGAATTTTAAAGATGGCGCCATTTTTATTTTGCAGTTCATTGCAGTGCAGCTTAAAGTGCTGCAGTGAAGCATTGCAGTGAAGCTTCAGCATATAAGTGCAGCAGTGCATTCTAAATATTTCTTTGTGGTCAATAAAATTAAATTCATATTATTAACAGTATATCATTACCATTTGCAGACATGTTTGTGAATTATTCTACGGTAAAATTGTTTGTGAGCAGATTTATTATTAAGGCCAAAGTAAAACAAAGTAATAATGGTTAATGCGATATTTATTAAATTTCACTGTAACCTTCTCAATCTATATGCACTTATGATCGAATAATAATTTATTTTACACTTATATCCTAACTAGATTACACGCCTACACCATCTGTATTGCATTTAATGAAAATATATTAGCATTTATACAAATACTCCTTAAAACATTAGAAATTGTGCTGCACTAGAACTTAACCATAGATAGCTATATGACAATCGCACACAGAAATATCAATGAAGTTTTATATGATATTAAATAATTGTACTGGTACCAATTTTATGTTAGTAACAGATTAATCGACGTTTCTGAGTACGGTTGTAAGTATACAAGTATAATTTCAATTTTGTCAAATGTTCCCAATTTGTTTAAAACGGTCAAAATAAATCTAACTACCTAAGTTAATCACAGCAACATCTTAACTATCGTAATAAATAACATAAATTAATTCGTTTCGAGCTGTACTATTGTAAGTTTGCGACTTCAACACATTACGACATCTATTAATGTTTCTATTATACAAAATATATACAAACACGCTTAGTTTGTATGACAATTTGCTGTAGGGGTGGAAAACAAATCGCCGTAACGAAGCTTATTGCCACGTTTTTCTCTATAGCATTAATATTTTGCACCCCCATTGCATACATCAAAGAAATAAAAGGGTTGCACGCGAAGGGCGCGTAACTTAATCATTACAAACGTTGGCACAAACAATTTACATTAAATTCTCGACGAGACGCTCTAAAGTAGTCTCGTCTACTCAACAATAGATGGCGCTCTTTTTATACACAATGCCGCCAATCGTGTCTTAGCAGATACAACTTCAATACAATCAAATAACGCCACACGGCCATATAACTGATTTAATATACATACAGTCAGAACCAAACACTCTTCCTTATATATTATTTACAACACAGCTGACAGTGTACACTTACCACTATTTGAACATGATCAGTTTAGCGGTACAAATTATTTAACGACGCACCATAGAAACACTGAACTTTATTGTAATAAATAAAATAATTTATGACACTGAATTGTTCTCTTGAATGTCTCCCGCCAAAACGGAACTGTCGTGTCCGGCTGTCATATTGAGAGCGTTCATAGATAACGAATCGGCGTAGTTGTGCGCGATGTCGGTAGATGGCGACTCGGATATTGTATTCGGGTTGTCAGGCATCGAGAGGAGTCGATGCGAGAACCCGAATAGCTGAGATCACTGAAGCCGTCCCCAGTAATTGGAAGCGAGGTCCGGCCCCTGTGATGGTATTTGAACGGGGACGCTCACACCCGCCGATATTACACCTAGGGGAAAATATTAAAATGTCATTTAATGGTTATAATTTATTTTTAATAGAGAGATTACTAATAATAGCTATATAATAAAAGTAACAATTTTTTTTTATATTTAAATAAATCAATAATAAATAATTATTATAATTTATTTTATGTAATAGAAAGACGTTTAATCGATTACAAGCCCAGGGCATTACTAAGATTCTTAAATAAAAATTATAATTAATTTTATATCAATTGCATTCATAAATTATATTAAATTATAATACTTTCAGCATACATTAAGTAAATATTATTAACATACATACTATATATTGTAATGATACACATTACAATATATAGAACAGTATTTAGTATATTAGTGTACATTGTAACATATGAAACGTATCGCAATGTTTGCTCACAAGTTACAAGCATAGCTTCATGACTGACGGCAGGCATATCGGCATACTGTGTCCAGATAACGCGATTGTGTGTAATAAACTGAATGCAATTGCAATCCTATTAGACATATGGCTCGACCGATAGCGATACATGACGTTAATAGGTTTCGTATTAGATTATGTGGCGTATGTATGATGAAATTTGATTGAGGCTTATATCGGGACTAATGGCTGCAATACTATGATAATCGATTATTTGAATACTAATGTATGTAAAACGTGTTATAAGGAACCATCTTGCAAAATATGTAACTATATAATATAATCTAATTGGATTTCAATGTTACATACATTTTCAAATTAAGTATATGTCATACGTTCAATTCTCGCTCGGATGAAATTATTAAATTTTTTGTTAGGTTAAGAGCTGCCCCTAAATCAGAGAAAAAATTAAGCTGAAATAGGTTTCAATCTATGTCGTATAATGTAAAGATGAGTATCTAAATACGAAAAAATAAAAATGCTATCTATATAAACTATTGTTCACCAAAAACATTATTTAGGCAAATTGTTACCATAAGCGAAACCATTAGGCATATAAAACCATTCGAAGACTAAAATTTGATGTATCGCATATTATTTACAGTCGTCTGGCGCGGTATATTGGTACCGCGTGCGAGCTCGTGATAACACTCCGTTCAGAAGGGTAACCGTTTACATTCATTACACGATATTATCGCCTTTAAACAGCTCCGTCGAGACTCGTTTAGTCAATGGTCTGTGTGTTTCTCTATGACCCGCCCTCTTGTTTATAGCATACGCAACGTTGAGAAATATGACGTTTATTGCTAATATATTACAAGAAAAAGGATATAACGATACAATGTTCAAAAGCCTATTAATATATTAGATTTGGCGTTCCAGTAGTTTTTCTCGACATACCTCTCATTTCGTAATTTGTGGATTATTATTACATGTCAATTCGTTAAGTAGTTAGAGCCAATGCGCGCTTTGAAGTCCTAAAAATTTTTTATCTGTTGTATTTTTTTGTAAACCAGTGAAACTAAGTTATTTAGAACATAAATATTCTTCCGATTAGGAATTATATCTACGATGTTATGTACGTATTATATATATGCGACGAGAAATGAAGTAAATAATTCGCCCGCTGGTGGCTGCGACGTAATAAACACAAGTACTGATTAAAATCGCAAAGACCGTAACCGAAAAGCAAGTAGAATAAATCCGTATTATTAATACCGCGCGAAGCTGGAAATGCACCCGTCGAAAGAGCGTAAAAGAGTAAATGAAACGAGAGCGTGCATTTTGAATTGTGAAAAACTCTTTTGTTCGCGGTTACTGCTGAAAACTCTGCAGTGGAACAATGCAAACGTCCCAAACAACAATAATTCATACCGCTTTCCGCCACCTACGGCTAAAAATGTCCGCCGCATGATATATAATATCAAGTGGTAAAGTTATAGCTTTTTAAAACAATGGAAACGCCAGCGCCTCGCTGTTCGTTCTTTTGCTGAATACTAATAAATCTACAATGTTTATGTTACTTTTGGGCGTTTACGCGTCGGCAATCGGAGGAACTGGCTCGGCTCGGGTCCACATTGAAGCGGAAGGACCGTACGCAAATATTGGAAAGTGCTCGTTCGACTTTCCTATTTGTTAACAAAAGCATTCGATATTCAAAATCAATTTAAAAGCCATTTGTAAGGAACAGACAACGGCAAATCCAATCGAGGCTTGAGCTTCTATTTTTTCCACGTTTTTTCCTTTTATTTTTTGTTTCCGTCATGTCGCGGTCTTGTGAGCCAGACGCCCCTTGCTCTTGAGTCAGCGTTTTTTACATTTTATTACGAAGTTGGTAAATATTTTCCAAGTCTTGATTTTGCCGATTTCGTAACGGTTTCAGAGAAACTGTATACATTTTACTTATAGAATTAAAATTGTATTTAAATGGGAAAATCTTGAAACGCTGATGATATATTTTTTAAGATAGTACTTTTAGGATAAGGCCGAAGTGGCTTTAATGCACAGCGTCTAACTAATAACGACGGTTATGAGTTCGATTCCCACTCGGAGAAATTAATTATTTTCTTTTTCCTTAGAAGCAATACAAAGACAAACACCACTCAATACTTAATGTCTCGAAAATTTGTGTGGAAAGCGGGAAACGTTGCAGGGGTATATGCAGGATGCAGCGTTAAACTATTATACATTATATTATGTATAAGAGAAAGTAAGCATAACATATTTTTAAATTATATTTTGTTATATAAAATATATTTGACTTAGTGTGTTTTACACACTAAGTCAAATATTGCTAAAATGTATATATATTTTATGTATAAAAATTAAAATTTATATATATTTATATATTTTTCTCAACATTCAAATTATTAAAAAGCATTTTAACTAAAAAGTATATAAGAACAAATTCTCACCAGTACTAGCCGCAGCCTGAGGTTGTGAATAGGCGG
Source organism: Dione juno (assembly GCA_037127375.1). Taxonomy (NCBI): domain Eukaryota; kingdom Metazoa; phylum Arthropoda; class Insecta; order Lepidoptera; family Nymphalidae; genus Dione; species Dione juno. The sequence goes on along the minus strand of JAXRJS010000091.1, from coordinate 2,692,739 downwards.
CGTGCTGTTGGTGGGCGGCCGGCGCCCTCGAGTAGCCGCCGCTGCCGAGCACGTCACCGAACATATACGGATAGCCGCCGTCCCGCTGCTGCAGGCACGAGGAGGACAACCCGCCCGACATAGAGCTGTCGGAAAGTGCACTGTCAATATGTGGTACTTTGTTAAACGGCGGTTTTGGTGCTCAGTATTTGATATCAGTGTGTCAATATTATTCCAACGAAGATCTAATGAAGTGAGCGATTCTTGCATTCATTGTCTTACAATCTGTGATAATATATAAAAGTAATACATAGGTATATTCTTCAATAATAGCAATAATTGAAAAAGTAATATGGCATAGAATTGAATCATGAACGAATAAATTGCCCGCTGCAAGCAGGCGAGGACAGCCCGCTCGAAACAGAATACGTGGTTGTTTTTTGTAGGTTTCGTTTTAGATATTAAACGAACAGTATTATTCGTATGTCAGCCTAATAAAATGTCTGATTGTATATAATAGTATCTAATGATTATATAGAAGGTTTGAATCCGTTGTCTATTCTTTAATAGTAAGTGAACATCACCAAGTAGTTTATAATGATGATTATAATAAATCTCTACACTGTGTTAATCAGCTGCAAAAGACATGAAAAGATGTTTCTAACGTAACTACATACACAAATGTTATTGAAGCTAACAAACTAAATTAAATTAGACATCTTTTCTCTACATCTGTTAGAACTCAAAGAAAGTAAAGACGTACAAAAAAATTTACAAACTAAAAAACCAATAAAGTGGATGTGATAGAATACCGTAGACCGAGCTAAAGAGGAAACTTCGTCGCACTAAGTTAATTTGCTTCGACAAAAGTTAAAGCGCGTCGATTTACTATTAAAAATCAATTCGAGTGGAAGGACGACCTTCGGCGCTCAAGTTAGCGTCTACGGCGGGAAAGGCAAGGAGGCGACCTTTGCCGCACGATTTCTCGCGTGTCTCATTAGTGACACCCTTTAGATTGTAGATGGCGTTGGATTTGTTGTAGTAATGTAGTATTATAAGCAGCATTATTTATTAATTTAGTTTCTTAGATTTTTTTTAATTATTCGCTATTATCACTTTACTACCATCATTTACAATTTTACAGTTATGTTTTTTTTATCTGTTACGCAATCTTTAATGTGTGCACCTACTGGTAAGTATCGCTTTTTTGTTATTACCTTTTAAGAAGCATTGATATGTTGGGCCATTACATTTAATACTTTACTTAATGTTAAAAATATTATATATACCACTTGGTTTATTTATTTCTACACGTGATATCTAGGTAATTTATAATTGTAAATATCTAGACAAAATCCTAGCAAGCGCCAAGAAATTCCTACTTTTATAATTACTATTTATTTTATATTCTACACTGAAATTGATCGATGCAATCATCCGATTCATAAATTGTTTTGGAATATAAAACGATTGTAAAACCATTTAAACACTAAAACTCACCTATAAGTGTCACTCATAGTAGCAATAGGCTGTGGTATGGGACTGTACATGGAGTTGAACCCGCCGTTGAGCGGTAGGCGGGCGGGCGGCGCAGGCGGCGAGGCGGGCGCGTCTCGACGTTGGCTGCGGAGCTTCTCCTCCCGTCGCCACTTCGCACGACGATTAGAGAACCACACCTGATTTCAGAGGCTTGTTAGTTTTTTATCGCTTATGGCATATAGTATAATATTTTGAAGTATTTTCATTAAGTGCAGAGAATATAATAAATAACTTTGAAAATATTTACATATTCCGATAATCACACTTAATTTAAAAAATAACTGTTTATTTTATTTTTTTTGGGGTAAAAGCTTACATAAAGAGTGTGCTAAGATAAAAAAATAAGATCAGTTAGGATTAACAAGTAACTACTAGTATGTCTAAATAATTATGAAATATAGTAAAAAGGCACTCAATAGTTATTAAAATAAGAAGTAAATAAAACATAAACACATCATCTTAATAATATCCTTATACTATTTGCTTCTTCTATTAGAATATTTCATTCAAATACGTAATATAACGTTAAGCACACATTTAAATAGAACATAGCTGTTACGTCTTCTAAAATAAAATATTTGTGTAAATATAACAATAATTCTATTATTATCAACAACACGATTAACTACAATTACAAAGAATAGATCTAAACATGCAATTAATTGAACCGTAGACAATATTATGACATTGAACTACGCGAGCTTCCCGGAAGCAGTGCTCACGTGCGCCATGGCACTTCCGGCGACATGGCGGCGGCAATATGGCGCCCTTCCCGCGCTTTGCGAAGGCGGGAGACGTAACAATGGATAAGATATTGTTATTATTAGATATTTATGTATATATTGTTTTCAGAATTCTTTGTACCTGTATTGTATTTTGCGTAATTATTTCTTTATTTGTGATATTATTACATAGCATTATAACTTGATTTATTATTTTAATATTATTGTCTATAAATAAGATTTCATGGTGCGAGATAAGAAATAGTAAATTATCTCCTCACCTTTAAAGTATGTGTTGGGTATATAAATGACTTTTTTTGATAGTACGTAGCTTTTAACATAATAACTTTACTAAAACTGTATACGCAAGAGCATGTTGTAAATATGTACCCCATTTATATATCGAATTATATACATTATATATAGGTTCATATGTACAAGTACTATTAATAACAGTTGACTTCGTCATTAATTTCATAAAATTTTACAGAAATAAACTTCTAAGAATATTATATTTTCAAATGGCTAACAATTCTTCAATACTCTGTGAGTAGGTACAAATATAGAAATGGGAAATAAGAAAAAGGGCAAGGAAAAGGCCGTGCGAGGTAATATGTCATAATATTATTGCTGGCCTGCAAAGAAATCGCCAGTTGCTGACTATATTTTATACGAGCCCTCACGAAAAGGGTCGGTAAAGCTCAATACATACTATTGAAGCTTTAAGAGCTTCAAGTGCGTAACTTTGCTTGTAGGAAAATGTTTGTTTTAGCTGTTTGAAAAGCATGTAAGTAATTAGTACATAATATAATATCCTTCAAAGGGATATCGTATGGTAATGTTATAAAAATAAATATGTATGCAATTGAAAAAGTTAAGAGCACCTAGTGTATATTAACATTTTATAATAAGCTCTACAAAAATATTATTAAAATAATGTAACCTAAATAAAACCTTTAAGTACATAGTTGTGTACGATACATGAGCTTAACGTGAGCCACTTCATAATTTTCATATAACAGCCTCCACCATTTACGTAAAACGGTTCACCCTCGTGTGAACATGGCCGACGCTACACTAAAATATTATGACATTCTTCGTTTTTTCCCATTCCACCTATAGATATTTCTCTTGACAGTGATGACAGCCGTTTCCCGCCTCTCTGTCACTCCCGTTGGCCTTTTATAAATTGTTCCTACCCTCAGTTGGGTCGAAATAATGTTACAGGGGTTCACTAAATGGGATTTACCATAATTCTGTTATTTCGCCAACAAGTTGACGACGATTGCGTCTAATAAGTTTATTTGAATTTTTAGATTTGATAATAGAATACAGTTAATATATATCCTTATTATATGTGTTAGGTATTAAATTACATTTTTCATGTATAATTTACAATAGATATATTTACAATATTGTTTATAAAAATATTTCCATACAACAATTAAAATTTCAAAAATCAGAATTAGCTGAAAGAATATTCGACATTGGTAATATCAAACCTGTAAATATAAGGAGCATTTCCATTACATAGAAAGGAAAATATAACACTTCTGTAGAGTAGGATCTTTGTTAGCAAATCGTTTTATTATGGCTCTTGGTGTTTAGAGATAAGGGTGAGATTCGCGTGACAGTTGTAAAAAGGTTTTACTCGTTGGGTGCCAATTTTTCAAAACATCCCCTCCTGGAGGGTTCCCCTCCTCGATAGGCGCGGGATCGATACCCGACCCCTGTGCGATGGCAATGCTTCTATGAAAATTATTGAGGATAATTTTCTTATTTGGTTTTTTGTTATTCATGAAAAGCAGTCGCCAAATTCTAATAAATGTGATTTGAAATAATGTAGAAAAATAAAAAATTGATTTTTTTTTATATTAATAAATAATTATACATAAGTATTTAATTTTGATATTATAAAATTTTGTTTTGTATGTTTTACCCTGAAATTGGATAAATACTATTTTCTATAGGTTAAACCAAACTCACTTAAACTCATATGTTATCTATGTAATATTCAGTTTGCTGTACAAATTTATAGAATAACTAAATATTATGGTAATGAAACTACTTCTAATATAACTTATTTCCAAATTCGTTATAATAATGCTCAAATTGATTATAGTCTCAAAAGTATTAGCATTCTGGTATCCCTAGCCTTCAGCCTTGAACCCGGGGCAACACGTGGTGGCGTCCATACAAAATGTTCCTAGAAAGCCTCTAATATTGATTTTAACAAATTGAACTTTACCCCCCTCTGTTAAAGTCCAGTCTAGGTTAAAATATGTACCAAATTTCAATTCAGGGTTGGTGCCTTTTAAATTGGATTTTTCGCGTAATCTTGTTTGAACTGTTACGTCGACGTTACGGCCAGCTATATATATATATATATATATATATATATATATATATATATATATATATATATATATATATATATATATATATATATATATATATATATATATATATATATATAAATTCAGTTATTTTAGTCTTCATTATTAAGTAAATATTCATATATTTACTAAATAATGAAGACTAAAATAACTTGAAAATTGTAAGGGAGAATTTTACAACTTAATAAAATTGACTTAAAATATGTTGTAATTAAGAAATATTATAGAGACAACTCGATTCTTACCCATTGTTATTTATTACATTTTACTCAAGAATAGATTTTAATAAATGAAAACCACACTATTGCCGGTCGTCGTCTCCACTACACAGGCAGCCCTAAACGATTATTGACTGTACCAAGTGCAGTACTCTCGCGAATGTTAACTACTGGCCGACGATAGGTTAATGCAACTTAGTTTTGCCAAAGTCAAATTTATCTAATAAAAATTTAAAAAAAAGCTATTTGTATAAAGATCGGAATTTTCAATAGAAATATAAAAAATAATAATAATATAAATATAATATAGGTAATATTTTCACTATATGTTTGCTTTTCAGGCTTTTTGTAGGGTATACTGCATATGCCTATTTAAATTAATAAAATTACCTTGTTCTCTAATTTTTACTCTTTGAATTGTGCATTGGATTGTACTGAATAAAGAAACACTTATGTGATAAATTTGAAACATTCTAATTTCGAACAGTCCCAGCCATACTTATGTTTTTAATAATGTCTACCATCAATCGCATTAAATTTTCAGATTTATAGAAAAAAAAAACCATCGTCAAACATGGAAATGACTGGAATATAATTTTACCGTATATTTTTTAAAATCAACCCCTTACCCCCTTGTTTGGGGGGTTTGCTGGCAACCCTACATAGCACTTGTTGACCGTACGAGCTGCATCGCTGTCGCGAATGTTAACTAACAGCCGACGAGAGGTTAATGTGGAGCTTAGCCCCGCCGAAAACAATGTCACCATTTTCTTTTACGTTTTTTACAAACAAGAAAACTGTTGTTAGACAAAAAGTTGAATTTTTTCCGAAAATAAGGATGTTTTTGTTTATATTGCTTATTATTTGACTCGTTTTAAATTTTTCGACAGAGTGTGTAGGTTGCTTGTGTAGTATATATTTTTAGAGTCTCTTTTATCTACACAACTAGTGCTATACAACTGTTGTAAATAAGGATAACTAATTTCTCTATCGACTGTAAATAACTCTGCTGTAATAGAGAACAAAATGGAAAGCCGTTAAATAAATTATAAATTGATAAGTGCGCGTTAAAGCAGCAGCGTCCTTTAAAACTAATTCGATTTAGCTCCACGGCTAAGTGCTCTAAAAATAGTTAAAAGGTTGCAGTCAAAATTGCATTAAGCCGTTATAAAAGTTGCCAAGTTTCTTGTCCGTGATAAATGGTATTTTAAACTGTTGGCAACACCGAGTGTGGAGACTAAGTGAATCGAGATGTCTACGATTTAATAGATTCCACTTTTTAGACGTAATATTCGTATTTAATCTATATTTATCCTATTATCATGTCATCCGCAACGTTATATTTACAGATAACATATATTTTAATTATATTACTGCTTAGAAAGTTTCAGTATGTATTGACAGGAAAGTTCGAAACTCGTTCTTAATCCCTCATGTATTTGAATTTCCAATTATACTCTTAAACCACCCTCTTTTAATTACATACATGAGCGAGAATGTATAAGTACATATCAGAAGATAAACATAAAAGATGAAAAATTTAAACAATAAAAACATGTTTAACATATTGCCGAGTTATTTGGAGGAGCTATATATTTGAACAACGGCTTGGGTTTATATAATACCCTTGTTTTTTTAGTCTGTTTGCTAAAGACGCATCTACATGCGGCCCGCCTATATAAACAGTCAGTGTAAACAGGCCCTTATGAACGCATCGACGTTCGTTTTTTAATAAAGCACCCTTGCTTTGTTTTTACTTTATTATATTGAATATAGTTTATGAATTAAGTAATTAATAGTATTAGTAATTAGTAGTTAATTAACAGATGACAGATTACGTCAGATATTTATGTCAACGTCAATGTCAATTCGAACCATAGAGTACCGGTTAGTAAGCGAGGCAAAGACAATGCAGCCCGACAGACCTTACCGGTGTATTGGAGTTTATTTTACCTGGATACGTGCCTCAGGCAATCCAATCTTTTCAGCGAGCCGCTCACGCGCGAACACGTCGGGGTAGTGCGTGCGCTCGAACTCTGCGGATTAATTGGGAGTTTTAACTTTCTATTTACTACTGACTGTAAAGAAAAAAATTACAATTTTAAAGTTTCTTGTGATATTTTACAAAGATATGTATAGGGAAATACAAAAATTGCTTTCACTTAAATTGAGGCACTGAACAAGACGATTTCGTGACGCAGCTACGATAGCTACCAAGAAGTATATAAGAATATACTCCTTGGGAATAGTATATAATTGATTACAATCAAAAACATTAAAGACAACAGAAAACCCATACATAATAACATCTAAAATAAATCGTACAGCAGTAAAGCAATTATGGGAAAATATGAAATAGCAATACAAAAAGCAATAAGACGATATGGATGGCAAATCAAACAAACAAACAAACAAGAAAAACTGAGATTAACACGGCACTATAATTGCCCGTTACTCGGCCCGCGCCACCGGCCGAGAGCTGCGCAAACACGAGGGACAATATTTATTTATTTACTAATAACTTGTTATTGCAAATAATAAATAAGATGAAAGGGACCAAATTGGTTTATGAAGGCCCGAGGGAACTATGTGACTGTTAGACTGTACTCATAAGTAGATTCTCTATTGGACATGTTGACGTGGAATGTCATTTTGACATATAAGAGCTATACATATCACATGTGAGTGATCTATATTTTTTTTAATTGTACAAGCATTGACTTTAGAAAATTTCATAACAATTGAATATATAACAAATTTCACTGTAATATATAACAGTCAACATAGAGTTTTAAAAAATGATATAAGAAAAGTTGATTGTAACAACGCCATAGGTTAAAAAAAAAGTTCTTCACCTTTTTCAAGGCTATCAATCTGGTCATTGGTGAAGGAGGTTCGGTTTCTTTGCAGCTTTCGCTTCAGTCGCAATCTCATTTGTGAATCCTCATCTCCCGAAGACGCGTGCTCGCTGTTGCCGTCTGAACCGGCCTCTGATGGCAGGGTATCTGGAGGAAAGGGGCATTTATTTATTTTATATTTTACACTATAATTATACATAACATATATATGTAGGTTTATATATTTTGATGACAAAACTATAGTGTTTGTCCAAACTAAATGCCGGTTTTGAAATATTTTAGGTTAAATTTCTAAGGAAAAATTAGGTAAAACCTTATAGTAATAGTATAATTTTAATTAAATAATATAAGTGCATTATAATATCAATGAATAGAGAGTTTCAAAATGTACTTGGCATATGTGATCACAACATACAGTTATTAAACCGAATTAATACATCAAGTGCAGCTATATTTATAACTCGCGCTCCATTACACTATAAAAAACAACGCCAGTTGCAAATAAGTTTAAAACGGTGCTATTAACAAATGTATCTGAGGGCCAAGGGGCCTCACTCTATAACAAACTATCAACACAACACTCGAAGCAAATGATGACGACTATCAAGCGAATGCATCAGCAGAATTGCACAATTGAACCCTACAGTTACATACAAAAGTTATAAAAAAAAAACCAGTCATCCTGACCTCGGCTTTCCAACCCCAAACAGATCATTAGGGCTCTCCTTACACTAAACGCATTCCCTGAGGGCGATGTCAAAATTAAACGTTACTCGTAATGTTGTCGACATGCCCTCAGCTAATTGATTAATTTGCTTTATGGTCGGTCCACTTGAGCGAGTTCGATTCCCGAGTCGGTAATGGCCGCACGGCTTGCTGGCTATGAATGGCCGGCCTGTTACGCAATCTGTCACATTTTTGGGATGATACACTAAGACGTGGGCGGGAGACTAATTTTAGTAATGGAAAGACAGATGAATTGTTGAAATGGTTATAGATTTATCAGCAGTAAGATGGTCATAGCTTAAGTAAATGAAATAGAAATAAATCTTTTCTTTAAATGCCTTCGCAAGTTAAAATAATACAACTACACATATAGAGGTATATTATTATGTAATAAATTAATATTACGTCAAGTTACCCGAGGGATTGTTTGCAAAAACTGTTGTCTTTAAGTGACCTGGACTAACAATTTCTGACGTTCAAAAATGAATCATGTATTCTTATTAATAAAACTATTTGAATTTGTTTTTGACATAGTAAACTAAGTAAGAAACTAATCAACAAAAAAAATCCCAAGCAGAAATATGTAAAGCACACATCACACATAATTATTCTTAAACAGATCGCAGATTTGAATGCTTATCTCATTTTAAGCGTGTATCGAAGTTTCAAACGACATGTACCGCATGATTGATGCGATGAACATTCGCCCATAGGCTATAGCTGACAATTGTGATTGATAGCGGCGTGTCGTGTGCGTGCGCCCTTATCGTAGGCCGTCTAATGAGTACGTTACACGTTCATAATACAAATGAACTTCATATTTTGGGATTTGAATTCAAATTTGATGCTGACATTTTTAACCATATTGTGGACTAAACTACAATGATGGGTGGATGGGATACTTATTGGTCAATATCGTAAAATAATGTTGACAAAAGACAATAATATTATAAATAGAAATTTATACCGAGTGTAAGATGGTGTAAATATTGCACTTTTGTACTTAAACCTATATACATAAGATCTACAATCTGACTTGACTTCCTTAAAAATATGTATAAGGTGATCATATTTTGTTAGATATAACAATAAGCTAGACAATAAGTTAGTACTAGACTAACTAATATTAGTAGTTTTGTTTCATCACAGCACGTTGACGTAACAACAACAAACACCTATAATGCCTGATGGAAACAACATAAGTACACTAAAGTAGCGTAGAGCTTTGCTTTATAACTGAACGGGCTCTGTAAATAAGACTTAAAACTTAGGACACATGTTTCACCAAAGTTCGCGAGCAAAATCTCAGAAACACTAAGCTTGATTAACGAACACTCAGTCTTATTTACGATACGATACTTTCCCAAAGGAGCTACGAAGATGAATATTTTCATTCATCGTTATTTATCTCGGTAACATAAAGGCGGAATTCATTAAAAAAACCGTTCCGAGAGCGAGCACTTAGCAATCCCACCAATAACGACCTACAAATGATCGAAGGAATAACGGGGATACCGGGCGGGTGAAAAATACCTAACAGAAAATAATAGTAGTCAAATAAAAGATATAAAAGCGGGGGCGGAAAAAATTGGAGAAAACAAGTACAAAGGGGAAGAGACGGGAGCGGAGAGTGAAGAGATAAAGCGAATGGGAGTTATCGGCGCGGACGGACGTGGCGTAGCGCGTAGGTGGGGGCGATTATGTGGATCGATACCGTCACTCAAGCGAGCCGCCGCGAACTGCGGCCCAAGGTAGAGCCGCGCCAGCTCCTGAACATTCTTAACTATTTTTGCAATACTTACATTAGTTATTTGAATAAACTTAAAATTTATTGTTTTAACTGATTATTGCAAAAGTTCACATAACTATATAATGGCTATTAAATACATTATTCGCGTATCAATTATTTGTTTTAGTTTTCAAATATAATCTATGAGCTTGTAAAATAGTAATTAAACTAAACATTAATACAAATATAACATAATATTAATAAAAAATGATAATAGTTAAAATATTAGATAACTTATGTCTGATATTTTTAACTTTACTCACTTTTTTTATATAAATGTAACTGTAGAAATAAAAGTAGTTATTTTATACCAATATAAATCTTAAATGGCTACTGGCTATCCAACTCCCCGCTGCCTCCTATGCGGAGTACCACAATTTATCTCGCGACGAGTCTCGCGGCCGGACAAGACGCACTTCGCTTAATTCGACACGCTCCCAAATACGATTTTGCAAATTGTAAATTGACATTAAAATACCGTAAGTATGAAATTACATTTTTTTGTGTATCTAAACTTCAAAATTTATGATTATATAATTTCATATATAGTGTATATTTTAATTGTGGGAATAAGTTCTTATAAGTAAATTTTAACTAAATTCGATCAGTCTTTAGTAGAGCATAACAACTTTAGAATACCTTCAGTTAAATATTACTCGTATGTTGGAGAAACCTTGTGGTAAAATACTCCGTTCCGCATTTTCGATGAGTGGCGGAACTGAACGCCGCGCTTTGCCTTGTTGCCAGAGCGAAGAAAATGAAAATAATTCATTCTCCCCGAGTGGGAATCGAACTCACAAAACGGCTCGTTTACAAACAAAAAAAAATGTAAGTCTTGAAATTTGTTTTTAAGTAATTTATATTGGAAAATATATAAAAGATCTTTATACACATAACAAAGCATTCAGATTTTATGTTCATCATAATTAACATATTAACAAGCTACCTATTATTACTAAAGCTAGCGTAGATAATTACAGTTTTTATACGTCACTTACAATTATTCATGATTTATGTATGTATGAAAAAACTCATGATTTTATCTAATGGTTACATTTAAAAAAATAAAATATATAATAAATAAATGTGTAAAACCTATACTAGTGAAGTAAATTCCGCGTAATCATTCCGGATATTATTTATTTAATTGTAGACCAATTATACTGCTAGTTGGTTGATTTGAAATATAAAAAATTATCTGTGCTTAATTAAGAAATTAATGAACTATGCGCTGAATATAAGTTTTATTGTAATATAATGTAATATATCAACGTAGGACAGTGAGATAAACAGTCTGACTGTAAGCTGCTATTATTCTGGGGCTATAGTGGGTTCTAAATCAACTTTGGGGGAATTAATTATTTTGACACGAAAAAGTATTAATTACATTGAGTTTCGTCACTCAGCACACAATGTCACAAATTCCGACAGAAAGCGGAGAACAGAGCATCTTGACACTAGACTCTTTATACTTATCCCTATTTCATGAGAGATACAGTGTAAAGCTGAAAAAAAATGTAGAATGACGGAATTTCTATAAGCAAATAGTGTCGATAGAAACCTAAAAGAATCTTGGTTAAAGCATTTCAAAAATATATGCTGTTTATTTAAATTTAATATTCAAGACTTGAATGTTTCAAGACTTGATTTCAAGAAGATTGACAAATTTAAGAGTAATACCTAAGGTTATTGGCTTTAATAATTAGCGTTATATTAAATTATGCAAAAAATATAAGGAACCAATGTAAAAACATGCAATATACACGCATTTGACAGTCTACTTTACTTACAATTTATAGCAAATTAATGGTTCGTACGACCACTTTTCCGCCCGTCCTAATAAACCATTATTACGAAATACGTCCAGTATTACTTAAACCATACTAAAATAGGATCGCTATTAGCTCTGATACGTTTGTTAAGGAGACGAGGGTTCTCTTTAAGTGGTTGTTTGTAATCAACATCTAGCCCCTGTAGGGTCATCTAAATTACTTAGTAGTGGGGTAGATAAAGTTTAGTTTTTATTATTGTGAGTTGGAGTGTGTCAATTGATGTCTCGTATCATGTGGAGGGAGCGTCAGGAACGTCGGTATCGGCAATGTAATTACCTATCGCTTAGAAATCGTATTTATTTGCTTATACTTGGTTTGCATTATAACAGTTATTTATATTCAAATTTGTAGCTATTTTGAACACTTGTTTGCAGCTATTACTTATAGGTACAATTAAAATCAAACATTCCAATATTATAATACGAGTGTATAATTTTTTGATAAAATTTTAAGTCAAAAGTGAATATGTCCATAATAAGTCACACTACACACTATCGAGGTGTTATTTAATTCAATGAGGACACGTATCGGAACGAGCGAAGTGGTAAACCTAAGCTATTAACTTTTTAACTGTCACTTTGATCATCGAGAGCCTTTGAATTAAACTCGATTGCACATTGAATGGCTCGATTAAAAAGCTATTGTTTCATCGCAACAATCGAGCACTCGGGTGTAATCGATATTCGATAGTTCTGTTATAACGAGCTTATGATATGAGTACGAGTGATGTGGCACCTGGCTAGGGGAGAATAAACGAATGAAACAATCTCTTATTTGTTTTTGTTCTCAATAGCCTATGAAGTGCTGAGATTTTTTTATTTTATATGTAGTAAGTATGCATATAAGTTATTTTTTTGCAATGTTAAAGTTTAATATGTAAATTACAATTATTTCAAGCAATTTTATATAAAATAGAAGAATTATATATAGGCGATAGCTAAATATAAATTATAAAAAAAATTATTACATTAGACCATAATCATCTTTGAATTGTACTAATTTTATTTAACATTTCAATTTAATTTATTTAACACTCAACTTTTTGCGGACATATTTCGACAGACACGATTAATATCTACTCCTTAATTAGTACCGCCATATTGTTAAAATTTCAAACTAAATATAGATGCAAAAGCTATTTGCTTAATACAAATCGAATCTACGCGTTAACAACAATATTATATATACGATCGTACATATATATATATATATATATATATATATATATATATATATATATATATATATATATATATATATATATATATATATATATATATATATAGATAGATAAATATATATATATATATATATATATATATATATATATATATATATATATATATATATATATATATATATATATATATATATATATATATATATATATATATATATATATATATACAAACTGCCAATCATTGACAAGCCATCACATTAATAGTTTAGTGTCGATGTGTTTACTCCAATATCGCAGTTAATTTGTTAGTGCAATTGTGCGACCGCGACGCCTGACCGCCATGTCCGTCCTGTGTATATTCTAAACCGGTGTGTACAACCAATTTGTACAATTATTTGAACTAGCCCGCACCAGAACAAACATCGATGTTTTCCACGTTTTCATATCAATTTTGAACAAATATTTACCCAAAGTGACAACTTACTCGAGCTTCATTTAACTATTTATAATGTTTCCGTTCAATTTGCTTTTTGCAATGTGTTTACATTATTGACATTAAATATGTAAATGAATTAAATATAAATATAAATTTTATGTACAAAAATCTCATCTCCCGAGTACATCAGATATATACCATTACAATAATTAAAAAGTCAAGCCCATACAAGTCACGTTTTGTACAAACAATGTATACGGAAAAAAGGAATGAAAATTTACAGCCTGCGTCAATCACTTTTTTTTCGTTCGAAACGAAAAATATCAGCCATTTTGTTTTTATTCGTATACTTTGGTAACATTGGCCGCGCCCGCCGACCCGTGAAGCAACACTGCGTTGAATATTAAAAATTTGTAGGCCATTGCGCGCAAAAAACCTTTTAATTGATCAATTCAGTTATTGTTTTTTGATGGCGATGAAATATTGATATTGTTATAATGTCGAATTAATTAAATTGTGTTATTAGATAATATAGTTTATTTCTTAGTGTCATGAGAATCGAAGCTTAATTTGTTTATTATTATACAAAAATATGTCGAGGTCGATGCTTATACTCGTACAATGGAAGTATCATCTCTTATTAGATTTTTTCCTCGGTTTTCCTTACGAGATTGAACTATAACTGTATTTATAGATTTTTAAAATGAAGAGTGATGAACTCTTTTTCTCTCTGTTCAGTTACCAAAAGCAGCAAAGCGAAAATAATAATAAAAATATTATATATATTGTATGTAAGTAATAAAAAAGCATTATTTATTTTCCAATCATTTCAACATACGCAATCGAATTTATACAAGTAATGGCAATGAAACTTAATTAACTTGCACGTTCGACTATAGCTTGGAAACTTATAAAGTGCTCTAGCTTGAATACTTTTACATGACTTTTTTAAATTTGATGTGTATATATTATTTTACGTATCAGTGGTCTTTTACATATTATTGTTGCAAGTAACATATTATGTAAAATGTCAATTCTGTTCAATTAAGTTCTTTGATTATGGCGTTCCGAGTTGCCACTTGAGCACTTCTCACTTTGTAAATGTTACGTTGTATGGAAAAAAGGACGCTAACGCTAGTAGGTACGGTATAAATAAAATAGGTGTCTGAATTAGGCTTTAGTTTAAAGCTGATTTAGGCTTTCAGTCTAGTTGGCTAAACCAACACTCTACACAATTTTAATTTTTTAAAGTTTGTAGACTTTTATATTTTATTATAAAGTCAACCTATATACAATATAAAGTGTTTCACAATAGAACCACTGCATCTCATCTACACTTAACGTCAGGGTATGGTCAAATGTAAGCAGAAATACTATCTACAGTATAATATTCTATTATAAATCATATTTTATACACAATTATTGTAAAAAACAAATCAATAAGAAATGTTGAAAACAATATGTGACTGTTACAGTAAATGATATTAACTATAATTTATTGAATTGTCTCAATAAATTACATACTACACGAATTGAGCAAAGTTTCATCCACGTTTAGTTGAAGTTAGAGCTTTGTTCTGAAGTCATACCGCAGCTACTTAAACTCGCTAAGTTAGTGGTCAAGCCATGTCAAACCAAGAGAGGATAACTAAAAGAGTGCCCTAACTTAATCAATTTATGATTTTGGTTTGTGTACTTTAAAATATTGTTAATAAAATATTTTTTATTTTATTTAAAATATTTTATTTCAGCCAGCGTTTGATTTATATACATCATATTTTTTGTTTAATTAATTATTTTTTAATCAAAGATTACATACGTAAATTATACAAAACTTTTGATATTATTATTAATATTTTTATAATACCTAATGATGTGCAATGTGAATGAAAGGCTATATATAGAAAAAAAATAAATGTACCGCTACTCGATGTCATGCTTCTTGGAAATTTTCCAAGCGCTTTTCGCAAGCCAGTGTAGTCCTACGTCAATTATTTTGTTACCAATAGATTCCAATTTTATACGTATTTAAATATATTTTTACATTTGTAAAAAATATTAATTAATCAACAATTGGTACAAATATTATTAAAACAAATATTCTTAAAAAATGACATACCTAATGTCATTTTCCTTCTAAAAGTATCTTTCAAGTCACGCGCCGGCCGGAGTGCCGTCAAAGTGCATAGAGCGAGACGAGTCTTCATTTATAACCCGCACGCTTATGTGGACCATAACCTTTTATATTAACCGCTAATATATTTAATGTATTATAATTTTGTCGCATTATGTTAAAGCGAAAGAGAGAGAATCCAAGCCAATTTCAGCACTTGTAAGATTAATCGTGTATCTAGTTCGTAAATCCGCGTGTAATAAAGTGAAACCGAACATCACGCAAGACACAAAGAGGCATAATCTTGCAAGCCACAAAGACGAATGAAGAAAGGAAGGCACCCCCTACCCCTTCTTGCCACCCCCTAGACCCACTTAGGGCTATGATACTCGTACTTCTATTTTTGTGTACCTATCGATTGCTTTGTATTCGAATAATACTTTAGAAAACTGTTGCTATGTTTAAATATATATAATATTAAAATATGTATATATATAAATAGTTATTCGATTTTTTTTCTTTATTAAAGTCTATATGTCATATATTATATTTGTAATAAATGATAAAGTGATCACCAAATCTTGTTCTGTAACCTCCACCTATATTTTCAAAATGAAGCCTAAACAAAATCTAGGTGTAAGCAGGTGTTCAACCCTAGGTTTCAGGCATTCATTCTAGTTCAGCTCAAAGCAGACGGAAAAAGGACAACGCTGTCATGTCGTGACCTCTATTAGTTGCTCCACGTTGTTAGTCTCTTCATATTGCGCGTTGTGTCACGTCCATTTACATGACTTTTCTAAAGAGCTATATTAAAATATGTTTTATGGAAAATACGATAGTATAGACTTAACTAATAAAATTGAGAAATGTTCCCTCAGAAAGTGGACAATAATATCGCTTATTACTAGACCCATTTCTCTCCATCTATCTTAAGCGAAAAGAAAAATGTAAGCTTGTATTTTTTTTATTTTCCTACCTCGCTTGTGTTCCTCTGTATTCCCCGGCCTGTTCAGCTGAGGTGGCAGCGGGGCAGGTAACGTGGGAGCCGCAGGTGCGGTGGGAAGGCCAGGATACCACCACCCCGTAGCCGCCTGACCATTGAACATCCTTAATTTCTCATATACGCTATCGTTCTGCGCTGACGCTGCTTGCTCCTTTTGGGATGCTAGATTCCTTAGTACTCGGTTTATTGATGATACCTGGGTTACAAATGTAATATATGTATAATGGCATATTTTTTAATAGTTTTACAATTATATATATATATATATATATATATATATATATATATATATATATATATATATATATATATATATATATATATATATTACAATTTTATTTTTCCCTTACTTTTTCTTTGAAGAATATGTAAAGAATATCTAATCAACACTGTCGATTCAAGAAATATCATGGTAGATCCTAGGTAGGCATTACATCTAAAGTAAGACACATTGAGACAACACTTTTTGTAATTATGTATATTTTTTATTTGAAACTTGATTGATTTTGATTGAATGACTGAATTTATTTAATACTAACAAGTAATAAATTATCATAAATTTTCCTCAAATTGCCCCAAATTCTCGTCCCAATTTTGTTTACGAAAAAAATAATATATATAAATAAACAAGGCAGGTCAAACAGCAACGTCTTAATAAAGAAAGCAATAGAAACAGTCTGACAATAGGATGGGGAACAATAGAAAGTTTTCCGAACACAAAGTTAGCCGCCCGTACGCTACGCTACAGCCACGAGCGCACACCCATCCCAATCTCCGCCAAACTAAATAACTATCTAATGGGAAACAAATTGCGAAGCGTTCCCCGCCCTTTTAACTTCCAAGCACGTGTAATTTAAAATTTAATATGATTACTAAATTCCAATCGGGAGCCTCAAAGGGACACAGATTAGGGCCCTCCCCACTCACCCCTTCAGGGCCTAAAAACCCCAATATCTATCTACATTCGGTGAAAAAGCACGCATGCGTAAAAACCTAACTCACACAAATATAACCTATATGCCGATATTAACACGTAGATTCATTGTTATATGTATAAAGTATATAGACAGCGCCGCGGGGCGTCCCTAGGTAATAATATCTATCTGTTTTCTTGTTGCCAGGCAACGGGGAAAATATACTTTTCTCTACAACTCCGGAGCGGGGGCTGCAAGTTCACGAATGTGCTCAACGTTCTATACATATTACGCTCATAATCGACTGTCTATGTATATTTACGTTGTAGAGAGATAAAAGCTTTTATGCATACCTTTTTAGGTATTCGTATGTATTGTTTCTTTATAATTCATATCGAGAATATTTGTATGAAACATTTATTTATATCATACTTACAAATTATAAAATAAAAAGCTTATAAAGCTTTCAAGTTTAAAAAAATTGTAAATATTTTAAAATCCAAAGTGAATGCAAACTATCGGTGTAACGGACGGGTTTAATCCTGTGTTGCGCTAATGGAAGGTAATGTACTCGCACAGGTGCGTTTAAACCACCATACATTTGTGCTAAAAGCTTTTGATTCGATACAAAATGTAGATTTTTTGATCCATATATGGATCTTGTTAGGATTTAAAATTTAAAAGTACATATTGGTTATTTCGTAAGACTCTATATTATTAATTATTTTTATGTTTTAAATGAAACTTTTTTCTATGCGGCAGAAAATCAAATGTCTTCAGATCTTTAGTCTGTCTTAATAGGTGGGGTGTAAGATTAATAATTGTACATAATACAAATAAAAAAATATTGCAAAAAGAGAATAACATATTATTTACAGAAGATAAACAATTTAATAACATTCATAGGAATAAGTACTGACTTAATTTCAGAATATATATATATATATATATATATATATATATATATATATATATATATATATATATATATATATATATATATATATATATATATATATATATATATATATATATATATATAAGCTGCTCATTTATATAACATTATGCAATGCATGTATTGTGTTCAATTAGGTACAATTCTTATTGAAATTACTTAAATTAATATTTTTTTCAGCTTCATGCCGTATCCTTCTATACGGGAACCGTTTCAAGAGACTGCGTTATCCGCTTCTCGTATTAACATCGTCTTGACTGGGCGGGGAAGTGAAAATTACTCATTCCCACGAGTGGGGATTGAATTCAAAGTCATCACGTTTACGTATAAGAAACATTGCCACTGCGTCAGAGTGGATTTAAAGTCCAAATTGTATATTTCGAGAAAGAAATGCTTTTAAAACGTTAAGATACAGATTGATTATAACAACCAGTAGCTAGCCAAATGTCAGACGTGACATGAAGCAATTACATTTTAAATTAATATCCAATAAGACCGGACCAACAAAAAATACGTCAAATAAAAGTGGAATTTTAAAACAGCCAATACGGGAGTTGCATTTAAACGCATTCTGTAAGTGACAGCTCACCGGCCAATCCGATAGGAAAAGATTAAAATTTTTAGTCCTCTATTAGAATTCATTTTGTTTAGTTAATCAAACAAGAATCTTTTTTAGTAATTATGTAAAATCTATTTAAATATAATATAAGAACCCTCGTGGCGCAAAGGCTAAGCGTCTGCCTTTAAACGCGATGTTTTGTGGGTTCGATTCCCACTCAGGGAGAGTGAATTATTTTCATTTTCTTCACTCTGGCAACAAGGTAAATGAGCGGGATACAGCGTGAAGCTTAAAATTAAATATATATATATATATATATATATATATATATATATATATATATATATATATATATATATATATATATATATATATATATATAGGATACTTAGATAGAGTCCAAGAAGGATTAAGATAAGGTTTCTTTGAGATTTTGAATTTCTAATTAGCATTAATGTTCCCTGATTTTACCAAAAAAAAGCATCTAATGGGATATGATTGCAGCTACAATGCTTATACAAAAGAAAATTATGGTTTCACAAATATACGTATATTTTACTATTTATTTGGGCTTAATAAGAATATATCATTTTAAATAATAATACGTATAACATTATTACATAATGTATTAAAAGATTTCTGTATTTAAAAACCTTTTTTTTTTCACCATTTTTAAGTTACACCCTTTTTGTACCGCGGCAGTCGAATTAGTAATCACTGATGTGTGTAAAGGGTCCGCAAGGTTTTGACGGAGAGACCGGAGGGGGCTTTAAACGAGATTTAAAAAAATACCCACAGAAAGCTAGGGCTCACTATGAATAGAATTTAAAATAAACGTATGAATATGTTGTAATGGCTACATATGGTATTTTGTATTTGGCTTCTAGAAAGTAAATTGTAGCTTCTATAAAAGTCTGAAAGAAGTGAAATTGATTAATATTTTTTTTATTTTCAAACATTCATATTAAAAAAAAAGTACGTCTGTATGTTGTTGCATATTGTTAATATCTACGTTATATATATTTTTTTAGTTATTTATTTAGCTACTCAGACTATTCCGCTAATATAAAAGTGTGATATTAAATATATATGTATTTCAAAAAACATTTACTTTCATCAATTAATACATACCTATGTTTATATATAAAGATATAACATATATATAACAACACAAATGACATTAGGCGTACCGTCTGTCCTTTCATAAGCTTAATTATAATTCAATATAATAATATGTGAAACGAAGCCGAAAATCCAACTACCGTATATGGCCTGAAATGTGACACGGACTCGTCGTCGGAGGACTGATAGACAGACACCAATGTTTTTTTTGTCTTTAAAGCTTTCGGTTAATGCTATTGGTTATTTATTCCAGTCTTATTATACATATATCATATATTTGAATATTTATATATATTATATATTATATATTTATATATGTGTGTATACATATAGAATGATGGCGGATAAGTAATGCTCCCTATGAGATTAATGTGAGTTCTAATTTAACTTCTAAGTACAAGAAAATTAGATATTGTGAGTAGAAGGTTACAGTACACAGTTTTAGGTTTTATCCACAAGGTTTTTCTTATTAAAATAACCACGAACAATCCAATTGAACCTAAGTGGCATCCATATTTAGAAATATTTTTAAAATGGCAGGCAGCACAGTGGGTAGCCTCTGATTGTAAACGTCATGGTTTTGTGTTCGATTCTGGAGAGAATTATCATATTTGATTTACTTCTCCGCTTTCAACTCCGCGCTTTGTCTATAAGCGCTAAGCGATTAGAGACTCGACATTAACAGGAAATTTGAGAACGTAATGTCGTAAAACTATTCCTCTGTCTACCCTGCTATATGTGAGTTACAGTGTAAAGTCCAAAACACTATTTTAGGAACTTTTTCGGTATAATTATAGCATTATTATTATATAAAGTATAACAAAAGCTAAAATATGACAATTTATTATATTAAGTTAGATAGAAACGATATAGTTTTCTCAATACTTGTCGTATAATAAAAGTTAAGCCGTATCGAGTAATACTCCGATGTTTCAAGTTGGAACTTAGTTCTAGTCGCTAGTTAGGTGACTGTACAACTTATATCTTTGATACAGACAGCTCAGTAACCTTTAAGGACAATACAAGTATTCTATAGTAAAATATAGTAACAATACCTATATGTATATGTGTATGTTTGTATGTGTATGTATGTGGTAAAAAAGGTTTGATTGATGGTCAGAATACATTTATTTCTTGGGAGAAAACTAATAACTAATTTTTTTTTTATTTTCCCACTGTATCCCGCATATTGCAGGGTAGGCAGAGGGAACCCTAGACTGAAGAAACCTAGTGTTAAGACACTTCGTTCCCCGCTTTCCGCCTTTCAAAGCATTGGGTGTTGAGTGGCGGAACTCAACGCCGCGCTTTCCTTGCTGCCACAGCGAGGAAAATGAAAATAATTCATTATCCTCAAGTGGGAATTAAACCTACAAACTGTCGCGTTTACTGGCGGACGCTGTCGCCTCTGTGCCACGACGGTCCTCTAATATTTATAAGATTCTAAAACAGCTTCTCTGTCATATTCATTTATATAATTATTTTTGTTATATAAAGAGTAGATCCATAAAAATATTATAACTATAAATAGATTTTATGTTGGAATTCACAATTAAGTTAATATTAATGAATAATTCATAATTATTTTATTATGAATTATTAATTATTAAAATAAGAAGGTGTAGCGGCACAACCTCTGACTGTAAGCGTGATATTACAGGTTCAGTTCTTATTTAGAAGAATGATTTTTAGTTAGACAAACTACGACTTTAAGACTTTACTACTATAAGAACACGGGACGAAATATGTAAGTGAAGCTAACAAAACAAAAAGCTTACAAAATAAAAAGGTTTTAATTAATAATTAAACCATAATAAAAATAAATATCGAACAATATACCGTGTGATTCAGATGCAAAAAGATAAACTCACTGGCTGCTAGGTGTTTTTACTTTTTATACTACTATGATAACTAGGAAGTTGAAATAAGCTGTTCTTATTATATTATAATATTAATAAAAGAGAATGTGAAATAATGAAATAAGAGTGCAGATAAAATCTTAGTGTGAGGGAACGTATCGAGTTTCGCGATGCAACATGACGTGAGTGTGGAGCGTTGCACGCGACGGGCTCTACGTCACTATAGCGAGTCACTCGGCTATGTCTGTTTGTATTTCGTTAGTTGTTGGCTTGAGATCGGTTTGTTTTTGTTTTTAGGAAAATAAATTAATTAACTTTTATCGTATCTGTTGTATTTTTTTTAATTAAATGGTAGTTGAATGGCTAAGAATAATGTCGCATTTTGCCTTAGCAGACTAGATTTTTTTTTAATTTTACGTGCTTAGATTACCTACTAATAGAAAATAAAGTTCAACTGCGCCAATAATTGAAAAGTATTCGCTTTTTTTTGGTTTTATAATAAATTTAAATCTAATCGGCCCTATCCGCTTATTGTTCTTATAAATATTAAAATTTGGTGTAAATTTTACTATAAATTAAAATAATACTCGTATAACAACTAAGACAATTAATTTTCAAAAATTTCCCACGTATTTTAAAACATATAGGCTTTTAATAGTTTACACGAGCTTTTAAATATGTATATATGGAGTCATAGATCATCTTCGCGCGGGCGTTCTCGCGTCACTTTGACATTGACAGGTGTCACTAGGGATGCGCGCGCGCACGTCAGTGCTGGAGGACGCGCCGATAGATCATGCGATAGTGCGGTGGTGTAGGTGGTCTCGTAACGCGTTAGAACAAAAGCTCGTTTATCTACTCAATCAGGTTTTTATCGATAGCCCTGTTAATTAAATTGAATGTAAAACGAACCACATAACGGAAGATAGGTTAATGTTCAACGTATTTTTATATGCATAGATTTTAGTCTATTTAGTGAAGTGGAATGAGGTTTATTCTCAAGTTATCACCAAATTTATTAATATAATACTAATACTGTAGGTTTCTGTTATGAGTAATTACTTAAACTACAATTGTATTGAAGTGTGGAGGCGCGATAAAAGCGAGTCCCCCACGTAGTGTTGCGCAACGTTCACTTTTCCGACTATTCAGCATCAAAACCGATACAGATATCCGGACAAAGGCCATTACATTCCGTCAGAGGGGTCGTCAACCCTCGGGATTAGAATTACTATTACCTACATTGGTATTATCTATAAACATTTTAACGTACACGCTTAACCCGTGGAGACCCAGGTTTGATTCCCGAGTGAAAAGCGGTTGGGGTGCGGTCGAGAGGGGTTTTTTGCAATTCTCTAAGGACGTGTTCCGAGATTGGGTGGGCTATGTCGATTAACGCTTTAAAGTTTCTGATTTTGCTTGACTATAAATTTTTGATGTGTTTTAATTTATTATGTAGTTTAAGCGACCTACGGATACTCTTTTTTTGAAAGCTTTTAACTTACACTTATTTAACTTACACTCAATTTTGAAGATTTTGATACCTCATTAAATACAATTTATATGATAATAAAAGCTTGTCGAGCGATTTACTTGCATAAATAACCTAGTACCAATTATTTAAAATTTGCGAAGTAATTTTTCTTGAAATTTCAATTCAATTAAATATTGATAGGTACTTAAACCCCGCGACAAGCTTTTATTATCATATAAATTGTGTGTAAAGAGGTTATAAGTTAATAGTTAAAATTAAAAAGAACTTTCTTATCTTTTTAGAGCATTTATATAAAATCTTTTCTTTCAAAACAATTTTTTTTGCTTTTAGTTTATTTATATTTTTTTAAGAGTTATTCACATACTAAAGAAAAAATACATTAAAAAGTAGTAGAAACGTACAAAAATTATGAATGGGGCGGGATTTGAACTTGTTTCTTTTGAAAACTGTTCAAGTACTTAATACGAATACGTTGTTATTGAACTATAGTCGAAATTCATACATTTGTCATCTAAATGTCTCTAGTTTCCGCTTACGTTGAAATTTTTTTACATTATCACCAATCAGAGTAGATGATTTAAAGCTTTTAAGCAAACTTAGAACCTATATCAAATCGTTATTAGCTTTCATTAAGTAGATATATCCATCACTGAATTTGGCAATTTTTATAACGTTTTAACTTTTTTAAATATTTAGTAATGGTTGCATACATTAATAATTAATCATTACACTTGATAATAAATATTAAACATGACATTGTTTAAATAGCAAACGAACCAAATAATTACATGACATTGCGGAAATTCAATAATATTATGTGGTAATATTTGAAAATGGCGTTAGATAAATGTTATATTTAAATGATATAGGAATTTTGGTAATCAACACACTACTCAGGTAGATAAAGAATCAGAATCTGAATACACAAACACCAGGTTCCATCTGCTCACACGGAATTGATATACGGAAAAAATTGGGACGCGGAATTTTCTTGTTCTAAATTTTTTTTATCCAAAAAAGAATTGAATTCGGAATGACGAAACTTCCAGCCTGATAAATGAAATGCTAAGTTCTGCCACAAAACATATCTTTAGATTAGTACAAAATACTTACTAACTGAGTTCATTTGTTACAGTTCATTTGTTCATTTGTTACATAAGTACATATATTAGTTATATTTTTTTTTTGTCAGTTAATTTTCTATTCTATAATATTCAAGTGATACATACATTTCTTGCACTGCTTTTAAAATATATAATAAAGAACGCGATGATATCAAGAGGTTTTACTGCATATAGATAATGTAGAAATGTCTTAATTTTGTAAAAACACAAGATCTACACATGTTTATTATATAAAAAAAAAGAGATTAACATCAAAAAAACATTACTCATCTTGAAATCTAACATCTTAATTACGATGTAATTCGTGAGATCCAGTTACATGCGTGTAAACGAAAACGTACTCCATGAGGTTACATAATACGGTGTCACGAAGCCTCCAAAATGCTTCTCAGTAGCGTTTTGGCGGTGTCGCCTTACTTCATACTCCGTGCTCGATGGAGCAAGAAACGAATTAATAAATTGCTTTAAGTTAATGTCCGATTCCATAGTATAATGTCTTACTACGCAGATCGCTTAATTAGGTATATATGACAAAATAGATTAACTACTTAGTAGTGATTGTTACTAGGCTAGAGCCCGGCTAGGAAGAAGATCGCGGATTAAGCTTATATTTTGGATATTTTAGTAATAACCTTTACCTTATTCATTTTCATATTGATACGATTATAATGAAATAATATATAAATTTAAAAATCATACTATTTAAATGATACCTAGTACTCTAGACCAGATTTCATAATAAATAAGACCAGATTTCATTATAATATTATTATCAGAAATACAAATTGTGAAATATCACAGCTTTAAGCTCTACATAACACTTTTGGTTAAGTGTAAGCACATATTTATATAACGTAATTATTGGTAACATCTGCAATTTGTAACTACGTAATTGCGACCGAAGGGCTTAATTTGCATACAATTATAAAAACTTATGTAATATGAAAGCTCTTAACCATTTTTGTATTTCAGTAAAAGTGAATAAGCTTTAAACACTTGTACTTTGCTAAATGTAATTACTAAGCTTATAATAAAAAGGTAAATTTTTATACCATAATATTTATATTGAATACAAAATAACATGAAAATATTCCGTACCATGTTTCGACTTGAGCATCAATTCTATGACATCATAGCTGGTAAGTAGAGAGGGACAGATGAGCCAGATGTATGGGATTACAGGAAAAGTGAGCGGGACGACGCACATTTGTGCACCCATGCGTAAAACGCGGCATTATAGTACTGGCTGCCAGGAAGAAGAACGTCCTATGTAATAAGTAGAACAGGCTTTCAGGGCTATGTTATGTTTGGTAAGAGATTAATATTATTTTGTATACATATAAAGTGTTTGTGATATATAACGTAATGTCTATACAATATAGATTGTCTTTATAATTTTAATGTCAAAGCCACCTTTATCATTTATTATATTTAACGGAATTACTCATAATAAAAATATGAAGGTTATTATTTATTGCAAAATCTATTCTTATACACTGTTCCACAGCAAATATCAATATGAAAACCGAGAAATCCTTAAATCGGCACTTACGCTGTTGTTCCTCGGAATGGGGATCGATTGTTCGTATTTTTGTCTACGGCAAGAAACATCACGCCCATTCGACCGTTATGACTGGAATCGCAACTCGGAACAAATATGTATCTCTTTCTAACACACGTGTCCCAGTATTTTCCCTCTTGCCCGGTGGGCCGAGTGCGTGCGACACTCATAAAAATAGCCCCTTCAATCTTATAGCTAAGGGATGAAGTACGATTCCAATTTGCCCTCTCGTTATGGATATAGGTGTTTAGAGGTGTTTGTGTTGACTGCTAGATTAGGTATGTTGGCTTGAGATCAAGATAAAAATTACTGATCATATATATATTACAGTATTAACAAATGTATTTACGGTTGCAGCTTTTCACGGCCAGAAATAACAAAAATGAGTTTAAAATTCATAATAAATATATTCTTATAAATTCTAATATATTCTTATAAATCTTATATATTCTTATAAATAAAAATTTTATCTGACAACTAATTTCAACGTATCTTTAGAAAATGTTATAATATAACACTTTTTGCTATACAAAAAGCTTGCCCGCGGCATTGTCACTGCGTGTTTACACTACATCACAAAGAACTCCATTTCGACATGATTAACAGAAAAATTGGCTCGATATATATGAAAAAAATAACAATATTCGCTTTTGAATTTTTTTTGCGGCAGATGTCGTCCGTGCGTCGAGCTCGATTACCGATCGTGTCACTTAAAATTGCTGTGTTTGAGATTATGGCATTCAAAATTGAAGTGCGGTTTTGGTTTTATTGTTTAACCGATTCCAACTTGTATCTCTATATATTTAAATATTGATAACTATAATAAATATATTATATTATAGTTATTTATATGATTGCACATATATGAACTCAATATGATTTATTATTATATATCTTTTTAATATCCATGCATATTGAGAAATTTACAAAGAAAACCTTCTCTGTTTTTATTTTTATTCCATAAAAATAGCTACAATTCAGTCTTTTTGGGCGGAACTATGCTCTAAACTTTAAAAACAGACGTCCTTCAATTCTTCCATTCCTCAAAGTCAAATTTGAAGCTACAACCATCACCTATAGTTAGAAAGCCTAATTTTTTGTTAAAGAAAGCTGAAATTGTGAAGTTGTATTATTAGAGATTAAAGTTTATCTGAAAAAAGCAACTGAAACCAGGGCGAGTCACTTGTATACCTAATAAAAATATGATCACCACTAAAATATATCCTTTAAAAATTATTAATAATATCGCGTGTTGCTATAGATAAGTTTTTTTTATACATCTTAAAATCATCGTCAGTTAAAGGACCGTTAATATAAAAAAAAAAGAATTTATTATCTCGTTCTCAAAAGTGACCGATTTGTATTGACAATGTACATACACAAAGCGGTCGAAACGAGAAATTTTATAAACTGTCGTCAATACTTCGCAGAATGAACTTTATTAGTTGAATGGTGCTTCAAAAGGAGCTGGACAATGGCCGGGCTTATAACATATGCCCCAAAACTAGCTAAATTTCAAAATTGGATTAGAAATCTGTTGTGAAACTGTCTACTGTATGTAACAATACGCTTGTATTTAATGCAATCTGTATTTTGAATATATTTTGACACGACCAATTGTATGTTTTAATATGGATCTGAATGATGTCAACATTGTATATCAGTACATCTGAAATTTGATTTGAACTAAACAAACAATTGTAAAATTTATTAGAGTGGTTTTGGACGCTAAATATAATATTTATTTATTTTATAAAATATTACGAAATGTGTACCTATGTTTATTATATGGTATGCAATTTTTTAAGTTAGCAATTACCCTTAAAGTGAGTGAATGTAAATTTTTAAAATAAAAAACTACTTCACATTTTTTCCGTATACCTAAATCTATAATGGTAGGAACAAGACAAGCATAGAGTAACGACACTTTATACCCAATTTTCACACCAATTTTCGAATTTTGCCACTCATTAACCCAACGCCACGCTTTAACTAACAAGTAAAGTGGGGAAAATAATTTAAATGCATCTATATTTACTAACCATTTCAAATAGATTAGTTCATAATGTTAGCTTACATGGGTACTTACACTAGGTATATTGTCGTTATTGCACACGTTTTCACTAAGCAGACGGTCTCTGATTTCCCACGCGAAGATGGAAGGGCACTCCCTCTTGTAATCCGCGATCTTCTGGACTACGGGCGTGGTGGCCACTCGCGGCTTGGACCCTCCGATGGCGCGCGGCTTTATTGACCCCGTCTCGTAGTACCTGTGGACAAATTATTAGTTTGTACGGAGTTGTTTTATATGGATACTGCAACTGAAATTTGGTAAAATTTGATAAAAAAATTACTACAAAATAAAATTCTTAGCTTTTAACTATTTCAATAGCTTCTAGTCAATTTTTCAATTATGTTATAACTCTTAACATTAGATACTCATATGAACACTAGTTTTTAATATATATGTATACAACATTAAATGCTATTCCAATATAAATATTAAAAAAAAAAACTACGAAAACCCAACGTATAATTTATAATGTACAAATTATATTCGTATCCCTTCATAATAAATACTTAAAAGTGATCACGATTCTTAGAATAAATAGTACGTATGTTGCGTTTACAATTGAAAACATTAAGCTTCCGACCCACTCGAACAGCATTAGCTCACAATTACGAATATAATCTCTTCAGATATCCCCTTATTTCGAGTACCTATACAAACATTTAACCAATTTATTGTACAAACTTACTAACAAATATTAGGGCGAAAAAAGCTCTTACGCCTCACATTATAAGGTATTTTCGTCAGTTTGTCAGATGTAAGGATATTTTGGTATCTATATAGGATGTACTGGCGGCAGCATTGTTGCAACCGACATGTGTCGATATTTGCAATGAAATGTCGATGGGGACGATACGATTGTCGAATTTCTAGATACAGCTTGATATTTAAGAATGTTCGCGTTTTATTTGACGGCAGTGAAGGATTTATTGATATTTGGATTTGAGGACCAGTGATATTATATGACTTGTTTATACTTAAGATCAATAAGACATATTTCAATTTCAGTTGTGGGTTCAATTCCCATTCGGGGGAAACAATCATTTTCTAAAGAGACAAAGCGTGGTATTAAGTTGAGCCACTCAATATCTAAGTAATTACGCAAAAAACAAATGATTGAAAAGCAGAAACCGGAGTGTTTTAACATTACTACCTGCTACCTGCTATGTGCGGGATAAGGTCAGAGTAAAACTGAAATAAAAGTCGAATTGACTGACTAAAACTAGCCGAAAGTACAATGAGTTATTATTAGCTCTCCGCCTGCTCTACGATATGAAGGATATACAGGAACTTAAAAAATAAGAATGTTAAGCTATCAAAAAGCTTTTTTATCATAGTAAAATATTACTGGAACTCAGTACAAAAACTTTAAAAGGAACCAGAAAAGTGTCGTGAACTTTTATGAAAATCGATTTACGTAATACTTGATAAAATTTTAAGCTAACTTTTTACAGAAAGGTACTCAGTTGAATCGGAGGAAAGAGGAATATTGTTTTTAAAATTACAAAACAAAACGAGCCATTGAAGGCTATTTTCCTACAAATCGCAATTATATAATTATTCATATAACTAAGACTATTTTTATGAAATTATGTAAATTTTTATCTTTATATTGCATTTTAAGCGTCATCTCGCTACTTACTGCTTTCACCCACTTTCACAGGTTGGCTGGAAGAAATCTCTTCTAGACATAAGTCCACCGATAATTCTACATATTTTGATTGCAATAAAGAATATATATATATATATATATATATATATATATATATATATATATATATATATATATATATATATATATATATATATATATATATATATATATGAGTTGATGGTTCGATCTCCATCCGAAGAAAGGAATTATTTCCATTTTCTCGGTCCGTGACATTAAGTACCTAGTGTTAGGCTCCACTACTCAGCATACAATGTCCTGACATTAAGTTTTCTCTAATAGTCACGCTGTATTCGGCATAAAGCATGAAAGGCCCATTTGACATTCAAATATATTGCAAAAGTTAGTACTTAGAGCAAGTTGGTATTGAGTGCTTAGTGTAAAATATATTTTAAACATATAATATCTCATCTCATACATATAAAATTGAGATATAACGTACTCAGAATGCAAAGGGCCTACAAAAATACAATTTTATAGCATAGCATAGCATAGCATCATTGAGGCTTAGCTTGGTTCCGATTAAAATTACAAAAGTTGTAGGATACGTCATTTTCATTTTATGGATGCATATTGTACCTACATATTTGAATATTTCCCTAAAAAATTGTCATTGTATACGGAGCACGTGTCCTAAAAACCGTCGAACAGCTTCCAAAACATATTGATCGCTGAACAAACTATCAAATGTATGTCATCTGTATACATGTTTACTTTATTGTGCCATTAGAAGGTTATTATCAAACGCCGCCAGCGTATAGTAATCGTTCTAGCCTACGGGTACTAAATAAACGCTATCGTACGTAGACTCGTAATGGGGTTGCTAGGGTGTATAAGATTTGTTTTTTTTTCATATCAAAAAAATGATATTTTGCTAGAAATATGTTTTTTACTGTTAAAATTATACTTAAATCATATTCAAATTTACTGACTTAGAGATAAAATTGCGTTATGAAGAATATGGAATTTTTTTGAAAACATTCAATAAACTGCTGGATTTTCTTGGCTTTATTTTAATATAACATATACAATACTGTAATACAAGTATACAACTTAACTTATAGTATCGTAATTCTGACACAATATTTGAAAAGTACTGAATACCTAATGAGAAAATCTTAGATTCAGAATTTATTTGCAATATATATTATAATTTATCTAAAAACTATAACAACATATCATATATAAAATACAAAAATAAAAAAACTCTAAGGCCTTTTTCGTACCAATAGTTATATACATACAATATCCAATACTATACAGTTCTATATCAGCATTTCAAGTGTGCCAGTGAACGATCTTAAGTACACGCGAAGGAAACAAATTTAAAACAAAAAATTCCATTACACAACGCATTTTACGCATGTAAAAAATAGATCCAGTTAAAATATTTTCGTTAAGTATGTAATAAATAAGTTTGTTTTTAACATTAAAACGTCATTAAATCGCCAGGGGTCGCGAATTTGCATCAGATCAGATAAACACTCCGCGGGAATCAACTTAACAGATTGTTAACTCGACTACTGTACATTTTTAAAAGAGCTATATCAATATAATATGTA
Organism: Dione juno; assembly: GCA_037127375.1. NCBI lineage: Eukaryota > Metazoa > Arthropoda > Insecta > Lepidoptera > Nymphalidae > Dione > Dione juno. Next base: position 2,661,057 of record JAXRJS010000091.1, on the reverse strand, counting down.
AATTTAACTTGATTTTTTATAGTATGGTCAATTTCGGTCTAGATTTTTCTTTTTTATTTCTAATATTTTAATAATTACTATAATTTCTACTTACTGCATATTCCGTGATAATCTGGGACAAAAGAGAATATGTATCAGTCACTTAATTTAACCGACTTTCATGAATGTTAGTTTAGGTATATGTATAGGTAATTTATACGTAAAAGCATAATTTGTTATTGCAGTAAACAATATTTGAATTCAGAATGATTTTAATATCTATAATAGTATTATTAATGTATATTTATATAATAATAATATTATTTATTTAAATAATAATAAAGTTAGAGAATTTGTTTGGTTGAACGCGCATATCACAGGAACTACTGATTAGAATTAAAAAATATTTGCATAATGCACCTGCGGTCAGAGGTATCTCGGGTATGTATCATATATTTCCACTCGACTACGCGGATGAAGCCGGAAATAAAAGCTAGTATTTTATTAAAATCCGATATAATAGCAATCACGTTTATATCTATTGATAGTTAAAGCTGCACTAACTAAAAATGTAGGTAAGGTAAGCAGTAAAAATCAAGATGTGAACAACACTAGCATCGCGGGAGGGCTCCTTAATTAGGAGTCCTGCCGCTTGCCCTTTACAAAGCCCTAAGGAACGGAACCCTTTACGTAATTGGCACGATAAGAATTTAGGGGCGTGTGGGAAAAATGCACTTGCAGTCGCAGCTTACGATATTTAGTTAACTTTAGTTAATAACGTGTTGCAAAGCGAAATTGTTTTCTTAAATCTAACAATAAGTGACTAAAATAAGAAAATGATACATTAAATTTAGGTTAAATCTATTTAGAATACGCAGAAAACGGTTGAATCTGACTTGGATCTGTCTGGCTCAAAATGTCATGACATGGTAAGCCTAGGCAGTATAAACTAGTGTTAAAACACTTAATTCTACGCTTTTCACTGGATTTGAAGACACTGTACGTTGAGTGGCGGAATTCAACGCCGCACTTTATCGTACTTGAGAGGGTACAAATTAACACAATTTATTACATAGTGAATTACATACAACTGGCCTCTAGATCGTAGTTATTTACTTTATAAAACCAATTTTCGTACTAATATACTTCCTCACATACAAATATGAATAAAAAACACTCGACGGGCAAAACATTGAAAAATAATAACACGCACCCAGCGGCCGAAATCACTTTTCTACAAGATCTCTTGAAGTCAAGCGCCAGCAGGGGTGCCAATTACTGACAAATATTATTATTTTCCTCTTTATCGCGTTTATTTAGGGGCGGTCGTGGGACAGCCCTGAAAGGCACACCGTATATTAAAATAAAATAGTTCTTTTGATTGACGTCTTTTATATTTCTTTGTCCCAAATCGACTTTTCAATTGTTCACGTCAATGCGTATAATAGAAATTTAAATATTGTGTTATTTCTATGAGAATATTACGGGCTTTAGTTTAATCAATATTAATTTGTAAGAAGGTTTTCTTAAATAATTAAAAAAAATGTAGGTATTATATTTTGCAAAACAGAAAAAATATATATTTAAATACATTTTTTTTAAAATCTAATATAAACCTGATTTACGAAACTAATAGGATTTGAAGTGGCATTTAAAATAACTTGCATATAGATTTAGTTTTAACGGCAATAGGATTGAACGTTTCAATGAGCACTCGAGTGGAGGGCCGAAATCCTCGTGATAAGCGATAAAATCGCAATCAAACGATAAACTCCCTTACAAAATTAGTTGGCGCCCCGCCGTCAGCACCCGATGTCGATTCCCACCTCGAACCCGCGGCGCGTTCATTCACACAAAAACAATACACTATGGGAATGCAAAGTGAATGCTTCCGTATTGATTAATTCATTGAAATATTCCTTAAATACCGAGCGACGCATTGTTTGTTTCTTTGTAGTGTTCCTTAGGCGGTATTATGGGAACCGCGTCAATTTGCTCGCGTGGCCCAAGAATTCGACCTCATCGGACAGCCGCGACAATCGATCCTTACGCCTTTGTTACTCGACAATGGGTTTTGTGCTAAATAATTCATTTATTTGTGTAATAGTACTCAATTTAATTGTTAGCGCCCTTTTCATATGGTTTTGTACAGTTTGACTCGTTTCTTATATTTAAGAAATTGAGAAAAGATTGATCAAATTAAATTGTTAAATGTATGTACATAATACAATATGCTTTGACTTCTGATTTTTTGTTGTGTTGAAGAAATATAATTTATTGTAATGCCTATATTTATTACAATTGATTTGTGACATCTAGATATATAACGCATAATAACTTTATAAAATAAAGTAACGTTTTAAATATAATGAATAATTTGCTATTAATGTAATTGTTAATTGTAAAAATATTTGTTTAAAAAAGAATACAGACCTGCCAAGTATCTTGGACACGCAGCCGTTGGACACCTGCAGGATGCGGCTGATATCGCAAGGGCGCGCGCCGGAGTGCGCCAGCTCTACTATCTTCTGCCTGGTCGAGTCAGGCAGCGGCCGACCGTTTACATAGACCCCCCCTAGCTGATTGATCCCACTGTGCCCCGCGGAGGAGCACCCGAATAGGCCTCCCCCGCCCATCGCCGCGCTGTGCATCAGCTCATCTGCAATAAGAACTGATATTAGATTTTTTATCGTAATATTTTTTCCGAAAAATATAAAAAGAATAGATAAGGGATTTGCAAGCATTGATGCACATAAAGCTCCAAATATATTTTTTACCTTCAAAAGTTTGGATAAAAGGAAAGGTAATTTCGAACTGAAGTGGCTTTTCAATTTATAGAGTTCTTTCAGACACGTTGCCAAGTCCGCAAAAATTTTAACTACCTGTCAATTCGCATAAAAGGCGTAGGACACACACTATTGAGTGTTAAAAAACTAACCCTTCATAAGAAATAATCTGCTTTGCAAAAATAAAAAGTGAGCCGAGTAACAAAAGGGTTCGTGGTCTAAGAAAGGAAACCACAAATGATTATCTAATCCTCCCAGATAATAAGATACTTCAACATCTTTTATGATAAAAAAATACCGTTATTCCAAGGTTCTCTACCAGTTTTTTTTAATTATTCACTTTGGTGTTATTATATGTTGGGTATTCTATTTCGCAACTATGTTAAATTGAACGTTGATCAAAAATTCGTTAAATAAAAATAATTTAGATGAGACGTGAAATTCTTTTACAACTGAAAGATTTCAAGTCAGAGAAGAAAATATCACTGTTTTCATATCCAAAAACAAATAATCTATTGAACTGTAAAAAAAAATAAAAGCCGATGCATATATGAGAATTTCAAATGCAAAACATCGTACGATATAGCGTTCCACATAAATAAATTTACGGGAGAAATGTAGTCCACAGAAAAAAAATATACGTGAAATATATTTTCACAACATTTTATGTTCAGGTTTTTAGAATAATTTGAACAAAGTCCGCGCTATAATGGCTTGCTGAAATATGCGAGTCTGTGTAACGAAACAGGCAAAAAGTTCGCCGTTGCTAATGTTTCCTACATGCACTTAGAACTTGTATGTACATTACGTAATTAAACAATTTTCAAAGTATATAATTTATTGTAAAAGTCATGGGTTAGCTTTTCCTTTTCATAAGCTTTGGTTGAAAAAGCTCATTTGGTATACAAAAGATCTTTTGTTCTTTTAAGATATGTACGTTTTTTTTGTCTTTAAATCAATTAACTGAATTGTATAATTGTACATATATACATACGAGTTACCTTGTGTGTTACCTTATAAATGAAGAAGCGAAGTTATCACGTAATGTTGTCTACTATAAGGTAGGCAGCTTTGCAAGCATACAAGTTCTGGCATGTTCCACTTGTGTGATACATCGGAAAGAACTAAAAATGGTATATAGGAATAAAACTTTTTAATAAAAAATCCATTAGTAACTACCGTGACCATCCTGGCGCAGAAGCAGCGATTGATGGAAAAATTGATTGTTATGGGCTCAAATCCCTAACAAGACAAAGAGCGGCGTTGAGTTCAATTCACAATGTTTCAAATTTAGGCAGAAAGAAACAAATTGTTTTGGTACCAGGTCCTTCTACCTATCCTGCTATATGCGGAAGACAGCGTGAAGTTGCATGTGTAAAGGCCAAAATATTGGTGTCCTTGCTGAGTGAAAATTACAGTATATATATATATATATATATATATATATATAATATATATATATATATATATATATATATATATATATATATATATATATATATATATATATATATATATATATATATATATATATATATATATATATATGATAATATTATTAAATTATCTAAATCTTCATATCTGATGATGTGATTTGATTTACACGTACTCATGCATGAAAGAAATATTTGCACAGAATTACATCACAATTGAAATATGCAAGGCGCGTTCTTGCAATTATAGATGGCCTCAACAGTTGTCTCGATTCAATTATGACCTCCCTCCACGCCAATAGTTCTGAATAGCACATTAGATCAAGCTCGCTCAACCGTTGGTTCAGATAATTCCTTTTTTTTCTTCTACCCCACCCCCTACAAACACGTCTCGCGGTAAAAAGTGAACAATTGGATGCAATTTGTGGGTGAATTTAGGGCAGGGCCTGATTAAGGCCTAAAGGGGATGATGAAAGTTCATTGTTTTGGCCCTTTTTTGTGGTCGCTCATAATTTTCGGCGCGTGATTGGAATGCCATTTCATGTTTCTTAAAACAAAAATATTGTTAACACAAAATTCGGCTTAATGAGTTATAACATGTCAAAATAGTAATTAAGAATTTTTAACCGTTTTTACTGAAGGTGATGTAAATCAGTGTTTCTGTTTCTACACCCGTCAGCCGTAATTAACCGCCCTATATCCTTCACGACTATATAGTGTATATATCAAGATATCGTGATAATTTTTCAGTGCACGCAATCGAAATTAATTATACCCACCGTTCGCCAATTAAGTGACGTATTTTCGCGACGAAACTCGTTATTAATAACACCTCTTAGCTCTCGTCAGGCGTTGCCAGCCGTTGGCCGTGCACTAACAAGCAAGCGGCTGTTAAAAGAACAATGGACAATCGCTACGCTACGCCCCACGCCCAGTGTGTAGGTGGCCTAAACGAGGAGGAAATGCGATTTTATTGGGTTTAGCCTGATATGGTATCAGATTAGGCTACTGTATTTTTTTTGAATGACAAATTAATCTACAAGTAATTATGAAATAAATTAAACCTTCCCAAATCAATCTGAGCATATCAATTCCATACGAAATTTTATTATAGTATCAAAGCCGTCGTTTATATAGATAATTAATAATATGTAACTTAAAGTAAATATAAAAATATTATTATTAATAAGAAAACCAATATATAACACCAATTAATTACAAATAAACGTACAAATATACCTATTTACTGTCTATAATTTGTATTTATCGCTGTCGCTCGCGTCATACAGCAACGTCGCTGTCGGCGCAAGTACGCGTGTCGTGAGGGAGTGTTTTAATTTCAGAGGTGCAATTTATTCGAGCGATTTATTTTTAATCCCCGTTTTTATGGCCGCCACTCTATAAATTTATGTGTAGTTGTAGTTATTTTTATAAATTAAGCCCACAATGCTTGATGCGTTTAATGTTATATGAAACTTTATTGACACACCCATTTGTCAGCGAATTAAATGTTTAAAATTTTAACTGTGTTTTGTGGCCTGTCAATGTCAATTCGGTTTGGTTATCTTTGTGTTTGTATCAGGTTTTATTTGTTTTTTTTTTTACTAAGTTACATCTGACTCTAGCCTACGCTTAACTGCTAAACGTGAAAGGCAATGTTTATTTTTGGGTTTAACTTAAATAATGCTTCTTTTAGGCGGACTATTAGACAATATTGCGAGCAAATTTGTAAACGAGAATTGCAAATTTTAGACCCACATTGCTTATAAGTAGATATCACGTTATTTTTAAATATGTTATTATATATTGAAATTTTTCTATGGGAAGGGAGACGAAACGATTAAATAGGAAAAAAGAAACTATTAAATGCATTAACATTAATCAAACACTTTACATATAATAAGTACATAAGGGTCGTCCCTGCATACGACAGGGCACACCTGGTGTCACAGACAGACAACCCCCACTTAATTCCCTTCTTATTATTATTTTGTATCTGTTTTTGAATTTAATCTGTGGGGGAAGTTTAATTGTATAGACGCCATTTTGGATGTACCAAATCCCGTTTGGATTTCGATTTGGAAACGATTAGGGCTTAGCGCCTACAGCTTTTGAGTTGCAACCGTTACTAAATCGACAATGCAAAATTCGAAAAAAGGACAATAAATAAATAAGCTTCTAAAATAAAACAAGACAAAAATGTAAATTTTCTCTTTGATATAAATAGGCTCAACCTACTGACAGTATAATGTAGAATGACTTCTTGGAACCGATTTCCTATATTAATATTTTATATATATATACTATATATATATATACTATATATGTATATATATATATATATATATATATATATATATATATATATATATATATATATATATATACATTCCCTTTCATCATTTCTTAATCTTTCTAATCTTATCATACTTACATTAAATAAAAGGATATATCGTGTTTGTTGGCATTTCCTAACGCCAAACTTTGACCAAACAGATCGTGAAAAAGTAATGAAATATAAACGTTTTTCGCCGACATTTGTTTTAAAACTATTGATTATCAAAGACTTGTCAACTATTTATTCCAAAATAAACACATATTGACATGTGCATATTTTTTTACCATAATAATATCAATTTCTTAGGATCCATTCACGACACCGTTTGTTTTGTAGTGTCATAATTTATAGCGAATATCGGCCACGCCTCCAAAAGACGGTAAAAGGCCGCCATTGATAGACGACCATTGAAAGTGTCACTTAATATTTTTTTGGCTCGAAAGACGCGGACGTATAATAAAAATGTATACAGATAATTATTAATACTAGAGACAGTTGTAGGTAGTCAGAGACGTCACTTAAATCTAAATATATAGTCGAACTGATTTAATTTAATTTGATACCTATGCCTAACATCTTAATGTGTAATTTATTATTATGTATAATAATTTAACACTAACATAAAAAAAAACGGGAAAAAAATGACGAAAATTGGGTAGAAATTTGGCAACGGAGTGTCCTAACACTGTTCCCTCCGTCTACTTTGCTATGTGGGGAAAATGCGTAAAGCTGTTTATTTTGAATTTAAGAATTACAAATCTTTACAAATCAAATATAAATTAACTCAATTGAGACATTAACTTGAAGAACTATAAAGTTTACTTTCGAAACGCCATATATAAAGACAACAACAACAATAACATAAAGTTTACTTGTGTCATTACATTATTAGATACAATTTATTTATATGATCTCAATATTACATGTTTTACAAAGGCTTCTTGTCAAACTACGGATTTAGTTCGAATATCGATTTTGCTTAAGACCGATTATCTTTGCTAGTAACTATTTGTTTTAAGCGTGGTTTAACGATATTTTTGTTTTGTTTTATCACTTGAGCTAATACTGCTTTGTGTATTACTATTTAATGTTTATATTAATTTAGTTTTATTTTTGTTGTATTGTGTTAAACATGTTGTTAATTACATTTTTATTCTGTAGATTATTATTAATGTTCAACATATTCCTTAACGACTACATTTTTTTATAAAAATATATGTATTTCATAAGAAAAATTATAATATATAATAATATATAACAATAATAAGAGCTTCACGCTGTATCCCGTACATGTCAGGGTAGGCAGAGGGAACCGTAGGGACCGTAACCTAGTGTTAGGACACTCCGTTCCAAGCTTAAAAAAAATATAGATTTTAGAACTCTATTATAGGTAAAATAGCGTTTAATCATTCACAATCATCATATCCCAAAAGCGGAAAGACACATATATAACTACAATAAAAAAATAAGTAAAATCAATATAAATATTAAAGCCTTCGCTACAATGAGGTCTGACAATACACACATACATACATATTTCTACAAAACAAAGTCTCAAAACATAGACCGAGTGCTTAATCATTAAAATTCCCAGCGGCGTAACAAAGAAACTGCTGTTTATCTCCCTCTTACTGTCGATTTTCCGCTCTATTTGTCTCTATCTGGCGCTTAATGTGACAAGATTGTCGCATGCTCCGTTTGCCATGGCATAATTATATTTCGCTGGCAACTTACAACACGGCTATGGGACGTTTTGTGTATGGGAAACCGCGTGATTCATGTAAATTTCAAATCATCAATATATTGTCCAGATGATAGAAAAATGCGTTAGGGTTCCATATTTATTCCATATTTAACAATAATTTCAAGGTAAATGGACAAAAATGGTGGAAACACATAAAGGTTTTAGCTATATATATATATATATATATATATATATATATATATATATATATATATATATATATATATATATATATATATATATATATATATATATATAATATATATATATATATATATATATATATATATATATATATATATATATATATATATATATATATATAACTAAAACCTTTCTATTACCCAATGACGCAGCTTTCGTGTGTTGCAGGAAAGCAAGTGACGTGACACTCTATTAATCTCTTTTCACATAAACACATTTAGAACTACAACACTTTATTTACTAATTCCATGTAACCATTCGCATTTATTAAGTTAGTGTAAAAATAATATTATATAACTATTTAATTCCACTAAGCGATGGTCGTGAGTTTGATTCCACACGAACTAATCAATTATTTCCATTACATAATAATTTCCAAAACAAAACGCTGGAGAAAAAGTGGAGAATCTGGTATAGAGAATGTGGAGGCTATGGAGAATGTGCCTACAATGCTAAATAAGGATTAAAGCGCGAAGTGAAAAATGTCTACAGTTCTTAAAAAGGTCTTCTTCCATCATTTAATACTACTAAATAAATCTGAATGAAATTAGATAAACATGATTAATGGATATCATAATATCGATTATAGAACCGTAATAATTTTCACTTGTAACATCGTTTGTTTAAAACAAATCACTGTTCGTCACCTATAGAGGCGAAATGACACCTAAAGCTCTATCCTATAAAAATATATTGGAAAACTCTTGTAGATATTAAAAAATATTAGCTTCTAACATTCGTTGGCTTATCAAACGTGTCCTTTTCTTATAATTTCATACAAATTATATACAAATGGGAAACAAGCCATTACAATGGCATCTATTTATGCATTATTATCATAATTTCACACGACGTACAATGTGTTTGAATAAACATTAGTTTATTACAGTCTCAATAATTTCCATTTATAACAATATAATAAGGCAAAAACCTAATTGAACGTTAGAGCTTTTGGTAATAGTTGACACAAATCACGTTTGAGGAATTGTTATCCTTTTAGTTACGTTTATATTAGTGGAGTGTTAAGAGCGGCATAATGAGACACTACCTATAGAGGTACTTCTACCTCTATAGACTTCTAGCTATAATAATGCGAATTAAGTAATAATACATTATATATATATATATATATATATATATATATATATATATATATATATATATATATATATATATATATATATATATATATATATATGTGTGTGTGTGTGTGCGAATATGTATATATTTATTTTAATTTTAAATTCTAATATTTAATCCTGAGCAGGTCAACCAACGCTAACTAACAAAACTTGCGAAGTTTCAAGATGCTTCTCTATTTATACTGACGATGAGTAAACTAAGTTATTCCAAGATCTTAAATAGTAACACTAAACTTTTATTTTAAATTATATTTCTTGATGCTGTACTTATTACCTATATTAATATTGAATGCTTTTAAATTGTTAACGTTTGCCTTTTTTGAATACCTGTGACAAAATCGTTTTTCTTATAAATATTGACTTTATGAAGCAGTTGGCGTACCTATATATCAAAGAATAATATGACATAATATCAAAATACAATAAAATCATGTTAATTTTGAATAATAGCATGCATAATGTAACAATGTAAGCGATAAGGCCGTCTTTAGTGCATAAATTGTGTTCTTGTTTTCTTTTCCTTTTCTTCGTTGATTAAATAAATAAGTAATGTAATATACGGTAGGTACCTACTAGCACTAAATTAGACTAGTTGCAGTTTAGCCAACCTAAGATTTACTTTAAGTTAACAAAGAAAACAATATTAAAGATCAACAAGATATCGTCCCAAATTCATAAGACTGTACTTTATAAGTAAAGAAGGTAAGTTTGGAATAAAGTAAAGTTAGTGGGTAATCTGTGAACTAGCCACAATACTGCCAACTTTCAAGCAGTCACGTCAGAAGTTAGCAACTTGCTGGGTTGTTAGCGTTTTGTTTGTAAAAATTATATTAGTTGCTATCTTCAGTTCCATCTTACTGTATAATATGATTTTAAGCAAATATTTTGATACAATGATTACGTATCGTGTACATAGTAAAAATATCCTGAGACAGTTTTTGCACCTTCACACATTTTCCCGCGTATTGCAGGATAGGCAAAGCTTAATTTGTCCTCTTCGTTGCGATTTCATACAGTAGCAAGAATAATACAATAAAAATAAGGAGAACTAACCTTTATGCGGCATCTTCCAAAACGCTTCGGCCGCCGTGGTGGGTTCCCGCGGCGGCGCCACCAGCCCGCCGACCAGCGTGGTGGCGGCGTGCGCGGGCGCCGGCGCCCGCCCCCACCCCCCGTGCAGCGCCACGCTGCACCCTAACACCCTAACGTTTTAACTGCTGGTCCGGCTAACTTAAACCCTGCTAAGTGTTGCTCCGAACTTTCCAAGTGTGCCAAAATATTTTGGATATTAAGACTTGGTTAGTATGAAATGCTAGTGACTTATTAAATAATCAAAAAGTATTGACATATGAGTCTACTTGATAAAAATCTGATAATTAATTTATTTCAGTAGTAAACAAAATTCCCCTAAAATGTAAACATTGGTGTCGTTGCCGCAGAGGTGACCTGCAAAAAAAAAAAACATTGACTATACAAACTGACCTCGAGGCGGCATTAGACAATCGCATCATCAATTACAATCAAGCTTACGTTCGTGTCTTTGTAAGCAATACTGCCGTCTTATTGAATGCTACTTTCCCGCGCGAGTGAAAGAGCTGGACGCTAATTGGTACATGATGTTGCTGAATTGTGTTAAGAGAGCACCATTCATTGTTGCATAGCACAAATACTTGTGCTTCGTGCGTTGATAATGATCGATGGGACGAGATGTAATGAAGTAAGATGGGGCCAGATAGACAGCGTGCTGTACCACCCAGCATGCGCGGCCGAACGGTAGTCGCGGCCGTGTGTCAGCCTGTCGGGAAGCTTTTTATTATTTGACAGAGATGTTACAGGTCATGAGTGCGTGGAGTAGTTTCTATATTTGCCTACTTTTATATCAGTCTGTCGATTATACTTGTATAGCAAATAGTTATGATTCTTTGGAGGCTTCATCGAATTTAGTTTGAAACATTGTTAGTGGGTTAAAGTGTTAGTTGTAAATATATTATTATTTTGTAATTTCTTTTTCTATTTCTGTTATACATGCAAAAATTCCAAAACTGGCAGAATAAGCTTATACACAGAGCTCCTCTGAAGCAACTTAGAAATACTAAAGATAAAAAAAAAAGGGAATGTACCTCGCGAATACTTTCATGATTATAACTAAATCGAATAACGATCGCATTATAAAAGTCACAGGTACTCAAATATAGGGACATGTATTTGATCTTTTCAAGTCCCAATCGAATGACTTTGATATTCCCCTCTGGAAGTAGGGTACAATGAAGCTAAGGGTCGCCTAAATTGAAGACTCACTTTGAGTCTAGTCAAAGCGAATGCGTAGTGGAATACGACTAACATGAAAAGTCGGTAAGTACCTATCACGGATGTAACGCGGACCTGAGGTTGTGTATCGCACTGTTTATTTATAATGCAAACTGTTTGACGATCATAAAGCTATATATAAATGATAATTTTAATAGATATACTGTATATGTGTATATTGTGTTAGTTTTTGATATATTCCAATATATTTCGAGTTAGTACCTACTTTGCAGAAGTTCGTTGTCAAGGATGGCCAAGGCATTCGAGTGTCACTTTTTACAACTAATAGTTCCTAGAACAGTAGAACGTCTGATTTATATAATAATACACAAAGTTTTGTTTTTTTTTAATATCCGATTGTTATGTAAGCATATGGTTAATAAACAAAAGGTATACCTATATAAACTATTTGCTTTCAATATAGGCCTCGATATCGAAATATCTTCGACAAATATAAGATTTAAACTTGCCAGCTATAAAATGCTGATAAAAATCATATATCACGACGACGATGCCTTAATAGATCAAACAGAAGAGTTTCTTTCCATATTATTTATAGAATATCAATACAAAAATCAGATCATAGAGCAAATTAAAAAAAAGCAAAAATAGCATCGATACAAATTCTGTAAATAGTACATGTATAGGTTTACCAACATAGCAAGATTTCTGTGGCGATATAATATGAAATTATGCACGTAACACGGAATATTGACATTTAATTAATTGCAATTTAAGTCTATTTTGCATTGTATAGCACCAATTGATTTGATTTCATTTCATTGATATGAATAATTGTGAATAGCAAGATGGAAATGTATAAACGTATTCAGTGCTTGAAAGTAGCTGAGAGCTGTCGTTCTTTTTTTAAATATGATTGATGACAGCCGAAGCTGGCTTATATCTAGATTTCAAACTAAGAATTGTAATAAAAGGGACTTTTTTGTAGCTTTACACTCTATTCTCCATATAGTAAGGTGAGCGGAGAGAAGAGAAGATGCTTTTGGAAAGAGAGAGAAGATTGAATTGTCTAGAAAAAGAATATCGTAATAAACTATAAACTTAGAAATCAATACTTAGATAAGCACTGATAATAATATTTTTAGAACGTAAAACTAAATGTACTATATATTATTACGTGAAGTACATTTAATACGTGTAATACTTTATAGTAGTATATAAGCATAAATTACTTATAAATAATGGTGATTTACTAATTAACTTTAAAACTTTTCCATACAAAACATGATCAAGTCTCCAACTATAGAGCCAAAGGTCAACGACTTCGCATACAGAAATTGGCAAAATTTTAGAATACCTACATTAAGAAATTGTAACAAGCATTCATATTATACCAAGGTATAGTAGGCCATGTTAAAGTAAGAGGCTTCTTTTATCTATCGAAAAAAATAAAATAAAATTAGCTTCACGATATATCCCGCAAATGGCAGCGTAGGCATTAACCGAAACCTAGTGTTAAGACACTCCGTTCCCCGCTTTTCGCCTTTCGACGCATTGTGTGTTAAGTGGCGGAACTCAACGCTGCGTTCTTTGCCTTGTTGTCAGAGCGAAGAAAATGATTCATTCTCCCCGAGTGGGAATCGAACCCACAATACGTCTCGTTTACAGGCAGAGGCTATGTCTCTGCGCCACGCCACTAGCTAGTTCTACTAGTATTGACTAATATATTCTAATTTAACACCGCAATTTGTTTAACTTTTTATATAGTACTCTAACTGAGAATCGAACCCACTACCTTCACGATTATTTAGATAATACATATTGGCACGTCGCAACCTATAACATCCATTTCTCAGCAATTTATATGAATTTGATAACATTTCACGCGATATAGCCGAGTATCTTAATTCTCTTGCCTTACATCAACATCAACAAATATAATGCATCACCAATCAGACGTCGCTTTATCTCGCCGATCGCCGGCCCCTTTATACTTATCAGCCGTATCGAGTTACTACGGAATGTACAAAAACTTGTTTCTAATTAATATAATTAACTGGTCATAGATGCTTGTGTGTAGAGGCTGTGCGAATGATTTATAATTTATGATTTATAATGTGATTCTATGATGATTCAAACGGGTAGAGTCGTATAAATTGTATAGAGCTGTTTTTTACATATTCAGAATTTTAGATTATATAAAAAAAAAAACAATAATGTGCACAATTTTTGCGGGAAAAATTGCGTGTTCAATATAGCATCTTCACGCTTCATGAGTTATATTTCATTTGGATCTATAAAAAAATATCATTGAACTAAAATAACAATTCAAATATCGAAAACAAAACATAGCCAAAAAAACACTATTGATATAAAAATGTATTATTATAATATTACTTATATCTTAGCAACGAAGTCCATAATAAAAATTCGAGTCATCTCACGAATAGTTCCAAGCGCTAATTACTCTGTGCCGAACTGTGGTAGTGTAGATAATATTAATTTGAGTAATACGTGCTTAATTAATTAGAATATCACGTTTTATTAAAAAAAAATGACATCACCTGCGGCTGCGGCTGCGGCTCCGTCTGCCGGTGACGGCCCACGCCTACTTTTATATCAGAATGTACTATATTTCATTGAACACTAATATGGTAATTTTGATCACTTTTATGTATTTAGGTGGGTATATGTGTTTTATTGACAAATAACTTGTAATGAATATGCATTTATTATAATATATGTATGTATGTACATACATTTATAATAAAAGTTTGACAGTTATTTCATTCTTTTTTTAATTATATTTTTTTAAAAATTTCTTTGTATTTTTGGTCTTTTTACATATGAAATGATTTTTTTAACTGAATTAATCACGTATAATTTTTTTTAACATCTTACAGTACTCCATGATCATGATCAATGTATGTTGAGCGGGGAAACAATTCATTTTACGGAGTGGGGTTCGACCCCGCAACTATTGAGTGTCAGAGTCACACGCAGACTATGCTCCTACACCGCGATGACCTCTATAAATAAATATAATGTTATTCCTTACTGAGGTTATAAGCTCGATGAGAACGTATGGCTTAGTTGTCAAATCTCTATACGTCCAAATTTTTATACTTTTCTAAATATATATATATATATATATATATATATATATATATATATATATATATATATATATATATATATATATATATATATATATATATATATATATATATATATATATATATATATATATATGTATATAAGAGGTAAATTACGCAAGTAAATTTGTTCTAATATAGAGGTCATAATAAATATCTGTACATCTTGACGCAAGGAGAAACAAGTATACTGTGATATTATAATATAAAAACCGGATCGCGATAGCGAGTTGTCGGCATAACATAAATCGAACTTGATACTACAGTATGAGACATACGTACACTCAGTAACTATAAATGTTTTAGAAAGTACAAGAAAGTGAAAAAAAATCGACTCCACCTAAGTGGATTGAGCGCAGCAGACGCAAACTTCTGGAATCTAAGGAGTTTTAAATTCTACATTACCGAGATAACGCTGGATTTTACGCATATCGAACGTAAATTTTTTTTTAATTTATTTTTATTTTTATATGGAAATTGTAAATGTAATACTTTCCGTGATATCTAGTAAATAATATTAACATAAATAAATAAAAGCGATTGTTATTAGTTTTTTTTTTTTTCTGATATAATTCTTTAACTTGTCACCTTATTCTTTCCACTCAACACTTTACTTTCATAAATAATAGAAACTTTAAGCATTTATTTTTTAGGTATCCCGCATATAGCATATAGTGGAAGAGCTTGTTCCATTTCGAATGAGCAGCACAAGTACCGAGTGGGCATCAAACCCTCAACCATCGCCTTAACACTCAGACACTGCCTTTAATCTAAATAACTTCTATTATTAAAAAAAAAAAACATTTACTGTTTATAATAAAATAATATTATCATGATAAACCAAAATTGACATATTAAAATATCTATATACTATCATAATTACTTCAATCCATTTAAACGTAGCTCACAGGATCTAGTTTGAGAACTACTTAGTAGCTGAAAACGTGATGTAAAAAAGTGAATTTCTCGCAAGTGGCCGTCTGAGCACGTCAAAGGCAAAACTCGCAGAATTAAATTTAACCAAGATAATGTTGGTTTGTCGATAGCTACGGTGGTACGGTGAAATACTTTTGCTTGATACTTGTTTTTAAAGTGTGTAATAGCGTCTTACTGTGAATTATTATTTATATTTAATGGTAAATTATTTTATTCCGCCGCACTGTGAACACAAAGTACGGGGCTTAGTTCCGCCAATCAACACGCAAAGATATGAATTCAGGCAGACAGTGGAGAGTGGAGTGTCTTGACACTATATTCTCACTAACCTACCCTACCATAATATATGCGGGATACATGGCGAAGATGAAAAAAAATCATTTCCTCAATTTCATATGACATATTTCTATTCCAATTGCAATTTCTTGAAATGGAGTACAAAGTGTCTTAATCCTATGTTCTCCGGATATGTTATGCAGCAGAGAGTGTAAAGTTGAACTGATACGCTTGTCAATAGCTTTAGAGTACATGAAAATAATATATTTATTTAACCAAAAATATCCTGTTGGTTGTAACATCATACATCTTGTAGGTAGTAAATATTACCTACATAGATCACTAGTGACGTTTTTAATTTATTTATTTTTAAATATTGTTTTGCTAAATACCTACAATTGCTAAAAATGTATATATATATATATATATATATATATATATATATATATATATATATATATATATATATATATATATATATATATATATATATATATATATATATATATATATATATATATATAAATATATAGAAAAGGTTAATTAAAGGAGCGCATAACTATAACCAAAAAAGCCTTTTTTGAAATATATAGATAAAATGGAGATTTCAAATAAATAAAAATTATCGATTATTTATTTTCCATATATTGCTGAATAATTATACCGCTATACTTCTCTCCCATAATAGATACTTACTGTAGAGGGAATTAAATCTAGCCTAGCTAGCCAAAGATATACTTTAAATATAAATATCATCGCTAGTCTGATGTTTTCAACAAATAAGTATTACTACAATTTTAACACTAAACGGTAGAGTCCAAAGTTATTTCATTTTAAAATTCTATGTAACTTAAGTTACATTAAAACAATTTAAAACGTTCGTACACTTAACTCGAACGCTATCTTAAAGATCGGATGTCTGGGATCCGCCACACCTCATTAGACGCTTTGATTCAGACACAGGTGCTACTAATGCGATAAGTGAGATAGATCGCGCACAAATCTGTGCTTTTACTGGATTTTAATTGAAAATGTCACAAATTTTCTTATTTTAGTAAATTTATAGCTACGAATAGGTTTTTCGTTTCCCGATATAGAATTAATTCTTGAAATTAAAAAGCAAGCTATACGCCTTTTCTCGCATATTAGTGTAGGCAGAGGAAACCTGGTGCTTAGACACTATCTTCCCCACTTTTCGCCCAATTTTCGAGAGATTGCGCGTTGAGTGGCCAAGCTTTGTCTGCCAATGCGGCGAAATAAAAATAATTAAAATATAATTGTATAATGTATATTGTAGTACACACAGTACAGTCGTACTCGTAATGCATACATTCATAGAAATACAATTATTTGTAATTTCAAAAGAAACTTATGATTTTTTTGTGTGAACTAACTACAGAAATGCATGCAATTTTGTTAGCATTCAATAATAATGCAATTTACCTTCATTTTATATTGAAATATCAATCTTGTATTGGATTCGTTATCTATTAGACTGATCAATTGGGTCACTTTTACTTACATTTTTAACTTTTTTACACTACGTAGCATACACTAGCAAATGTAGTGTCTAGAGTCCACTTATGTATATATATTTATCAAAAACAGTCTATAATTGAATCCAGCATCAAAGTACAACGCACGTGCGTTCATCACAAAACATATACGGTAGAGGGCTCTCGTACTAACTTGCAACGAAACGTCAAAACCTCTTCCTTTTGACTGCGCAAAAAAAAATAACCTCGCATTCAGTATATAATTAACAGTGCGGTTACAGCTTTGAATTGTGGAGTGTCATAATGTTCGTTTGATGTTTTACCTTTCTACAATCTGATTATGTGAAATCTTTTTAAAATGCTCATGAATTTTGTTTAGATGGAATTGCTTTTCTAAATAAGCACAATACATTTTTACTAGTCGTGTTTCATTGCTATGTTTTTGTAGGATGCTATATAATTACAATGATATAATTAAAACACACACACACGCACATAAACTACACGTCCTCTCACACACATGCACAGTCAAAAAAAAACGTCTATAGACGTTATCAAGTATGTAATAGCTCTAATTTAAACTCAAGAAAATAAATTTACCATGTAATTTCCGTATGTCTGTATGTTCCTGTAATATGTACATGTTGGATTCATTACCCAACATACTTTTTCGAGTTCCTTAACTCGACACAATACCCAGACAAATATCTGTAGGACAAATATCCATGCGAAAAGGGTATGACGCATATTTAATTATCTGTTTAGTAAATTTTAGGTCAAAATTTTTCAAGAGTTTTGCATTTGTACTGTGCATGCTAATTTCTACCATTTTGGTAATATACACATATTAATATCCTAATTAATTACAGAGTACCTAAACATACTTTTATACAAATATATAACAAATTTGTTTTTAAAGTGAACTCTATATTGCAATCGTAGTACAGCAAACCACAGTGGTTCTGCATTAGATCTCCACTCATTGGTTAAACAAATTTTGACGTTGAATTTGCAACTCAACGCCTATCCTGTTACATTCGGGATACAGTGTGAAAATTTAAAAAAATAATACAACGTAATTGCCATAGACAGATAGAAATGAGTGAACTGTCACCTATTTCTATCTCCTGTTACAAAATATATTTATATATTTATATATTTATATATTTATATATTATATTTATATATTTATATATTTATATATTATATATTTATATATTTATATAGTTTTGTAATTTTTTGTTCAGTGTAATTCCTTGCCCTCGTCGTCTTCATAATAATGAAATTAATGATTAATAAATATAAATGCAATTTTGCAATTTTCATGTAAAACATATTTTTAAAATTTATATAGAACTGAAATTAAGTTCTGACGTTGTGTACACTGTTCAAAATTTAATACCCTAAGTCCCCATTGAACCCATGTGTGCTAAAAAATGGTGCTAAAATTTATTTTAGTTTTTATTTTTATTTGTATCTCTCACAAGGTATCAGTTATAATAAAAAAACTAAGTAAGACAAAAATAGTTGAACTTATAACTATATACGAGAACTATTAGTATATTGAAGACTAATTTTAAAAATTAAACACAATTGACATGCATATACCGCGCACAGATTTTGTTTTTTACCTTTATACGTCTCTCGATTCGAACAAGTCATACGCAAAAATATAATGATATATATTCCATGGCACAGTGGGACTGTGTCCGACTGTGAATGAGAGGATTTTGGGTTCAATCCATGATGAATTATTATATTTATATTATGTATAAATGAGTTCCACCATTCAAGGCGCAATGTGTCAAAATGGGAGAGAAAATGGGGAACGGAGTGTCCTAACACTAGGTTCCACTCTCTCTACTCCACTTTATGTGGGATACAGGGTAAGCAAGTACAGAGTATGCCAGTAAAATTTAAATAATGTGATTCTTTAAATGAAATTTTTAAGTACTATATGTATATTTTTTTTGCAGAAGACATACCCAGTATTAGTAGTCGTAGTAATATTTAAACTTTGGTATGTTATAGAAGAAATAAATTATAAAGCGGCACTTGCAATGGAACTTAGCAGGCGATTTGTTACCGTGACGGAAACCGTCAGCAAAATAATTGTATAAATAAATGATTTTGTGATTTTCATCGACTCGAACATTTTGACGCGAAACTAATTATATTCACGGCATATCATAAGTCAATTTATATGTATGTATATATGTACATATGTATATGTTGTTAGCATTAAATGAGAATTAACTTAGAGGCATTTTGGAAGTTATATGATTTTTTAATATCTAGAGTTTTTGTCTTAAACTTAGTTTGACTTATATTATAGTTCAAAATACTTTTTTTAAAATGGTCTGTTTATTATGAACTATTGTTAGTTTGCTGAAAATAATGTCGAAATATGATGGAATTTTCTGATATAATAATTATTTTGGTAAGCAGAGTGAATATTTTGTGTTCCTTTTTACAAGGACATTTAAGTAACTACAAGTTATTTCTAACTTCTATACTTTTCAAATAAAACTCTTAATAGAAAGCAACGATTATAATGAGAACTTATAATAATATTACAGACATAAATAAATCTAACTGTAACTAATAAAATTGGAATTAAAATTTATAACAATAATATATTAATTATAATATATACATTAATATTTTTGTGTCATCTCTACATTTGTAGTTGTATAGAGCACAGATTCGGCTCGATAAATCACTTAGTTATTGTGTATTCACACCTTTTGAGCTACTAGACCTATAAAAAATATAAAACTTACTAAAAAGCGGCAAATGATGAGCGGTAATGATATCATTGCTTAGGAATTATGATATATTTCAAAGGAGTTTTCTATACCTCTTTATAAACTTTGATTAGACATTCATTGGCGATTGGAATTTTAAATTTTTTCAACAGTCTATTGTTTTTATATGTACATTTTTTATGGATATTAGATAAGTAAGTAATTGCAACTATAATACTTATGTTACTTAAATGTTTTTAAGAAATTGGGTATTTAAATAAATGCCATTTTTCATATTTAACTTTTATTTAGCATGGGGCATGGGAATATTCTTACCTAAAACGGGGGGTTTTAGGTAAGAATATTCCCATGCCCCATGTCTAATTTTGATGAAAATATTTATATTTAGATGATTACATGTTTCATTGAAAATGTAATATGTAGAGTAATGTTTGTTTTATGTTGTGTATTGTGTATATACAAATACAAATTCTGAATATTGGCCTTAGACTTGGATTGAACATTGGCTTCTTCAACCTTGTTTTATTTAAATGCCTGTACTGGCCTCTTTTATGCTAATTACTATACATATATCTTTAAAGTTATTTTCAATATTGCAGCTCATAAGGAATTCGATATTAAAAAGAAAACAAATTCAAATGGACACTTTGCCGACACAAAAATAAAAATATCCTAAGCGAGATACATCGAAAGCTTTTTACTCTAAAAAGGCTCTATCTTAATCCTTATTAAGCCTCATCGTCAAGGGTGAGTCGGCTATTGACACCGAAGTGTTATTATGAACTCATCATGGATTATATTATTTTTTCTTTAAAAATATACTGTGCCGTAACGCGGAGGCTGTTTCGATATTAAATTTAAGAAGATTATATTCACTTGATTTTTTTATTGTTGATAATTGAGAGGACATATTTATAACTGACTGGTTTCAAATTTTATTACAATTAAGCAATTATTTATATTACACACACAACATTTTAAATGTAATTTTTAACTGTTTTAACTACTAATTCGAATAACCTCTGAAAAGGAAATTATTATTAAAAGTATAATTTATCCTATAGATTTTGCTTATTATGCGTATTTGAAAGGCCACGTTAATTTTAAGTATAACTTAAATAAGTGTTTTATATTTTAAAAACAATACTAATATATAAAGCTGTACGAATATATACAAAATGACATACTACATTATATATTACCTATGCCTTCCCAAAAAAATATTAGAATGACTGTATCAATGTCAAAAAATATATATTTTACAAGTTTTTTTTTTTATAAATAATCGCTCCCCAGACATTTGCTGAATCGCTTTTAACACCGTGTAATAGTATGAGAAATGTCAATGGTTATGTCTCCTTTGTCCAAAATATGTCATTAATAGGTGAAAAAAAAAAAAAAATGTCACATGCACTATAGGGTCCCGAATAGTGTTGTCAACACTCAAACAACTCTCAAGTATAAATAATAGTTTGTATGAATGCCTCGATACTTTGTCGGCATGAATTGACTTTAAAATTTATTGATTTTAACTTTTTTTATTGTTGGATAAAATTTCACTTAAGAATAAAAAAATATAAAAAGAGCTTCTGAATATATGTCACTGTTACTTAAATTCAATATATATATATATACATATATATATATATATATATATATATATATACATTAAAAGCTAATAAATTAGAGATATTTTTTTAAATCATTAACTTATAGTTTTTTATATTTCGTTTAAAAGACTTTTTTTAGACTTCTCCCTATTAATTTCGTAAATTTCGTAATTATATTCATAATAATTGTAACTTATAAAAATATTTTGCAAGAGTACTGTTGCAAAATATTTTATGGATTTTGATGAGAATTTTAATTCAATATAGTTAAATATGTACATTAAACATTACATTTAGTACATAAATCCCACATAAAATACCGTTAAATTGATTTATCCAAAGTTTACAAGTCAATCAAATAAAAACAAATATTATCTAATTAATATATCTGATAATATTTATATGTTATATGAAATAATTGATGCTCAAATATACATTTTAATAAAATATTTAATATATATACAAAAAAGCTATATATTTTTGTTGCTCATGAAATTTAACTAAAACTTTAAATACTTTAAATCGATATCTGACTTCAATTAAGATATGTTAATAATCATACATCTAATAAATGTTTGACGTTGATATTTCAAAACATATTTAAAAAGGAGCCGATATCCAAAGTGGGTATTTGAAAAAAAAACTACAGTACCCCCGTCACTGTCACCTATTGTACAGCGAGTATCGTTTACCGCAAAAATAATTTGCTCTACAATACATTTGGAGATCTCTATTTAACGAAATTACAAATTTTCGGACACAAATTGTTGAATAGCGTCCATTGAACATATTCGGTACAAGATCAAAGGTGCTCTTGTCGTTTTTTTTTTCTGTCAGTACAAAATTTGTTGGATGTCAGTAGCAAATTGTTAAAATTGAATTAATAATTTAAATAATAATAATTTAATAATTTAAATAATAATAATTTAATAATTTATTATTTTAATATTTGTATTCGTCTTAAATTTTATCTAACTCATCTCAGTTTTTGTATGTACTGTAGGTATATATTGTTAAAATTTATTATAGTGTTTTTAAAATAATTTATTTTAAAGAACTATATTTTACCTATTATATTATTTTTTAAATTATAAATTTTATACCTGCTTATAGATCATTTATACCATAACATACCATAACAATTATTTCACTTTCATTACAAATCGTAACATTTATTCTTACAAAAAAAAGTCTGTTAAATGATATCATATTAAATTACACTAAGGCAAAAAATATAGGGCCAAATGTTTACTATTAACAATTATCTAACAATACATTGAAAGAAGTAGGATTCGATTACTATTTAAAATATCCCGCATCAGAAATTTATAACAAATAAAATATCAAATTACTAAGAGACTCGTGTTCTAAAACAGGTAGTATTTTTTTATTATTTAGAATATTTACATGTTGAAAAAGTTACATTTTAATAGTAGATTTACTATTAAAGATAAATCTTAATTTTTATGATTATTATTAAAAATATAGTTTTGTTATATCTGTTACTGTTAGACTAAATAAAAATTCACTTTGATCTAAGTCTAAGAGAATTTTACAACATTTCGTTGAAAGATGAATTAGTGTAAATTTTATAATTTATGGGAAATATCACGAAGAGTTTAGATTAAAAAAATTTGTTCACAAAGTTATATTTTTTTGGTATATTACTCTAACTATCTATTTAGCGTTTTTATTTTTTTTTAAATGTTACGTACATTAATTTTTTGCAGCCTCTTTTTATATTATGTACGTTAAAATATAATTTTAGTATTATTCTACGTACCTATGAGTAAAGGTTATTAATATTTTATTCCCGATGAAAAGCGTCCATAAACACATATAATATTTAATTTTAGCAGATAAAAATTGTCTTATACGTCAAGCTCATCGCACATTTGCTTTTCTTCCAACAACTACATTTCATATAGACCTAAATTATCACCAACAAAATAACCTAATTGCAAAATAAAACCGGAAATGACCTACCGTACGCAATCTTCTCTATAAAACACAACAGTCCGTAACACTTGCACTTAAACACCGTAACCGATGGAGCGTTCCCTCAAATTCAAGTTTCTGACCGGGCAATGCACCGTGATCATCGAACCCCGTATATCGGAGCTGCGAACCGTTACCGTTGATGTCACGGCTCGATTACGACTGGCCGAGCCATCTGATTCCAAGTCAGCCGTGTGAGCAGCGAAGGCGGGGCCTAGGGGGTACAGCCAGTATAAGGGGGAAAACGCACACTACTACACAGCAACACACATACAAAATTCACGCCCACAAAGATTTGTACCAAGTTTCGGTTTTATTCGAACGCAAGTTTTCATACAAATGTGTAAGTTTGTTTTGAAAAAATGTGCTCTTTTTTGTCTTTTGGTTAGTTGATTTTTCTTTTGTTATTAATGTTTATTTATAAATAAGCGTCATTGTATCATGCTTTAGTTTTTTTTCTAAGTAACAAAATACAATACTAAGATAAAATATTAATTTTTGACTATTTTTGTCATATTTACAAATATTTACGATGAAACAATTGACGATATTAACATTTTTTTTCCAATTTTGTAGAATTTATAAAGCTGTTCTTTTATTTTAAGAGAGAAGGTAACGTAACAATATACATTAAATTGCCAAGAATATGTCCGTAGCAGGTCATAAACGGTTAGGTTTTATAACCGGGTCTAGTGCGGCGAAGTGCCGGCTAAGCAAAAGATGTAAAACTTTTACACTCCACTATTTGACTGCTTTTCCGAATAGTAATATTTTAGTGTCAGTTAACTACGCGATGTTTAATGGGTCAGTATATATGGATCGAATCTCAGTTCGTAAATATCTTATAAAGTTAAACTTTTATATAAAGCCTGTGGTATTTTAAAGTAAAATATATTTTAAAATATTCCAATTCCAATATTATTATAACAAACTAGATTTAGATTGTAAGTAGAAAGGGTGAAATTTATACAGTGACATTTTTCTCGTTAAAACGGCGTAAAACGTCTAGACGGACCATCCAATGAAAAGCGGTCAACATGGAGGGTTCTTTAGATGATATTAGAGTTTCACTTCGGGTAAAAAAATATAAAAATATTATATTGTTAAGCAAACAATCAAATATTTCGTTATTATTACCATAACAAAGTGCGTAACGGGCAATTAAATCACAAATCACATCCCCCGCCAAAATGTATAACCTAAAAATAAACAAAAACGCATTCGCACAACAATGGCGGACACGCGGCGATCGTCACGCCGCTAACGCTTAGTCCTCATTATTCTGAACTAATTTCACGCTCGCTCTTAACCATTGTGAGATTTTGCGATGCCATGTCACGCTTTTCGTCACGACTGGTTATCTTAGATTGACTTGTTACATTTTTTTTTACACAAACCCACGGGTCAAATGCTACGTTTAAAGAGATCCGTTACAAAGGAGGTCGATAGGTACAATACGATCGAAAATTCGACCTAAGTCAACCATTAAAAATCGTTTTCCACAATGGATTTAAAAAATAAATAATATACGAAAAAAGTATTTGTGCAAGAACAATATGTATACCGCAGCGGGACATCTAGATAGTGAGTATTTTCTTTATATTTTTTTATTTGCACTTATGCCTTGGCTGAATGGATCGGGTCCTTAATTTACGCATCGCTTGATGTATTCTGTGCTTGGAATTTGTAAGGGATTGTTCTTGTATTGTAACATTGCGTGCTATTGTGCAAGCTTTATTTTGTCTTAGATGTTGTGTTGTAAAGTTGATCGAAACTTCTGTTATTCTGAGCTTTAAAAGCTTATTGTGATATACACATTTGTGAATTTGTATCACGAAAACAAAAGTTATTTTACAAATAACATAAAATAATACGTAAATTTTATTTTCTATTTTAGACAATAATGTAGACAGAGAGACCTCAGTGACAAAACACTCTCTCCACATTTCAATCCAAATGTATCCATAAACAATATCAAAATATAACTTAATTCCATATAGTTCTATAAACATTAGTGTTTATATAAAATCCAGCATGGTGCACGGTGCAGCTGCTGCGCCTTACACGCATCACTGGCGGCTCACAACATCCGCGAGTAACGAATGCTTTGTGAATGCCGATGCCGATAGATACACGGCCGAGGCATAGGCGATGGCGACTATACACTTATAGTGGCGATGATATTGTATTTTTTTTACTTTTTAAAGTATCATTCCACACTAAGGAAAGAAAAATACTTTAAAAAAAAAAACATAAAAATAATCAGAATCTCGTTAAGTTCAAATTTTTATATTTCTCTAAAAGTATAATAATATTTATATCATTTAATAATATTTAATTAGTTTATTCGGAGTTTTTTAGTAGAATACTAAAAAATAAGTTTGAGAAATAATTCAAATTTTTGCAGATATTTTTGCTAAAGAATCTTTTGTTATTAGAAATACATTAGGTACAGAGTATTGTATTAGTTAATGACAGCATATTATTATATATTTTAATTTTTGCGATAACACAAGTGAAATAATTACAATATAGGAAATGGTACCTAACTTGTAATTTCTAAATTATATATAAAAATTAGATAACTAAATAAAAACGCACAAAAAATATGGTTAATTTCACAATTGGCATACAATATAGTTAATCTTTTAATTACCTTACATTGACTTTATAGTTCTATATTAAGTAGACGATTTATCCAGATGTTCCCAAAGCTCAAAACTTAAACCAAAACAAAAGCATTAAAAAAGGATGAGAATCTTTTCACCGATAGATTACAGATTAGATCGCGGGCCAATTTGGCGTGCGGTGGCACTACGTACGTTGCGGTGCGACGTCATCCGCATATAGCTTTTCATCGCCACGCTAGTTTGTCACTAAATGTTGTATTTTTAGAGTTATGATGGAAATAATGAATATATAAATAAATAGTTGGGAATGTTTATGAGTTCAATTCTTACTTTTGTTGCATAGATATTGTTAGGTTAGGTTAGGTAACGAATAGGTATACAAAATAAAGTTACGCGTTGCATATTCTATATTTTAAACGCCATATTCAGGATATTGATTTTATTTTAATTATATTTCTTAAAATCTTTAATTAAATTTAAATTTGGAATATGTGTGCTATAAACAGAATTCTTAAATGACATTACGCTAAGGTAAATAGCGTAATAGGATATGGCATTTATAACGTACAACCAAAAAAAATCTCATCAAATTGTGAGTTATGAATTTAAATATCAGTGAAAGCTCAACCCAGAGTCTGTGACGCTTAGGCATTCTTCAAATAACATAAAATCTGTATATATTTAACGGAAACAAAACAATAGCATAAATAATATTAATGATATGTACCCTTCGCCGCCCATGGCGATGAATTAAACAAAGAATTGAATATATAATCGTGTTGCATCTAATGAAAAGGGGATGTTATAATGTAGCAAAATTATAAATGCTGAAATATTTACTACAGCCAATATGTTTGAAATTAAAATGGATACTGTTTTTTCTTGGTGTAATAAGCGATTTCTCTTAGAGACAATAATGACAAAGCTTTACAACAAGTACAAAGCTGATTTCAACATCAAGGTTAGATTAATCAAAAAATGCCTTCATTGTAAGTAGGCTTCTTGTTTCACGTCTTCACATATTCTATATAAAAGAAAATGTTAATAAATTGGTACGCAGAAAGCATTATTAACTTTTCCTAATTAAATTACAAGAAGCTAAAGAAATCACAATAATGAAAGTAACAATCACCAATCAACAGAATTGTACACGAGAACACAATAGTGTCGCCATAAACAAAAAAGTAATCAAACCAGTATTTTAAATGATACTGCGTTTGAATATTTGAAAATGTTAAAAAGACATTTTTAAAATGTGCCTCGAGAGCACTTCCCCTTCAACCTAGACGCACACAGACACATTTACATTATACTTTTTAATCTGTATTAATTTGCGACGCTTAATCTACGTAAAAAAGTTTTTGTAACAACTTTGATGTTATTTTTTTTTATAAAATATAATGTAATTGTATATATTGTTATTTTTATTTATGAAAACAAAATCAAATAAATAATACAAAAATAAATGTTATTATATAGGATCTATAATTTCTCAACTCCTTACCTTTCAGAAAAAAAAAACATAAATAATCGAACAGTAACCGATATTAAAACAACACGATGCATCATATTTCCCCCGTATAAACACGCATGTTGGTTGTCTCTTTCTGGCTTGTTGTTTTCCTCGATATAACCATCTCTATCTATTTTGGGCGTGTTCTGGGCTGTGATTGGTGGAGGGGATGATAGTCGGCCGCCGTCGGTGCGCGGTCGGTCCGACGGCGTTTTCCCGACGGTAGGCGTTCGAACATGGATGGTATTTGTAACGCAATGTGTAATTAAAAACCTGTTCGTATATTATTGGTGATATATCGTTCTTTCTTGTGGTAATATCGTATTTTATTGGAAAAAAAGGAATTGCTTTTTACCTATAGTGTTACAGTTCTACCTGCGAAACTAAACCAAACTAATAGCTTACTTATCCAACGTAACGTTACCAACGTAATATTGATTTTTTTGTAGCATAGATTTTTATGTGTGTGTATTCTAATATAGTATAAGATTAGACAACGAGGACAAATAGAAAAAAGTAAAATAAATAAACTAACAAACCAACATAACTAGGAAATACCAAACTAGATATTGAAAGTAAATCAAAAAAATATTTATTCTAAAAGTGATTTTTTTAACTTTTTTATATTTTCATTAATAAATCATGTCTTCGCCAGTGATTAAAATAAACACATAAACACATAATTGACATCAAAACATATTGTTGGAACTATAAATTTTCATTCCATTTTTTGCTGTTTCCATTTAGATAATGAAATTCAATGTACTACGAGTATATTCAATATATTTTGGTCTTATATTAATGAAAGTTATAAGTTGACTTTATTATGTACTTAATCTAACGAATGAAGAATACTACAAAATGTATATATATATATATATATATATATATATATATATATATATATATATATATATATATATATATATATATATATATATATATATATATATATATATATATATAATGAAGTGCTTATATAAAGTTTATCTTTAGATTCTATAAATTCAATGAATATGAATTCAGAAAAAAGGAATAGAAATAGGTAAGGGTGACAATTTAATGAATTATAATAAATAATATTAAAACTAAGATTATCGTATCGTACTGTAAATGCTACGGCGGTGGGTGGGATTCCAGCACGGGAAATGAATTTGATTTATCTGTTTTAGTTAAAAAAAAAGATCGAGGTTGAATTCCACACGGAATATGACGATCAGAATGTTTGACACTATATAAAGGATACTGTGTGAAGCTGAGAAAAAAAGAATTATGTAAGAATGTTAGGTATAAGAAGTGGAAGAAGAGAAAGTAAATGCTGCTCACGTGTTCCGGAATTAAACAAGCGAAGACATTCACAAATGGATCATGCTTGTTAATACAGAAATTATAGTTTTATGCTTCTACCCTCATAGAAGAACAGGCAGCGGGAACCTAGTGTTAAAACACTCCGTTCCCGACTTTCCGACCAATTTGTTACACATTGCGCATGGCAGAACAACACGCCGTACCCTGTCTACCAGGGCACAATATAATTGAAACATAACAATTCCTCTGGGTAAGGACCGAACGATGCTTAAATACAATTTTAATAAGATATTTCATCAAAACTTCAATCAATTAAAAAATAAATGCGCACCTACTCTTACAAAAGTACTCGACCAGAAAAAATATATGAAAATATCAATCATTCATTTAAATTTTTAACAAGTAATAATACCGAAATAAAACATATTTATTCTAAATATACCCATGTAAATAAATATAATAGATAAATTACAAGAGTGTATAAGGCTGGTTACGCACGACACGCACTTAATTACACTGTTTCACGTTTGAGCGCTTGCGCTATGCGTACGCGCACTCTACAGTATTGTGGTTAGAATATTGTAGATGGAGGAGATTGATAATGCAAATTAGAAGTTTATGAGTAATGAGCAGTAATAATTAGTTTAGGCTATTCTTTATATTATGAAATATAAAGTTTACTTTCCTTAGAATTGTGTTATTTATTTACTACGATTAAATTGAATAATCTGTATAATATACTACGAATAAATATTTGAAAAATACAAAAACTTATTGACACATTATTTATAAATTCAAATAAAGCTAATGTAACAATAAAAATAATCAAATTATAACTAGCAAACAACACATCAAAACAACTAAACGAGAGTCGTCTCGTTGTGCATAATAGTATTTTCTTATAGATTCTTATATTTTTTATTTTACCTATTTTACCCTTTTTTATTTCGTATACCATAGGTATATTTAAAGCGTAAATTACATAAGAGTATAAGGCTGGCTGCACGCGACACGCGCTCAATTACTCGGTTTCACGAGTGACCGGGCGCGCTGCGTACGCGCAGCTCCATACATGGCTCAATAGATAAATTGCATATTGTAGCCTACGCTTAATAGACCGCACAATAATTTGCAAAAAGTATATGATACCTACGCAACTTTTTAGCTATATAGTCATTTAAAAGCTATAGTTTTTAAAATGCTCTTGACCTTTTATTTTCAACGAAGTCTACTGAAAATATAATAAAACATTTTCTATATACAAAGAAAACGCAGTTCCTAAAAACTTCTCTGGTTAACGTTCTATGTTCTATATTCTTTCGTTCTATATTATCATGACATAAAATTATTAAGGTTATTTTAATTTAAATGGAATATATGACTAAATAAAATTTAATACTTTTTTTAACCATCACTGTTGTATACACTGCGTGCTGAAAAGTCTCACCATAAATGGAAGACACATTGTCATAAATTGAAGCAAAGTGTGGCACAGCGTGTCATGTCACTGTCTTGACTTTTCTCTACATTGTATATCGTTACAGAAGCTGTACATATTTTACTATTTTGTATATGTAGACATGTTAACTTTCATAAAATTGTATACATTTACCCTTACTTCCAGACAGTACAATTCTATTATTATACATAATATTGCTTATATATAAGTTATATTTAGTATAGCATTGCGAAGATCTTGAGAATTGAAACAAAAATCACACTTCGCTAAGAGCATTACGAACATTTATAATCGGCTAAATATCGAATTGTTCCATCCATTGTTTGGATGGTTTAAACCATCTACCCTCGAGAATTGGTTTCGGGAGTTTTAAGCCTACCGCCTTCGGAAAAACTCAACAACACCAAACTAAAAGCACTCTTAAACCAAAACAATTAAGTCTAATTCACTTTAGACGTACTTCTAAAATAATTCCTGAAAAGTGAAAGCTTTCCTACGCAAGGTATTTAGGTTTAAACTCCTATTGAAAGAGGTGAAAGTTTGAGGGTGGTACTGTAAAGTTATTTTGCACGTTATTCCCTTATTTTAGGGTTGTTTTTTGGTATTTTTTGGTGGAATGTTGAGAAGATTGTGCAGTAACGAGTCTACACACAGGGTGTAATTGTATCGGGGATAAAGATCGACCCGCTAGTCTGTAGTGATGCTGTAATATCGATGGATTCATACTTGTATACATAGAATTATCGCCTTTATGAAAAATAAAACGCAATTATTGTACAAAAAAAATTGGGTTACTGCTAAATAATATTCTAGTAGTTTGTATTGTTGTTATCTACTATTTTTTTCATTGTCAGTAAGATTATATGTTTCTTTTTGATTTGACGCTTTATCTTCAGCTGATTAGTCAGAACTCAGAGAGAGCTAAATGCCAAACGCTACGCCGCTTCCTGCGTACCTCTTTCGCCTCATCCACTCTCGTCTACCGCTTTATATTGACCTTTGTCGCACATATATTTATGTTTAAAATATAAGCAATTGATTAGATTTAATTTAATACCTTAAAAAATTATAAATTAAATGGTTGTCTCAAAACGCATTTTGAAAGCGATTTTCATAAAATTTACGGACAGGTTAAGTTCATATGCCGTAACGTAAAACTCAATTTTTTAATATACTTTGTGAGATTCCGAGGAAGAGCTCTTTATTTTTAACATTCTAATGACAACGTTTCACTAACATCACAATAATAATGGATATTTATTACATACTTATTATCTTCCTCTACATAGAGGAAAGATAATAAGTATGTAATAAATACTACACACCAAAAAGCATTTAAAGAAAAGAAAACTTCTGAAAAGGTCCAAAAGTTTTAGAGTTGCGAACTGCAAAACACACCTTGGACACGGTCCATCTAGAATGATCCGCATTCCTTGGAAGGCATCCAAGAGTTGCGGTCTAAGTCGCCGTTTATATACATGTCTAAAAATTTGTTTTGCTTAGTGTGTCAATAACATTTTCAAAAATATTAAAATATAAAACGTTTTCCCTGCACCAACATATCCAGCATTTTATATGATATTATTGCATTTCTTTATAAAAACTTGGGAAAATTATTCAAGCTTATATTTTCTATACATTTTAGAGAAGTTTTTATTGACAGAATGGCCCTAAGTGAAATTTTTGCCTTGGCCCAAATTTCATTCACGTTCAATCATCCACATTTACCTCATAAAACCACCAAACATAATATAGAAAAAAAATAAAAATCAATATTCATAAAAACATTGTTTATAAACTAAGACACTCTAAAGGTCAAAGTCACTTGTGTCCATATATATCGTGATGGCACGATATAGAGCACATCACTATTTATACAATAGGGTCCTACCCCCGTGGTAAGCCAAGGGCGAGATAGGGCGGTTATTTATTATTGTGTAGATTTTATTTTTATTTGTTTCGCTTTTGTTATAATTGCTATTTGGTGCTTAATGATCGGTCTGTTAGTTTGGGGTCTATCGATATGTTGCCTTTCATTTCAATTTACTCTCTGCAATTGTGTTATTGTGGGAAGGATACGTTTTTTATTACTGTCTAGTTTAGCTGAATTGTTTCAAATGAATTGGCGATTAATATAGAAAACGGTGCTATAGAGATTGTAATGTGCGTGTTGCATGTGAATATTAACGTACCTAAATATGTTTATAAAAACACGCACTGAATTTTTGTAAATATATTTTACTATTTATATTGTGTCTTCCTTTATCATTTTATAAAAATACTTACACTTAGTATATTTTTTTGGTTTCCAGCACAGAGAAACATACTCCTCGGCAAAACTTTTGAGGACTGTCGAAACTGGAAACTCGTTTCAAATATTCTACTGTTCAAGAAAAAAGGAGAAGTAGTGGAGCAATTTCCACCCTAAACCTTACCAACCATATAGCTACGTAGAGAGTATTCCTCAGTAAAAACTAGTTTGTTAGCTTACTTAGGTGTGTATATATATATATATATATATATATATATATATATATATATATATATATATATATATATATATATATATATATATATATACATATACATATATATATATATATATATATATATATATATATATATATATATATATATATATATATATATATATATATATATATATATATATATATATATATATATATATATATATATATATATATATATATATATATATATAGGTGTTGGGCTTCAAAATCGGATCATTACGCGATTTTGACGAGTATAACTGACAAGTTACATCTTACATTAGACCTAATGTAAGATCGAAGTGGTAAGTCGCAATCGGAGTAAGCAGACGCACTTAGAAACGGACCGATGATCTGGTCATCGTTGACGGAAGCCATTTGATGTGTGTCACGCAGAACCAGTCATCTTAGAGATCCTTGAAGGACATCCAGCTATGTGGCGTAAAGCTAAAGCAAACGAATTTAAGATTATGGAGCCTAATAACAATATTAATATTATAGATATCTCTCTGGTTTGATATGAATAGTAACATTGCCTTTAGGCGACTAACACAAATTAATTATAATATTTATTACATTTTTTTCAATTAAGTTAAATAAGAAAAGGTTAAAAAGAGTTTTTACTAATTGGTTGCTAAAACAATCTTATGAAAATATTGAACATTTTAAGAGATATTAAGGTAACATTTTATATATAATATTCTCACTCAACATACTCACAAGCACACACACACACACACACACACACACACACACACTCACGCAAACACAAACGCGCACACACACACATATACACTCACACGCACACACATACACCTATTGCTTACTATTTGAGTTAATTTTTTTGTTTAATATTTGTAACGACTTGTGATGATTTTGTGATCAAAAGCCTTGTTTACATTATTTGCTATTGAGATGACCTGTAACACGGGAGACCTGGTGACCTGTAACACGGGTTTCGACTCCATCACAGGCAGCAGCAACTAAGTTAGTGTTACAATGGCTTAATAGATTGTATCTTAATTATTTGTTGTTGGTTGAATAAATAAATATTATTATCATTATTATTATTATTAATTATTGTATTGAAAATGAACATAAAATAAAGGGGGCGGCCATTTTGCTAATAAAATCTAAAGTTCTTGTCTTCAAATCCACTAAGTACCTACTACCAACCTACCAACATAAGACAAATTATAATACGATGAGCACTTATAATTAAATTGATACAAATATTCTTACCTTCATATAAGATACACGTATATTCAACGCTTACGAGATACGTCACAAGGTATTAGTGACTATTACTCATTTAAAGAGATTAAGTGCAATGTGACGTGTAAAACCTGTTATCGAATGCGATTACGCATTTCTTTAGCATTTCTATTAAATGATTGAAGGCGTCATAAGAAATATCTTATTATGGATGCCTTTAATGTCTTTATACGTCATTCTTATATGATTTTATTAACAATTTCTAGGCCTAATGAAGACTTATAAGTTGTAGACTTAAGGACAAAGTTTACGTTGTTTGTTATTATAAGATTTAATTTGTATGTTATATGTTTAGGTAATGATGGAAATATCTTGATACATTTGATACTAATATATGGTAGGAAACGTCAAATTTTGAGTAACAAAAATATCGGTCAAGTGCGAGTTATGCACACGCTCCTAGTTCCGTACCAATTTTATGCTTCTTGGTCAATGAAAAATATAACTTAAGTTAACAATCTTAAATTTGCGGTCATATGCACTCACTTTGTATGAAGTTGACTACACATATAAGTTTGTGATAGTTTTTTGTGTGTGATATTTCAATTTCCTATGTAAGTTGCTTCTTGCAGCTTGCTGAAGAAAATCATAGTGCTTCAAACTGGTCGATGGCATGAATCTACTCTTATTAATTAATTATTAATTAAAAACAAAAATCATATTTTAGCATCTTGCAGAACTTGACCGACTTGGTTAAATAAAAAGATTCTCCAGAATGGTATTAGATTGACGAATTGTCAAGTCCAGTTAGATCGTTATTACGTTCTTAATTTATGGAGTATGGAGAATTTCTACTATCATCAAAAGGCGGTCATTAAAAACCTCCAAGCTGTAATTTAGATAGTTATTTATATGATGATAGTTAAACTAATTGGTCACATAAAGAAATGTGGGTACAGGTTTTAGTTCAACAATAAGTACACCGAATCTATCCTAGCCTATGCGGACGATTCTACGATACTGACATGGAACCTGCTGCTGTGGACGGAAGGATTAATGACAAAACTTTTTCAAGGACCTTGAAAAGGTAGGCCATCTTAAGTAGCACCAAAAAGCTTGAATTTACGATAATTTTCTGATATCATGTCTAAATTATCTTATCCTCATAAGCGAGATTAATAACGTGTTCTCGAAGGTCAACCTAAATCTCCCCTGCAACTTTTACTACTGACTCTTGCTTCATATATGTGTTTTACCGTTCATTCTCTCAACGTGCCCAAACCATCTGAGTACGTTCTTCTTCATCCTCACTGTGACATCTTCGCTAGCATCTTCCACTCTTTGTATTTCTTAATTGTGTATTTGTTTAGTTTAACTGATTCCGCATATGTGATAAGGGGCTAATCTCCACAGCATTCATCTTTCTTTGATTCTTCTTCTGTAATTTCTACGTTTACTAATATACGGCAATATCAGCGCCGGTACCAACAGTGCATTATGTACGAAACGTGCAGCTATTCTATATTGTGCCTTAATTTTTATAAAATAGTGTAACATTCCGAATATAAAAATATTTTGTTTATAAAAATTAAGAAAATTTAGGAAAAACGTTGAGCCCCCTATTCATCATGAACACATTTTAAGATTACATGACACGGTTTTTTTTAAGCCTATGTATATTTTAATACACATATATGTCTTATATATTATATTAATACATTAAAGCTTTTAATTTATAATCAAATACTGTATATCGTAAATCAAAACACATAACGACATCTATTAAGAAGAAGCAAGCTAGAGAAAATATAAGAGCAAAGAGAATACTCCCAGATGAAAGTTGAGAGGTCAGAGGGCATCAAGATTTCGCCACCCTCCAACAGATGGCTCTCTTTTATTTCACCTAAATACAAACCTCTAAGATTATAACTACCCCAAACAAATTAATTCTTAATAAACGAAAATATTTATATGAATTAAATGTTAACAGGAAAATACTCAAGTAAGTATATAATAAAATTATTTTATACTTTTTAGAGAAATAATTTTATTAGGTACACTTATATTTCATAAGCTTCTTTTTAGGGTTCCGTAACTTAAAGGTAAAAACGGGACTCTATTACTAAGCCTCCACTGTGTGTCTGTCCGTCTGTCTGTATGCCATAAAACCGTGATAGCTAGAAAGCTGAAGTTTTCACAAAATATGTATTTCCATTGCCGCTATAATAACTAATATAAAAAATATTTCGTCAGCGGAATACCCACAATACTAGTACTATTTTTCTATCAACAAATTATCTCAATAATAATAATCACTACTTGTACTAGATACCTATCAAGATGTTCAAGATTTGAACTTTCACCGTTTGTTGTCAATCAACACGTTTCCCAAACCATAAACACATATGAACTAAAATGATACCACCTCAAAAGCGTACCGATGTCGGGATTTACACAGCAAAGACGATTTTTTACCACTGATATGTATACAGAATTGTCGGCGCGGTCCTTTCAGTGCGTTTTAGCGCTTACCGAGACCGACTAAGATTTTCGGTTAGTTTGTAGAATAATAATCTGTCCATTGTGCAACATAGTGTTTGGTTTGTAAACAGATAACTTAAAAGGTTTTATATTTTCTCATGCGTAACTTGTGCTCTATAGAATTGAGTTTTATCACGTTTAATTGCTTGATATTAAGGTTTTTGCTTTATAAGTAAGTATAGTCGTGTGAATGAAGGATTTTTTTGCACGTACGTTGATCTCCTGCAAAAAATAAAAATATATTATTATTAACATGTCTTTTCCCACCTAGACTTAAAAAATCTCTTTTTTTATATAGATGTATGTTTTCATGAATAACAGCCGAAAAAATAAATATTTAAAATAAAATCTAAATGTAAATTTTAAAATAAATAAATTTTGAAATACATACATCTGCAGTCGCAATACAGGCGCAATTTGATAGGCATACTGTAAACGTGAAAGTCCTGGTTTCCAATAAGTTCTCTTACGCACTTGATTCTTACCACCTATCGGGAAACGTGAAGCTGGAGCAAAAATCCAAAGCTAACAAATCTAATTATTTTACATGTAATGAGTTTAAAATGTATTATTAGTACAATTGGTCCTTGCCTCTGCCTCTACAACTGTAGCTTGGGACTTCTTGATAATCTCATCATTATCTCAGCCATTTATCAGCTACTTCCGGATCTTGGATGATACTCGTATGATAGGTTGGTAATTCAAATATGTAGAAATTAAAAAAAAAAACAATGAGAGACAATAATTCTACTGTCTTTAATAACCATATAATAAAATTTAATTTAATAAGCGTATAGTAACAGTGTCTTTAAGAACCATTTAGTAAACAAGGGTCAACTAGAAAGAAGTGTACTTTAGTACTTGAAAAGAAATAATGAATGGATAAATAATATTCATATATTATTAATGAAATCTTTAACGTTTTTTTCTAAGGCTATATTTGTATGTATATATATAATTAAATTAAAAATGTTACTTCGAATAAGTGAACGTTTAAAACAAATTAAAATATACCGTTGTATCTCCACCGGCCTATTTGAAAACATTGCCTTATAAATGAAGTAGATGTATTCTATATATAGAAGGAAAAGACAAAGAGAACCAGCAAAGGCTCCACACCTGAATTCAAGATGAAAAAGTCTCTGTTTTTAATAGAAGAAGATCACATTCTCTAAAATAATATAATTAATTTCCCCGACCAACCCGATAACCATCGAGCCAAGCATCCCTTTACACCTAGACAATGTCCCACTGCGCTACAACGACTGCACTGTAATAGTAAAGCAAGAAACTTCTCTAAGCTCTCAATAACAATTAACAGAGTGATCCATCACTTTGTCTCCAAACAAAATAGACAACACTTTATATGTAAATAAATAAAAACAAACAATCTATTAAATTCAAACTACAAATAATTTATTACAAAATATAAGCAATTAAGCATCTGCCAAGTTTTGGGTATCGTTTCCTACAATCACCATAATCCTACCCCGTTACCTGTGGTGTAATATTAAAAGGGGGGAGAGGGGGGTTATAAAGAAATCCTATTTTCATAGTTCACTTCACCTACCGTCGTAATTTGGTTAGTACGCATCGGTGCATTGGGCTCCCGGTTTAAAGTCAGGATTAACAATTTAGATACTTACAATATTCATAATAATTTATTTAGCTTTAGCTTAACTTGTTATTTGGATAATCTGTTGCTTTAAGTAAAAATTATAAGCAGTATTGTATTTTCTCCGAATACTGTTAGTAAATTATTTAATTGAAAACAATATTATTTAAAAGTTATAAAATTACTTTAAACTTACTTTATACAAGATAAGGGTATACGT
This sequence comes from Dione juno, assembly GCA_037127375.1. Taxonomy (NCBI): domain Eukaryota; kingdom Metazoa; phylum Arthropoda; class Insecta; order Lepidoptera; family Nymphalidae; genus Dione; species Dione juno. Next base: position 2,621,913 of record JAXRJS010000091.1, on the reverse strand, counting down.
TTGGATAAGGGTATAAGGGTATAGTCTACATAAACAGCAAAAAATGTAAATAAGAGAAACTAAAAATAAAGGAAAACTTCTAAAAAGGAACACAATAGGTATACAAACGCCTTATTTAATCAATGTGAAAAATGCACGATACATCTAATGATTATTATAGCCTCTCAAGTTAATTAAAAATGACCGCCAATATCAATTAAAAATCCTAAAATATATATTTCTTAAAAGAATATATAAATATCCTATGACGGTAAATGATTTCCCAGAAGAGTAGGTTCAAATCCCGAAACGTCCAAATTTATATACATTTTCTAAAATTATTGTTCTTTCCTTAGTGCGGAATGACGTTTTTAAAAATGATAAATATAAAAATATTAACGTAAATATACTTTTCAAGTATCAAAAATATATATACAAATTGAAAATGCTAAGATGTTTATGAAGTTATTTTATATTTTCAATTCCTGCAGACAGCGACGGCGGCGGCGGCGGCGGCGGCGGGCGCGGTGTGGGAACCTTCTACCTATAGAGTTAATACTGCACATGTTTGTTTTACTATTGTTCATAATACGCTTGGAAGAGTAGCATAAGAAATTGTAGAGAAAATTGAGATAGGTTTAACATGTCATCATTATAATCCATAGGCATTACAGTTGAGACGTGTCGAATTGAACGCAAGATTGTACCTAGATCTGTAAACTCGGAACTGGATTTGACAAGTATTATGTCTCAATAACGATAAAACTCAAGGTCTACAGCGATGTTTGCATTTTATATGCATGGGTTAGTGCCTGCAGTTTTTTTTTATTTTACTTCATATATGTTACGCCACATAGCATGATAGCAGTACACAATACACACTGGTCTCCACTTTCCATCCGAATTTGAGATATTTCGCGTAAAATGGTGGAAAATTTTAATCTGTATTTATTTTCTGCAAACATAGTATATACTGCGTTGAGTTTTTATGAAGTTCATTGTTATTCATTGAAATACTTATTATAAACAGGAAAAAAATTACCTAGATCATATATATAAATATAAACTAAAGGTTTATATTTAGTTATTTTTCGAATAAAATGTTAATAATAAAAATAAACACATGCGAGGTCGTGACGCAGCAGCACAGTGCACAGCTAAACACTACGGACGCGGGTTCGATACTACTCGTGGCACAAAACGCCTCGACAAAGTGGGGAACGGAGTGTCTTAGCACTAGGTTTTCTATACGCGTCAAAAAGTTTAAAGCTATTTATTTATTTTTTTATGTGTTGTTTATAGTACAAACAATTAAATACACCATTAAAACATTTATTATATTTATTTAACGAATCACCATCTTGGGATTCCCACATCCGCACCACTTATTACCTACTGCAAATGAGGCATAAATAATTATTTTGAAAATATAATTTGTGCTACCATTATTGTCATTTCACAAGAACTGGAAAACGTCCGCACCATAGCCTCGTTTGTCTATTTGGGCATTCGAGCGGTAAATCTATAATAATCGACATCGGATGCCAATAGCGTTGTATCTTATATTATTGGATATATTCCATAGCACATTGTTTAAGTTTTTGAAATTATTACTTATATACTTTACACAGAAACTTCATACCAACAATTGAGATGACATTTTAACTACATTCAATTAGGTACTATAATACTTACACAACACACCGAAATAAGAAGTAATTCTAATGAAACATAGAGAATAGATTGATGTGATCTCCACATATCATATGCAAAATATAAAAATTAATATAATTAATTCGACTGTTACGATACGAGAATGGCTGGAGTTTTTTGGTATATGCGAAATGATCTTTAATTTTTTTTGCTTCAATGTTAAAGAATTTAGTACGCAGGCCACTGTGGCGCAGTGGAGTACGTCTGTAAACGCGATAGTTGTGAGTTTCATTCCTACACATGGTAATGTTTTAATTTCATTTACTAGACTAAGTTCGGCGTTGAGTTCCACCACTCAATATGCTATGCCTTGAATTTGGGCACAAAACTTAAAACACTAGATTATTTCTAGTAATAAAGCGTGAAGGTAAAAAGAAATATATATATATATATATATATATATATATATATATATATATATATATATATATATATATATATATATATATATATATATATATATATATATACTCACTAAGAACAATATAGCAAATAAACCTTAATGAGTCGAAATCAAAAGTTTAGCTCGAAATGCCATACACTCTTAAATGCCTCAAATTGTTTTAATAAGGCAAATTAATTGCAAAATGTCATACAATTACGAATCAAGACAGATGATGTTTCCAAGAAGCGGGTGCAACGCACGTATAGCTGCGCAGGCGCACCGCCATGCCGTACCGCCTGCCCGTGCGGAAACTGTCACAATTTGACGTTTCACTTGACGTGACGTTCTTTTTCAAACGATCGTTTTTTTTATTTTTATAAGTTTATCTCATTTTTAATCTACTAAGCAGTATCTTTAAAATCGTCCCTAAATAATAACTAAAAAGGTTTCATATTGATTAAATGCAATGCAACATGTGGCTTATAATTTTTAATCGGCCGTTATCTGGATAACTTGTTGGGGATTTCGTTTCGTGCATCGGACGCGATGAATGCATAATTAAGTAGAAGTTTTTTTTAATAATTTCGTTAATCTGAGAAGGACGCGTTACTCCTTGAAATTTGACATAACCTAATGCCAATTGTCGTTTCTATATTTTGTTAAATATGTTTAATATACTTAAGTTTATTTATTTAAAAATATATATTTTTTTGTATTTCAAGCTAAACTAAATAAAAAAAAATATTGGAGAAATGATTTTCTTAATGGTATAGGTATATTTTACGTAGAATGACTAAGCATTCCGATATGTACTTATATAATCTGTCCAAACTATCTTCCTAACGAAAATTTTTTTAGAAATAATACACAAAAAAAAATTTATTCTCCCTCACAAATAATATGTTTACATAAGTAGTGGATTTATAATGTAGAAAATAACATACGAAAATATAGAGTAATTGTGAGAGACAGGAGCATAAACAAGGCACCATCGCCTGAAAGAATGTCAACATTTAAAATTGGTAGATCGGTTCTTTTCTAGCTTCACGCTTTATCACGCATTGTCTAATATCCACTTTCTGCGTGATCTGCGTGCGTCTGTAACGAGTTGACCTACGGACAACTAGAGCGAGAATATTATATTAATAATTTGAATGTTATCTATGAAATATCTATCAATTGTGTTGCTACCATTGCCTTTTATCATTTTATTACTTAATAATTATTACTGATCAATATTTTCGACCGGTCATCACGTCGTCGACATTGGATTGTATGTTTTTGTTTGTATGCTTATTACTACGAATGGATTTTGATTATACTTTTACCTATGTATGGTCATGTTTTACAGCTGGTGTCATAAATGTTATATATATATATATATATATATATATATATATATATATATATATATATATATATATATATATATATATATATATATATATATTATATATATATATATATATATATATATATATATATATATATATATATATATATATATATATATATATATATATATATATATATATATATATATATATATATATATATATATATATGGGAGGTATTTGTTTGATCAAGTTACAAGAGATATAAATTGCTGGTTTTTATATGATCGTATGTAATTTAGTCCTTTTAGTTTTTGGCGTAGACAAACAAGCACGCAAGCTAAGCAGTGGATAAGAAAGATCAAACACAATCATAAAGTTAAAAGTATATAAGATTTTTGTTGTAACGCATTTTAAATACCAAACAGTTACATAATATATAAGTATCAGTAAGCTCCTTGATAGTTTTTTTTAAGTTTGAAGTCAGTTTAATTTTTTTATTCAAAATATTTTTATTATATTATATATGTTTAGGCATTATGCATGTCCTTAAGCTATACATTTATTAATTTATTAACAAAAATTTTTAATTCCGCCAAAAAAAGTATGAAGCTTTATCATAATTCACAGTATTATTATATTATTTTAAAATTTGAGCCCTTTTTTAGCTATAAACATCAGTCTATATACAAATATACACAAAAATATATTTCACAATAGAATTGAAAGTAAAATGTGACGTATATCATCGCATTGACGCAACCCGCCTTCAAATACAACATTATGGAATAAAAAACGTACACTTTTTATATGCAACCCGATCCACAAAATTCACTTGCTACCAACTTTATTATTTGATACTTAGAGCGGATTAATATTTTTTATTTACGTTTTACTTTTGATCGTCGGCATCGCTTTGCCGGTTTAAAGAAATGTCGGTTAGATAATGTGTTTGCTGAAAGCCATCGATTGTGTAATGTTTCTTAGGTATCGGCAGGTAGCTAATTACTTTGTTTGTATACATATCTGTTTAAATAAGTAAATTGTGAAATAACAACATTTTCATGTTTAATATAGCATATTTATAAAGTAAATAATGAATTCTTATTATCTTAAGACACTCCATCACTTTTCAGCAGAACAATTTTCCTAGATAATATAATATTATATATATTTTAGAATGATTTTCAGCTAAGTAAGAGAATTATGATGAATGCAAGCAGCTATCTGGACTCTCGTTCTTTTCATAATTAGCTTTTTTATAAGTTTCTTGAACACTTTCTTTTTAAATTTCGTTTTACTTTTAAGACTTAAAATTCTAAGACCTACCACACTGTAGTAAGCAATTTAGTTTGCTTATGTATAGATTCGAACCTATAATATTTTATTGTTGTGACTTGTTTTAGTTGGTCTAATAAAACAGTACTTAAAAGTTTTTTTTTATTATATTATGATTGTGCTTACACCTGATCTCCTGTTGCCTTTGTTATAAATTTAGGACATTTAATTATGTACATAAATCAATGTTTTCTATATTTTATTACACACTATGTCTTAAAGCGGACAAGTGAATGTGAAGTTCAAAAAAAGTTAAATTAAATAACAAATAACCAAAATTATCAATTTTGAATTCTTCACATTATCTTACCTTCGTATTTATTACGAACATATAAAATATTTCTCACTAATTGTAATTTAAACTATCCATATCTACGTTCCTATCTAACTAAACGTCACATGGTGGTCCTCAAACCTCCTGACACTTTCTTAGGGTACAAAATTGTAAAAATGTCGGCCGATCATGACAGGTTTGCCATTTGAAAAAAATTAATTAAATATACAATTTTAAGCTCTATCCCTATAGCTTTTAAATCTTTGTAAAGCGAATTTATAACAAGGTAGAGTTGTACTGAAGATGGGTTACGACAAAAAGTTGAATGTGATGCTGAGATAAGAATATATAAGATACATTAGACGTTTGCCTTTGGATTTTAGTTAAATTTTGTTGTGTTTCTGCCAATTGTTTACATTTTTATTTCGTGTTTCTGCTAGCAATCACGTATGTAACCATTTTAATTTTTTGAATTATTTTTGAGAGCCTCCGTTGTGGGAATCTTGCAAATATTTTAATTTGGCATATACAGTAAGATTTGTTATGTAACATTCAATAGTATTAGTGAACAAGAAATTGAACTTTAAAGAAGCATGTATATAAAAATAATCATGATGGTTGCAGGTTTGATCTTTACTCGGGGGAAATTATTTATTTTAATTTTTTCCTCTGCAATATGAGGGAAATATAACATAACACTAAGAAATCCTTCGTCCTCAAGTGATTATTATGATCTTTCAGACAAGAAGCTTTGCAATAAATATAGGATGTTAAAATCACAAGTTACATTGAAAGTATTAGATAATTATGTATATGATACATAATCTTCTTTCATTTAAAGTAACAAAAATATTTTAAAACATTTTAGATTTTTTATTGTCTTTAATTTGATTGATATTGACGATATGTAATATAAAATCTACTATTATGAATATTAATTAACTTATTCTTCTTTTTTTTAGCTGATATTAAATCTAAAAAAATCTTTGGTAGTGACGTCACGTCATATATCGCCCCTTTTACTATCTACAATAAAACAATAAAAATCGTATACGGTACAGAAAATATGACAATATGAGGCGAATTTATAATTTTTTAAATATTTTTATATATCAGCTAAATCTATTTTATGTATGGATTTGAAGCTAATAATGTTTATTTGAAGGTATATAGATATCTATAAGCTACAAGAAAAATAATATGCCACCTTTGTAAAATTTGTACATTGTAACAGGTATTTTCCATTGACATATAAAAATATCTGCAACAGCTAAGGAAGAATTCCAAAAGCTCAACTAGATTATAAGAAATAATGAAAAGCAGTATAGATAAAGCTGTTCAGCGTGACAAACATTTCTGATTTAAGTATAAAAATTAAAAGCTTGGAACACCTGCAGTATCATGATAGTCCAGCTAAACTATAAGAAATAAGAAAATGAGGTATTAGCAAAATATGCTATGTACCGCTATGATGAGTAGTTTCAATCGATAACTGAAACTTTATTGATTGCGTTAGGAAGTCGAGAGTTTTGAGCTGAATCTCATTTCAGCGACAGAATTGTATTTGAATTATTTTTATTTCCATAATTATTGAATTTAAGACTTAACACTAGATTTTGCCTACTTGTTGTAAGTTGTCATGGCAACGGGAGAAATTACTAGTGTACCTATAGTTATTGTCGATATAATTACTATGATTTGTTCTGAGGACATCGTGGTGCAGAGAGGCAGTGTTTCACTATTCGATTGATTCGATTTCTACTCGTGGCAATGAATTATTAACATTAATAATTCCTCTCAACAAGCAAGTCTTGTCAAGTTGTCAAGTGTCTTGTTATATATGGGCTAAAGCGTGATACAGCTTTCCTTTTAGTTTTGCCTTGCATGCATTAAAAATAGATTTATATTTTCAAGAAAAAGTTTTCTGCAACCGAAGCGCTACGTCCGATTTATAGAGTTATTATTAGTAAAGAAAACGTTGTACTTAAATAAAAAACCAATATAAAGCTTTGTTTAATATTATGTTACGCGTGAGTATGCATCGTATCAATCTATGTACGAGTGGGGTCAGTCTAATTATTCGGAATAATCGCCGTGTATCGATCTATCGATAATTAGCCGCGACGATGTCGCGCGACCGCCCGCGGGCATAACGCTTCCCAAAGTTTACCTTATTATTAATTGTACTGTAATTTTCCATAAAAACGAGTTGAAAAATCACACTTTTTTCGTTTTCTTAAACTAGCTACGGAGAATAACCACATTATTACAAAACTTATCTGGAGGAAATATTAAAATATAGATATTTATAAGCCTCAGATTTTCCAAAAAGTCATTTTGTTACAAATTATATCTTAATATTTAATACTACATATGAGAATATTTTAAAATCTAGGTATCTTTAGACTTTTTTATATTTCGTGAGCTTGTTAGATTATTTGGACGTAGGGTAGAGAACGGAGTGTCTTCAATTGTATTTTTGGCTTCTCTGTTATAAGCTTGATACAAGATGCAGCTGAAGAAAAGGAAGAGTTAAGTTGTTATTCATTGAAATGTTTTTTTTTCTACTTAATGATTAGTCTAATATATTGAGGTACACAAGAATTACACACAGATAGAAATTATCCCCAAAATCTGAAAATTTATCCCAAAAAAGGTTTAATATAAAAATAAATCTTAATAAACAAGCTCATTAATATCAAAAACAAATATCCTAACCCACTGAAACTTTGAGCATCACCCGCATCCACAGATGATGGATCGGCAACGCGATGAGGTGTCGGAGCGGGATGTCCTGTAATCGAACAATAATCTTTATCGCACAATCGATTCACTCGACCCGATCAGATTCGGGCCCTTTGAGATTAATCATTTTTAATTTTGGCAAAGATGACACATTTGTTTATGATTTTTTTTTGTATATAAAATATTTTAGAAACTCGTCATTATTTGGCTGGACATGTTTCATCACAATCTAAATTTAAATATTTTTTTTAGCGTACTCTTAGCTTTCTTTTTTCAATTATTGGTTCATCATGCAATCAGTCTTGTGACTATGAGCAGATTATATGGCAGCTATAATCAAATGCTCTAAATGAACGTCTCATCTATTGCAGAACGAATGAACGAACAAAGTCGGGAAATAATTGGAAAAATGGCAAATTAAAGTAAATCCTATTAAGTCAAGTCACTTTTACATTAAGAAAGGATAATTTTTCACCTGTCACTCTTTTTTTTTGCCACTACAGCACCTCGATGGAAGTCCTACCTAATGTAGGCCACTCAATGAATTGCGGGAAGATCATCATGAACTTCCTGCAGTAGCTCCTCTAGGGCCAGGGAAGTTGGAGAGGCGCGTTCCGCCTTCTCCTACCTCCTGGTCTACGACGGTGGAGCAGAGCAGAGCGACGCTAAGCTCGCGCGCACGCTCCGGGGCCTAATTCAATGTAATAACAGATTCACAGAAGGAGACTCCTGCAGACCAGTTCCTCTCACTCTCCAGCATGGCTCCCATTATACTAGACAGTGAGAGATTCCTAGCCACTACAACCATCAAGGCGTGGCATTGCGGAGCCCAAGCAGGGCATTCGGCCAGAATGTGACGCGTAGAATCAACGGAGGCACTCGTGGCATGCTGGTAACATCTCCTGACGCGCAATCTCATGCAAATATTTGCCAAAGCAACCATGCCGTAGGGGCGAAGCGCCTCTACTGTGGCTATTCCTGCCACCGGTAACCACAGATCCTCACTCCATCGCCGGATCAGGGCTTCTTCCGCTCTCCTCCTAATCCGCCCGATAACCTCACTCGATTGTTGCTCGCCTCACGACCGCTCACTTACACGGAATGCGTAAACTCTGGCGATCATTTCCGCCTGCAACTCCCAAGCCGCTCCCCGCTCTAACCGCTATGATCCGCTGCGCTTTATCCAATTAGGTCTTGTTAAGCAGAGAGAGAGTCAATCACTCTAAGCCAACATCAACACACCGATCGTAAGCTAACCTGAAAGGAACACTTAAAACTAAAAGGGATGGATTAACTTTGAGGTATAAGGGACTATACTGGCTTCTTGGTAGAAGACTGTGCTAAATACCATCTATATTATATACATACATAATTGGTCAAAATTTAACTTAAAAACAAGTCTAAAATATAAATATGTCACAGTAGCGAAGTGTACACATAACACGATTCCTAGCGGGTTATCTTTTGTAAACCTTCATTAAGTAGAAAATAACTATTAATAATTAACTAGCAAAAATAGTGGTTCCCACCATAAATTAATTTTATTTCATTTAATACAAGCTCTAAAATATTGTGAAGTAAATATTCAGCTAATTTTTTATATTATCCTAGTTAAATTATTTGTCTAATGTACATATGCGTCGCTGGCTTAATTGAAAAAAAAATTACACTCTTCGCCACTGATATGTATTAGTTGTAATATTTTTAAATATATTTGAATGTATGAATGTAATCACATGTAAAATATTTTGCCTATAACATATTCCTATTTATATTATTGATTTGGCAATTTAAAAATAAACAAAATAAAAAATATATTGTCTCATAAATTTAAAATTATTTTGAGGATTGATTTACTATTTTCTACTAGTAAATACAAGTTAATATGTAGCAACCTTTTTTCAAAATGAATATTCTTTATCATACTTAGTCAAATCATGTCAAACAAGTTAATAGTATCTTTACAGAAATGTGACCTCTTTTTTTTTCTATAGAAATGCTTTTACGCAGACCATCCCTGAATAGGACACTTGTGTCCTACAGAGGAATGGTACTGTGGGACTCATCGAACCCGACACTACCCACTAAAACCCAGCGGAAGCCCTCTCCACCTATATGAGATGCTGCAGGATCGCTTGCGCATGCCACTACAGAAACTCGGTGGAAGGCCCACCTAACGTGGGCCACTATCGCCTTCGGGGAGCCCCAGGGTATCTTCCAGGGCGCCCGCAGCCTCGATGACTTGTGGACAGAAATGTGACCCCACCCAACCTCAAAGTATCCAAGAAAAGTATATTTAATTTTTACAATATTCTTATAATAATAATAATAATAATAACTCTTTATTATTATTAGTAATATAATTATTAGTCAAATAGCAATCTCTGACAGGCAACCTTAGGGCAAAAGAAATAGCAAATTAAGGTAGGTTTAGGATGATCCATAATTGATAGACATCTATTACAAATATACTTATTGTAATTTTTTACGTTATTATATTGATATATGCTCTCCAAAAGATATTTAAGCTTTTTATATTGAACTTTCACTAGCATCATCGATACTTTGTTCACATGTATCTTTTTAACATATTTATTTTCTTCATGCAGTAGCCACATGTAACAAGGGTGGGTAATATGAATTACCTTACCTTCCACCTAATTTACCGACAACGCCATACTTAACGTTATCAGATAGAGAAAGTCAAATCAATTTAAATATAAATAATTCTTTTAAACAGGATCATAACCCCCAAATCCTTGCAGTCTGACACTGTACCATTACGAGAGCTTTATATAATTATATAACTTAATACAAAATATTTCTAGAAGTGTAGTTTAAGAAACTCAGTCGATAGAGACATCGCTGTGACGGTGTTCTCGAGCGTGCCAACCCACTTGCTCAGCGACTGAACAATGACGTTACAGGGTTGGTTGAAACATTTAACTTGAGTAATACTTTGGTTCTAGAATAACTAGTATAAAGTTTAAAAATTGGTTTTTTATATTAAATAAAACAGTTTAAACGGATTAATCGCGTATATTATCATTTTTTGGAAATCCGACGTTTCGAACACTTTGCAGTAGTCCGTGGTCACGGGTAGTCTACCCGTGATACCAAAGAGCTTATTATATAGTTTCTTTACTCTATGCTATTTATTTAGTTAGAATATCGTGGGGCCATCGAGCCACAATAACTGATTATAAACGTGAAGGGTCTTGGTTCGATCCCACTCGGGAGTATTAATATTTCTCATTTCTTCGCTCCAGTATGGCAAAGTTCTGCCAATTTATATATGTGAGAAAAAATGTCTATCTGAAAAAAAAAATTAAATCTATTTCATACGCAAAATTTTTTAAAATCATCATCTGTCAGGGACCATTCTATCTGTCATCATTCTCAATACGGTCGTGTCATAACTATTATTTTTTTCGTCGGACCACGACCGCCCAGTAGCGAGCCTTAGACCACGGTGTATTAACTGCCATTGTCATAAATTATTGGCCGAAAATTATGTTTTTGTTCGAGACTCCATCCTTTTCATCGTGTACAAAATCATTTCAATATTTAAGAAATTATAATAATTGGCCGGAAACATATGGTTCTGTAGAAATGTAAATAACCAAATCTGACAGTAAAACAAATAAACATTTACTATATTAAAATTTTATTTAAACACTAAGAAGGTCGTTTAATATGTGTTTTTCGATTTATTGCAATAAATAATTCTATTTAGAGCATCGAGTTCAACCACTCAACGTGCAATCTGTCAAAAATTGTACAGGGACAACTATGTCTATAAAACTAAGTTCTTCTAAGTTTAAAAAGAGATCTATTTTTTTCATTACTATTTATTTATAAAAAATAGACAAAATGAAGGCGTTAATCATATTTCTTTACATGTTTTCAGTTACTTTTTTTTTAATTTATGAAGCTTAATAAATTAAATATTTGTAAAAGTATGATAGCTTAGTTTTTTTTATATATGTCTTTATATTTTGTTTAAATAAATTATTTTTGACAATTAAAATATATATTTTTTTGTTTATTTATTATAATAAACACACCACTTACTTAATATTTATAAAAAAACAAGTATCACTTTTCATGGACTCTATCAAATTGAATCTTATTTTTACGGAGCTTATTACGGGACCCTTTTTAACAGTTGCAAAGTAGTTTGTGGGAAGTTAACAAAGAAATGTCATTATGATAATCCTTTTGGGCCCGTGTCTAAGCTATTTGTTTATATATTGTTAGATTATAACTTTCTAAGAAACTATGTGCTTATGTTATTATATATATTTTAAACAATAACATTTTTTTTATTAACTAAATACACTTACTATGGTGTAATCTGTGTACATTTGATAAACACTTGAAATGTCTTAAAAAAATGACTGCCTTAGACCTGTGGATAATCTTCGTACTGACAAGAAATCTCAATTGTATTTGTTTAAAAATTTAAAAGCTTGAACCGTTAACGTCTAGTATTTACGTTTCACGTATTTGTTTCCGGAATCCTTTGACTTATATGATGAAAAGCGAAAGCTCATTTGCTTTTATGTGCGATGGTTGACACTGTTCGGGGGTCGTCCATTAGTCATATCTTAGCTCAAGGGAGGGGAGACATGCAAGGAGAAAAGGGAGGGTCTGCCTGCCTTTATGGAGCGTCTGCCTGTAAGGTTTAAGGTTTCAATCGGCCGTTATTGTTTGGTAAGGCGACCGTTGTGGGTTAGATTCTCACTTGGAGAGAATGAATTATTGTAATTTCATTTTTCAATGAAATCATTCACCACATGCATCGCTCATAGCACCCATTATTTTGGGGAAATATCAAAACGTGAGTACAGAATATGTTTTTTTAGCTACATATTGTATTTCATTTTATAAAAAGCCTGTATGTATATTTTATTTTCAAGGTAAACATATTGACTTCTTAAAAAGTTTTTGTATCCACAACGAAAGATGTCCAGGCCAGGCCTGTTTTCCAAAATTAATCATATCATATCTAAATTTTTTTTACGTATACATAGTTTTACTTGAGACTACCTACGGTGTCTACTAAAGTCTGTAAGATGCCTGTAGACAAAAACTATATAGAAATCTTACAATTATCATCTGTGTATCTTAACAAGCCTGTAACGATTCGGTCGGTAGCAGAGGTCAATTTGTAATTCAATTAATTCTATATTCATTACTCATACATCTACATTTTGTTTTTGCTCCCATATATATTAGTTTATGAAGTATGAAAAAAAATGTTATTCGGATATGATAATATGAAACTTTAATTGTAATTTTTATGTTTAAAAAAGCGATCGTTATGGCTTATCGTTATGGAAAATTAAAATAAAAAAAATTTGGCGGAAAGTGGGTAACTAAGCATCTTCAGACAAGGTTCCCTCTGTCTACCCAGCTATATGTTTCAAAAAGCTTAAAGATACGCAATTTTATTCGTAGACGTGTAATCCTACTACGTTCAAATTATACATTTTCTAAAATAGTTTACTTTCCTTAGTTTGGAACTTAAATTAAAAGATATTAATATATTATGTAATTGTTATAGTGCAGTTTAGTTCACTTATTAAGCTTTATTATTATATATATTATAAGATTTATTATTCTTCCCAAGTATATTTTAGCATAATTAAATATATTTTGCTATATATAGCAATTAATTGAAATAAAATATATTGATCAATAATAAAAAATATTTTATTAAAGACAAAAAAAAGCATTTAGGAACCAAATTAATAAATTAAGTCAGTACGAAAACTAAAATTTCAAATAACACATCCATCCACAAGTAGCTCACGCACCCCGCAGTGAAGTGATCGATGTGCAGCAATGAGAATTACACATGCAGATTAACATACACTTGGGTGATGGGTCACCAGACGAACTTCAATGCCTTTTACCTTTCACACGATTATAATTCATATTTTTAATAGAAAAATCAATACTTGTTATATAAATGATTTTTAAGTCGTCACGTTTCCTATACTTGGCGATGTTGGTAGTGTAAGCCTGATAATTGCAATAATTCTTCGATTTTGAATGTCTTAAAAATATTTCAAAGGTTTTATTGGAAGTAATTTTCTATTGGATCGAATTAAAACTTACAACTACTACATACAATCAGAGCTATGCTGACTGTACCTCGATTGCTCGATTTATTATTTCTATATTTAAATGGGTAAAAAAAATAGTATAAGATCACTTTGTTGTCCGTCAGTCCATTGTCTTCGATAGCGACTTGATAACGCTGTGAGAGTATCAATAAACCAGGTCTGCATTAGAGCTCGCCAAAAATCAAACTTCTAAGTTAACGCAATGAAGAGATACGAGCGTTTTTGCTTATTTTTTCCACATTTTGTACGAAATTTGCCGTGTAGCCAAAACCTATAGGGAAGTTCCCGTTGACTTGGAATAAAAAATATACAATAATAGAATATGTAGGTACGTATAGTACAAATAAAGGAAAGAATCGCATATCGCATTTAACAAAGTAGACGGATAGAATTTTATTATTAGGACTGTCTATTTTCCACTTTCCACCTTTACGAATTTAAGATACTGCAACTACTACTGGAAGTTCGAAATATATATATATATATATATATATATATATATATATATATATATATATATATATATATATATATATATATATATATATATATATATAAGAGCCACTCGACTCGTAAATTAACATTTCAATTTGAATAAATATATTGCTAGAGTACAGTAACATTTGTAACACAAATTCAGTATATATATATATATATATAATATATATATATATATATATATATATATATATATATATACTATATATATATATATATATATATATATATATATATATATATATATATATATATATATATATATATATATATATATATATATATATATATATATATATATATATATATATATATATATATATATATATATTATATATATATAGATAATATATATATATATATATATATATATATATATATATATATATATATATATATATATATATATATATATATATATATATATATATATATATATATATATATATATATATATATATATATATATATATATATATATATATATGAGCCACTCGACTCGTAAATTAACATTTCAATTTGAATAAATATATTGCTAGAGTACAGTAACATTTGTAACACAAATTCAGTTACAATCTAATCAATTCTCAATTGAAAATCGACAGCGCACTTCATCCATCATTTGATTCAGATAGTGGCCGTAGTACTCACAGTACTCACAATGTTACCTTGGCGCAATGACCCGAAGCATTGTAATGCATGTTATAATACAAATATTAAATTAAATGGAAGGTGTTACACTTAATGGTTTTTTTGATAAATAATGTAATTATTAATATTTATATATAAATAAAATTAAAGCTAATATGGCGCAGTAGGCCTTAGACTGTAAACGCAATGTTTGTGAATTTGATTTTCATTCAGAAGAATAGTTTTTTATTTCCCGGTTCTAGTAAAATAAAAAGCGCCGTTGAATTAAATTCGAGCGGTAAGTAAAGATAACTATATGAAGTTAAAAAAATTATTAATAAAAATAATAAAAAACATAACAATTATAATTTTTTTGCCTATAAAGGTATATATTATGTTTGTCTACAGACTAACTAATTTATTTCACATTTTATCCCTCATACATTTCTCCCATTTCACAAAACAAGTGGAAGTCGAAATTGCACTTGGATAAGACGACATGGCTAATAGAAAAAAACATTAAAATATACACTCAGCGCTTTCGAATCCTTGATCACCTTAATCCAGTAGCCAGAAAAAAGTCTAAGATCAAAGTCGTGAAGATCAAAGCGCTGGACCGTGGTCATCTTATACGCGCAACAATTACAAAAATAACAATATGCTTTAACGTCGGTGTTGCCAACAAACAAACCATTTATGCTCTAGTGCATATCCATTACACGCAACAATGTTTAATACCAGCTTAAAACCTCCCTGGTACGGCGGCTTGAAAGTAATGCTTTTGCCAAAAAAATGGCGCCGAATTTCATAGACGAGTACTTTAATATACTAATGGAAATTACTTTGTGAGAATCAAATGATTTTTTTTATATTTATACGTAACTATAGAAATATGTGATTTGGTACTATGTATATTTCTTTTTTAAAACTCACATAATCAGGTCAAATGTGGAATATGAAAATAAATTTCCAAAGAAGCCTGTACAGATGGAAAAGTAGTTAATGTATTGCCTTTCTATACGGACTGTCTTTATTATATTAAAGAAAAATGTAAAAAATCTTGGCAAGAATACTTTGACAAAAGATCCAAGGAAAAGGTACTTGGTATAAGACAATTCAACCTCAACTGTGTTATCATTCTTGGATAGATGTATGTTAATTAGACCGGGATCATATTGTGACAGCATTTAGACTTCGCTCCGGACACATTCCATTAAATAAATTTGGTTTCTTAATGAAGAAAACTGTCGCGCCTAATTGTTCGGATTGTGGAATTGTAGAGGATGTGTATCATATTTTAATGGAATATACCCGTAGTGAACCTTTGATTTCGCAAATTGCAGACAACTCGATTGGAAGTTGTAATATATATCTCTCAAATCCTACATCCAATATGGCCAAATTGTTATATAGTATAGTTAAGCTTAATATAAGTAAGCGTAAATAGTATGCAAGTGTATAACTAATATATTTTTAAGTTTATTTGTAACTACTAACCAGAGCAACATAGTCACCCAGTGACTCAGCACTTAAAAAAATAAAAAAAATAAATTTATATAATATCTATAATGTATAAATAATTCTTAGCGAGATAAGCTATTATTTAGCTTTTTATTAACATTAATTATTTACATAGAATACTAAACATATATTACATATAATTTTAAGCTTTAAAAACCGTAAGGAAATAAAACTTTGCCATTTAAAATAAAAATAATATTAAAAACACCTACTATTGTATTCAAGTGCTAGTTCTCGAATTAGATATAGTCCGGTGATCATGAATCAATCTCTTATGGTCTCTGACCACTACACGTTAAATGTAAATGTAAGAGGGATGTGAAGAAAAAAAACTAAAGATCCATCTAAAGAACTTTACTTTTCTTATTGAACACTTTACTTGTTGTTTGCGCGATGGTGCGTCGATGCAGGAAATGCGATTGTCAAATTATTATAGTATACAAATGTATGTATGTGTTTGTAAAATTAAAATATGAAGACTATACTTCGATACATATTATAACCATGGAGTGGATTTGCTTGTGCCTTGCTGTAAATAACCATTTTGGGTACTACTCAAGGAGAGACAGCTATAAATTAAAATTATAATAATAAACAGTTCGTAATAAATAAATTAAAATATTATTTCTTGCTTATCCACTCTAAATATTACAAGGGCTCTTAAAACTACTTATAAATTCAAATCCCATACAACATATATCATAGTTATATCATAGATGATGACTACAGGTAACAAATATTCATATGTTTTTTTATAAGTTTTTTTTTGAAACACGTATAAAATGTGAAAATTTTCCTGGATTCTAGGATTCTATCGTCAGATCCTGACATGATGACAATGAGACCACCTCGGAAGTATGCTCTGTCGAAAATAACAATAAAAACGAGGGGCATATATAAAGTAATTTTACTTCAATAATAATAATAATAAGCAATTTTACGTCGAACATAGAATCTCCTCCATTTTTAAAGTCAGCTACCAACAGACATATTTTTAATTTGCGCCATGATTGCGTCAATATATACTTCTAGTTATAAAAAAACCTAGATTTAAGAATAATACCTATTCAGTTATTGCCGAGAGACATTTACTTTGATACAAGTAAGCACATCAATGAATGGCAAATCAAAAAGAGATTCGTTATTAGTACAAGATGTATCGGCTATCGCATCAAACGTGCCGACCGCTTTGTGAACACCGCGTGCGCTACCGAACCTGCCTTTAGAGATTTTCAATTGATAATAATTAAGCTCACATTACAGTACTTTCTACAAAGATATTCTTTATAGAAGAATCATTCCTTTTTGTTTCATGTCGGTTTATTTTTCCTTGTATGTTGTATTGCAGCTCGCAAGTGTATTGCGTAAAAGTAACACATATAATATACTACTAGCTTTGCCCGCGACTTTGCCCGCGACTTTGCCCACGTGTACTTACCATTTATTTTCTCTCCATTTTACCCTTTTAGGGGGGAATTTTGTCTATTTCACATAAACAGATCTTTTTTAATTATAATCCAAAACTTATATAACTATTTTCATACTTCGAAGTCTAAAAATTAGTAAAGGGGTTGAATATTTAAAAATCTTTTCTTAGTGCTTACTTACATCATAAACCCCTTGTACCAAATTTCAAGTTCTAGTACATTACTAGTAGTACAGTAGTGTCAGCTGCGCGTTGATATATAAGTCAATGGATCAATGGGTGACAACACCCCAGGCACTCCTCCTACAACGCAATGGACTCAGCACCTGCTCTGTGAATCCGTCGAATGCAAAGTAGTTTTTTCCCTTAAGTAATTACAAAGAAGTACAAAATGAATTTGTTATTTGATTATATAATGTATATTATACATTAGACATTAAAATAATTCTTGTATAAACACTAAATGGCGACATTCCAATAGGTATCAACAAGGCACCAAGCGCGGGCGTTTCAAAGGCGGATAAGGCGCAGATTATCCGTCAAAGCGCCGATACCTCCCAAGGCGAGTGGATTTTATTTGCAACCCATTGTTATGGGGAAGGTTTGGGCAGACACTGTTTGGAACAAATCGATTTTTTTGTATTGTCGTCATCTAAAAAGAAGTCGTACCAACTTTATATAGATTCTTTATCTTTCGTTATTGTACCGCGTGTTTGGTTGTTTAGTGTGATATAGAAAATCCAGAATTTAGACTGAAATAGGCCAAAACAAGATGTATGTTTTTAAATTGAGGCCACCCTGGTTCAGTGGCACAGTAACTGATTACAAGCACGATGGTTATAGATTCAATCAACTTAGGGGGAAGGAATTATTTTAATTTCTTCGCTTTCATAGACGTGAAGTAGAAGTGTGGCGTTGAATTTTCAAACAATTTCTCAAACCAAATCACTGTCTTGAAATTCTGTCGGAATGCAATATAGAATATGTTTACGATCACCGTATGTGCACTTTTCTGCTTTCGTACCTTTAGACAGCTTTTTAAAAATATTTTTTTTTGTTAATAATTACATATTTATCTATTATTAATTTTATCCCCTAATAAACCAGAATTATTCATTAGTACATTTTACTCAGTATTAGTGTAAAAAATTGATTTGTTATCTACTCTACATCTAATATATATATATATATATTATATATATATATATATATATATATATATATATATATATATATATATATATATATATATATATATATATATAATAACAAGTAAAATCATTATTTCATAATTTCAACATAAATAAATTGGTACCAACAACAAACAAGATAAAACATGAAAATATGGGAAGAAAAAGTAAAAAAAAAATAGATAGATACGCTGCAACTGTAAATGTAATATAAATTTATAACACTGAAAAAAATGTATCATACCTAACAATTTGTTTTTTTTAATAAGATATAAATTTCAATAAAAAAATTTAGATATGTACAAAATAGGGAGAACACAAAATAAAATTGAGATATGAATATTTTCAATTGTAATTTCTGTTTAAAACAACTTAATATAAATACATATTTACCTTAATTCTTTTTAAAATTTCTCAAAAAACATGTCCAAATATTCTTAAAACATTCAAACCTACATTTATTTATGAAGTCGAGAAACCTGAACTTCTGTGAAGACAATCTGTATCATGCAGCGAGAAGAGACAGCCCGCTGTGTGGGAACCTCTAGAGTCCTATTTAATCTAAGTTTTGCAAAGCTTAAAGAATAACTTTATAAAATGTATATTAAGATTTTTGTTAAATAAATATATCTAATGACAATGAAATATTTAAGAACATAGAAAAGCCTAAGTAATGTTAATATGAATACTAATGTTATAAGTAAGATTATACCTACTTTATAATGCGCATACTTATTATGGGGACATTATAATCAATATAAAATTTGCATATAAAGTCTTACTACGTTCAATTTATAGTTTAATGTAACTCAATATCTTTTTTTTTATATTTCAAAATATTTTGTAAGGTTCCATAGAACCCGTTATATCCCAGTATATCGAGAACTCTTATTTCAGACTTATTGGCCGTCTATCTGTCTGTCCTTTAGCCAAAACCCTTCTTCCCAAGAACTTGTGAAGATATTTCTTTTAGCTTCACTCTGTATGCTGCATATAGCAGGACAGGTAGAAATAACCTAGAGTTAAGACACCCCTTTCCATAACTTGAATATAAATACTTTGAATTACTGAGAAATACTTTGAATTTACATTGCAGTAGAGCACAGAAATAATCTAATATTCAAAACACGATCGTTTAAGCTTCATATTGTGACGTTTACAGCATAATTAAAATGTGTAAGGTACTACCAGTTCACCTAGGATCATGAAACTTAAAGATAAGTTAGACCTTATAGCACAAATCGACTACTTGTATCGTATTCAAAATATATTCGGTACGAATAATTATTCTTTATAATATGTAGTATATATTTCTTACATATATTATTTATTATCTTGCATAAATATACAATATATATTTTAATTAACATAGCTTCGTAATCTGAAACTTAGCTAACTAACAAAATAACGAAATAGTTTGAGGATTTATTCCAAGCACATTCCACGTCGGTCGGGGCGGCGCGGGCGCTCGTGACAGCGGGAGCTTCGGATTGGACCTCACTGTCACTATGATATTGTACATGTACTGATTGCAACTAAATATATAAAGATAATTTCAACTAAATATATAATTTCATTTAATTGCAACTAAATATATAAAGATAAAAGTTAATTTCATAATAATTGTTATGCATATTTTAATTTGAGACCGTTGGCGCGGCGTTGAGTTCCGCCACTCAACACGCAATGTCTCCAAAGCAGGAAAGCGGAGAACAGAGTATCTTTACAATAGGGTATAGGGCCTACCCTGCTACAAGCGGGATGTAGCGTGAAGCTACATACAAAATTCAAAGTCAATATGGAAAATTAAGTGTTTTTAGAACTACATTCTTCTCCGCTGTGCAGATACAAAAGGTGAAGGTTAAACAAAAAAGGAGAAAATCTCTGGTGATTTAAGAGAGAAGAGAAGTTCAACATGGATTTTGAACACTACTTTTTTATGACATTCTGTGACAAGATCAATATTTGTATTTTAAATAATATATTTGTGAAGATTGAACTCATCATTGAACCACACTCTAGTGATTGATCTTAATGTAAAATACATATAAAAATATGTTTCATTTTATTAACAAAAACACAATTAAAGGCTCAAACAGTATTTTAATAAGCGCAAAAAATGCGAGAACAAAAGCATTACAATTTTAATATAAAAATCGTTTAATATAAAAAATTTTTCAATTGCAAATGTCGAAATAATATCCGTAAAAAAACAGTGAAACTATTAATTGTTAAAAACAAATCATTAGTGCAATTAACAGAACTGATTTGACGACAACATCATTTGTTTCAGTAACATTTAGTTTTATTTTTTCTGCTTCACGCTTTATCTAATAAAGAAAAATAGGCAAGAGATTAGTTTCTTTCTGCCTACTCAAAAATTTCTGCCTACGCTTTTCCCTATAAATTCGAGACAGAATATGTATAATAGCTTTGTCTTAGAAATGAGATTTTAGAAGGGAATCGTAAACAATTAATTCCCCCAGTAGAATCGAATCCACAACCGTCGCTTGTACAGACGAATGCTACCTCAATACGCCTGTCCTCAAAAATAAAAAAAAACAATATTAAACTGCAAACTGTGTTTTAGTTGTTAGAATAGGTGGTATAAGTATATGTTTATGTAACATTATTACTGGTATGTATGTATATCTTTTATGCTTTATGTATAGGATTTTCTTTTTTTAAAGTTATTTTTAGTTTTATGTAATTACTTAAATTTTTTATCTCGTTTCATTTTATGCGTCATCCCGCTACTTACTGCTTTCACCCACTTTCACAGGTTGGCTGGAAGAAATCTCTTCTAGAGATAAGTCCACCTTTTGGAACTATATTTTGTTATGTATGTAATTCAACATATTTCTGATTGCAATAAAGAATACTATATATATAGTTTTTTCAATATATTTATAATAACAATATTTATAAAATAACACTCCAAATAAAAAAAATCTAAAAATAAACGTCTAATAAAAGTAAATTATGTTCCTTTAATGACATTTCAATTTATAAAATAGGGAAAAGTGAATATAAAATATGTATGTATATGTGAAATATTACCTACTTCACGAAATTATTCTCTAATCCCTCCGAACATTTTTCCCTAATTTTAGACATATATTTTAAGAGGACGTAACTCGAACGCCGCACTTAATTTAATACAGTAAGCTTTCAATTATACATTCAAATGATCTACTGCGCCTGACACTGTGTGCTCGAATCGATTTTACTAATATTTATTTCTTTATTCGAGGACCATCGTGGGTTCGATTCCCACTCGAGGAGAATGAACAATTTCCATTTTCTTCGCTCTGGCAACAAGGCAAAGCGCAAGTGGAATGGTGGAAAGTGGGGAACGTAGTGTCTTAACACTAGATTCCTTCAGCCTACGGTTCCCTCTGCCTACCCTGCTATGCGCGGGATACAGCGTGAAGCTAAATATAAATATAATAAATTTTATTATTATAAGTAATATTATTCTTTATTTTTTAATCTTTTAAATTTTTCGACGTACTATGAAGTACGGAGTAACGCTATCTAAGACTAAATTCTCTTTACCTGAATTTATCTCTGCCTACTCCACTTTAATCAAAAATAACGTAAAGATATTTATTAGTAAAACTATATTTTTTTGTTAACCCTACAAACACGATGCGTACGCGCAAGTGCCCAGAAGCCGCGTATGACGTGCGCAGCGTGAGGCCAATCTGTGAGATCTCACTGTCTTCCTACCATCGCTCGCCCGCTACTTGATCAACTAAATAAGCTGAATGATACCATCTATTTGGTATTACTTTTGATAACGTTTTATTTTTGCATGGGAATATTTTAAAATTTCGAATGGCGTAGATCTATATATATAAAACACTTCTGCTACCGAGTGACTGACAGACAACCAACAACCGAAAATATGGGGCGTAGAAATCTGAAATTTGACATGGAGGGTCCTTTTACTTACTATAACCCCATAGTGTGTTGTTAAAATATAAAATGTACGAGTTATTCTATAAAGATAATAGAAAATTAATCAGTAAAAAATTTATAGATTTTTAATTTAATTTAGAATTTTTATAAAGATCAGTAATGAAGAAAATGAAAATATATTATGTAACGCTTTAGATATTTTGCATATCATATATACATACAATGGCAGATACACTAACATAAGTTAATTTACGTCCAAGTTATATTAAATTATCATAAATATTCAACATTAAATAAACTTTAATATTAATTGACGTATCTGGAGCTAATTGAAATAAGTATCTAAGTATCTCGTTACAAGTGAAAAGCAGTGAAATACCAGTCAATGGTCTATCATATGAATGTTATGAATTAAAAAAATTAAATTAATTAAAAGAAATAAATTAATTAAAAAAAAAAAAGAAAACAAAACAATCTATATATTATACATACAATATTAATACAATATAAATTTATACCACAAATTAACCAAACTATTCCTTTTTTTCAGAGCTCTCAGGCTTTGGCTTGTCGAGGCGCTTCTTGAGTTCCTCTATTGCTGCTTTGCTTTTTGCGTGAAATAACCTTCTTCGTGCATGGTTTGTGGGTCAACGAAGCCTGGCATTTTCACTGCATCTATTTGCTCTTGCCTAGAAGGATCCTTATTATCTGGACGTTTAGTATAGCGTTTATATATTGCTGTTTGTGATAAATAAACACATTTACTGATTAACTTGTCGAAATACGGCTTGTATAAGGCGATGGGATAGAGAGTAGTAAAATAAGTAAAAAAATTCACTTTATATTTTGGCATTATCAAATATTTTTTGACATATTTGAAGTTTTCATTTTTTTTTAAGCAAAATTTTTGAAATGCAAGTGAAGCAAGGATTCAAAATAAATGCTAATTTAATATATTTTGCGTAATATATTTAAAAAAAAAAACATTCAATTAAAATTAATGACTAAAACGCTAATTAAGTTTTAAAATTAATCAAGCAACAGCTATGTGTGTAAAATAGAGTAAATATTTTTGGTTTTATCCGCGTGTATATAAATATAATTAAATTAAATATCGCATCATTTGACTTTTTATAACTATAATAAGTGTAGAATACTATAATGAATGTAGTATGTATGTTAAAAAATGTTTACTCATTAGCGTCTACTTGCGTCTCTTGGCCAAAAGGCTACCTAAGATTTTTGTATGACACATGATACATTCTAAGTGCCCGAAATAACTCTGACCATACTAAAATCTCTATCACAAAAAGAATATCTTCTATATACTTAGATAAAAGAAAAATTATGATGATCCACCATACTAAAAATTATAATTATTGTAATATTGTAAAACATTGATACATAATAATTATATTTTGTTCTTATATACGAATAAATTTATTTAAACGCTCTGCCTGTAACAGTGACGGTTTCTGGGTTCGATGCCCACTCGGAGAAAAAAAAGCGGCGCTGAGTTCCGCCACTCAGCACGCAATGCCTCGAAAGCCGGAAAACAGTAACGGAGTGTCTTAACACTAGGTTCCTTGAGCCATCATCTTGTTCATCTTGTCTATCCTGCTATGTGAACACAGCGTGAAGATAAATAAATAACTCCATTTCTTGTTAGTAACCATTGAGATTATGTAATCTGTGCAAAAAATGGAAGTATTGTACAACAAATTATAATAGAAGCACACATACATATTAAAACAATTTATTACAATTTTTTTCACAATTTATTGATCAATCATAATATTTATAAACAAATCTTCATTTTTCCTTTTTTTGGGTCAAGTCACCGATTTTACCTTCTTTGAGATCCTTCTTCAGTTTCTCCAATTGTTCTCTTTGCTTATTGAAGAAGAATTGTTCTTCTTGAGCTGTACCATACTGTCCTAACCCACCTCCTGATTCTCTAATAGATCCACCAGCGCCACCTCCTTTCCCAGCTCCGCACCCCGGAATTCCAGTTGGATTGGTATAACTTTTGTTCCTAAAAAAGAAAAGTACTCCACCATCTTTCTTTTTTGAAAGCAAATTATTTAAAGAGTAGTTTTTATTGCAAATCTTATTGAAGCGAGCTTGAAATGAATTGGGAAATCTAAAGAACATTTTTTTAGCCAGTGACAATGTCACAACCACTTTTTACTTGTCAAGTGAAAGTTTTTTTTCTTTTCAACCAGTACTTAATAATGTATATATCATTATTTAACAAAAAAATAACGTAGCTACTTCTTTTCCACGTTTTTACTTTTAACAGTAGTTATAATCTCTCTCCTAACATTAATATTATTATGAAATTCCAATATTTAATTCTAAATATGAAGTAAAAATTAAAACAAAGTATAAAATTTATATATTTATGAGATATATATGGTTATAATTTGAGCGACTGCAAAAAATTCCGAAAAAAAAAACAAAAGAAACTACTTCGCAGTTCTGAACAGTGTCTGAGACGACTGAGCTTTTTTTTAATGTAAAAATACAGAACAAACTAAATCGTATCTAATATGCATTACGAATATAGCTTTACTAAAGTTCAATTTTTTTTTTTTTTATAAATGAAATGGATATTGAAAAAACGATATCTGTCAGTTCCAATATCTCAACTAAAAATAAGTATAAAAATGAAAAATTTACAACCAAAACCATACTAATGTATTAGTTAAATTATATTTTACATACCGTTACAATGTTATATTGATAATGTTATTTGTTTCAGTTAATTGTAGTTAAAGTTAATTTTAGTTCGTAATTGTCTTAATTTTATTTAATTAGTGCTGTTATAAATTAAATTGCGTTTACAAATATCTAATTAGTCTTTGTAGTGTAGTTCTCTGTGATATCCACATCATGGAGGTATTTAAGGTACGTAAGACAACAATAATCTCATAATTGATTGGAAATCAAAAAAGAAAGCTTTATCTGATCTAATCTATTCTATTAAATAAAGTCGCAGTGTCTGTTTGTTATATTAAAATAATCACTTTTGACTACATGCATATGAGTTTATATACGGTAAATCATTTTTGTTTATCTGTTCCGACTAATCTCCGAAACGGCTTTGACCGTCGCACCGATTCGGACGGGACTTACCAGTGAAAGTCTTTGATTTTAGAAAAAATCTTATAAATACATTTCATATACGATACGGAATTTGAGACGAAAGTTTAAAAGACGAAAGTTTTCGCTGGAAAATGCTTTTACGCAGACCATCTATGTGTAGGAGAAATATCTCCTACAAACGAATGGTACTATGGGACTCATCGAAACTCAACAATACTCAGTAAAACCCAGCGGAAACCCTCTCCACCTATAAGAGACGCAGTAGGATCGCTCGCGCATGCCACTACAGAGCCTCGGTGCATGGCGTTAACTTCCTAACCTAACCTAACTAACTTAAGCTAACTTATATTGTTATATCTCCAATATAAAATAACGAAGAAACGTCAAGATTTGTGTATATTATCATTTTTTTTAATTTTAGTAGGTACTGCAGGTAGGTAATGCTATATTTATTGATTTATACATTTTTATAACTATATACTATATAGTATATACTATATATATATACTATAACTTTCTGTATTTTTTTCCATTTCAGATTCTGTGGTGGTGTTGCATAGCTGTAACGATAGCTGCAAGGTAGTACCTCATTATAGTCAAATAAAACATTTTTAGAAAACGTAAAAAAATTCAACGTGGCAAGGTTAGAGCCCGCGCCTCTTGGAAACCGTCCACGCTCTGTCTTCTGACTAAGCTATACGCTCTCATCGAGCTTCGTCGAAATTCTTATACGCTTGTTATATATGTCATTATTATTTGTGTTGATAGCATTTCTGTAGGGAGATTTTTACAAATTGCCACTACTCAATAATTATCGCTAAGAATAATCATATGGAAGGAGTATAGCATAGTGTGCTCTCTCGAAATATTTATGTACTAAATTTCTCATACATTTGTTTTTTCAGAAGACCGCATGGTACGGCCTTACATTCAACCTTAAGTAACGTCCCACACGAACAGTGCTACTGTATACCACAAAGCGTTTCAGGTATTCGCGTGACAGATATGCAAATACCACAAAAAGAAAGATTAATTGTTTATTTATATAAAGACGTATACGGTCAAGTAACTCTACACATTCCAAATCATAAGAGACAAGTACATTTACCAGATTTACCAGTAGATACTGACGATATATTTGAAGGCAACGTGACATACACGGTCAATGACCTGTTCCGTTCAAATATGTCACATATATTGTTACAAGAAGATAACTTCCAATCCTATATAGACAGAGATCCGTCTGTCGATCATCATTACAATGTTTTCATGCCGTCAAAACCAAAAATAACTAGTACCAGTAGTTTATTTCCGCAAATCAATTTAGAATATCCTGGTAGTTCCAAACACAATGGTCACAGAGATGTCGGCTCGGATGGTAACAAAATTCCTCTAGACCATATACATGTGAATAATCTATACTCGCCAATAACAAGCAATGATCCAGGAGCACCTGATAAACGGAATCATTTACATTTGATGGAAATGATTAATAAAAACACCCCTGATGCACCATCATGGCTTACTGGTAAACCAACAAACGTTCACTTAAGCGACGTAACAGGTCCTAAAGGACATATCAATAATATACTGTCGGGAGGTCTTCATACACTACAACCAGGGCATATACTGGGCCAGCCTAATAATTTACCATCTGTGCTGAACCAAGCAATGGAAGTACCGGATCATTATTTACAAAACATCCCTCATATCAAATTCGACCAATGGTTAACGTTGCAAATGAACATACTAAACAATCATAAGTCGTACGCAAAGTTTGCTGTAGACATAAACACTTTGAGAGGGCTCTTGTTGAAAACTTTACAAAATAACGGTATACGCATATCAAATGCTGGATTTTTGATTGATTCTAAGGGTAACAGAATTAAAATAGAACACTTAAAACTAAACCCGGTCTTGTTAGGAGACCCTTTGGAATATGAAAAGCGATTTGCCGCAAAAGGCTGCTTAACACAATATGAGTTGCCACATATTGAAACTGTTTTGTTGTCTTCGTCTAATCCTCCGCGAATATTAGGCATAATACCTTTAGGAAACGCTTTACTTACATCTAGTTCTAGCCAGACCATTCCAATCTGCTCGCAATCTAATCATAGGCCAGGTAGCCGATGTCGTCATTTATCGTTAATGGGTTCAAATGAAAACGGACCGTTTAATCATAACATAGTTCTTAATAGCTTATATCGTAGAAATGGTGACGATATGGAAAATTTGGATGTACCTACGGTAACGAGTGATGGCAGAAGAAGTGACGACTCTTCAGAACCTGAAGAAATCATTGAACTTAGAAATGACGATGAAAAATCTTCAGATTCAGAAGATGATGTCAACACACTAGAAGAAATTGATATTAGTGATGACACTGAAGATATTGGGATAAGAGTACTAGGTGGACAGTCAGCAACTAGCAGTGGCGCACCTCTTAACAATAAAGGCAGATCGGGAATCATTTAATATGAAATAATATTTTTTTATGATTATTTGTAAAAACTAATTATGTAACAAAATTTTCACGCCTAAAATTAATAAATCATTTATGTATCTATCAAAGTGATTTAATTTTTATTGTATGTTTAAATATTTACGCCATCTATTATATAACAGCGGAACTTACAGCCATAGTTAAGTATCATTAGCAGCGCCATCTCTTGAAAAATTTGAAAACTATTAAAGAACCTGTAAGTCAAAATAGTTTGAATAAATTCCAATAGATGTCACTGGCTTGCAACTTAAGCCAATGTGTAAGTCGGTAAAAAGCAAAAAGAAACAAAATATAATAAATGCTTGCGAAATTTAGAAATGCATGAATTTTTTTTATTAAAAATAAATAATAATATAATATATAAGATCAGAGAAGAAAAATAATAATAATATATAAGATCTTATTGTCAAATAAAACCTAAGCAGTAAGCACTCGCCGCCAGCCAGTTCTCAACTTACGTTAGTTTACTGTTCACTCAGTTTAGTTAGTCAGTCAGTGACCGAGTCGAAAGAAGGGAGTGTCGTTGCGCGCTAAAAATAACATCGAAACTTTAAATAAAAAAAAAACAAAATCGCTGTGACGATGAAACAATATTACATTAAAAGCGAATCAAAATCTATTTACAAAGTTATGTGTTAATTTATTATACAATTTTTTACTATTCCGTGAACAAGCCGTATCGTGTTGCTATAAAAGGATGTTAGTGAATTGACCAAATATCCGCCTCTTTTTGAAAATTAATGGAATTACACTACTGGTGAGTTCTTTTAATAGCTTCAGTTCAAGTTATCGAGAAATTCTGTTATTTTCATACATTTTGGCAAGTTTATAATATTGAAAAAAATCATTTTGTTCAATCCCTTCGTTTTAAAGTTATTTTCTATAAATGTATCACAGTTTTCAATTTATAGCCAAGCCTTATTATTTCTGTTTTATTTTCACATACATTCAATGTTATGATAATTCACAAATCTTGAAATAAGTAGCCATATCTTTATTAATAGGCTAATGTTTATCGATAAATTATTACTTTTTAGTGTTAAAATCTTGCTACTACTATATGGGGTAATTGAAGAGAAACCAGTGACACAATACTCCGTTCAATATTTTTCATTACATTTTTCAACAGAAACATGCTGTTCGTACACAAACAAACTAGATCGAAAAAAAAAACACCTGTCACTTTTAAGTATTTGAATAATGAATATAGTTCAATCGGTTCTAAATTTGAAAACATGCAAAGCATATTATGAAAATCAAAAAAATATAATTTAATCTACAAAATTTTAGTAACTTTTTGGATTCGCCGCTATACTTACTTGAAGATATTGCTTCCAATTGGAAATCGAACCCAGAACTCTCGCGTTCATCCACGCAGGCCTGTACCACACCACAATGTGTGTCGATATTAATAAGTAAATAAAATAATATATATTATTTCATTAATCTTTAAGTGTTACACAATTATTCTTATATTTTGCAACTTTTCGCCCGAACGGCCTTGACTCGCTTGTTTTTAAAGTCATATAGTTACGTATAATTAAATATGAATGCAAGCTCACTAATGTCAAGTGAAGGCATATATCGTATCTGAAACAGATGTTTTATAATAAAAATTGATATTAGATAAGATAAATTAATAAAACTTAAATATATTTTACGATCTCATCGTACATAGCTAGCGTATAATTTGATGTATATATGTATTGTTGTAACGGACGTACATACTTATTTAACATTTTGTAGGAATCTGTAACTACGGAATAAAACTTCCTTTATATAAAAAAAATATGTATTAAATTTGCACATTAACTAAACCTAATGTCCATATAGAAATATAGACTGATCCATTCGCGGCTTTGATGGCTGGATTGATGTTCAGTACACACCTATATATAAGTTATATAAGTTTTTTTTTAAATACATGTATATAAATGAAAATTATTTAACAGGCAATATTTTGTCTGTGTGGAATGTATCATAAATCCAAATTCCAGGATGATCTTCCTGTGAAAGTTTCATAAAAAAACAGTTCTGCTATTCCGGGGATTTGCCTGGACAAATGCCAAGACAGATAGACAAAAAAATTAAAAATGTTTATTGAAAAAGTACCTACAATTATTTTAAACCACATTTGTATCAGAAATAGACATTTCCATTTTACATATATGTATAGATAGGTTTTTACCTTTAGTTACATCGAAACCTCCTTCCTTCCAGGAAAAACCTGGATAAACAGACTATCCATATATATTAATTTATATATATATACATATATATTAATTTATTTAACAATAAATAATTTTCAACGTTCATTTGTCCACACCGTCACAGTATCTTGTTTACAATTTTAGCGATTAATATATATATATATATATATATATATATATATATATATATATATATATATATATATATATATATATATATATATATATATATATATATATATATATATATATATATATATATATATATATATATATATATATATATATATATATGTAATATATATATATTATTACAATATTATTGGGAAGATTGCTCCACTGCACTATAAAAGCATATACGAGCTCGTACAATATATGTACATATAATTGTTTGACCTAGTGGTCTATTAACTAGCGACTACTTCCTAATCTTAGAGTACTTGGATTTGATTGCAATTATTATTATTTAATATTATATTTATTAATATTTTATTAGCAATTATATTTATTAATATTTTGTACGTAATTTACCTTTTCTCAAAAAAAAAAACATATGTGGTAGTAATATAACTATACATGTCAATTAAGTCGGAAAAAAATCTGCCCACTGAGAGCTATCTTGGCGTACGCTGCTTAAGCCATTGGAATTATATAGAGATGATGTACTGTTCGATTGTTTGTCTTGAAGACAAAAGTTCAAAATAAAAGTCCGCGACAGCATATATTTATATACCTTTTATGTATATACTCATATGGGCTACAGCTTATGATATAGAAATGCAATTTAATTTCCTAATAAATGAATAATAGTGTAGTCCAAACGGGCGAAGCCGCGTGCGTGCCGTAAGTATATCATAATTCGGAAGAGAACGAAAGACAGATCGTATAGGGCTTATATTGTTCTACAACACCTAAGTAACTTTGAGGAGGCCATCGTGGTAATTGGTTCGATTTCCACTCGGAGGAGTGTATTATTTTTTGTTTCATATCTTCGTTGCCGTTCCGATTCGCCATTCAACACGCAATGTGTCGAATTAGGGCAGCAAGCGACACCTAGCGGCATATAGGGAAAAAAATATCCTTAAACTAACCTAACTAAAATATTATATTCAATCTATCAACGTTACATATTGCGAACTTGTATTCAAATTGAAATCTCCGAATATATTAGTTGAACAATCGATAAATAGAATAAAAAACAAATATTTCATAACACTTCTAATGCAGGTCAGCTATGCTTTTTTAGCCTTAACTGGTCCAGTGAAGCGTGTCAATGTTGCCACTGCAAGGTGTTAGGTAATACCCCCTATAACCGATATTTAATTAAGTTAAGTTAATTATATGTCAAATTTATGAAAAAAGAAAGAGTTTTTATTTAATGTAAACAATATATATTTAAAGTAAATTTTACCTTAGATAATAAAAAGAAATGGAACCACTTAGTAGAATTTTCAGTTCTGCAATAATTATATGTCCTTGGAGAAAGCAAGTTTAACCAGCTCGTAAAGGTAATGTATTTGCCAATAGCCTTTATCTCAGCGACATAAAAAGCGACTTAAAAACGTAAGCAAACCCGGTCGTTACAAGTTCAAACAAACATACTATAGTGTATTATGAAATCTTGAATTTTACAAATCGTAAGTCGATCACTTTAATAGTGTAGTGTAGTACGTTTTTCAAGTGATTTGTATGATTTTTTGTTCAGATTTATCAATTATTAATCATACTATTAATCATATTATCTCTCCTCCCTAAATAGTATACATGTTGAAATGTCTTTATATTGGTTAAGGGCTGTTAGGTCCCTGCAGATTAGTCTAAGTTTCTCCAGCTGCGTCTTCAGGTCGCGGCTGGTTTTCTAAGAATAAGGAACATCCCCCAGCCCTCTCGTCGGCCGCAAGCCGAGGCTCGAGTCCCGCAGGGGACGCCCTTGCCGCCGACGTTTCCTCTCAAGCAGACACGATAGTGCTTGCTACTTCTCAGGGACAGAGTACCCTCTTCCCTCCCCAACCGGTGTCGCTGTCAAGGCCAATAGGGCTAACAGCATTAAACTCACAAAAAAAAATGTTGAAATGTCATGAATGCTATGTTCCCAATACTTTGCTCTTGTAATGTTGTGTTGCGGTTTAAGGCGTAAAATTTGCGGTTTTACCAAGGTCTCACCGAATATATTTTTTATAATCATTAGATACATTTTTGAAGTTCAACTTCATCATTCTTTATATCAATATTTCAATTTGAATATTATTGTTTATTAACAAAATCTAAATAAAATAGTTTAGAAATATTATCACTTGGACGTTAAATATTTCACTTCATTGGAAAATCATATAACAATATTAAAAATTTGTCTATATATGAAATTAAACCCATAACCACTTATACATGCAAGCTTAAACACTGACCCACAGCGCCACGATCGGTCTATACTACAGTGATAATTTGGATATGGACAGAATAAATGTACAAGTTCCTTACAAGTGTTATATTTAAGTGAAGGGCGATTTTTACAAATTTCATATACACAGTATATAAAACAAATGTTATTTATTTACTAATAATATATAAATGTATTAGTTATTTATGTACATATTAAGTTAATAAAACTATATATTTTTTAAATTAAATGAAATAAAAATTAAAACAGAAGGCAGTGGAAATTATGATATAACTACAGTGATATAAAGATTTAATATTAGTTGTTAACGAGAGTTGTGGGTTCGATTCCCATTCATTGAAATTCTCCGCTCAGGCAAGAAGATAAAACGCAGCGTTGAATCCCGCCACTCAACACGCAATGTCTCAAAAGAGTGGAAACAGAGGATTCGAGCCAAGGTTCCTTCTGCCCACTCTGCTATATGCGGGATACAGCGTGAAACTAAGATACGATTTCATCAGATAATAATTTTAACGATCTGTCAGTTGTTACAACACTAGCTTAGAAGAAGGCAATACGCAAATGATTTCATTGGTGACTGGTGTAACGTTTCTAGCATATTGCCATCTGAGACGTTCACTCAATATCAGATCTGATGAATACATTTTATAAAACAAAATTTATTTCTTAATTTTGTTTCGTTATATAGTGGAAATTAAAGATTTTTGTAAGTTTAACTGTAATATATCGTAATTTGATTTAGATCACCGTATATCTATCTATAATGTATTTATTTAAATACTCTAAAACACATAAAAAAAATGTACTAAGTAATAATTTAGAATTTTTTTTGGAAACTATCGGACTTTATACGCTGCAATTGTATTATATTGTAATATTTATACGTAAAATATGTTCTTGTCCCTGTAGACAAAGAATGGCGTTAAGTTCCGCCATCAGACATTGAGCATATTATAATTAATATAGGTACACAAAATTAACAGTTCTATTTATAAGTGAATATAATAAAATAATAAATTAAGACCATCGTGGCGCAGTAGTAGTGTCTGTATATAAACGCAGTAGTGGTGTGTATATAGAATTTATTATTTTTAATATAAATTCTCGCCGCTTACCCTGATAGATGCTGGACAAAGTGTGTGCTGAAGAAGAAGTAATTACTATAGGTATAGTATTTATTAAATGAATAAATTAATATTAATTCATTAATTAAAAAAACTATAACTACAATAAATAAATGTTAAACTCAAAATTCATGCAAATTGTTTATTTGCAGTAATAATCAATTTTCACTTCCACCTACATTGTACGTATATGGTAGATTGTAGCTGGCCAAACACCCATTAACAAACCTGCTCTGCTTCCGTGTCTATCCATCCATCGTCAAATCCCGCGACCTTGCTCCTAAATGTCAGATCGAAATCTTATTTAAGAATGCTATTCAAATGTTATATATTTTGACCTCTACTATATATATATATATATATATATATATATATATATATATATATATATATATATATATATATATATATATATATATATATATAACAAACAAAAATACTGACTGGCTGACTGACTGAGCGTAGGAGGCTGAAATTTAGCGTGACTCTTGGGTAACGTAGGGGTACTATGTAATGATTTCTAAGTGATTTAAACAACTATACACATTCTATAGGTATCTCCAGTCAATTACTAAAAGTTCGTTAATTACTAAGTCTACGTATTTTATCAATTTAAGACTTATAAGAAACAAAATATTGAATCTTTCATACAAAATAATTGGAGCCAAGATGATCACAAAAAGTAGCATCCAGGAAACACTTTAGGCAAGTGGCGCCGGCGCAAACACGTGCAACCACATCTTGTCAGAGCGACGACATGCACGACGCGATGTCATGAAGCGACACTTGACACTTGACTCTTGAGGTATAAATTCCTTAAAATCAAAGTTGTGATTTAAGTTTGATCTGATAAAATGTCTAGAGATCGAAACGCTACAAAATCTAATATTTTTAGAATTTATAACCTAATTCTTTTCTCTATTAACTTTAAATTGTTTTGAAATTTAGATCGAAAATCTGCTTATATATCCGAAAGATCAAATCGGTATTGCCACTCATTTCCGATGTTTCATATTTTTAGAAAAAATGAAATTAAGAAAAGACAAACAGATGGAAAAGTCGTGCTGCGCAAAAAGTTTCTTAATATTCATCTTTTTATACTAGATTTAATTATAAAACATTTTTTTCTTGTTATTGTACAAGTGGCATCTAAAAAAGAACTCCGTGATCACGATCGATTGAAATCATTGATGAAATAAATTAAGCATGAGCTTGACTCACGATTGGTATTTTATCATTTTTATTATTTGGCTATAGCCGCTTAATCACGACATTCCTTAAAAATAACATTTACTACTCTATTTCATCTCCTTTTTAAAATTTAATATGTTAAGACAGTTTTAAGACCATCATGAGGCATTGGGACTCGTGTAACTGTAAAAGCTATGATTGTGGGTTAGAACATCCCGCGAAGGGTTTTTTTTTAATTTGCCCGTTTTGTTGCGAGTGTGAGTTCCATCACTTACACGTAATGTCAGCAATTGATGCAAAAATTGGGAACGGAGTGTTCTCATCTAGGTTACCTACAGCGTGAAACCGAAAAAAAAACACATATTAAAATAAATCTAAAATAACCTAATGGTTAGAAAGAGTGGTTGAGATGGTTAATGTAGAGGTTTTTTTGCGTTAAGAGGGGGAATTCAACACCGAGCCTTGTCTAAAAGTATTTGAGAAGACAGTAATTTTGACATGTTTACTCTCTCTTAACTAAGTACATTGTATATAACGTCTTAAGATTTAACAGTTTCAATCAAAAGTTCAATCTTTTGTTTTGCTATAAATTGATTCATTAATAATAATAATAGTCTAATCAAGATCTATAGAAATAGGAAAAAAAAGAAACATGATATCAATATCATATTTTACTTTTGTTTAAGTCTCACACTGAAATAAAAACATGGCATTGAAAGAATTTAGAGGCGGAAAACGTAATATAAGTTGTATTTCCATATTGTATCCTGTGAATTTAAAAAACCCATGCAAAGTAGCCTCCCAAGGTGAAACAAGTAAGGTTAAATTTCACAAGCAGCTTGTTGCGCTTGCGCATCTCGGAAC
This sequence comes from Dione juno, assembly GCA_037127375.1. Classification (NCBI taxonomy): domain Eukaryota; kingdom Metazoa; phylum Arthropoda; class Insecta; order Lepidoptera; family Nymphalidae; genus Dione; species Dione juno. Next base: position 2,585,424 of record JAXRJS010000091.1, on the reverse strand, counting down.
AGGTTATGCATTAAGAAAATATTTCTTCACATCCACGTGTTCTAAGGTAGCGAGTGTAAATAATTTCGGTACTGGCTTCAAGTAAAATAAACAATGTAAATGTAATTTAATTATGACAATAAATACATACATCTATCTTCTATAATAATATGGTATTGCTGATCTCAGGATCTACAGATTTAACTTGAATATTATTTGTGTATTAGACATTTACTTAGGAAAGCTACATATTATCGATGTAACCAATTGTGCCTGCGGTCCAAGCCACTTCGGACTCTAAGACTCTCAGTCATTTACATTGAACCACGCGTGAAGCCACAAATTATAGCGAGCTGCAAAAGTATCAGTAAGTGATTAATATTCGTAAAATTTTACCTTCGTGGTATAAGCCCATAGAACCTTCTTCCCATGATAATGTTGAATTAGATTTCAATGGGAAAAACTTATCCAGTGCACCATTCATCGCGCAACATCTGTATTTATTAAAAAATTGAAGAGCAGAGTAATGTTTCACTAAAATCCCTTTGTTATAGACAAATAGAACAAGAAATACGTGATTTTGCTAGAATTAGTTATAAGCATGTGCCACTGTCTTATCGACATTCTCACTTGCGCACATACATTGCTGACTTTAAGAAATCTAGCCTAGGATAAGTTTCAAGTTTACCAGTTTACCATAATAATATATTAATATATAATATTCCCACGTTCCAATTCCAACAAATATTACTACATACACTTAGGCATAAGGTAATCATACCATTGTTGTCCGCATGTATGTATATTATGTGGGTTAAAGGATCAACAGCCAATATTGTAGACGTAAAGTCAGACGGGAAGCAGCAATTTACAAGCTGTGCTCTCGGGGTCAATTGAATATTGCGTTCGAGACTTACACTAGCTTTAGGTACACGTCACGTTGTCGTTATAATGTCGTTATTATGACTAAACGAATGTTCTCTTTGTTACCTAATACATACACACATATATATATATATATATATATATATATATATATATATATATATATATATATAATATATATATATATATATATATATATATATATATATATATATATATATATATATATATATATATATATATATATATATATATATGTATATATATATATATATGTCAGTAGAAGTATCTGGTTTAATCCAAGTTAGAATTATTGTACAATACTTTTTTAAAAAATATCTAAAATGCTAGATGTAAATTTGGAAAGCGGTAAATAGATGTAATCTAATGATTGAGATTATATGAGATTTCACAAGGATATTTCCTTAATTTTCAACTAAAATCTCACATTTATTAATATAGTCCTACGTTGAGTTCCTCCACTCACCAATGCTTTGGAAATCGGTCGGTGAGCGACGATTGGAGTGTTTCGACACACGGTCTGTCTGTCTACTATGCTATTACTACATACATTTTATTATTCTAATTCCATATATCCATGTAAATGAAATCAAAATGTCTGTCTTTGATTTCAAAACAATTGTATTTTTTCAAGTGCATATTGAAGTGCATGTGCATGTGCAGTTATTTACACATTACTAAAACAAAGTATACTTATATTTAAAATATAACTATATACAATAAGCACATTGGAATAGAGCAATCTTTTTGCTTTAAAAGCTTTTTTTTAAATAAATTCAATTATATTTTTTGTTCCTCGTTAAGTGCACACGAAGAAGGGGCCAGTGTTGACATCCGTTAAGTTTTTGCCTAATTTCCATAATTCCATATTAACCTTTTCGGATGTTGCTTGGATCGTGCGATGTTTTGTAACCTTCTGGCTCGGATCATAAATCATGTATTTTACACCTAACAGTTTCAAGCAAATCATTACAATAGTACATATTACTATAAAAACTTAAAAGTCTGCAAATTAGTTGAAAATAATTTCAACTATAAAATAAATTCTTTTTTACCCGCTTTAGCAAGACAATATGCGGTGTTAAGATCCGCTACTCAACCATCAATGCCAAGAATTTAGACATTGAAATTGGAGAAAGAAGTGTCTTCTCTACGTCTACCTTGCTATGTGGGAAATTGAAAAAAAAAAATAAAACGAATATTTCTAAAGGCAAAGGCAAATCGTAATAAAAATTGTTAGCCAATTGATTTATTATTATTAAATTGAACATAATATGACCGCATATTTGTTTCAATAGCTTAAATTTATTATTAACAAAAGCTTTCAATACTTATTAACGATGGATATTCGACGTCATTCAGTATCTAATAATATTTTATAGTGCCTTAAAATTATGAACATGTCAATGTTGGTAGATGGATATAAATTATCTATGTATGGGCAAAATATTTACTTACATATAAATAAAAGTCATTAAGTTTCGAAATAGTATTCATCTTTGTAATGTATACGACTACGTGTATAAAGTTATTTAAATTGTATTTCATTACCGCACGGGGCTTCAGAACGAACGTGACCTCCGACGGCCATGACTGATTTCTGAGCTGAGGCTGTCTTTTTTATGCTTATTTTATTTATATTCTATATATTTTTTGTATAATAAATAAAATTTATTAATAATAATAAGTTTTGAAGAAAAGATATTTTTGACTATAATAATATAACGCAGAATTTTTTTAAATATAATAATCTGTAGAGATAAAAGAATACTATATGTTGGTAGCCTTGGTGTTGCAGCAGAGACAATATGTTTACGGCATACTGTGTTAGAGATATATATAGATATATATTCCATATTGTGTTAGAGAGAGCGTGGTAGGGATTCCTCGAAAAAAAAAAGAAATAACCTAAAAGAAAAATATCTCAAAATTACATAGTACTACTATACAAGTAGGTACTAGTAGAACCTACTGGTGCGTGTGCATAAATAACCCTATAAACTTACCTTTGTTCTTAGAAATCTTTTTGACCCCATGTTGAAGAACATCAAATTATAATTAAGATATAAAGGAAGCTTATCTTTGGTAGAAGCTTACTTTGCCTTGAAATAAGGTTATTTTAGTTACCGGTAACGTTAGTAATCAAGTGTTCTAATGCTCCGTGCCAAATTGACCGCTATACAGCTTAATTTAGAGATCACTATTTCATGAGAGCATTCTGTGCAACATTGTGAATACAAATGAGATGAACCTTACCTTAACTTTTTACATTATATATAATTAATTTTGATATCTATTTCGTTTATATACATACGTATTCAATAATAGTCTTTGTACAGAATTATTAAAATATTATTTTGTCTGACACATTTGTTTGAGAAATATTTATAAACTCACTTATTATACCTATTAACGTGATCCTGAAGACTGACATAGTAAAGGCAGTACAAAATAAACAACTTATTTACGATATTTACAAAAAAAATCAAATAACGTAAAAAAATATACGTTTTAATTTTCTAGAAATAATGTTAAAAATATCGAAGAAGTTTTACAAGGTATTTTATTTGAAACGGTGCGCTCGGTTACCATCCAAGCTGTCGTCGCCAATTAAGCCATACCTTCTTATCGAGCTACGTCAACATTCTTTCTTATAGGCTTATTACAACCTATTTTTGTTGTTATCATCTACGCTACGTTCTATCTAATTATATAAAAAAATATAAAATAAAATCTTTTCTGACCGAAATTACCGAGCGTCAGGGTAAATATTTTATGGTGTATCTATAAACTTGTTTGTTTGTTTCATTTGTTCTGCTACTAATAAGAAGGTCCTGGATTCGATTCTCATTCAAGACATACATTCGTTATAAGTTCGTTATCGTCTAAGTATTAATTTTTCCTTTTAATTTTGTATTTAGAATTTACATAATTATGTTTAACAATTCTATGAACACGATACTACCTGTATTGCAGCGATGCTAATCTGGCTGGAAGTCTTAAAATCGGACATCCGTATATGAATTGATTAAGAACATTATTTCGTTTGAAACATGATTAAGTTAATGTTTTTATACGAATATATATGCGTATATAAACAACCAAATAATTCTGGTTTTGTATAGCATTATTATAGTTTGAAGGTGATCAAATTGACTGATAATTTTAAGCTATATATAATTGCTAGGACGTAAAAAAAATAAAGAAAAAAAAACAAAACAATTTTTAGTTCTTTAGCTTTTTTTCTACTCCCACGTTATCATAGTTTTATTTCGGATTCAGACAGAGTCAGGTCTGGTTTATAGTGTATAAACGAGACCCCGGTTAACCTTGCCCCACTCTCTGTAACACAGACCTAGATTTATTCTGTCTGGTCCATCCATCTACCCGAGCGTGAAAGGCGTCCTTGTCGTATTACGCTACTTATATTGAATTAGCCTTAAACATTATACCTATAAACTATGTGTTTTTACTAAACGTACATATGACTTCAAATATAAGAGTTTAGTTTCAATTCGCTGATATACCTACTTATGAAGGTTTTCAGCTTTTCAGTTTTTCATAATATTATCATGAGTATGAATCAAAATCTCGAGGAAATGTCTTCGGGAAGATAACATAAGTTTTCTTTTAAAACATTGTATATATAGATAGTATGAGATGACTACAGATGGCTACAAAGCCATAAGATCGCCTTTTGTACATTGCTATTTATTTTTCTCTGTTTTTGTTTTTTTTTTTCATTTGTATTTATGGTAGTATCTCGTACAAATAAAAAAATAATAATAATATTATTATTATTATATATATATATATAATAATATATATATATATATATATATATATATTATTATTATTATATATATATATATAATAATATTAATATTATAATAGTATAAAATTCTTTATATATCGAACTAATAGAAATTAGATATTGGAATGATGTAGTTAAACGTCCTCTGTGCCTGCTTTCAAAAATATGATTAAAACCATGTTAGACGTTTAAAGCAAAAGTAACGAATGAATGTGTTAAGGGAAACTTCAATTTATCATAGAAAATAATGCACATAATCAATTTATTGTGTTGATGCATAGAGATAGCGTCTAACATCTTCGCTCCCACGTGGGTAAAGTATTTTTTATTTTTTTACTATTACAAAATCATGTAATATATAAAGTTTTTTATAAGTGTGAGGTGTTTGTCATATTTCGCAACTTGACTGAAAAAAAATATGTACCATAAAATCTTAACTTGTCTTGAAATGTCTTCTTAACAATGCATTTTTGTGTTTTAATTATATAACTAGAACAAAAATACCTTTAAAAGAGTTAAATTTTAACAATAACTTAATATTTACTATTCAGGTGTGCTAGACTCACGCCATATCCCGCAGCAGCGTAGGCAGAGGCCTCCTGAAGTAGAGAAACTTCGTTCCCCGCTTTGATATATTGCGTATTGAATGGGCCACCACCGCACTTTGGTTTACTAGATGCTGTAGCTTATAAGTCAGTACAAAACCATTATGTAAAATGGAAAAAAATAAGCAAAAAAAAAATAATTTAAAAAAAATTGTAAAAAATTTAAAATTAGGTAAATAGTGTTGTAAATTATAATGTTGTGTAGACCATTTCCATACATAACCACATACGAGTATGTCACGTACAATATGACTCATTAATTATTTGTATATACGTATCAAAAGCATCGTTTTATTGATGGATCGATTACTTTATTTTTATAGCAATTAATATTGTTAATTGATTCCGTGATCAAATAACAGACCAATTATTCGATCATAGTTTAAATATCCATAGTCAACCTCTTATACCGTCGTGGCGCAGTGGCACAGCGTCTAAGTGTAAACACGATGGCGTTGACTTCAATTCCCGCTCGGAAAAGTAAATTAGTTTAATTTACTCGCATTGTAAATAAGACATAGCGACGAAAATCGGGCGGCAAGTGAAGAACGGAGTGTCTTAACTCTAGGTTGCCTCTATATTCGGATACAGCATGAAGCTATTTATTTATCTAAATTTTATTTGACATTTAATATTATTTAATTAATTAGGTAAATTTCAACTTGAATTTGAGTATATTGATAAATTAAAATTTAGTACTAATAAATCTATAATACATACATAGCTATTAACTATAAGATTATTTTGAATATAATAATTTTAAGCCACGTTTTTTTTTTATATATACATTTGATATACCTATAAAAACTCGCACGACTAATTGAAGGTCAAAAGTAAGTAAATGTCTTTGATGATGCCAATTTGTCCTAATATGATGCTTGTTATTTGGTTCCGCGTCATGATTTAGATAAAGTCTTACGTCGTATTAAGTCTCATTTAATTATTTTATGTAAGATAGAAATGTTGCCAACACCCAAAATGAGACTAACGTTTTTAAATGAAAAAAAATATAGTCTACGGAGTCCAAATATATTTAAGTCTGACTAGAAAAAAGTACTAGAACTAGAAAAAAGACTATTAGGTTATATGCTATAAATCTAGACGAAAATTGAATATCCGCTTTTTTTTTTAAATATATGAAATTTACGAATTGCCAAAGCATATATTACGTAAGCATTCTTAATAATATTATTACATGCTTAAATATATAAATAAATTTTAACTTCGAAAGCAATATTAAAAAACTTGAAACTACATAAATTCCAGCTACATCATATACCTACCTACTTCAATTTCTGAGAGATTCACCATCTGTAACATTGTACAGATCCAGGTTAGGTTTATACACAGGTATTTTTTAGCTTTACACGTTTCCCATAGAGTAAAAAGAAAGAACGTAGTGTTAAAACTTTCCGTATTTCATTTTCTGCCATATTTCAAGAAATATTTTATTGAACTCAACTATATGCTTGACTTCCTTTTACTTAATCTATCTCCAAATTAGGAATTGAAACTCACATAAATGTCATGAAGGAACGTATACGCGAATATTTTTTAGGCAAACATATCATTAAATATTATTAAAAATCTTAATCTTATGACCTCAGCAGGTAGTATTCGTTTAGACACGTCCAATTTCATAACCGCTTATACTGATTGCGATTAACATAACGCAAAAACATAATATACTAATAAGGCAATTTGCAGTTCTGACGTCTGTTTTATTTTTATGATGACCACTACAAGGTTATTTGTGAAACAATATTCTTAGTCACAAGGTTATTAATGTAAATTATATAGTTTTTGTGAAGTTCAAGTCTTCTCTAAAAGCAAAAACAGGTTCACCCTTTTTCCTTACAGATGGAATCATTGTTAAGTGTGTAAATTGCCAGAGCTTGTGTAAATTGTGAGAAAACTATAAAAACCAAATATTTTATATATAGCAGGGTAAGCGGAGGAAACTACCTACTGTTGAGACACTCCGTTCCCCGCTTTCCGCCTTTCGATAAATATATTCTACCAAAGCGAGTTAATAAACATAATTTATTACTGATCACATTGCGCCATAACAATTTATTATTCGGTGCATAAAATTAAAGTGCAATTTTTCCCCAACCGTATATTTCCTACATTTCCCACATTCAAACCAATACTGGCCACGACTATATATCTAGTATACGAATAATCTTTATACACATAGATAAAATCTAGTTGTGAAATGGAAACAGTGTTAACTCCACAGCAGCCAATTACATAACATCTCGGTCAATGTCTCGTCCGACAAACGTTGCTCTAATTGGGATATTTTCGTAATCTTACTCTCATATATTGTTTAAATAGAACATTAATTTGTTATGCCATTATGATTATACTACACGGTTTGAAATTTAATAGCTTAATAGTTAAATTATTAAGTCTTAAAGCATAATATTGGCTGAGCTAAACTGAGCTAAATTAGATGTCTTTTTTAACTTTTTTAAGTGTATAGTACATACTTCCTGCTACCTACTAACCTTCCTATATTATACCTCTAATTATACAAATAAAACGTACTATAATTTCTATGTATTATTGACATTGCGTTAGCCAATTCGTTTGATTTCTAATATAAATGAGAATTTCAAACCTATAGTAATATTAAGAACCCCAACATAGGACTATATGTTCTGAAACGAAACGCGTCAGCAACATTAAAATGATGTTAATTATAGCTAATTATATTATATTATATTATAAGGTCATCATCTCTAGTTATATTTATTTAGGTTTAATTTAAGTTAGTAGGTAGGAGGTTGGGAGGTAGTTTCTAATGCCTCACAGGGCCTCTTATTTATTTATTATGTAGATTTTTGTCCAATATTTTTAAAATAAAGGCATTTCGACATTATTTAATAATTTTATCAAAATAGAATGGCGTTTTTCTATAGAAAAAATTAATTAACTATTAGATTCAATGTTATTAAAACTTTCTTGAGTCATTTATTTATTTTGATCGTTAGAATTATTTCATCAACGTAGCATTACGATTACAATACATTCGCTAGTACTGAGACAATGCTAATTATGTAACCGTTTGTTCTTATCACAGAGTCACCTATTTATCTCCTGCTGATGTAGTAAAGATATCTCATTTTTTTAAATATAGGAATCTAGTAATAATATATCCTTCTTAATATTATAAGTAATAAATATCGGTTAACAAGAATGTAATTATTATTTATAATAAATGCACCTCGCTACCATAATAACGTATAATAATGTAATATTAATTGACTTAATGGAGGCAAAATGGAAATATCTTCTTAACTAAAGGCTGGAATGGTGATGGTGTTAATCTAAACTTATTAATACAAAACTCTTTTCGACTTCATGTTTCATTTAGCGAAAAAAACGTGTAGACCATACGTATAGAGAATTTAATATTAATAATTGGTAACAAATGCGATTGTTGTATATAAAAAATAATAAATACGGCCAATGTTATGAAGAAAAATCTTTTAAATCTACACTTTTAACATCTATCTACATTTTTAACATCTGTTATTAGTAAACATTTTCTTAGTGTATATCTCATGAGACTAACGTTAGACGTCACGAGGGAACTCACTCACACGATGATGAAGTGTTTTATCTGACATTCTACTACAATATCTAAGTTTTTGGTATTATTGTGTTTTTATATAATTATATATAGTATATAATTACATATAGTATATAATAATATACACATACAAGTATTTATTAGTACTCTTATTTACAGCAGCTTTAAAAGACGATTGTAAATTAAATCAGACGAAATTGACAGATTACATATATTGTTTTTATTCTGTTCAAGATCACTACGATTAGAGAAATACTTATAATAAATAAAAATGCATCAAGTATATAAACTACTATTAAAGTCAATTAAATGTTGATATATTATAAGGAAAAATATAGTAGGTATTTTTATGTTTCTTTGAGAATGTTTAATTTTATCTGTACGTACATTTAAATAACAAATTGCATTATGGAACGATCCCATTAAACTGTTTTTCATTTTCTTCGCTCAGGCAGCAAGGCAAAAAACGCGTTTAGTTTCGCCACTTAACACGCAATGCCTCGAAAGGCGGAAAGCGGGGAACATAGTGTCTTAACACTAGGTTCCTACGGGTAGAGCACACACGGGTACACATGCGGGTACAGCGTGAGCTAATTTAATTTAACTATGAAAATCATTAGATTACGAGTATATAATTTTTCGACGTGATTCTTAATGCACATGAACCGAATTAACCTTAATTGCACATGAACCGAATGAATTGTCAAGAGACTGCACTCGCGCTTGGGAACTATTAACAAGTTTTATTATGTACAATGACACCAGTATTGTTAGTATACTCCTATGTCGATATTGCAAATAAATAATAATATATTTACCATAGAAGTTATTTACCGAGATTATTTTCCTTTTCGAGACACGAAGTTTTACTTTATAAGGGCCGGAACCCAAGGCTACATTATGTCATTAATATATTACTACTATATTATTTTACACTTAAAATATAGTATTCCTTTATTTCTTTAACACTCTAGAAAGTAGACGTACATCCTTCTCATTTCTGAGTCACACAAAGTCATTGTAACTTTTTTCCCTGTACAGGTAATATATTGTACGTATAAAAAAAACATCGCGACATTGAAAAAAAATGCGTACTCAATGTGACATAACATCAACTGTCCTCATTCTGTATCGGATTTGCATTAACGTGCAAAAACATGCATCTTAAAACGTCTAAGAAGCACAAGGCTTTCTTTGTACATGCTGGTTTTGCAACTATGTATATTTTAAAAGGCTTAAGTTAAAATATCTGCATGCATACATAGTAGTGTTTATGCATATGGTAATTTTTTTGAAATTTTAACATACTTTTGACATAGGTAACTAGTCAGTATTAGTTTATGTCTTTAGCATCAGAATTGAATTTATCTTCCCGATGTAACCCATTGTGACACTCCGATTCCCTTTATGCGGTCAATTTTCAAAACAAAGTGCGTGTTGAGTGGCTGTGCTCAATGCTGAGCTTTACCTATTGGAGAATTATTTTCCCCTGAGCCGGGATCGAACCCGCTTGTACAGTCAGACGCTGTCCTATCACACCAGGACGGTCTCGAAATTTAATTTATCTTAGCAAAATTCCAAAAAGGTTCAATTTGGAAAAATATCCTACCCTTTTCTTGGTAACAAATAACTCATTTGTGAGATTTTACGTGATTTATAACTGAAAGAAGAGAGAACACCCTTTTAGGAAAATTTTATATCTATTGTCTACATGACATTAGGGAACTCACAACCATCGTATCTTATCACGTACGCTTCTACTGAGCCATGACGGTGTTTCATTATTCTCACTAGAAAACATCGTCACTCATTTAAATTTGTAAATACTTTTTACGGGTAACGAGGTGTAATTAACTTGCGTACTACTGTCGCAATTATCATACAAATAACGTCCACATTTCGACAGCTTTTGTTCTTAGATTACAAATAGACCGCGCAACGTTTTTTTTTTGTTTTGTAAAATACTTTAGCTTTAGAAACATAATATCTACAATAGGTATATAGGCTATGGATGGAAGGTTGCATTTTGACCTTATTGTATTGTTATTTTATCTGTTACATTGAATTTTGTTTTTTTTTTTGTTTTTGTATGGTTTCTAATTATATACTACTAGTGACGCTTAGAAATTTGTTAGCGTAAATTTTATGATCTTTGCCACCAGATTATCAATTACCGATATACCAACTTTTTTTAAATTTTGCTTATCTAATGTGGTTACTCATCAGGTGTTCCAGATCTTAGATTTTACCTAGATTTATTTAGATATGTCAATGAAAACTGCTCGTCACGCACAACTTTAATATAAGAGCCATTTTCTTACTTCTTATATTTTAACTTATCTTGATTTTTATATGTCAATAGAAAGTGCTTTTTATGATCGATCATTTTTGCTTTAACATCATTTCATTATTTCTTATAACACAGATAGATTGCTTTGGAACTGCATCAGATGTGCAAAATGTGTGTCTTCAAAATAAATTATAGCCCAGACCTGACTGACAGCTATACAATAAAAAAAAGTTTCATTCAAATCTGTCCAGTAGATTCAAAGATGTGCGTATACAAACCCAATCGGTGTCGCTGTCAAGGCCAACAGGGCTAACAGCATTAAACTCAAAAACAAAAACAAAAAAATAGCGTATACAAACTGACAAACAGTCGGACAAAAAATTTCAAAAACATAGATTCTTATTTTTACTGCATAATTTTGAAATAAAAATATTCAATATACACAAAGACAATATTTACAGTTTTATTATAGAAACAATTAAAGCAGATTATATATTTCACATTGAAAAAGTTGGACTAAAAGACTAAACAGACTCACTCAATCATGTAAACTGTAATATTTCAATATAAATTAAGTCATAATATCGACTTTAAGCATATACATACTGGCAGTAGTTTCTATTCTAGCATTCAGTAAACCACTCGGCAGCTAAGAACTGGGTTTCTATACCAGCCAATTGGTGCATGTTCAAGGAAGATATACCTATATGTGCAAATAATCTTTATAATACGTTTCATGAATCGTTTTTTTTTTAATATAAAAATTATGATTTATAATTTTTTCATTATTGTAAATATCATAATTTACTTTAATTTCATTTTTGTAAGAAAGCTTTTGATAGTTAAGCAAACATTTATAATATTCTCACGAATGTGCCGACCACTTTAGCCCAATTTCACACATCGAGTTGGTATATGTCAAACTTGCTAACTGTTTGTGTGGAACTAACAAAGTCAAGGTGATCTTAAAGGAAGACTAATGCTAAATGTACAATCACGACTTGCATTTCAGCGTCATTGAACGCTACACAAGGTTGATTTTTCAGGAAAATACCTAGTTATGTGAAGTACTTGTTACATAGATTGATATGTTTTGCTGTGGCATATGTTGTATGTGATTATTTATTTATATATTAATTATACTTGTTAACTCTGTATTCTTATGTTTATTTTGTCATATTTGACTCTACTCATACATATTTAAGTATATATTATTTAACTTTTTTTGTCTACAAACAAAACATACCTATAACAAAATACATATGTTACTTTATTTAAATGTATAATAAGCTTACAAGTTATCAAATTGTTCTTTATCATTGCATATACTATATCTCATAGAACAGTTATTAGAATGCCGTTAGTTGCATGTGCATCCAATGATCAGGTGATTGTGTGCACTAGATATAGTAAACGTCAACGTCTTCGCTGTAAAGCTAGCTAAGTAGTAGCTAGTAGGTTTTTTTTAGGCTACACAATACAAAATATTATACTTGTTTTAAGAATAGCTGTGGTTATAATAATAAAGGGCTAACATAAGGTTTATCTTATAAAATATTATCAAATTTATCACTTCATTCGTAAAATAAAAAAAAAATCTCTGCGTCGTGAAGGCTACTCCACTACGCTGTTCTTTGTGTAAGAGAAATATAGTGAAAATGAATAGTAGAGTGTGTTAGCACTAGGCTAGGCTACTAAGCTCTCTCTAACTTCTATATACGGGATACAGCGTGAAGCTATATATTATAAGAACTGTAGCACTCAATTTCCCACATTTGCGGGAATTATAAAACCTAAAATTTAATTTTTTCCCGTTCCCGTTGGAGTTTCGGGATATGTTTTTGCAGTGCTCCCATACACGCCCAAAGAACTCTACACGCATAATTCAGGTTTCTACGCTGCGTATTTTTTTAAATATATAGATTAATAAGAATTTTGTAAATCTAGATGTATTATGGATACTTTTTATCGTTTAATTAAGGCGGAGTTCGAAAGATATTATTTAAGCCATCATCGCATGTCAACATAATAGAGCACGCTTCAAAGCAAAGTGTTATTTTCCCAACGCCGCACTAATTCCGTCACCATTGTTATACTTATAAGTGATGTTACTGTTACTTGCTAGTTTCAGTTATTTCGTATAATGCCTATTTAAGGATACTTTCCTACTATATACTACGTGTCTGTTTAAAGTGTTAGTTTTTTTTTAAATTTTTGCCCGACAGTTTTTTCTAAAGTATTGTTAAAAAAATCATACATTTTTAAGTTCAATATTGAGAAGTTACTGTATTTTTTATTCTGTTATATAGACATTTCTCTTTTTTTTGACATTTACACCAATAAACCAAACCACAACTGCACATTAGAAGCAACGCATACAAGTATTTCATCAAAAGCATCTGTAAATAATAAAGTCTAATTGAACATAGATTTTATATTTATATTTAAAAATCATTAATATATAATATCATTAATAAAAATCATTAAAATAGTTACCTTACATGCTATAACATACATATTGTGCAGTTAAACAAGCAGAGCATGTTCTTCATTGCTTTGTCAATTTTACCCACGCTGTTGCTAAACTGAATGTAAAACAGGTGCCAAGATTTATTGTGTACGAGATTCTTAATAGATCTGAGACTATGGTTTTAATCTAGATTCATACGTATACTATTTCTTAATATTTATTTCGTCTCTACACGTTTTTTCCGTGTAGAATATTTAGTATTCTTGTGGATAAGCAGGGAATTCTCTTCTCCACTTTATCCATAATCGAAAGGCTAGAGGCTAAAGCGTGTTACCTAGGCTAAACTAAAGCTGCATTTTATGTACACAAAAGTAACTTTAAAATGACCCGCTTTTATGACTGTTTAAAATTTAATCTTTTAGAGTTCCACATGAAGATCCCTAGTCTTTGGTTTTTATATGTCTTCAAAAAATATCCATCATGCTGAGCATCTTCAGCTAAGGTGGCATTTCCATGTACTTTATAGTTCCGATGCTCCCATAGAGTTCCACGTACGATGTTCATACCTTACGCTAAACAACTTATGCTATCGAGTTATTAGCTATCCTATATTTGAAAATGCAAATTTCTGAAAAACTAGAAACCAAACCTTGTTAAATTTTAATACAAGCCCAGTATCTATTGACAGCTGTTGTGTGCATTTTATGTTATTACGACTTGCAACAAGATATTTATTATATTCATAAAGATAGCGTAGGTATATAGAATATTTATTCAAAGCGACATATGAATAAAAATTACCATAAAAGTACAAGTAGGTATAGTTAATAAAAATTGAATGTGACAGCGTAATAATGTTTTCATTGATGTAAATATGCTGTATCCGTAAACGTTAACTTGTATCAGATATTATAACTTATATACGTTATATCGGCTATATACGACTATCGGCTAGCCGGTATAGCCGAATAGCCGCTAGGCGCCGGTATAGCCGAATAGCCGCTAGCCGCCGGTATAGCCGAATAGCCGCTATCCACCTAGTAGGTATAGTAGTCGGAGAATAGTCGACCAAGAGCGTCGAATATTCGGCTTTCTTAGTTTGTTTGTCGCAATAAACATATTATTTACATAGAAGCTTTGATTGTTTGTTAATAAATGATTATAATGTTTTTATTTTATTACAAGTCGTAGGTACACATTTTGAAACCAACTTTTCGTTTTATAATCCTTTTCTAAAATTACTTAAAAAGAAAAGATGTATTTGATGACGTCAATGATCGTCAATTATTTTTTGCTTATGTTCTTGACCTCTAAGAACAGCTATTTCACTATAAACAGAGCTAGTAGGGCAGTACACAAACAGATTGACATCATGAATATTTTATTATTTTTTTTGGTGCAAATGTTTGGTAGCATTATCAAAAGTTTCCAATTTATACGTGATGAAGGTACTATAAGACTATTTTTATTTCTATCGCTCTAGCCATCTTTTAGATGATTTATTCAGATTTTACAAATATTCGGCTTCATTACAACCGATTAGTCGGCTAGTCGGCCAAAGTCATATAGTCTTTATTCTTTTGTCTTCATCATCTTTCCTAAAAATATTTTACCCAACAACAAGACAGGCGCAGAGAACCTAGTGTCATAAATACTTAGTTTGGCGCTTTCAGCCCATATTTAAGATATTGAATATTAAATGGCGGAACTCAACGCCGCACTCTGTCTCAACAGAGCAGGAAATTTAAAATAATTCATACTACGAATCCCGTATCGCGTACTGCGCTACGAGGTCCTCTAAAATTGAAAAAATATTATTACTATTTAACCGGGCACTTAAGTAAGTACTTATTTGACAGCAATTTGTATATTGAAATTGAATATTTTTAACGATATATATGTAACGTATTTTGGCAGATTCAGATTAATTGAATATTTTTAACGATATATATGTAACGTATTTTGGCAGATTCCTATCAAAACGCGTGTCAAAAATTCATAATGACAATTTATGAAACTCATAGACGTCTAATATTAGTTTAATTTTGATAAAAATTTTAATTACGGCTATTATATTTCAAATACCTCTCCACACCGCATAAGTAACCAACCAACCACCCAGTTTGTAAACTGCTCCTGTTTCAAATACGTATATTGATTTCGTCCTTTCACTATAATATAATAAATAAATTACTCAATATTACCTCCGCGAGGACACCAGTACAATGAAACTTGTGTCATACTAGAGTCTATTAAATGTTAATATACCACAGTCGTCACGAGAACTAATAACTCGTCAAAAGATAATACACACAGTGTGTTGAAAGTGTTTTAAAACGTATTTTGAAGCGTCTTCGATCAAATCGATATACTTCAAATCTCATTTGAACAGTAATGATCATTTGAGTAGAGCTAATATTTTCTATGCATCAGAATAAGTGATATATTACATAAAAAAATTATATTTAGTTTAATATTATTTACTTGTTAATACTATTAAAAGTCACATATATATGTACCGTCGTTTCTTCTGTAATATATATATATATATATATATATATATATATATATATATATATATATATATATATATATATATATATATATGTAGCTTTTGCTGCTTAACTTGATTGCTATGCGGCACTGGTTACATTATCTACTTGACCAAATTATGATAATTTAAAAAATGACAATCAAAAGTACTAAACTTCATGCCTTTACTATTATTTTGAGAGAAAACCTTCGGCTTAGAAGCTTCTATATTATTCTTTTGTACTAAACATACTTAATGTTCTACCTATGAAAATATAAATTGTGATTAATAATTAATGAAGGTCAAGTATTTGCAAGTATTTCTTAAAACGCGAATGTAGTGGGTCCTACTCAAATTTTTAGTTGCATTTATAATGTAGGATATTTTTTTATGTCTAAATCATCTTAAGAATATTTAAATGTTAAAAAAATTATAACCCAGCAATTTGTAACCCAGTATTAAGACTCCGTTCCCCACTTACCGCAACTGAACGCCGCACTTAGTCTTGTCATCAGAACGAATTCATTTCCCCAAATGGGAATCGAACCCACAAGCGTCGCCCTTACATTCAGATACTCTGCCGCTGCATCACGACGACCTCAGTTATAATGTAATAAAAGTAATATAATAAAATTTTATCTTGATAATTTATATTTTATTATATGCATTGTTAACGATTGTCATTAGATTATAATTTGCGTGTGAGATTTTTAATGCTTGAGTGATCTGATAACATCTGTACATTGAAACTAAATTAACTATTATTACTTTTAATATAAGTTGCATAGTATATACATTTTTTTATTGTCTTGTCAATGGGATTTAGTGGTTTATATGGTTTATTTTAAAACCCCACTGCTTGTATCACCAAATTTTTTTGGCCGTCGTTTTTGGCTGCCTTTTTCTATAAATGGTAGTAAAAATAGGGTGGGCTCTAGACTATTCTCGGACGGACACACAGCAACCATATACTATTATTTTTTTTAATTCAAGACAAAGTGCCTTATAAAGAAGTTGCAGGTGCTAACTTAACATTGTAAACTTCCGCATATCGAAAATAATTTTATTAAAATTTATTTTGATTGACATTAATTAGAAAGAAAGAAATCCGATTTTTTTTAATAGGAAGTAAAAACAAATTTAAATGTTTACAAAACTTTTGAAGCTACTGTAGAGATAATAATCAGCTTTTAATTGGTATTGAATAAGAATACATTTATTTAACTCATTTTGTTTTCGGAATCGATTAGGTATAAATAAATTATTTTTTTTCCTAAATTAACCTTTTTTTAGCCTTAGCCTTTTTCTTAGAATCTTTCTTTCAGAAAAAAAAATAATAAACCAAAGTGTCGTTAATATAAGAACGCGTTATGTATTTAGTACTATGCCGCAACAGACGTGACAAAAAATCTTATTGAAGCGCTTTCCAAGGTTCTCTGTACGTGACTTCCTCTTATGGTATTTGTTAGTTGCCTAAACTAAAATGTTATGCGAATATAACATATTAACAAAGTACGGCGCTGAGTTCCGCAATTTTACATATCGGCTCTTTTACATATAACCTCGACATTGGGTTCTCTCTGTTTATTGTGGGATAAGGCGTGGAGCTTTAAAAAAGTGTATGCTTATTTAGACCATTTCAAATTAAAAGGAGATACAACATTTTAGGTACGAAAGTGTTGTAAAAAAAAATGTTTTTCTAAAATGAAACGAATTTCTTATAAGTGAATGTGTATTTTTTTTTAGAACCCATATCATAAAAATATCTAACAACATATTTATTTATATTTCCTTCGTATTTCCGCAATTCATTTATGTATTTTTTTGAGATATTAAAATTATAAGATCCTCTATCGTGTCTACGACCTTACTTTAAGGTTACGTCTATGTAATTATAATATATTTATCTATTAGGCTATATATGTAAGTATCTATTTACATGAAACTCTGTCTCTCTCTGAGAAATTCAAATTTCAAAAAAGTATGAAACGCTAAGGGAAGGATTTCTTGAAATTCCTAAGGGAATGGATCATACATTTTTGCGATTACGATTAGTGTATATATATATATAATATATATATATATATATATATATATATATATATATATATATGTATATATATATATATATACATATATACATATATATATATATATATATATATATATATATATATATATATATATATATATATATATATATATATATATATATAGATATATATATATATTCCATTTCCCGATACTGAAGAGAACGCGTTAACTTCCGCCACTTAACAAGTCAACGTCAACGTCGTGCCTTTAACTAGATTTATCTTATCTAACGAGATTTGGCTATATTGTAAGTTATCATGCAATATTCAAAACTATATTCGATAAGCTTACAGAATTAAACCATATTTGGCAACGCCTAACTATAGCAATTATTTAACCAGCTACTTTCACTTGTACAGTTTGAACTAAATTGAGCAATACAGAACTTGGCGTCAGAACTAAATGTTATATTAGTATTTATATTACTATATAGCCAAGCCCGAGCTACCTTCGCGCAGCTGAAACCCGTTTGGCAATCGCGGAAACTGACCCGAAGAATGAAGATTAAGATATTTGGGACCAATGTAAAATCCGTGCTGCTTTATGGGTGCGAAACGTGGAAGGTTACAAAGGACATCTCACGCCAAGTCCAAGTCTTCGTCAACCGCTGTCTTCGCCGCATTCTCAGTATCTACTGGCCCGAGACCATCACCAACCTAAAACTGTTGGAGAAATGCAAAGAGAGCCCGCCAGATCAAGCGCCACAGGTGGCAATGGATTGGCCACACGCTCCGCAGGGGTCTCGACCATATACCCAAACAAGCTTTGGACTGGAATCCCCAAGGGAAAGAAAGCGTGGCTGTCCTCGTCAAACTGTACGGCGTCGCACCGTATTGGCAGAAGTGGCAAACATTGAAATGACGTGGACCGAGGTAAAGCGTGAAGCTCAAGACAGATCGCAATGGAGGATATCTGTGGACGCCCTCTGCCCCATCTAGGGGACATAGGACATTAAGTCAATATAAGCACGCTGTATCCCGCTCATAGTAGAATAGGCAGAGGAAACCGTAGGCTGAAGGAACCTAATGTTAAGATACTCCGTTCCCAACTCTCCACGTTCGAGGCATTGCGTGTTGAGTGGCGGAACTCAATGCCACACTTTTGGCACATATTAGTATTTATTATTGTTTGATCTGAATATAAGAGATTAAACATGGATCGTGGTTGAAATGCCCCTGTCTGCAGTGGTTGGGAGTTCCTTTCTCTGTCTGTATATCTTGTCTCGTTATACATAGTAGTACTAAAATGCAAAGAAAGAAAACTTATCGCCAGTATAATCTGATCTACTTGTTGAGTGGCGGAATTCTAGCCCTGCGTTTACGGTCATACTGCGCCACGATGGCCTCGAGAATAATTATGGTGAACGTATTTTTTCTATTATGTAAAATATCCTATGATTTGGCATTATATAACTCATAATGAGTAGTATTATGTATGACTGATGAGTAAAATCTATAGGGCTGTACCACGTGTTCAACTAAACATAAAAGATAACTTTAGAAATATAAATAACTATTTGGAGGATTTTAGAGTCTTAAAAAAATTAAACCTTTAAATAAAAATATTTTATTATTTAAATAAATTTAAATAATTAGTAGTAAAGATACCTTGATTTTTTGTTATATCCATTTAAAATATATTATGTACAAACAAGAAACAATAAACGTAAGGTTTTACTCACATTAAGAAGTTTAGGCAGAGGGAACCCAATGGTAGGACACTCCGTTCTCCAATTTCCGTCCAATTTTCAAGACATTGCGTGTTGAGTGGCGGAGTTCAACGACGAAGACTGAGAAGACAAAGTATTGTCAGAGCAAGTCAGTCAGTCGTCAGCCAGTCAGCCAGTTTACGTTCAAAGAATTGGCAGTACCAATTACCATTTAATAAAATATACCTTACTTACAAATCGAAAGTGTCTTAAAGATAAATAAATCATATAGAAAAGATTATTTCTTTTCAAATATGTAATGTATGTATAACATGATCTCAGTATTAGTTCCGTTTCGTAGCTAACGATCAGACGTTCGTTTTACTTCTAGATCGATGTCGGGAAACCGTATCTCATCGGTAATGACTACTAGTCCTTGGCTACAATTCCCTCGAGTGAATGTTCATCCAGATTAAATGAAAGTGTAACATAAGTTTAAGAAGATGTTTTAAATTATACATGAACTAGAACAAATTTAAAAAATTTCATTGAAAATATTTTAATATTAAAAACGAAATTACATTGAGTTTGTTTTTAAGCCTTTTTTACTGATTTTCTTTTTATTATTATTTATATATATTATATAGTTTATATATTTATATAGTTTCAGTGTGTAGTATGTCGTGACAGTTTATATAATATACTGATAATATGCTATTATTTGGCCCCCTTTTTAATTTTTCATAACTAAAGCACTGCTAGCTGATAGCTTAGTGCTAAACACACGCTAACACGTCTTTCTCCGCTTTTCGCCCGAACTTTTAGAGTGGTAAATGAAAA
Organism: Dione juno; assembly: GCA_037127375.1. Lineage (NCBI taxonomy): Eukaryota > Metazoa > Arthropoda > Insecta > Lepidoptera > Nymphalidae > Dione > Dione juno. Next base: position 2,564,644 of record JAXRJS010000091.1, on the reverse strand, counting down.
TATTTCATTTCTTCGTTAGAATTGGAATCCACGACCATCGCGTCTACAGTCAGACGCTGTCCACTACGGCACATAACTACCTATAGTAGCTTGTTCACGGATTAATCATACAAATGCAGCCATAAAAACAGGGGTCAAGAGGTTTCCTTCAAGGTTCCCTCTAGAAAATATCTCCCAAAAGAACAAAGAGCAACGAGATGTACCAAATACTTATTCTTCAACTAACCCTAGGACCTAGTAACAATAGAAGTAAAACAGACCATCTAACTGTAACTATCTACGCATTTCTACACAATATTAAAGAGCTTGTCACGAACGTACTCGTAGCCCACGATATAGTACACGTTGAACGTGATAACAGTAGCATTTGCATTTACTAAACGCCATGTATAGAAAGCTTTTGTCCGAGCAGCATTGAATGAATTCTACCGCTTGGTAATTTGTTATTCATGTAGGATTTATATTAGCCATTGTTTGCTTTGAATTATAGACTAAGAATGCTTCAGCTTCTGCAGGGTTATCATAGATGTAACTATAGGTAAAATAAAAAGCGGTTGTAGGTCGATTCAAAGTCAAATGTAGTGTATTTGTAAAATATGAGCGGCACAGCGTTTGTGTTGTGTTAACATGACGGTCGTGGGTTCGATCTCACTCGGGAGAATTATTTATTTTATTTACTCGCTATGGTAACAAGATAATGCGCAGAATTGAATTTCGACTTAATGGAAGTGGAAAGTGAGGAATGTCTATCTTAACATCAAGTTCTGTTTACATACCTTGATAAAAGCAGGAGCAGTTTAAATAAATATACGTATATAAAATATAATAGAGTTTTTTTTTCGTATCCTTGAAGAAGTATCGTAAGATTACTTAGAACATCATAAATGACTGTAAATGGAGAACAATGATATACGCAAAGAGAAGATTTAAATAAATTTATAATCAATGCTTGTAGAGTGTAAGAACATTGTACACAAATTATTAATACATACATGTAGACAAATTTGCGAAGTTCAAATGCTATTGCTGCTACTAAGATATTTGTATAAATGTTTCTCGTGGTTTTTATAGCATATAATCAAAAATAATAGCCCACCTCTAACATTGTTGATTCTCATGAAATTGCTTTAAAATGTATAAAGTCAATGTCACGCTGTTTAATATGCAATTTGAAAAATAAAACCTTGGCCTTTTTTAAATTAAAAAACATTTAGTTTTCCACGTTGCCTACATAGCAAAAGTAGGGATGTAACAAACACTTACGTGCGTTTTTTACCTGCAGTGAAATAGAAGGTGCAATTTAATTTATGTAATGCAGGCTGTTAAACAGGTAATCATGATTGCCCTGGATGACACAGACATACTGCGTTTGTTATTGGTTAATTTGTCAATTACCTTTAGTTCGTTGGTCAAGTTCAATTCATCAGGTAATATGGCTCATTCAAGTAGATTAGCAGTGTAATTGGGTAAGTCTCTTATAAGCTCCTATAAATTGAATTTAATAGTTGTTTGATGTAGTAGTAATGTTAAAAGTCATCAAACTAAGACGATTTCAAAAAAAAATGAATCGATACTTTGATAATGGTAATGATAAAGCAAGTAGTTTTTATTTATATATTTTTATTTTTATCTGTATCCCGCACATAGCAGGGTAGGCAAAGGGAACCTAGAGCTAGGACACTTCGTTCCCCGCTTTCCGCCTATTTCTGAGGTATTGCGTGTGAAGTGATGGAACTCAACGCCGCGTTTTTGTCTTGTTACCAGAGCTAAGATAATGAAAATAATTCATTCTCTCCGAATGGGACTCGACAGGCAGAATGCCTCTGCGCCACGACCGTCCTTAAGAAGTTAAGACAATTGGAACTTACTGATTCCAAAGTCTGATTTGCTAGAAATACTTATCTAAACTCCTTATAATTTAATATAAAAATTTAAATGACTAAAAAATGTTTTTTTATGAATTTTAAAGCTCCATAATAAATAACAATGCTCACTTTCTTATATACGAACGCTTACTTTTAGTAACAAGCCCTTAAATTCCACTGTCTAGTATAAATTGTGAGTTCATGCAAAATGTCATATATACATACAATACATTAAAGTTCCAGCAATCATTTAAAGGTCGCCTTTGTTGTTGTATAGAATGTTTTGGTGGAACAAATTAAATGTGACCTTTATCTTAAAGATCTTTTTTTTAATACTTAAAAAGAAGACACGTTATTTGCTACTGTATATGCGCTTGGATATGATTGCTTTGCTTTTTTTTTATTTTATATTTTATATTTACAACAGTATAGGTACGTATTTATTATATGCTAGCAACCCGTCCAGGCTTTGTCCGCTTGCTCTATGTTTGAATTTACTTGAATATAATATACATGTATTATTGTACGCATACGTATTTTTTCACTTTGTCATTGAAGAATAATGCAAAATAAATGAAACATATAATTTAATATGTAATATTTTATCTTGGCGGAAGGTGCTCACATGCGGTAAATGCTATGTGTTTTATTTATCTTCTAGTGAAAGTTCCATAAAAATCGATTCATCTGTTCCGAATATTAGCCCGGACAAACAGAAAGATAGACAGACAAACACAAAATTTAAAAACATTTTTTTGTGGTTTACTCTGCCTTTAGGAGCAATATTATTATATATATATATATATATATATATATATATATATATATATATATATATAGATATATATATATATATATATATATATATATTATATATATATATGTATATATATATATAATATATTATATATATATTATATATATTAATATATATATATATATATATATATATATATATATATATATATATATATACTACATACATACATACATATGTGTGTATAAGTATATTTTAAATATTAATTAATTATTTAATATTTAAATTACTTTTTTCTCTTAGATTTTTGTTTTTAATGCACTGCCCCCTCCCGCTGATCGTTAGACATTTATTCACTTACACTGGTTAGCTTTTCTTTTAGAAATAACCACAATGACCACCTTTGTCAACTGAAAAAAAAAACAACAATTTAAAACTTCATTCATTAATTACAAGGCTGCTCAATTCAACTTTGTTTTGCAATGAATGATACTAGCAATAGTATCCATTCATTTAAGATTTCTGAACAGTCCATATTATAATTAAAGAGGCAGGAAGGCGCAAGGAGGAATACCAGACTGTATACACGTTAGTATTAAGTTTGCTCTCGCAAAGATGTTTGTTTGTATTCGATTTTTTATCAATTCTCATGTCTGATATGTCAAAACGCGGCTCGTATTTCGGCCCACATTGTCTCCACAGTAGGCTGAAATTTGCGTGTATTAATAGTTAGGTTCTTCTTGCCTACCATAGTATATAAAGAAGATGAGAGAAGATAGAAATGTGCAATATAAAAAAGTAATGTTTATACATATTAAGCCATTTATGCAAAATTATACCTATTATAAATTGACAATTGTAGTTAATTCAACTCCGATGCAATTAATTATACTTTTGCTAGAAAATAGAGAGCAGATTTACCAAAGTACGGTGTTCAAACACCATACACCTACAAATACCGAATATAAACCACATAATCGATTTTAATGAAATTAAATCGATAATTCTAAGTATACAATATACGATATTGTACTTGACACGCTTGCATTACCTTGGCTATGGTAATATTTTATAATTTATTCTAACATTCATGGTATGTCAATTTTGTATGGTGATTTTATAGTTCGAACCGGTTTCCTCACGTGTAGTAAACACGTTGCAGATTCATAACAAAAAGTAAAAAAACATTAAATTATTTGATTGTTGATGAGACTTGCTATATCTATAGGTATAAATGAATGTAAAATAAATGAATGTGTTGAAATATGTTGAAATTTGATCTCGCAACATTTATATAGGCATCGAGAAGTGTTATATATATATATATATATATATATATATATATATATATATATATATATATATATATATATATATATATATATATACATATATGTATATATAGTCTTCTTCCATAAATGGACTATCCAACTCAAAAATATATTCAATTAAAATTCGAACCAGTAGTTATCGAGATTAGCCTACCATACTTAACAAATTGGAACAGATAGATATTTTCATTATAATTTTGTCTTTATTATCAAAAAGTCACAAGAATTAAACATCAAAGCTCCGAATAAATCGTGCGAACTGCAATTATATTAAAAGTAAATATCCCCACACTAAATACTATGAATGAGATCAAACTACATGTAATTAGTCAACGAGTGACGGCGAGGTCGGAATGTTTCTTTAGGTTAATGTTACAAGATTCTAACTTACGTAGGTATATATAATATACGCGCAATTTATACCTTTAAAAGGGGAAATAACACAGTTCTAGCTTTTAAGTTAGACTTTGACAACATACTTCGTATACTCCTTCTACTTACTCGTTTGTGTTTGTTTTTCGTTTTACATACATACATACATACATAACTTCACGCTTTATCCCTAGCGGGGTAGTCAGAGAGAACGGAGCAATATCCCTCCATACCTCTCCATGCTCTCCAGGGAATCCTCATGTTTTTTACGTGACCTTCCTCCAGTATCTTCTAAACTGTGTTGTCGAAGGTCAAGCGGGGTAAACATGATGACCATAAAGAAATTCACATGTATACGTGGAAGCGAATGGGAGAGAAAAGTATGATTAACCTATCCCTAGTCTCCATTTTATATAAGTTAATTTAAGATTAAGGCTAATAGTGACCGTTAAAGCAGTATACTTACCTTGAACTGAAAATACCTAGATGCTTGGAATTTATACGCCAAAAGCTGTTTGTGTAGATTAACTTATTAACACTTATCCCAATTTTGTAATGAGATCATCGTAGCGTAGTGGGACAGCTTCCAACTTTAAGCGCGATTGTTATGTGTTCGATTCCCACTCTGGTAAGACAAAGTTCGGCGTTGAATTGTATCAATCAACAAATAATTTTCTGGAAATCGAGCGGAAAGTAGAGAAAAAAGTATCTCTACAGTAGGTTATCGCTATCCACTTTAGACTTGTGTGAAGAATGTGTTCACCAGTGTGAAGCTAGAAAAAAAATTATCATTAATCGCAGTAATAAATACGAGTACACTCATAATTAATACCTTTTTACAGATACCGATTACAGATATTTTAACAGACAATGTAAACTTTCTAGACTCGAAAACAATAATAATTTTAAGCATTACAATTCGATAAGGCAGATATTTATACTATTACAAGAATTTCCAGTTTACCGCAAATAGATACACACTCCTGCGCCGGTGTAACATCACAACTAGTTTTAACTTGGGACCTACACCGCATTAGATATGCAATCAGAGATACTTTTATAGTATTTACTTCTATATTTATATTTAAAAGTTGAACAGTTTCTTTGGTTGAACGTGCTAATCTTAGGAACTAATGGCTTAAATTATAAAATTATATTTGTATTGTATAGATATTTTAATGAGGAAAATTATATTAAACTTAGAGGACCGTCGTGGCGCAGAGGCATAGTGTCTGCCTGTAAACGCGACGGTTTGTGGATTCGATTCCCACTCTGGGAAAATTAATAATATTCATTTTTTTCGCTCTGGTACCAAGGCAAAGTGCAGCTCAACGCTCACTCAATTGGCAAACGCATTGCCTCAAAAGGCGGAAAGCGGGGAACGGAATGTCTTAACACTAGGTTCCTACGGTTCCCCTGCCTATCCTACCACATGCGGGATACAGCGTGAAGCAATTATTATATATACTCTTTATTACGTCACCTACTATGTCACGTTGATCGTTTCAGTGGAACCCACTGTACCATTCAGAGTAACTTCGGGCGGTTAAATTAAATAAAATATATCATATAAGTTTTTGCACTTAGTTACGTCCATATATATCATGTTGAATTAAAATTAATTTCTTGATAATCCCAGAATGCATATATATGAAATATATATGCATTGTAATCTCGGAACTTTTCTTGTCGTTTTTATGATTATCCATAGGACGTAATCTTGGTCCTTGGTCCTTACTCAAAATTTGCATTTTTTTAAATGAAATACTATAGTGTATATCTTTTATATAGTGTATACACTAGTACAAAGATTGCCACATTTATATGGAGGATGATGAGAATTTTATAGGTTTTAAATTGATATTTAGAATGAACTAACTGAGCCGTGTGAAAATTTCGCATACTTAGTAGGTGTACCTACCTATCTTGATGGAGCACCCAATAATCATAGACTATATTATTATTTCTCAAAGACCTTGAATTTTTTGTTTATGTCATTATTAATAACACTTTACTATAACATATATAACTTTGTATATTAATTTAATTTGATTATTTGCACACAAATATATGTAACATGTTTTCTAAGCTTCACACTTTATCTCTAGAGCACTAAACTCTATGGTCTCTGAATACCTCTTTTGCCTCATCCACTGTCACCGACATCTGAAGCTCTTAACTTACGTTAGAAAGTTAATAATAGATTAAAATGCGCAGAATGTGATGAACAAAGTCATAATGATTAAATAGTCCTTAGCGCAATGAGATTAAAAAAAATAAAAACACATATAGTGAAAAAAACTACATATAATATTAATTAGAGACTTTCTTTTAATTATTAGGAAAACTTGCCTTAGAGACATTATATTTAACTATATACGGCATTTATAATTACTTACTTACTTAGGTATTTACTATTTGTCTAACAACTTGTGAATGATACCCAGTATCCATTTTAACACGTACATTATACTATCTTTTGATAAGTTTTTGTTAATTAACATAACAAGTATGTGATGCTATCTCTTCCTCTTTATTCTTACAAAGAAGGAGCTGAGCTACATACAGCTTGAAGTAACCAGACAGTGAAACAAGATCTTAACCGTTATCAGGATTTATTTTCTAGATGTTATATATAGAAGGGAGCGAAAAAACTGGCTGCTCTATATAACATCATAGACATGAGCGTATCTAGACATGAATTCCAGATGATTTCCAGTGGTTTAAATGCTTTTTTTATTTGTTTTTTTACTAACTTAATTCTTTTTCACATTTAAAATAAGAAAATGCAATTTAGTAAGAATTGACTCCATCTTTTCTTGACTCCATCTTTTTATGAAGTGTATTTTTATTTATCCTTAATTTCTTTTTACTATAACTTTTGGTCTGTACACCGGATAGTCTGGGCTGGGTAAGGTAAATATATAATAATTTGAATAATTAAATGATCAACTGAATTGTGGGATTATTATTTATATTTATATTTATTTATATTTTATTTATTGATTATACCTATAAAACTTATATCTAACATTACAGAAACCAAATGCGTTAGTAAAGTTGATTCCAATACAATAATAAACAATAATCAAAAGAAAATATCTAATGCAATACAATTCCATATGAAATAAATAAAATAGTCATAAATTAAAAATATATAATATATTGTTAAATACATATTCAATAAAAAGTCATAAATTAACATTTAAAAGAATAATAATATATAGATTCAATCCAATATGTCAAATTAAATAATATAACAATATATGCGAGTATAAACGCGATTTGATCGAACCTACAACTGTCCGGCAGTCGGACGCTCTGCCGCTGAGCCACAACGGCTTCATATAAATACGCCTAATATTTTTTGTTTTCAGGAGAAAAAATATAATTATAATAGCTATAAAAAACATTTTCTAATAACATTTCGCCATTTTGACTTTTAGCATTCGAGTCGCGAAACTACAATCTCAGGCTGTCATTAACGTAATTACAAATTATACTCAGGTGTCATTCATAGAGACGTTCACCTTTAGCCAGGAAACTGACTCAGGCAGGATCCGCTCAAGTTGAAACAATAAGATAATAATTTTATATCTTAAATGGAATATTAGGTTTATATTTTTACACTCTACACGTAGTTGGAAAACAGAGTATCTCTCTAGAGATTCTCGTAAAAATTACTTACAGGCCTAGTTAAATAACAAACGTTTAGTATACCTTATAATGTATAAAAATATTTGATAAAGTACCACGTGTCAGCTAGATAAATCTCGGTCAAATGTAAGTTGCACTCGCGGACCGAGGGTTCCGTACCAATTTCATAATTAATTATAGGTCACCGGAAAGTACAGTTACAAAAGTTGACAAACTGAATTTTGCACTAATTTTGTATGAAATGAACTCCATATGTATATAAATTTGATCTACAATAGACTTACAAATCACCAATTTCCAGATTTTCGATTCTATAAGGAGATACACCACAAACCTGGATATTTCATGTTAATGTCAGCTTGATACCTCCACGGGTTTTTGAGAAAATGGTATTGACAGACAAATTGATCCCATCAGAGTTCTGTTTTCGGTATCCTAAAACCCTCTCTGCCTTTCCATTAATCCAAAGTAAAATTCTACACATACGACTAAATGGCTAAGTTATTTTTAAATATACATATATATATATATATATATATATATATATATATATATATATATATATATATATATATATATATATATATATATATATATATATATATATATATATATATATATATATATATTAAATATACATATACATATATATTATATATTTAATATATTATGATAAACAAGTTAACTAGTAATTTTATATGTTACTTGTGTAATGCATTGAATATTGTAATTGATTCTTGAATAGATTTATTCATATACGTACCCTATTACTATAAACCTACATTTGAAAATCGTAAAATATCAATAAAATAATATAAACAATATAATATCAGTATATCGTCAGAACATGTTTAATGAATACATGTAATTCAATAATTGTGTCGTAAGCTATGTAAACAAATTGAAGACATTCGAATACTAGCGACCCGCACATTATATTGCTCTAATTTTTGTAAGGATTTTTAAATGTTTTAATAGAGATTGTAATCTATATTTAAACTTGATATTTATAGCCAATACAATAGAATAGTTATTAAGTAGCAATTTTGTCGAATGAAATACTTTAAATTGTTACAACATTTGTCTTGTTACCAGAGTGAAATATTTCCCGAATGGGAATCGAACTTATACCTTTAAAGTCAGGTTTAACCTGTTTATAACAATATAAGTCAATTTGGCATAGGTACTTCATTTATACCTGCCTTATCATATGATTTATTAGAACACACGACAGTAAATACAATAGTGATAATACGCATGTAGTAATGTATAATTGTAATTCAATATTACACATAATGTTCAGCAATCTCTTGTTCGTCATTTATCATTTGCAGTCGCTCTTGTGTACATATTGTATAATTATATTTGTGTTTCTTTTTCTGTCCGTACACAATATTTGTATATGTAAAAGAATAAATATAAATTAGATGTTTTTATTTTAGAGTTGGCAAATATTAATGACAGTGTTTTATTTATCGAATTTCAATATCGTGTTGTATCTAACAAGACCGAGGAAACATCTGTATTATAAATATAAGTATTCCCCCACTAAGAATCCGAACCCGTTATCGACACCATCAAAACTTAATACTCAAACATGGGGTATGTTCCAAGTACCTCATGAACTTTTAGTACTAGTCTTAATAAATATCTATCAACATCTGTACATACATATATATATATATATATATATATATATATATATATATATATATATATATATATATATATATATATATATATATATATATATATATATATATATTTATCAAGAGCGCTGTTTACTATCCGTTATTAAATATAATGTATGTAAATATATAATATGTAGTAGGTATAGGTAAATAGATTGACGTAGGTACATACCCACGTAATTTAAACCTGTCACTGCAGAACCTTCAGCTTAAATGGAATATTTTATGAAAAGAGACGAAATTCCTTGGCATTTCATGAATTCGGAATTGATCCATTCATACATTCATCATCTAGTTGCATGGCATGGTTGTAGGGAGAGGAATCTTGAATCAGTGGCCTGTTGCTTAGATGTAAATTTAAGCTCCCATTAAATATGGGTTAACGCCCACTTCCAATGACCGAGCTCAACATAACTCTAGCAAATTTGATGAAAACAATAGTCTAAAAAGTAAATGATTTTATATTTACCATGAAATGTTGACATCTAAAATAAATGGTTTTTTTATATATCTTAACATTTATTTTTGTTACAAGAGGATTTTACAATAATGTTTCGTAAACGACTAATTTCAAGATTTTCTAAATATTACAAAACACGTTATAGAAATATTTCTTCATATGATATTAAGCATATAATGTTTCTTCAAAACACTCAATATGGTTCGGAAAAATTGTAAAGAAAAAAAAATAATTTGTGAGTTTTTAACAATTTTTAAAGTATTAACTTGCAAAATCTCAACGCGTCAGGACCCGAACCTGCGCCTGTTGGATTGACCTTCCAGCTATATCAAACTAAACCGTATGTTCTCATCGAGCTAAATTCTTATACGCTTGCTTAAACGTATTTTGGTTGTTAATATATATATATATATATATATATATATATATATATATATATATATATATATATATATATATATATATATATATATATATATATATATATATATATATATTGCTCACAATATAACTAAGATTCGTTCTAAGATGCCGTGTCAATATCGTAAACAATTTGCAAACGTCTAACCTACCCAATGCGAACTAGCAATGTTTGTACACAAAACGTGTCTTTGTCAAGGTAAAACATTTGCCAGCCATCTCTTAGACTATTAATACTAATGACTCTAGCTAGACATCTGGTACTATAAATATATATTATCTACATATTATAATCATATTTCGATATAAATGTAGATATATTTATTACTTTAATAAATGATATTATTTGTAACGTTCATGGCTCAGTGGAGCTAATGCTGGATAGTCACAGGGTCCCCGTTAGAAGCGCAGCTTTTGTATTTTTTAAGCAAGTATAGTTTTATAACTATATATAAACAAAATAATAAATAATACTAATGTAGATCATTTGCTGAAGACTTGTGAAGTAGTAAAGTTGTAGTAGAACGCCAAATGTACAATTTGAACGCTTTGTTTACACGGGATTCAATTAGGAGTTAAACGATGCACTCGAATGAGAGTGTATTTCTGATTTGATGTACCGTTGACAAAACATAATTAAATATAAATTAATTTAAATTTTCAATTCATAAAATAATTGAAAACGTTACATTACTTTACTAGACTGAAGAATTATATAAGCTTCTATAAAAAAAGTGTACTCAAAATTACTATATTATATATAAAATGGCTTATAAGTAAATACTTAAAAAAATATCTTATCAAGTACATACTACAACTTTTTTTCTTTATAAATATTAATTAATGAACAGTACGAAAGAAAAATACTGACGTCAAAACAACACTCGATCTAGACTCTGCCATCGTTGCGGAACTGTGCCAGTGAAATGGAAGCAAAACGTGACGAAGTCATAATTTTGTAATTTTTATGTATTCGGTAATATATACATATATATTTTTACTTTCATCATCAAATTTGTAAAAGAAATGTAATTTAGATTATATATCAATATTATATTCGAATAATAATATCAACTACAACAGGCACTAACAAAAAAATATAATATAAAGTGATGTGCGAGTCATATTCGCGCACCTAAAGTTCCGTACCAATTTCATGATTGTTGTCATCAATCAGGGCAACAAGTGAGTCCTGTCAGAGTGTAAGCTTTTCCTTTTGAAGCACGGAATCCTATAAATATTGATACCATTGTTTTTAGGACTATACAGCCCCTAATTAGAATTGAACTTACAACCGTCGCGTTTACAGTCAGATCCAATCCGACTACGCCATGATGGCCTTAAAATGTACTTATAGTGATTTATGCAAGATTAATTTTGAATATTTATGATAAAACGATAAGGTTCCCCCTTGATATTTTACTGAAGCACGACAAAAATATTCAATACGAAAAATAGACTCATAACTTTATGTAGTAAATTTTTTTTTGCTGTCTCTTCTAAAGGCCGAAGTGTGGCTTTGTAGTTTGTTGTCATTACAAGCTATAAATATCATGCACGAAACATATGGACTACTACATTTCTTACGAATAACCGTCAACAAAATAAGTAGATACTAGATAAACTTATTTAAAATATTGTTTAAACACTTAGAATTACAGCCTTGTTATTAGCCATATTCTATATAACAAGATCGATTAAAATTTAAGCCTAAACCTCATCTCTCTCAAGAAATATCATCCATGTTGAAATCGCACTATAGTTTACATTTTTACACTTATTTTATGTTTATAAATAATTAAACTTGAAATTTAAATATTTCTCAGCTAAATTTTGGTTTTTTGCCTGATGTGACTTAATTGATTTATGTACCTACACATTATTTTTACAATTTTGAAGAATACACTGTGCAATTGGCTCTAATTGGTTAATATGATATATTACATATATATTTATGTTTTATATTGCTCAAATATTAAATTGATGTTGCGTCATTGTCACGTAGTAGGATTTACTAAACAGAAGCATTCTCTAGCTGAAAACGTCGTGGTGGGTTTGAGTACCATACAGAGGAATGGATAACTCATTCTTCTTAGAAGAAATGGGGAACGGCTGCCTGCCTTGCCACAAACAGGTTTAATTGTGATTATAAAAAATAAAAAAAGAACAGTAGTTTTAGTATTCACTAATTTGTTTTTCTATATTTGAACTAAACTTATTATTATACAGTAAAAACTAAATGTTTGTAACAAGTAAAAGTATATAACTAATTCTATTTAATAAATGCATGTATTTTGGTAACATGGCTGCGTTGCATCACTTACAGTGCAGATTCGAGTGTCGGATCAAGTGCAATCGAGATTAGTGCGATTAGTGTAGTCAAATTATAAATGCTCTGTGGAACGCGTGTACATGATTAGCGTACTGTGCAAAATTAGCTGTGCATGTTTAAATTATGAAGGGCTTTTGAAAAAAATTTTTTTAATTAAAAATCGTAAGTATATTATATATATATATATATATATATATATATATATATATATATATATATATATATATATATATATATATATATATATATATATATCTATATATATATATATATATATATATATATATATATTATATATATATATATATATTATATATATATATATATATATATATATATATATATATATATATATATATATTATATATATATATATATATATAGTTTGAAGCGAAAATAATGAAAAACTCATTCTCCCCAAGTGAGAATCGTTGACAGGAGACGGATATGGTTTCGTCCACAGCCAAGTATATACTATATACTTATTACAAGGATACTTGTCGTAAAAAGGATACTAAATATTTTTTTTAAATTTTAATCTGTTTTTCTAGATCGGAGTGTCCCGTGATTAGGTACAGTAGAGACGTTAATGATATTTTTTTTTAACTACTTTAAGCTACTATACACAATAGTAATAGGATAATCTTGGGAATTACATATTAAGACTAAAATACACAGATATTTAAAAAAAATGAATACTCTATTTGTGAAGAGATTTTTATATTTTTTTTATATACATAATTGTTAATCCTTATCGAATTAAATATGTTACTCGTTACAAGTATTTAATAATATAATTACCTTTTATATTAATTTAAATGAATATTTCTGGAGATATCAGTCTTAAAACTACTAATTATTTGATTTGGAGGGAAGCAGTGGCGAGGCCAGCCGGTGGCTTTTTGAGATATTCAAACTAATTGCCTTTTGACTTCGTGATAACATTATACAAGTGACATACTAAACACAACAACCCTATGGTACAGTGGTAATGTGAATCCAGATCTACATTTAGGTACGTGTACAGTTCCCAGTAACAGTAATAATAAATCTGTAAGAAATTAAATGGAGTTATGCAAAATTATATTGTTTAAACGAATATTGTTTCTGTAGTTTCTTTACTTAGGAAAAAAGAAAAAAATTACCTTGATTGAGAAGTTTAATATAAAAACTTCACTAGTAGCGACATCTGCACGTCACTTATTTATTTATAAACATTCCCAAAACATTAAACTAGTAGACACTAGATGGCGACATGATTTTTTTAAATAATGTTTGAAATTTTTGACGACATCATGGTGCAATTGAGTAGACTGATTCACAAGCTGATTGTGGATTTCAACTATGACTTTTTACAATGCTTATATTTAGAATAAGAATCTAATATCTTCTATCTACAACATCTTTCAAGTATGGATGATGAAAGAGTATTTTACAATAAAAGTGAAAATAAAACAAATTAAGCAACTTTCTGGCAATTTGTTTTGTAAGTTACTAGCTTAGCTTAGCGACTTTGCTCCATGATTTAATATAATTAAGTAAGAATTGTATGTGACACTTGGCTTATGACTCATTTAGCAGGTACAGTATGTTCATGTTATAAGGAAACAACGTAATATAACATAATTCAAATATTCAATACAAAAAAAATTATATGTATTAATATAATAATATAATATAATCTAATATTTAAATTTATTTTTTCTCCTATATATTGTCTTCTCGTGTTTGTTTGACATTTATTCACTCTGGCTGGAAGAGATTTCTTTTAGAAATATGTCCACCTTTGTCAAGAAAATAATATTTTTTAGTTACTTGCTTGTCATTTTTATAAAATAAAGAATAAAATATAAATCATGAGCTTGCTTTAAAGCAATTATATAATAAGATTTAAAAACCTATACAGCATAGCAGTTTCACACACCATTACATACAATAAACACTAATTACAATATAAATTCATATTCATTAAAATTATTTTGTGTAAAACGAACCGAAGCGTGACGTCACGTCGCGTCGCCTTTCAATTGGAAAAAAATCAAACACAGTTGTGAAATCTATCAAATCTTAAGATTGAGCGTGACGTCTTCCATGAATTACGGTCAGATGCAATTTGCAGAATACAATTGGTTTAATTTAGCGGGAACCGGGTCAAGGGTCGTACGCAAGTGGTAACAATGTCTTTGTTGTCAGTAATCCGATATAATGTCAGGTACATTATGAATGTATGACTTTTATGATATATTCATTTATTATTTAGTTTTTGCATATTGATTGGCGGAACTCAACGCCGCGCCTTGTGTTGTCAGTGTGAGAGAATTGAAATAATGTATACCCTCGAGGAGAGATCGATCCCGCACCCATGGTCCACGATGATCAATTCAAATCATTTGAAAATATTAAATTCTTACATTGTTTGCTTTTATAAATTTTAATGCTGTTATGTTTTTGGTGTCCGAAAATATTGGATATATTCGAAAAATAAATGTGTATTAAGTAGTTAGTACATTAGTATATAATATATTTCTTTTAACCGCTTATATCTACGTATTGAATAAGTAAAATATCTAGATAGTTAACTGTTTATCAATGTGTGTATCAATATTATTACTATTATTATACCTATAATAAAATTTAGGAACACGGTTCCCGTTACAACAATAACAAAATATATAGCAATAGTTGTATTTCATTACTAACGCCATCTATTGGTGAAGTTATTAAGTCGTGAATAAGTTAGGTTGCCCTTTTATATAAAGATTAACTATTTCAAACTGACTATCACAATCCTCGGTAGTATAGTGGTAAGTATCCCCGCCTGTCACGCGGGAGACCGGGGTTCGATTCCCCGCCGGGGAGAAACTTTTTTTAAATTCAATTTTTTTACATTTTCTCATTATTACACAAATTATAAACTCATTTAAATTTTTTGTAATATATGAAACGCCTCCTTTAGTACATATACATGAGTTGCTTGCAAAGCAAATAAGTAGTGAACTTGCACCTGTAGAGTGACATAATATAAAATATTTTCTTTGTCCCTTGAAAGGTTTGTTACTTGCCTCTCTTCACTTGGTTTGTTACCTGGAGTAAATTATCTTAATTAAATAATACGTGATGAGTGCTGACTCCTCATTTTAAAATTAAATTAAGTTATATACATGTTACCACTTACAGTACTAGATTATTATTTTGTTTTTAATACTTATTAATTTAAAAAAATTATAATCCAATGTATGGTTTACATGATAATTTCACATTTTAATCATGGTTATTGAATATTTCTAATAGGTTTTGCTTGTACCAGGTGTGTATCGTCAGTGTGATGCGGGCGGCACTGCTGCTGCTGGCGGCTGCACTGTGCCGCGCCGCCACACTCGACTCGGAGCTCGGCGTCGGCAAGTCCATCAATATATTTATGAGGTAACAGAGAGTAGCCCCTTACTACTTTAGTGATTGATAAGAGAATTTAGCTTAGTGATATATCACTTTGTTTTCTTTGTGTTCATTTTGAAGGATAGAAACTTATCGTGCTTTCTATAATAATATTATTGTAAACTTTGGTCCCATTAGGAATGGAACCTACAATTATTGCAATTATGAATGCAACCAGGTGCCAATAACATACGTTTCGACTGAACCACAGTGGTGTTATAGAGGTAATTTAATTATCTTTTGCATCATAGGAATAACATTCATTGTGTGATATATATATATATATATATATATATATATATATATATATATATATATATATATATATATATATATATATATATATATATTCACCACTACACCACCAGAAATACATTCACCATTAAAAAGAAATTGAACAAAATACATTAATAAAATTTAAAATTTGATTTGAACTTACTGGTTACATCCGGCTCTGGTCGAGTCCGATTCTATTCCATATGTGGCTGTAATCCAATAACCAGAAACAGACACCAACTATTTGGACCTGTGCGAGGAGGTATTACTATATACCCACACCTGAGAATTTTAATAGCCCTTTGTATAGAACTGCGACTTACTTACTTACTTTAAATATGACGAACATATCAAAAAACCTGTGGAGGCGCATATTGTTTGACAAATAAAGGGAAATACATTGATTAGGTATTTTAATTTACATATCAAATGTGAATGTTATTCTCTATTTTTTTTATATTTAGTACCAATTTTTAGAATTTTCGTTACATCCATAAAATATTACATAATAAAATCTGATGTAGGTACCCACCACAACAAGAAAATGAAATAATTCAATCCTCCCAAGTGGGACTCGCACCCACAACCGTCGCGTTCACAGTTAGACGCTGTGCCGTTGCGCCACGCCGGACTCATTTAATGTTTTTTTTTCTTTCCTTTCTATTATTTACGTTACTTCGATAAAAGAAATTAAGGGTGTATAACAGGTTAGCTTCGTACGTTTAATTGTTTATCGCAGCATAAAACAAAAACTAAATACATTCATTTATTTTCGGAACTCTGGCAATACAATATAGCATTATTATTATGCTGTCTCCAAGGAGTGAAACAAAGTGACATGGGAGTGAAAGTGGGTGACTTAAAGATAAATTGCAGATGATGCAGTGCTTATTGCATCATCAGAATGCGAGCTGCAGGCAATGGTCACCATTCTGAAAGATGGGTCCAGTGTTAAAATAATGGTCTAAGCTTGAATGGAAGTAAGACAAAGGTTCTTGTATTTGAAAGAGACGAAGAAAGGACGGAATGTAAGATTTTTGTGAATGGAAACTTAATAGAGAAAGATATACAGGAAAGTGACTTGTAGTATACCTGGGTCACGGCGAAACGTCAGTGTAGCTGCATGGTTGGCCGTACACAATGCAGTTCTGGTGCCAACGCTGTTATATGGCAGTGAAACGTGTTTATTGCAGAAGAAGATTGAAAGAAGATGAATGCTGTTGTGATGCGATCTCTTCGGAGGATATGCGGAGTCAGCTCAACTGACCGTATCCGCAACGAAGAGATACACAGCATGGTAGGTACCAGCGAGGATGTCATATTAAGAATGAAGAAGAACGTGCTCAGGTGGTTTAGGCACGTCGAGAGAATGAGTGATGAAAGAATGGTAAAAAAGATATATGAAGCAAAAGTTATGGGGAGACCTCGGTTGACCTTCGAAAACACAGTGTTGAAGATACTGGAGAAAGGTCACGTAAAAACACGAGGACGCCCAGGAGAGCATGTATGAAGAGGCTAATCACAATGGACAAGGCGAAAGAGGTATGCAGGGACCGCAGCGTTTGTTGCCCCGTTATCTCTACGTACCCTGCTAGGGATAAAGCGTGAAGCTATGTGCATGTGTGTGTATTATTATTTTGTACTATTTTTTTTTTTTAGTTGTATTTTAAGTATAAGCCAATAATCTAAACTGGATCAAAGAATTAGCTATTATTTGTCATAATAAAATACAACAATTGTATTAATCAACTTAATAATTCAATTAAATTAGTTTTAATTCCCACTTTGTATGTGACTTTGTATTTTGTATTAAATGCAAAGAGCTTTTAGTAATATGTAACGGTAGTATGCGAGGTGCAATAAAAATAAGCGCCTACAGCAATAACAGGTAATTACCTTTTATGGTTAATAACGTTATGTATTTTACGTTGAAACAATGCAAGCAATGTCGTATATTCATATTTTAAACTAATTATTGTATTTCCATATTCGTATCTAACAAATATGGGTATAAATAATTGAGTAGGCGCAATAAACGCTGTCGTGGTGTGAGTTAGTCTATCTGTTTAAGTGATGGGTTTGGGTTCTAATCCCACTAAATATTCATTGTTAAATTGTTCATGTTTAAAATCTATATCTTATTGTAAAGCTACAGCTCTAAGACTTTGTTAGGTGGAACGAGCTAATCTCAGGAAGAACAGGTTCAAATTAATAAATAGTTTATGTATTGAATAGTCTTCTAATCCAAGAAAGGCTAAAGGGTATATTTACTCTATAATTTAAACAGTACTGATATTCAGAGTCATCTGGCACACCTAGAACGTAATATGTACACAAAAAATTGTAATTTTTTTTATTCTATATATAATGTCAATTTTACCACGCGGGTAATGGTAATATATAGGTAATATATAGTTATTATATATGTAATTTTATATACACTGTTATCTAAGACATAAAGTTTTCTGAAGATTTACATGAAGGAATAGTTGGAGAGGATATGACTTTTCACTGGGGTCTACCTTCCTGCAGGAAATACCTAGAGATATTTACAGAAAAAATATAATCCATATTCATATAGAAAATACGTTCTTATTGCACCTAGTTATGTAATAAATGAGTTTCAGGTTGCATTTATATCTTTGGTTCATAAAATATTTACAATGACATTATCAGAATGTATAAATTTCTTGGAATGAGACCAACATTTTCATTCCTTACAATTTAGAGTGATATAAATGTTTAAAACTATCATAAAAATATTTTTTACATTCTAATAGACACTGATACAGGAAATAATGGACAATATTTACAAATAAAAGTATGTGGAAATTGTGATATCGTACGGAATAAAATAACTGCGCCATTAAAATTTATATTATAATAAAATTAGTGTCACATATGTAGTAAACGTAATTTATGTGACACTGATTTGTACCTGCGACTTTGTCCGTAAGGTCGAGTGTTAGTAGCTAAGGATTGTATATACATGACATATTCTAAGTCAAGTAAATAAACACATTTAATTTAATTTGAACAATTAGTTTCCGCGATTAGCACTTTCAAACAAACTTAGTTACTCTACAGCTTTATAAAATTGGTATATATTGTTATTTTTTTTATTACTCATATTTACCTAAAGGCCCTTTTTGTGTAAAAATAAAAAAGACGTTGGACTCATAAAATACTTGTCTGGTGAGTTTACGTTTACATGGACCCGATATGCATTACTTTAATATGTCAGAGGTGAACGATCGTCATTGCACTCATTTAGTTTATTTCCTAGCTATTATTTATTTTTGGAATAATCATGACAGTTTTTGATTTCGTTGATTATCTCGTTACTAGAAGTGCTATTACTATTTTTCCAATACGTTGCAGTTACTTAATATGAGAGTACTCTCTCCTCCCTCTTTATATGAAAAATAATCAAATGATTTCTATACGTGCATATTGAACAAATTGTAACCTAGTAATTATTACTATATAATGACTACCAAATATATGACTGGCATAGCAATTTAATATAATGTACAACACTTACTTACCTGGTACTTACTTAAGTAACACACACACACACACACACACACAATACACACACACACACACACACACACACACACACACACACACACACACACACACACACACACACACACACACACACACACACACACACAATACACACACACACGCATGCAGTCAGGATTATACTATTTTTTTTCCACTTTACATATGTAATAATTTCCTATATTAGTTGTCGTGTATGTCCTCTCCAGATATGGCTACCTCAGCATATGCATGCGTGTGGTACCACGCAACGACACCGACGGCTGGGTGTTCAGAGAACCCACAGTTAGCGTGTTCCGCGACGTCGACCAGTACACGGTGGCCCCTAAGCCGAGGCAAGCGAAGACGCTGTTCGATGGTGACTTTCACATGGAATTCTGCGATAACTTGAAACAGTTGCTGCAGGCGTATTTCAGGGATTTCAGTTTTGAAAGGTATTTTAATATTTCTTGATAGAAATTTATTTATTTTGATTTAAGAAAGTGTTTATCGCATGATTAATGGTTTCTCTGTATATGGATATTCTATGGATATATATATATATATATATATATATATATATATATATATATATATATATATATATATATATATATATATATAAATTTTTTATGTTAATGTTAATGTTTTTCCATTACATTCATCCAGAGCAAAGCTTTAAAAACATTAATGTAATTATAGTTTCCAATACTAAAATGTTTACTATAAATCCGTTAAAAGAGCTCCATCGACAAAAAATACGCATAACATACACTTATTGGATGTTTCCAGATTAGAGCGTCCATGGCGGGCGTTCACTGCCGGATGGCCCACTGACATAATGGCGAGAAACCTCGGCATTAACTCATCGTTTATCACCGGAGATCATTGTTACGTGCTTGTTAGGGTATCAAGGTATATATATACTATAATAGCGTTAGCTGCGAGTTTTCATTACTTGAAGCTATTTATAATCTTACTAATGGAGAGCTGATTGCTTTTGTTTATACTATGTAAAAAGAAAAAACGTTGATTCTAAGTAATAAGACAAGTGATAAATCATTCTTTTGTTTGGAAAAAAAAGAGTTTCGTTATATTATATGAAATCTGTTTACATCACTCATTATATTTTGCTTGTGATTCTCTTTATCTCATCTCATTTAATACTTATATAGATATAACGAAGTAGCCATCGAGATGCAGTTGGGTATTATAGGAGTGAGTTGTATCCTCAGTCCTCACTCAACTGTTATATATATTTTTTTCTGTTTTCTCGTCCTGCTATGCCCTAGCAACACTAATAAGGTCTATATCAAATATAATTAAAAGTGAACATTTGAGTTTTATTACATACCTAGAGATATTTGTCGTAGCTCTTATCTTAATTTAAGTAGCATGTAGTAGTTCTAAGGCTTATTTAACTATGTATATATCAGATAAACATTGTATATATTCTTTAAAAAGTTTTAATACATAAATACTATCTACCTATCAGACCTAACAAGACCAGACCAGAGCGGGGAAAGAAAAATATTTTTTTCCGCCATTTATACCAGTACGTCTTCAATCATAGAACTAACAAAATTTCACAATGACTTCCAGGTTCCGTGAAACAGCAAAACTCAAAGATATACCATCTAACATCGCGGTGGAGGACGTCGTGCACGAAGCTATAGACGAGACCACGGTCGGTGATACCGTCTCCGTAGCGGACTTTATACGGAAATATGGCTCGCATTACATTGCCTCTTATATCACTGGTAACTCTTTGTACCAGGTGAGATGTGTTTTTTTTTATTTTTTCGCTTTATCCGACATATATCAGGGTAAGTAGAGAGAGAGCGTAGTTTAATATACTCCGTTGTCGGGCTTCCGAACTAATAAAAAAATCATTTCTGCGAGTGGGAATCGAACTTACAACCGTTGCCTTTACTTATAGTAAGTACGATTTACACCCACCATTCCTAACATACTTTTCAAATGTGTCATGAGAATCTTTATTACAATTAAAAAGGATTGTAGAGTCAATAGACCTGGTACCAAAATTCTTGCTGTTATATATTTTAATAATACCATAATTCAATTTCGTTAGATACTGTTGGAATAAAAACGATACACAAGTCTATTCAACAATAAAAATAACATCTAATTGTGATTCCCACTTGTAACTATAGTATTTTTAAGCTTTTTTAATATATATTTATTTAATATTTTGCTCATATTATAGAATTTCTCTTTCCATTTACAATGAGAGTACGAACTACAGGCGTATTGCTAAAACGTGTGTAATCACGTGAAACGCCCTGTGCAATGAAATGAGCGTATGTTTGTAAACTAACTTAGATGTTTTTAAAATATCTTCATATATATGTATTCTCAGAAGTTCCTAAAGGAAAAAGTTATCATTTTTGATAAATTTTTGAATTTTTATAAATAAAATTGATTACCACATGATTTTGAAATAAAAATAGGTTTTTTTTTTTACTTTCACGCTTTATCGCGGTAGAGAAGGCAGGTAGCAGTTAGTGGTATTTCGGAGTCCACTCAAATCTTCGCGTTTTTTCTACCAAAATTTCTTCTTAGGGGAGAGGCTCCAATTGCCGATGGTTGGCAGATAACAGACTATGGAAATACCCAGAATAAGGAAATGGAAATAATGCATTCACGATAGTGGGATCGAATACGCCACAATGGCATAACTATATATATTTATTTATAACTTATTTTTTTTAAAGACAGCAAATTGTTAGAGGCATTAAGATATTTTCCTTCATTCATGTAAGGAGAAACGTTACTATAAAAAAAAACTCATGTATTAAGTTAAATGCTAGCACTACATTTCACATTACCCATCTGTTTGTTTTGAAAGCTCCGCTTATTAAACGTTACGTACTTACATAAAGTTATTAATACAATTGATATTGCCGCTATTCATATTTATTACGTACATATATGGAAGCACGGTTTGCAACGTGATCGTGTTTTCAAACAAACGTATAGTTTTGCTAACCACTTCCACGTTTTGAGATACCGAAGTCCATATGTTTATTTTACACTAATTACTATTATTACGCTTTATCAAATCGACAGAACGCATCTAGTGACAAGTTTGTTTTTTTTTGTTTACTAATGTATTTAGTACAATTTATGTATGTATAGGCTTTAGGTAAATCACACGAATAAAGATTAAATATCATTTTTTTTTTCTTTATGTTTTGATATTTTTTTTTTATTTGGAATACAACTGGCGTGAATATAAATGTTTAGTTTTATATATTTTACAAAAAGACTTACCTATTTATTCCTTCAATACGTAGAACAGACTATGAATTGATATTAATATTTTATAATAATTATTCAGTTTACAATTTTTCACTCAAACCACATTTATTGGAAAAAAAACAATTCATCAAAACGTATAAAAATTGGAACTGTAATTGTCTAGAGCGTTTGGATGGTATCCAAGAGGTGCGGTTAGAAATCCCTCTTCTTGAATTTCCATGTAATTTTTATACGTTTTCTAAAGTATTTTTTCCTTTGTATTGCATAGATAACAACAATCTAAAAATTATAAAAAACATAATGTGTTAATCGACCTAACTGACATCTATATTTTATAAATGAATCCACTTACAATGAAATTAGAACCCACGACCAATCCCAACCCAAGGTTCTCATATAAAATATTAATTATAACAAAATATAATACAAATATATGTACTTACCATAATATCCAGGTATTCGTATTCACACGCAGCGTGTATATGCGGATAAAAGAGCGTGTAAAAGTTCGGGGCGTTGGCGACATTCCCGCAAATGAGATGAGCAATTACTTCTCTCCACATTTCGCTGAACATATCGGCGCGGTCAAGGTTTGAAATTTGCAAGGTTCTTTTATGTTTGCTAATGTTTTAAAAAATCTTATTGCTTATTAATATTTACGAGTATTTGTTATAATATGATGTATCTATATGAGATTTCTATACATATATGTATGTATATTATATTACTGTTATGGCGACTTAACTGGCGGCTCCCAAGCTATAATTTCTTTAGTGTTATTTGCCCGTTATTTTGTTTTGGTTTTGTATTTAAGTCTGTTAGTCCTATTGGCCACCGGTGGTTGGGTGGGGATGGAGGGTACTCTATTCTTGAGCTACGTAGTGAGTAGTAAGTACTAGGTAGGAATAAAGATATGTAAAAAAAAAACTTAAGTTACTAAATTATAGCTCGGTTGCGTACATATGTCTTAGTATTAAAAAATAAGTATTAAAGTTTGTCTTTAAGCTGCAATTTAAGATTTATGTTGAAAAATATTAGCAAACATGACCATTTCATGTGTGATCCATTTTGTGTGCTTGACATGATCATGCTACGCATTCTTGTCTTTTCTATTTCTTCAATCATTACATATCATTTTATCACGTATTGTATTTATATGAGGTACAAAATATTCTTTATTTGATATATTGGCTATCAAAATTAACTCAGCTTCTAATATACAGTGTCTGCAATTTTCCAAATATAATTTCAATAGACAAAAATTTAAATTAATTACAAAATAAATTGTACTAATCAATTATATGTGATAGAAATAGAAAAGTAATTACAAACCTTGACCGCCATTATCCGCATATGCACGCCCAAAAATACAAATATAAGAAAACGATATAAAAAATCTATCTTGTCTATGCTCTCACTCCAGGTGTTTGTGTTCTCTAGAGCTGCATACTCTATGATCAAAGACAGATTAAAAAGTAAGGGCGTTGCGGATATAACTGCTAAAGAGTTAGAAGGATATTTTTCCCCATGGCAGGCCAAGCATATAGGTCAAATTAAGGTAATATATGTTTTATTGCAATGTCGTTATAGTTTAAAATTTGTTAAATACAAATTAAACCGATCAGATTAATAAATATAAGACAAATTTTAACACATATAACATTAAGGTTTCTATTAAGAGGCATCCAAATGTAAATCATGTTTATTTTTATGCATTAAACATTGCTAAATGCTTTTAAATTTTTGCAATTTTCCCATTTGCATAGTAACCATTCATATAGACTTTACATGCATGAGCGTTGTGCATGTTTTGTGTCTAATTACATTCACACGTTCGTTCACTTCATTTATTTATTAAAATAATATCGATCATTGACTCATTGCATTTTTTTTCTTATTGATACATTCAAAATTCAATTTTTTTATTGGATATTTCGGATGATTTAAATTTTGTATATTAATTTTTGAAGATTTATAAACCTTTTAAAATAAAATTAATTGTAGAACTTATATTTAGACTTACAATATTTAAAGCATAATTATATTATCATCTTGTTCCCTTTATATATTTTTATATTTTTTATAATTATATATTTTTATTGTAATTTTCTAGGTAGCCAGTGGGAACAAAACAGTGGAGAGCTGGGCGACAAAGCGCTTGAGAGTGCACTATTACATATTTTCATATCCAAGTTTATTAAAATTACATGGAGAACCTGCTCTATTAAGAAATCTAGACTCATTATTAGGAAACGAGGCCTTATTACAATTAGAATTAAAAACATTAGCACCTGCGTTCAAAGATGTTAAAAAGAAAAAGTGGTTCGAAGAAGTGATAGACAATTATTTAAAACTATGGGAAAGTAATATGTGATAATTTAGTTAATTTTGTAAATTTAGCCTGATTAAAAAATATCGATAATCGATATAGCGTTGAAGAAAGTGGAAAAAAAGTAATAAATATAATATCATTATTTTCAAATGTTTCTTGATTCTTTAAAAAAATATATATTTAAAAGGCATTGAAATTGTATCAGTTTTGCCTAAAATAACGTCTGGAGTATGTAGATATCAAATTAGAGTACTGGCAGTATTCTTTAACAAATAATCTTTGTAAAAAAAAATTAAAACTAGTGATTGTGATTGGTGACAATAAATATATAAGATGGATTTGAATAAATATTTTAATGACTTGATAAGTTAGCTTTAAGTAGAAGAAATGGATGTTAACATATGCAAAATTAAAAAATCATATTTATGTTAATTAGATAAAAATTTGATAAAAATTTAAAATTTAAAAAGTATCATTCTTATGTCAATACAAATTTTTAAAAATCTACTTTGCCTTCAAATTTATAGATAAAATAAAAAATTATTCTATTATTGTGTGTACAGGTATTATTATTTAAAAGTATTTTTAAGTTAAACGTTTATTTAGTATTAAATTTTTATGTTTATATTTATTTTAAAATATATAAAAATATCTGTATAATTCGTATTGGCACAATTTTAAAATTTTATTATTGCTCATAAATTCCACAAACAGATTCCAAGACTTCTATTTTTATTGCAATATAATTAACAAAACAGTAATTATAATTTTTAAACAATTAAAATACAGTTATGATACAACTAAAACTTGTAGGAAGAATTATTTCAATATTCTTTATGAAAATGGCCCTGAATTTTTATTATATTTTACATAATAATATTATATCTTTGAAATAATAGATATTTTTTTTAGATTTAAACGTGATAATTTTCATCAAATACTATATATGTGTTTTTAAAAGGATAATTAAATAAAATACAATATTCTTTGAACAGTTTTTTTAAATAACATAGAATGTTTTAGCTAAATAAAAGAAATTATCTGTATTTTTGTATTTTGAAATATTAAAACGTTTTTTAATTAAGGAAGATTGTGGCATACTATAAGAAAGTAAGAAGTTGATTCATTTTTTATTTTATTATATTAATTATATATTAGTCTGCATTATCCGCAGACATCAATACTAAGGTTACTGTCATTGTCATCTTCTAAGCCATTTTGGCGCCAAATTAAATTATTAACAGGAAATAGTGAAAGTGGTTTAAATACAACGAAAGTGCAATAATATTAGTTAATTAATGTACAAAAAATGCATCACTATAAATGTGAGTGCATTTACTTGATGTAAATATTATTAAACTTATGTTATAGGTGAAAATAAAAGTGATTTATGACTGAATTTAGTTATTTTATTTTACTTAATTATTTGTCATTTATAATATGTACTGTGATGCACACTTTTTGATTGCAGAACACGAAATACCTGCCAGTAAGTAAACTGCACTTAATTTATAAAAAAAAGGTCTATTATATAACATATTTCTCTACAAATTAGTGAATTTTATTAAATTAAATATGAAGTTTCTCAAACTAAAATTATTGTATGACTTACGATTAATTTTAATAAATTTTTCATATTTATAATGAATTATATATCATTAAAATATATATAACAAAGAAACAAAAAAGACATTTATTCTGATAAGAATAACTTTTAAAACTTTATACCTACATAGGTGCAACTCGCACGCGAACAGGATCAAAAAAACATCTGAAAGTAGGATTAATTATGTAAAACTCTATTGTAATCCCAAATAAGATAAGCTAGCGGTGTTGGTTCGGCCGAATTATTCACATCCCGATCCATGGCTCGTGATGAAACGGGGTCACTCTCTGAACTGCTTATCTTAAGCCCATACATGCCCGATAGTGTGTCGTTCAACTTTGAAATTAGCTAATTTTGACACAAAATGCTAATTTTTTTATTGTTGTCGTAATCAAAATGCTTCCATTTCGACACTTAAGTATAATATTCGCTGTATGATCAATCTCTATAAGGATATATATTTTTAGTTGATTTAGAGTTACAAAAAGAAAAATTCCGAAAATTGGAAATTTATATATAGGTATATCTCTAGAAAGAGAAAGCATCAATAATCAAAACACGAAACCAAACAACAAACTGGTACTTTATTTCATACAAAATGTATAAATACAAACGCAAATTTATGTTGTCTTTTTCGTTGACCTACAATAATTAAATTGGTGTGGTACCCTGTGGAAAACGGCGACTGTATTTGTACCTTGAAGTAAAAAGCTAAACTATATTAAAATATATTTGAGTCAGGATCTTGTGACTTAATATAGAATAGACTACACAAATATGACAAAGCTATTTACCATGATATTAGGTAAAAAGTCGTTTCAAGATCCGAAAATAAAATCTATTTTTAATCTTATTTATTGTGGGATAAAACACAATGAAATCCTGTTATTACGATCACGTTTGATACGATTCCCCGTAAAATACGCCAGTCCCTGCGACTTGAGACATATTTTCATACATTTATTAACGTTAAATACGGCCATCGTCCCGTTTGATACGCCATCAAGCATATTGTGAAATATATCGCATCATTATTTTAACATTTTTTTAAGCTATTATTTGAAAACGACCATGCATAATGTGATTTTATTAGTTACGGCAGCATGGCATAAGCCGAAAATCATTCAAAACTGTTTCCAAAGACTAGATTTGAGAAATAACGGGTTTGTTGTTTTTTCCGACGCCGCCGGCTTACCTTTATAAATATTAAACTCTTCACCACAACTAAACTCTTTTTAAAACTGGCTACTGGCGTGTGATTGTCTATTTACATAGACAATCAGACGCCAGTAGTCAGTTTTAAAAAGAGAAAATATAATAAAAATCTATCGTATTTAAAATGTAGGAGGGCTAGCAACTCTCTATTTCTAATTCTAAAATTACTTAAAAGGTTTTAAAATACTTTACGTGTTTTTTAAGTACTCTTAATTCTGTACTTGTATAGGTTTTATTTTAATGCATAGAAAGCAGTATGGTTGGTATTGCGTTTAAGTTACAATGCACCTTGCACTTGTCACTGGCACTGTCTTACCAAATCGAACAGACGAAAATTCCATTTATAAACACTACTCAATGGTTTGTTGAACCCAGAATCATCATATAAAGCTAAATAAAGAATTAAATACACTACACGTTACATATAGGTATAATTTAAATGATATTTTGTTTATATAAGGCCGCGACGCAAACGCGACGCGTTGTAGGTTCGATTTCTAATCGAACCGATAAATTATGTCTGATATTATTCATTATTTTATTAATGTTACTATGTAAGAAGGAAAAATACAAAGAGTTACTCCGCTCAATCTATCAATCGTTAATTCGGTGGAAAGTGGAGAACGGAGTGTCTTAACACCAGGTTCTCTTTTTCTACCCTATTCTCTTATCCCAAGTATTAATATAGTATTCCCTATTAAGTAAACATGAAATAAAAAATATGTCATAACATAATCGTGTCCTATTTAGGCAAAGTAAGTCGTGGACAGAACTTCAAAAATCAAGGTCTCATAGTTAATACAACGACACGTTCACTGATAACCCCGCGAACTTTTCGCGTGAATTCTCATTTATCATAGTGTCGGACGATTTTTAAGTTATAGTCATTTGAAACTTATTTAATTCATACATGAAACGTAGTTGTACACTGAAATTCGTCGTAATAATTATATTAATTAACTTTCAGTTAAAAAAAATTGTATGTACGAAATAAACTACAAAATTGTTATAGGGAAACCTCCTTCAAGTTTAGCTTAGGATTAAAAGCTACGTTTATGAAATGGGTTTATACAACACAACATTAGAAACAGATTATAGCAAATCATAACAAGTTTCTCAGATTAACTATAAACTAATTTGTTGCAAATATTTAATGCGAGATATTACGTCCATAATGCATATATCTGGTACTTAAAAAAATTAACAATTATATACATATTTTTAAGTGAACGATTATTAAATATATATTGTAAACACGGAAGAATTTGATAGTGCCAACTGAGCCATGAACTCTACATATTTTTTAATAATATATTTTATTCTTTCATTTATTGCTACAAAAAGGATAAGAGAATCAATCTCTCCTGGATATCTAATATTTCTGTTCTATATACAGTACACATGAAGCTATCGTGGGGCAGTAGGCCAGTAGTATATTTGACTGCATACGCAACGGTTGTTGGTTCGATGCCCACTCAGGGGAATGATTTTTTTTTATTTAGCTATATACCCGTGCAGATGTAGCCAAAGCACACCGTTGAGCACAGCCACTGAATGACTTCCATTCAATGTATTCAAGACATTGCGTGTGAATAATCTATTAACACTAGGTTCAAAATAAAACATAGAGTTAAGTAAGGATTATTTATAATTTACACATATTTACATAAAATTAAGTTATAATATAGATATTGTAATAGAATTATAAAACCATATTACAAATAAATGTAAAATAAATTAACCTTTCGATTAAAGTTTATAGATCAATACTATCTATCGATGTACAATTAACTGGTCGTCATTATCGCTACATAGATTTGTGACCTATTATAATAATTTCATATTTTTTATATATAACAACTACTTTTAATATAAATTTTCATTTTTATCCGCATTTTATATAATGGAGAGATCAAAATAATGGTATCAATATATTATATTTAATCGAACACAATATCACAGATTAGTGTACATCTAAAGATGTGGTGAAATACACATATTTAAAGTTTCAAATTTTATATCTGTTCAATTCTTCATATACTGATTTTTGAAAATATATTATGAATAGCCAAAATATATATCAATAGTAGGCAGAGGGAAATACAATTTCTGCAATTTCATTTTAAATTCACGTATGAAGATTGTAAGCAGTGACTCGTAGCAGGTGGAGAATTGTGGTACGTGAACAAATTACAAGCGAGAAGGAAAATCAAAGTGTGTTATACGTTTCTTTCTATCAGGAAGAAAATCGTATCACATAAATTTCTTTAATTTTTTATGAGGGAACTTAAATATCTATATAATTTAGTAAAATTGACACCCCAAATTCTGCAGTCCTAGGCCCAAACCTAAGCAAACTGCTAGTTATTACGTTTAACACAATATAATCCAAACCCTATATGAAAGATGTCCTTCTTTATGAGTTACTAAACTAGAAAATTTTAATAATACAAGAAGGCAGATAAGAAGAAAGGATGTTAGTTGAAAATTCAGTCAACTGAGATTAGTATCCAATAGATTAAAGGGAGAATCGTACGATAAATGTAATTAAAACCTACTTATAAAGTAAATTTAATGAACAGATACACATACCCTATCCCTAGTGTTGTACACAACTAATCTGTGGGGTCAAGTTCATACTCGTGTTTACAGTACATTAGCGAAATGTGAAAAAATCTCAGTCATAACGCCGCATCCGCGCGGCGTACGCGTTCCAATCGCGAGTGGTCTGGATGTACCCTTATGTACGAAGTTAACATGTTTTTGTTGTATTTTGCTATTTTTTTCTGTTGTGGACTTTGTGATAGCGAAGAAGGGGATTTAGGTTACAGTTTAAATATAGGAAATGCTATAGATGTCTTCGCAAAGTAAGTTCTAAACCATTTGATAATATAATGTACGCCGCTCGCTGCCTTGTTTTCATTCGTAGATTAATTATCAATATTATTTCAAGTTTTGATAACAATTTTCGGGTTTCTGTATTATTTTGTTATTAATAATTAAATTTGTTTGTATTTATTTCTATAATATTTTTTGTTATAACGTGTAGTATTCACTGTAGTGATGGAATATGTAATAGCAACTTGAAACTTTGCTTAGAGAGCTTTCTTTGGCTCTTACTGTTGTATGAAATTTCACTATTATACACACACACACACACACACACACACACAAACACACATATATATATATATATATATATATATATATATATATATATATATATATATATATATATATATATATATATATATATATATATATATATATATATATATATATATTAAAAAAGTAATTTATAGTAGCGTAATCAAATTTTAGTTTATTGAATTTCTCCCCTCCCGAGTAAGGCCCACTTAATATTGTTAAACTTTAAGGTATGCTGTATACAAATACAAAGAAAATAAATATATATTTGCATACATGTACCTACAGCGTAAATTAATTTAATAATTAATTTAATATATATAATTTCTGATGTGAACATAATCAGTAAGAGACCAATATTTCCATTCAAACCTATCTGTATGACAACATCTATAAACAATTACAGCTTCGTGTTCTTGTTTATATTATTATTTTAATAAATTTATTTGTTATTATTAATTTTATAATCAGGTGCGTAGATCGAATCGGTATGGTTAACGTTTTAATTTGGGATAAATTCTAAACATTATAATTTATAAGAGCATTTCTCGTCTTGTTGGGTAAAAAGTGGTATTGGAACCTTGGTTTTTAAACAAATAAATATATATATATATATATATATATATATATATATATATATATATATATATATATATATATATATATATATATATATATATATATATATATATATATATATATATATATATATATATATATATATATATATATATAATGATCACTAATAATTTCTGAATTCAAAGCTATGGAGATCTGTCGCAAGTAACACAAGTAGTATCGGCCGACTACGAAGATGACACAGAAACCGTAGAGCCGTTTAGAGAGAAGAATATAAAAGTATTTGAAAATATATCCAGTAGAGAGTCACTCGGCGACTCTATGGTCGACATGAACATATTGCTATGTGAAACTTTTGAAGACCTACTTACTACTTATTTCCAGAATTTCAATATAGAAGGGTAATGACAAATTTTACTATTTTTTAAATATATATATATATATATATATATATATATATATATATATATATATATATATATATATATATATATATATATATATATATATATATATATATATATATATATATATATATATGTACAGAGCACTGTCTGACTGTGAACATAGTAATTTTGATTGCAATTCTTACTAGGAGCAATATTTTTTTTTATTTTGTCGCTTTACCAAGATAATATGTAGGGTTGGGTTCCGCCACTCAACATGCAGTGTCTCGAATTCGAGCGGAAACTGGGAAACGAGAGCCTTGAGCTTAAAGCCTAGGTCATCACTCCCTATCCTGCTATATGGGATCTACAGTATTTTTTTTAATATATAACTACTGCTTATTTAAAGTTATTGCAACGCCTATACATTAAGCTTTTTAGATGATGACTTTATTATTATATCAAATACACACATTTTTTAAGTAACACATACTTAAAAAAATACATATGAAAATTTGATCGCAGCAGGATTTGAACCCACACCTCATAGAAAGCAAAGCGCTTTGACCACTAAGCCATGTTTACTTTAAGTATTTTATCTATCCTCAGTGTGGATTAACACTTTAAAAATCATTAAAATATCTTCTAACACATGTTATCCTTTTCTTTTATTAAAATAAAATGTCGTGGATAATACGATTTGTCCAATAAAATATTATGAATGATATCTAAATATAGTCGTTGGGAACTTTACATGTGATTCACTTCATATTTAATACAAAATAATTAAATCTGGAAGAAATATAAGATATATATATGTAAAGTATTTACCCATTTAGATAATATCAATTTAAACGATTTAAATATAAAGATGTTCATTCAATTTATTTTGTATGGAGTCGAACCTGTTTACACTATCTGAACAAGAATATATAATATGCGCTTGGATAATACAAATAATTATTCCAGTGACTTTTTAAATAAATTTATTTTTAGCGTACACTCTATAATATTTACATTACTAACAAAATCATACCGTTTTGGTAAAATGGGTTCACTTTTCACATTTAACATTTAGTAAAGAATTGTTAAAAAAAAGTTTCTAAGAAATCTTTATAAATAATTAAATAGCACACTCATTTCTCCATGACCAATGTTACTTTCAGTACAGAAAAACCATGGAAAGCGTTCTTAGGCGATTGGATACACGATGAAATCATGAGGACGTTTGGTATACAATTCGATTTTAAGCCCGACAACTGTTGCTATGTTCTCGTCAAACTATCCAAAGTGCATAAATCAGTGAAAATGGACTCCACCGAAGATATACGTATAAAACCGTACGTACAAAGAGAAATAGATACGTTGAACGCTAGTGACTCCACGTCAGTCAGACGATTCATGAAGAGCTATGGGACCCATTACATAGATTCTTATGTAACTGGAAATTTTATTTATCAGGTAAATATATATATATATATATATATATATATATATATATATATATATATATATATATATATATATATATATATATATATATATATATATATATATATATATATATATATATATAAAGATATATATTTTTTAAATAATTCTTTTTTATAATAAAAGGCTTAGGCAGCGTATATGTATGAAAAAAATAAGCTGTTGTTAGACTACACACACAACGAAGAACTTCAGTAACATTGATTAATAGGTAAATAGTAGAGAAAATGATATTATATCACACACTTAAGTGTGTGTATAATATACGATTGACAATTTAATAATTTCAAATGGAGCAGAATTTAAATCGGCATTGCCTTGCCTACAATGAGTTTTTAATTGTTACCACGTTATTTCGCTCTGGTATCGTTCGCCAGTCACAACACATAATGTTTAGAAAATTGGACGGAGAGCCGAGAACGGAGAGTTAACTTAACGCTAGGTTACATTTGCCTGTCCTGCTATAGATGTGTACTATAGTGTAAATATTTTTTTACTTACTTTACTTTTACTCGATTACTATATACTGAAGAATATAGTATACGAATTTTTACGTTTTATTATTAATATTTTAACAAATTCATAATCAATAATTTCAGGTGTTTAAATACAAAAGAACGGGCTATAACCTATTGAAAAGTTACATCCGATTACGAGAAAGACGCAAGGCTAATTCTGACAATTTAAGATTTTACTTCTCTTCGTACTTCTTGAAACAAGTCGGAGATATAAGAGTGAGTGTGCTATAACAAATAAGTATTTATAAAAAAATAATAGAAATAAAAAATATATATATTATTTAAAATATAAATCGTTACTCCATGAAATAGTGTATGATTGCAAATGTAATGGTTTTGAGTTCAATTCCCATTCTGAGAATAATTTATTTTCATATCGCTTTGGTAAGACGAAGTATTCGTCCTAAAAGTATTTCCTTGGGTCATGGGTGATATACAATATGGAAGACGAAGATTTTTGTACTACCTTGCTATATGCAGGATACAGTGTGCAGCTGAAATAAAAGTATACACGCAACTGTGGTATATTTGGGATCAGGGTGTAATTATCAAGACTATCTCCGCAAATGTTGAACTCGACCTTCATTAATAAGTGGAAAACAAATAGTTTTAAAGCGAAGTTTAGAACGCAAGAATATATAAGTCAAATTTTTTAATGCAATTTTCTAAAAACTTTCAGATCGCCAGCGGTAATAAAACAATAGAGGAATGGGCGAGAGACAACCTTAGGGACAGCCAATACTTATATTCAAGACCTAGTTTATTACGATTACATTACAATTCAATCTTAGCTTTCAAACTGAACGGAATGTTAGATAATGGAGCTTTACTGGGCTTAGGTTTAAAAATTCTGCGACCTTTATTCAAAGATAAATATAAAAGCGAGAAATATGCGGAAATTGTCGAAAACGATTTAAACTTATGGGAAGTAAACGCTTAGGAACTTGTTAAATTGTATTTGTATAGGTAATTGCATAATAGATACTATTTTATGGTAAAATTAATATCTGCTAGAGACATCAGCTTGTTCTAACTGGTGTTAAATCATTATAAATGTGCGGAACATTTCGTAAAGTTGATGGTTTTAAGAAATTGTTCATCAATAGGTAATAATATTTAATTTTACAATGTGATCAACTAAACGTGTAACTACTCACAGCCGCCGGGAGCGTTTCTTTCGTACGCCAACATGGTGGCCGTTAGTAACAAAATTGAGAATTAAACTCTTATATATAATATATAAATGAGAATGAAGTAGTAAAAATTTTGTATATTTTCTTTTTTTTTTTTTTGTGTAAAACTCATTAAAATTAATTATAATATATAATTGCACAGTTCATGTTCATTCAGTTCATATGCTTGACTATTTCATGAAATGTTCAAATATGGGTACGGCATAGGTATACATGATGTAAATTAAATTTAAAATTGACGTCTCACTGTGAGAATGGAATGATAACGCTATCTAAGGTAAATTAGATAAACTATAATTTAAATAGTACAAATAAATAAAAGTAAATGAAAAAAAATATATCTTTTTCATGTTCTATGTTCTCATAGAAGTGAATTAGCGTTTAGCTAATTCCTTTCAAATCACGCTACTTAGTACTGTAATTGTTAAGCAAGTACAAATTTTATACCAAATAATTAACCTCGTTTTTATAAAAACCAGTATTTTTAAATAAAACTATGTAAGAGAGAAAAGTTTTTTATTTAGGTTACAGTGTCATGTCTTAAAATAGTTACAGTATTAAAAATGTGAATTGTGACTTACGGATAATATTAATTTAAAAAATAATATTATTTACTTACAAAATAAATATTGTAACTTCTATTATAGAAAGTGTGTAATAACAAAATCAGAGATGTATTTCATAATAATAATAACCAAGAACATACCAGACAATAGAAAAACAAGGGCTTAGTTTATTAAAAAAAAACTAATATAACACAAATAAAGGAATTTAATTTAATATTTCTATTTTGTAATAAAAAAATTATACAAATGTTTTCGTACTTACGTAATTACTAATACAAAATAACTTACACAAATTATAATTAAGTGCTCATAGAAAGTTACACAGATTATTACAGCTATTTATTTATTCCAATGACATAATCAAAGATGGTACCTACTATTATAATTTATAAATTACTTATCTGTTGTGACATATATTTTTTTTCTATAAAGTTATGATTTTCTTTATTTTCGTATATTTTTAAAGATATTACGTATTACCGATATGTTACAAGAGGCAATATTTGAAATGAAATCCATTCAAGTTGTCCTTTAACACAAATTCAGTTGACTTGACTCAGACTTGACTTGATTCAGTGACTAAAAAAATATTTTAATTATAAAACTAACGTCAATACGTGAGATCTTAAATAACGATTAACTTAATATAGTTAATTCCATATATTGTTTAAATAAGTTGATAATTCAATAAAAATTGTAGTATTATATGGAAATTTCATTTCAAGTGTTATTTACAGCTTACAAATCAATTTCATTAAGAAAACTGATTTCATCATGAAAAAAATTATTATTTAATAATTTATTAAGAAAACTATTGCGAGGTCACCTACTGTTTGTTATTCTGAAACATGTTATAAAAATATAATATTTGTAATTCGTAAAAAAATGAATTATCAACTTACTCACATAACATAAAACTAAACTGTACTCCAATAAATATCTTTACTCCACTAAAAAGCACTCTTGGCAATACACTTAGTGTTGCCAATAATTGTTGTAAGAAAATATAGTTTTCTAAACCTACGACAAATTCTTTAATAGGACAAAAGGTACCGCCCGCGGCTTTTTTTTATTATATAAGGCCATTCCATATATATGTACGTATCATAAAATTTTAAGTTCACTAAGTCACTTGAAATCTGTTCATATCAAAATATATACTTTAGATACAAAAAATTTAGATATATAAAAAATTTTGATATATAAAAAATTTAGATATATAAAAAATTTAGGTCATTCCCATTGTATCAATGTAATTTATTAATTCTACTTTTTCCTTTTATATCTACTTAAATAAATATAACTATTTGAGTAATATTAATATGCATTATTTTAATTATTTTAAAAATTAAAAAAAAACTATTGGGAGGTGATCTATTTTTTGATCACTACTGAACTGAAGTGGTAGAACAGTATAAAACTTTTAAGTAATTTAGTTTATGAAGGTAAAAATTAGAAATTCTAGTAGGTATATTTAAAACACATATTTTTACACATATACATACATTCCTAGCACACCCTGTCCCTGTCACTATATAAAGTTTAAAACAAATTTATAAAATAAAATAGACAAAGCACGGCGTTGAGTTCCGCATTTAAACACCATACTATAACCAAAGGCGGGAGTGTCTTAACACTGGGTTCCCATAAACTAAAGCGGGGCATCGGAGTGTCTTAACACTGGGTTCCCATAAACTAAAAAAATGTGTAACTAACATATGGGATATTTTGTCCTAAGAGAATATAAAGCTTAAAAGGAAATTTAGATCATTGATTTAAAGAGTGACTTTGAATCTTAAACTATATAATAATAATTATTATAGTTATTATTACATATGTTGTTTTAAATGTTTGTATTTTTATATAAGCAAGTAAATTGTATGTATAGAAGTATATTAATTTATTTATTAATTTAAATCCAAAGCACATCAATAGAAATGTTTTATATATAATTTACATTTACAAATGACTTCTATCATATATATTACATAATTTTTAGCACATTTAAATTTTATACATCGAATAACTTAGTAAACACATTTAAATATTAATATTTAATAACAAGTACACAAACATAGAGTTAAATGCAATATCAATTGTGCTCAAGTAACTTAAAATAAAATAAATAAAAATATCGATATTTTTTTCAAATATATCGAGATTATTTTTTAAAAAAAATTTGATTTTTTTTAATCTACATATGACAATCATACATACATTTAATACTAATACAACACTTAAAATAATAAATACGTGCATTACTTTATTTAGTTACAATAATTGTACTTGAACTTTTTATAACAACCCATAATTTCAATACATTAGGCCCATTTGTAACCAAGTTGACTTTTTACAGCACAACAAAGCAAGTTTATTTTGTTGGGCTGAATCTGTAAAATCTCTTTGCCTTTTACTTCAAATAGAACAATTTAAAAAAAAATTATTTCACATTCTGGATAATTTTTTTTTTTACACACTAACGTAAAAAAAAGTTAAAGAAACGTAAGAAACGGGACTCGAACCCGCTCATCTTGAAAATCATCCAAAAATGTCCTTACAGAGAAACTAGCGAAAAAATAAGTTGTAAGTGATGTAACACATACATACATTGCATTTATCGTAAATTTTATGTTAATATTCTTAAACTTGCAATATATATTTCAAATAAGACTAATTATAACTTCTTAAACGATTTTAATTTTTAATTAATTATACATTTATAATGTCATAAGTCCATATGTTTCGAAAGAGATTATTCACCACATATATATATATATATATATATATATATATATATATATATATATATATATATATATATATATATATATATATATATATATATATATATATATATATATATATATATATATATATATGTGTGTGTGTGTTCGTGTGTGTATGTGTGTGTGTGTAAGTGTGTGTGTCTTTGTATTTAGAAATAGACAAGAAAATTAAAACAGATTAAATAGAAAAAAAATATGTACTCCATCATTTGTATTTCGATTTTTATTAATAGATTAATTAAAACATTTGTGCACTGAGTTGG
The DNA here is from genome assembly GCA_037127375.1 of Dione juno. NCBI lineage: Eukaryota > Metazoa > Arthropoda > Insecta > Lepidoptera > Nymphalidae > Dione > Dione juno. Next base: position 2,525,135 of record JAXRJS010000091.1, on the reverse strand, counting down.
TACTTTGATATATAAAATATCAAACAATTACGAAATTACATTAAACGTTTCATATAATATATTCAAAGACCATTCACTGTATGTTAGTTACGAACATTAGTTTCTTCACTACTAAACCGAAATGTTCGATTATAGGATATTATAGCAAGAATTAATTTAAAGGAAAGTATTATTTTCACACTAACGTCTTCATAATATTAATTAAACACAACAGCACCTACTCACAAAGCACAATCACTGTTTAACTACTAACATCAACTACACAAATACACATAAAGAGCGCCGCACCGTCTGTGCGTCGTGGGTTCACTTCACGCGGGGAATGAACTACATATTTTGATTTTACCGCTGTAACTAGACGAAGCGAGTTCCGCCATTCAACACGTAATAATTTGAAAATTGGACAAAAAGCGGTGACCGGAGTGTCTTAACACTGGGCTACGTGCGGGACACGGCGCAAACAACAAACAATTTCTAACACAGACGAGTTTAATGTCAGTGAACGTTTAATCAACGTCTCTGAGCGCGGCCCGCACCCCGCTACTCGCGCCGTCAGTGTATCTCGTAGGTGCTGGACACGCGCGTGCTCGCGAACTGGACGCGCGACACGCGCTTGCCGTTCACGAGGAGGCACAGCGGCGAGTTGATGCGGATCGATTTGAACGAGAATTGCTGTAGGGTCAATTGAAACGGGATTAGTCGCACAACGATTTAAAAGCTATTATGACTAAGTAATTTCTATATTTATTTATCATTGGCATAAAGAAATAAATATCCATAATACGCCACATACGTACACGTACACGTACATTAAATAACATAAAGAAAGCCGCACGCATACTGACCGCGACGCCGGTGCTGGAGGCGCGCGTGCGCAGCGCGGGCTCGGGCACCGCCACCGCGTCGCCGATGATGACGCCGCGCCCGCCCGCCCAGTTGTACACCGTCACGCACACGCAGCACAAGCTCGCGTCGATTATTGCGAACATACTGTGTCGATATAAGGGTTGTTTTAATATTAATCAAAGCGGTAAGCTTATCTATATCGATATATATAATAAAAGGGTAGAAAAATCAATTCTGTATATTAAAGATTTCAAAAAAAAATAAAGATAGGGTCGGTTAATGTATCCATAGTAGAAGCTAAATATTCATTCAGCAGAATTTTTTTCTGTCTGTCTGCCTGTTTATTTGTCCTCCAATCACGCAAAAACTACTTGATAGAAATGACTGAATTTTTGTATACTAACAGCTTACAGTCTCGACTCGCATAATTTATAGTTTTTATTCCGGAATTCCATGCAATTCCCGGAAAATAAACGACAAAGTAATAAAAATTAAATAATATAAATTACTAAAAAGAAGTGGGTTAGATTTGGCATACTAATAGTTCATAGCCTTAAACAATATATATAGGATAGTTTTTATCCTGATGTGCTATGCAAACCTCGAACGGAAAATATAAACAGGGATGGTTAAATTACGTCGATTACTTGCAAGTAAAGTTCTATTCCAATGTCACTTAGTAACAGTGGCATTGGTAAAAGATTTATTTTATTTAAAATTAAAAATTTTAAAACATTTGAAAATTATTTCCAGTCTAGCTAGATGTCAAAGTAATAGTAACAAATCATTTAATTTACAATTATTATGGTGACATTTAGCAATTAGAATGTAATTTAGTAGTTTTTGATAGAATGTCAACTATTGGTAGGTAACTTCAAATAGTTATAAATAAATAAAATAAATATAATTTGCTTAAAAATCTATTGTAATATTATATAATATCTGTCAACAGATGTCGTTTAAATAAAATCGCACCATGCTGGCGGGATTTTTTTATTTGTATTAATGTCGATATATCTTGAATACATGTACAGACCATAGTTGAAATTGACGTAGTATTAAAGTATAGAAAAGTCAACCATGTTCATAAAAGATTTTAAAAATGTGTTAACAGGTAGATTTATATATCGTTAAGCTATCGTTATAGTTATGTTAAATGAGAGCTAAAAAAACTACCCTAGGAGCTTTTGTCCGTATGTTTATTTATTTATTTGTGAATCTCGTAAAAGCTACTGTGAAAAATAGAAATTGATGAATTTCAACATTGCAACAGTTTTCTTAAAAAAAATTAAAGACCGAGAAAGTCAAATTACTTGGAAAGCTTAAAACCTAAATCAACTTATAAAATAGTTGTCATCTTGGCGTTTAATGAGGTCTCCGTAGAAAAAAATATTGACATATTTAAATTACGTCGTCGTCGTTGTAGTTTGTAATTGTTATTATTTTAGTTCTTTATCATTATTTTAGTTCAAATAACTCTTTTTTGTATAATATTAATATTATTTTAAACATTGACAATGTTAAAAATAGAAGATAACAGTAGTACATTTGTCCGGACTAGAGGACGCCAAAGAAAGGCGGTATATTGAATAATAAAAAAATAACTAAATTTAATTCTTTTAATCATGGCGTTCCAATAAATAAAAAGTAAATAGTTTTCGTATGATTTTGACGCTATAAATAAAAAAGCTAGAACATAATCTATCAATAAATAATAAAACAGACTATATGTTAACTACATATACGTATACGTTTCAATATATACATGCAAGAAACATATAGGTTTTGATTTCATCATTTAGATATTGATCACAATTTTTAATAATAGACACGAGTGATTCAAAAAACATGAAAAACGAAGAATTGCATTGTGATGCAGGTATAAAATTTTAAAATGAACATCAGAAACCAATATTAAAAAAAAAGAATACTTACAAAGGTACGGCATTCTCATTGTGTATCGAACCCACGACCCTGCCTAATATAACTTTGCCTTCGTTAGGTCCTTCTTCCAGTGAGCCAATAGGCACAAGCTCCAAAGCCACATCTTTACGGGTTCCGAATGTATGAAACGTGCCAGGTCCGTATTCGCCTAGCATCTTTGGATCTATAGACTGAAATATAATATAATGGAGTGAAGAGATGCCTAAAGATTTTTTTGAATTTTTGTGTATGTTGCTCTTTTAGATAAAGGGTTCCTGAGATTACCGCGTTCCATCAAATAAACTCCTCAGATTTATAATACTAGTATGGAAATACATAATATAGATTTAGCCAAATAGCCAAAGATAACTGCTGTTAGGGGTCTTTCCATTTTTATTTTTTACCACCGCTACTTGCCGCGACCGCATCAAGGTTTAAAGATAGATAGATATACAAAGAGTCCGTGATGGCACAATGTCTAACATTAAATGCGGCGGTTCTGGGTTCGATGTCCAGAGGAATGATTTCTTGTACCCGATTTCATAACAAAAAGCACTGCGTCAGATTTTTATCGTTATAATTTAACATTTAATAGTTAATAATAGGTTAAAAAAAATAACAAACATGACACGCATACATAACTACTTCCATACTATTCCTAAAAAAAATAATCACTCACCTGTATCATATTATTCAATCTCTTAGCTTTCAATTTTCCTCGTGTCCGTACTAATTTGGTAGCTTCTTCCAAGAAGTGCGCAAGATCGGTCCGTTCAGCGCGAGGCGGCGCCCACGCGGGGTCCAGGCGGCACGCGTGGTCGAACATGTCCAAGGCTTCTGAGTAGACCTCTTCGTATTTTAATGCCTGGATAATATTTTTTGAAATAAATAAATCAAATATACATGTTCTGGTTTTAAAATTATATAGCAGGCACGTTTTTTTTAATTAAAGACAACATTATAAAAGATGAAGAAAAAGCACATCTAGACATAAATTAATTTTAATCAATATATTTTTTACTTTATGAAATTGTATTACAATCCTGGATTTAAAACAATCAAACAATAATTCACGAAATAATACAACACACGCCATTTGCTCTGCACGCCACGCTTATATATAATTCAAAGGTTACGGCTTGCGGTCATATTGATTTCTAAAATGCATAAAATATGCATCAGGTACAAGAAAATCAATACTTATCATGAAGTCTACATATTATGTTTCACAGCCAACTGTGAATTTATTTTTTTTGGATCCTGTTCTACTGCACCATAGTAGCCTTGTCCTTTGGCCATAATAATAAGTACTAGAAATATATATAGTATTGAAAAATTACTTACAACTCCTTTGTTATAATACAAATCAGGTTGTCCTTTTGCTATGGGGTCCGACCAAGCTTGTTTGTAAGCACTCAAACATAATTTCAATGTAGTTGGATCCTGAGAGACCATGAAATATTGACAAAGATATGCATTTCCTAACACTGTCCACGAAATGCCATCTTTAATATCTTGCGCCACAGCTTCTTTTGCTAATTCTACACTTGTTAATATTGCTGCTGTGGATTCACTCCTTTTTTGATTTCCAATTTCATGTCGCAATATTATTGAAAGACATCTTAGAGAAAGACGGTTGCGTTCCTGAATATTTTTTACAACGTAGGCATTGGTATAATAGCATAAAAATTATATGCAAATTGTAGCCGGCTTAACATGAATATGTATATAATAATATTATTTCAGGTATAATAGAAACTTTTTGCAAGTTTGAAAATAATTAAAAGATATTAATTTTTAACAATCAACAAATAAAAGTAGATATTTTGAAAACAGATTAAAAACTTACATGTTTAAGTGCTCCTTCAAAACTAGCCTTTGCCTCTTTGACGTTTAGATTTTTCAAATAGCATTCACCTAATTCATTCCATGCTGCTACTAAATGTGGATTTAGTTTAACTGCCTTACTTAGACACTGTGTTGCTCGAGAGTCATATGTTGGACTAACATTGTAACACCTACCTTTCAAGTACAGATATTCTGCCCGTAATGAAAATGGTATTTGTGAGTCAACTGCAATCAAAATATTAAAAAGCCATGCAGGTAACATTAAAATGTTGAATAAATTTTATTTAATATAAAAAAAATTATGATATATATATACAAAAACAGGAAAAAGAAACATTACCATCAATGCTTTCAAATTTTTCAATTAATACATCTTTTCTTTCGTCAACACATTTGTTCTTTTCAGATGCTTTTTCCAAGGCATGGTTTTCAAAATATAAATCTCGGTATAAATAGAGATCGCTAAGTTCTTTCTGTGCGAAAAAAATATTTTAATTACTCATAAATGAGAAGTATTTATATTTATAAGAGTTCTAAACGTTCATAATTTAAAAGTTCAACTTATCTCAAAATTCAATGTAATTTAAAAGTGTATGGTCGCGGCATACAGACCTTTAGATTTTCAATCGTTTCTGAAACGTTTTCTAATAATTCAACTTGGTCTTCTGCGTCAGCCGACATGGTGGTATTTATTAATAGCCTATTGATTATTTATTAGAGTCGTATATATTTTAGGAACAAACAAAAACATTATTTTCGCAAAACCAGTGAGAGAATTGTCAATTTGACATTGACAATTTTCAGTTTGATAATTGATTTATAGTTATTACGTTCGAAAACTACTTAGAGATATTAATATTTGGTAATAAAAACCAATATCAATTTTACACGAATATTTTCAATTTTAAAACAATCCTAAAAAATATTGCCCTATTGGAAATAATTGTAAATTATTATTTTTATTAAAATTCATTCTTAATAGCGTAATTCTTTATTATTTTATAATTGTACTTACAATTGAAATGTTATATATTCCGATACTATTAAAAAACGGAAGATCGATCCTGTCTAAAATAGTTTTTTTTAAAAGCCTACAATTAAATAGTTATTTTTTCATTTCAGTTTTCAAATTATTTTGATATGCCTAAATGTGACAATATGTCATGTCACGATGTGTTTAGTTAAAATAAGGACTTCCCCATTTTCCACAGCAGTATTACTTCAAGTTCATAACATTTTTAAATTTTCTAGATCTGGCTAATTGTAACATTGTAATTTATAAAAATCATAATAAGCAATATTAAAACAACTGATTACGCTTCAACACCTACTAACAAGATAAGTTATTGTTCTATCAGTGATTAATAATGAATACAAATCAGTAAAAGCATTTACTCAAGTTTATTTATTTTTGATAATAAAATTAGATTAATTATAAAGAAATAAACACAACGAAAATAATAACAAAGGCACTGAAGCCATATGAAAATTTAAACATTTTTATAATAATGGCCTACTATGAAGATATTATAATTACAGATGATGGAAGAATTATGTGTGAACTTTGTCAAATATATGTTCCTACTGATAATATGATTGAACCACATTTAGATACACCAAAGCACCAGAACTCCTATGTAGCCAGAATAATAATTCAAAACAATATAAGTGTACAAAACAATAGAGCATTTTGTTCAATTTGTAAAGTACACTTAGATGATTTGATGGAGCATGTACAAAGTTTAGAACATCAAAAGTTTATGAACTTGATCTTAGAAATTGTTGAAAATGATGGATTATTTCTAGAATTACCCAAACATTCTAAGGATAACATATCTCAACTTAATTGTTTAATATGTAATAATGTTGTGACTTTTACATTAGATTCACTCATGGTACATGTTGGATCTTTAAAACACAGAAAAGCTCGTTCTATGGCTGTTCAACCATTTAATGGTATATTTTCTGTTGAAGGGTGTGATGATAATTTATGGTGTAAGATATGCCAAGTTTATTTTGAAAACTATATTGAAACAATTTTTGAACATGTAGATTCCAACAAAGAACATAAAAAACGATTAACAAAAATATTGAGACTAATTGAAGGCCAGAATATAGAAATTGACAAGTATTTGGCCAATCCAAATGAGCATACAGCAAATTGTCTCAAATGTGAGACTGTAGTGTCTTGTAATGTAGATAATTTAGAACGTCACATTAAAGGAAAAAGACACAATCATTAATATCTCATTATGTAAATTCTTATATTTATATTATATTGGTATATATTTTTATTATGAGTGTTATATAATACTATGTTTATTATTGTCAATCTTTTTTCTTCATCATATTTGCAAGTTTACTTGCTTTACAATCAAAAATAAAGTATTGTATACAATTAAGAATAAAATATTTATTTAATATAATTATTTTTTGTTCTAGATTTAAGCAATAAAATTTAATAGAAGTAAGGGAAAACAGATAATTATTAAAAAAATATTTTCTTGATTACAACAGAAAAGATTACTTAAATTATATGTTTAGTTGTCTATACTAACATTATAAATAAGAAAGATTTAGTTTTTTGTTTTTATTTGTATGTATATAATTGACACTCTTAATGTAACTAACTTGTAAGCTTTTGTTGCATGATCCATGCAAATGTGTATAAGTACATAAAAAACAAGTATGACACAAGTACTTATGGTTACCTTTTTTAGATAGCAAAATTAATTTTAAATTTTTTTCATTTTTTTTATCATTTTGCAAAAATGTTTTTATCACATACAACCTTACCTTTACAAAATTACCTTTTTAATTTTTTTATAAATTATTTCAATTTCAATTTTAGAATAACCGCAATTAAATAATAAGTGTAGGGAGAACGCGGTAGAAAAGCCGGCCAGTACCTTTACGAGATATACGAATGATTTGCCTTTTTTAACGTCGTAATAAATTAGTGTTGTTAAATAACAAACGACACGGAACACAGACCACAGTAGATATAACAACCATGTAGTAAAGTGGTAATACAGGTCCTGATATAAATAGAGATCTACATAGGTTCGATTCCCAGTGACACATTAAATGCTATAATCTGTTACAAAATTAATTGAGCTATGCAAACTATTTTTGTACAACAATTCTAATGATAATATTAAATGAAATCGTTATCTTTTTAAATAATATTAAAAAAAACCCACTTTCCCGATAGAGATATATATCGACATTGCGGTTAGTTCTCCCAGTAGATGCGTAGATCTAATTTAACTGCGGTTTTAGGTAATAGCTATATTAAGAGAAAAGTTGATTTTTATATGTAGGTATATTAGATTAAAACCGTGTCCGACAGCTTACACTGTACACTATACTGACAAAAGGCTGTTAGAAAAGATTTCAAAAACAGTTTCAGATTAGTGACTATGTTTGTTGTATACAAATTTTAATAGTAATTTCTTTAGTCAAATGAATTACAAATGAACATTTCAATAAAAAGCACGGAAAATATTTATATGTGGCATAAAGAATGTCAATATGCACTAAAAGTGGTTCAAATTTTATCATTTAAAGCCAAGTTGAAATATATTTGTTTCTTCTTAGAAATGGCTTTTGACAGGCTTGTAAGAAATAAGTTATGGCAGCGGATTCTTACTGCGGGCTGTAAATTGTGTCTATAGTCTTTAAAGAGATCACTCAGCCTGTGTGAGTAGGGAGTAGGACATTCAATCGGGTGTCAAACGTGGTTTAAATCGCTATGTCGACTTTTCAATTTGTATTTGGATAACTGTCTCCAAGGAGTGAAACAAAGCAATATGGGAGTTCACCTCCAGTAGGTGATTTGAAGGTAAATTGTACGCACATTATGCAGTGCTTATTGCATCATCAGAATGCGAATTGCAGGCCTTGGTCACCATTCTGATCGATGGTTGTGAAAATGATCTCTAAATTTGAATGCTAATAAGACAAAGGTTCTGATATTTGAAAGAGATGAAGTCAGGACAGAACGCAAGATTTTTATAAACGGAAACAAAGTAAGTGAATGAAATAAGTGGGAAATATGCAATGCTATGCTATACTAAGTAGAGATGGAAGATACGATACGGTGCCTTATTGCTTATTGTTGAGATCCTCAAATATCAGTATAGCTACATGTTTGGCCGTATAAAATGCAATGCTGGTACCGATGCTGTTATACGGCAGTGAAATGTGAGTGTAGTACAAGAGAAATAAACGAAAGGTGACCGATGTCACAATAAGAATGAAGAAGAACGTGTTCAGGTGGCTTGGGACGTTGAAAAAATTACTGATGAAAGAATGGTGAAAAGATTCAGTGTTAAGGGAGCTAAAGGGAGAACTCGCCGCTTTCACAAAATTAATATCTATTATAATGGACCTCTTTCAATTAACAAACTTCTCTGATGAAATATAAACACCAAAATATTAGCAGGTGGATTAACTTGTAGCTAACATATTAATGTCTACAACCATGTTACATCCTCGTTGATTTGGCCAATCGTGAATGTCCGTGTCACGTTACTGAACTATAAAAATAATATTTTTGTTTATGTATCATATGATAAATTATTGATTATACAAAAGTTATTATACTTTATAACGCTTTTTGAACTTATTATTTTTATTTATTGGATGAACTTATTATTTTTCACACTATCAAATAGCCATTTTGTTAGAGTACTGTCATTACTAAAAGTATTTATTTCGTAACATGCCTAATTTTTTTATTAACTCTCTGCATCCCACCGTAAGTATTTATAAAGTATTCATGTGCAAATATCTTACTTTTCACCTAGTAGACATATTTGTTGAAATTTCAGAACTAAAAGGCAATTTCCGGATCTTGTACGTAATTGTCAATGTCATTTGTCAGTTTTCATGCTGAATCGTTCAAACAATTTGTTGCTAGAAATTACGAAAACGAAATTATAAGTTGTGAAATATAATAGAAGTTAAAACAGAGAATCAAAGCTAAAAATGAAGACGGGTCTCTTATATGGAGTGGTTGCTAACTCCAAAACGCGGATGCGTTGCGTATTTTGTGGAGTTTTTATTCCGAAAGCGAACAAATGTATTGAAGAGCATATAAATGGCACTAAACATAAAGAGTATATAGATATAATGGCAGAACATGGTCTGATTTACGACAATGAACAATTATATTGTAGGCCTTGTGATTTACATTTCGGAGAAGAAGACTCCATTGCTTCCCACATCGAAACCGAAGATCATGCAAATTGGATTGCGGCCATCGATGACTTGATAGAGGGTGAGTTTATTAATGTCCATGCATACCTGGCTTGTGAAAGCGACGAAATAAATTGTGAAGCGTGTCATTTTAAAATGTATTGCACTCTACAAAATATTGAAGAACATGTAAATCAAATGGCGCATCGAAATAATGTAGCTGCTAAACTAAGGCCGATTAATGGAATATTTGCTGGTGATGATGATGAAGAAGCATGGTGTAAAGTATGTGATGAATATGTCATAAACTCTGCAAGGGGCATTTTACAACATATTGACGAATCTCAATCTCACATAGATTGGTTTATGGAGCTCATTGATCTCATTTCAGCTCAGGATGTATCAGTTCAAGATTTTCTTAGGTTGGAGGAGGAGAAAAATGCATATTGCAATAAATGTCAAAAGGAAATTCCTTGCAATATGCAAAGCATTGAAGAACATGTCCATAGTGATGCACACCTAAATAAATTCAGTTAATGCAATACCATTTGTTAGCAAATTTAGATACAGCTTATTTAAATCTATTTTCAGGCTTTAATTATTATTGTGTAATGAATATGTGTCTGTCTTAGGAAATTTATACAAAATGTTTTTGCTATTTATATGTTTGTGTTTAATATAGTAAATAATTATTAAAATGTTAAATGTTGTGTTAAGAGTATAACTTGTCTAAAATCTCTATTTTGTAAACTGTATATTGTAAAAGTTTTAATAATATAGTCTCTGATTTGACTATTTATTATTAGGACAAATTGATATATAATGTTACATTCTTTGTAAGATTTGGAGTAGATAGTTTAATTCTAATATATTTATTCTTATATCACATTCATATTAAACAAAGTCAAATAAAAACATACAAATTCCTTTATCAAACAAATTATATCACTTTCAAAACATTCCACTAACATTGGTAAATCCGAATTTGATGCTTGTAGTATGAAGAAATGATATAGATAATTTCAAGCACTGTATTGAATTAATATCTAAAAAATACATGTCAATGAAAATAATAAGAAAAATATATAACTAGATTTTAGAAATGTGTATAGATTGACTCAGTACAGTTACATCGTTTGTTATCACAATATATTAAATATTTATTTTGAATTACGTAGAAATTTAAGTTACAATGTGTTCAATTTAATTTGATTTCTTGATGCATAATTATATATACTTATGGAATATCACATTTGAGTGTAATTAAACATTTAATATTAGCCTTATGAATTTTACAATGCAACTGTCACAATTCCTTGATTCTTTGTTTAGATTGTTTCAATCTTTAATAAAGAATTATAAAATATCAGTCTTTTAATTCTTATATTTTTTTACGTTTGCGGCTTCGAACTTTATGCCACATATAGCAGTAACTGGCAGAGAAAATTTAGTGTCGCTGTCCCCAACTTCTGTACTGAGTGGCAGAACTCAATATCCCTCTTAGTTATGACAGAAAAGGGAAAATTAATTTCATTTATTCGCCCCAATTAGTTTTGAATCACACCCATCATGTCTACAGTTAAATATTTATTGCATTGTGAAAAATGTAGCTAATGAAAAAAAATATAGTTTAATTTGCTCGAAATAGAAAATATATGTATTAACTATATATTCATATCATATGAGAAATCCAGTATTAATAGTCAAATGGATAATCATCTTCATCTTCTTCTCTTATTACAGATAAAGAATTGTTGATGGGTGATTTGTTTGGTAAAGAAGGAGTGCTATTTTCTATAATCATTTCTCCGTCTCTGTTACAAATTCTTTTTTCATCTAAATTTATTACTTGAGTCAGATCTTCCATATAGCCATCAATGTAAGATATTGCATCACTCAAATTGTTCTGTAGTTGGCTAAAAAAAAATTTTACTTAATATTAAACTTTTATACATTTATTTATTTATTTATTTATTTATTTATTTATTTATTTATTTATTTATTTATTTATTTATTTATTCATAAGCCATGCGATTACAAAACTATTATTTATTTAAAAACATTTATACTAATAATATAAATATATTGTTTAGATTAATGCACTAGATTCAGGGATTTGATTTAAAAATATATTTTTGCAATGGATGATAGCACATTTGGCAAGGATGGCTATTAGCTGTAGCCTATTGGCTTTATTATATTATAGCTATTGTTTAATTTTTGGTCGTCGCGCAGTGGCAGTGAATCTGACTGTTAACGCGAGGGTTGTTGGTTCGACTCCCAATTGGGGGAATGAATTACTTCACTTCATCAGTATGGTAAGAAGACAAAGCGCGGCGTTGACTTGCGTCCCGATATACAGTGTTTCGAAATTTGGGCGCAAAGTGGGGAATACAGTGTCTCAACAAAAAATTTCCATCGTCTACCCTGCTACAGGATAGTGTGAAGATATTTAAAAAAAATGCTTAACTTGTAGTTTGTTTGTGTTTAATATAATAATATACATTATAATAGACCCACACGTTCTTATCCAGCTGCCATGCATGGTCATATGTTAATATAATAATACCGTCATATTAATTATTAATCACGTTTCATAATAAGACATTTACCTGATTCTCTTGATATTATTCCGCAATTGTTTGCCAAATGTCTTAAGCTGTGTTTGTTCTTGTCGTAGTTTACGATTTACATCATCTTTTGCCAACTCCTGGCTAGGCCGTTTGGCACGGTCAATGAATCTGGCTTCGGCTATACGTTCCTGATCCATCACTTCAATCAGTGTCTTCTCTGCTAGTAATAATTCTTGATCTAAGGACGTATAATCTCGTAATGCCTGTGAATATTCGAAATATAGTTGAAATATTACGATCTTTATTCATTTTTTGATATCGCTGTATTTAAACACTATAAAAACGTGATATTCTCCATAATTTATCACATTTTTAACACATATCGTCCATTGGGTTTATATCTCGATTTAAATACCAATAAATCGTATTTTGCAAGGATGTAAATTAAATAACGGAGCAATTCTCTCCTCCTCAAGTCCTCTCTATTTACCCTACATTAAGCGAGGATATAGAATTTATTAAAAACACTAAGAAACAAAAAAGGAAATGTCACCTCTTCTCTCTGCCATTTCAGGTCTTGTATTTTTAAAGTATTCGCGTGCAAGCGTCTCCGTAACATTGCATCAATCCTGGCCGCATGCGCTTGCGCCGATATAGATAGCTGTACTCTAGCACCTCGTATCTAAAAATTATATTGATTAAGTAATACGGGCTTAAAGCAAGATGCCTTATGCAAGGAAAGGAATAAGACAGTCAGTTCTAATTTTTTTTAAATAATCTGTATTATAAATAGTGTTTATGTATCACATATTCTTTAATTGAGAAATAACAGCTTATTAGTTATATAGTATGCGAGTATGGCTATTCCTACCTGCTGTCTCGTTGTTATAGCATTACAGAGAGCTTTTAATCCAGTTCTCTTTAAAGCTGCACATCGTTTCACCCAACGTGATATTGTTAGGCCTCTGTGAAGAATATTTTATCTATATTTCTAGTATTAAGATTTTCATACAACATATTTATAGAATATTTTAATTTAAAATATAATTTATTATGAATGCGAAATCAGCTGTATATTTGGTATAAAGTGATTATGGTCAATATTGACTATAAAAAAATTATTCTCAATATACTTGTTAGGTACACCTAGAAGGAGCAAATACACAAATATTATTATATTTGTGTATTTTAAACTTTAAGCAAGAGAGGTTGGGATCATATTTTTTTTTTTGAAAAATAAATGCTATCCTATGTAAAATATCATTCCTATATAACTTATTCACTTTCCATCCAATTTTTAGAGACATTGTGTGTTGAGTGGCTGAACCCAACGCCGTGTTCAAGTTACTAAATCGGATGTTTTGTTTACTAAAGCGGAAAAATTAAAATATTATTCCCTTGAAAGGGAATCGAACCCACAATCGCGTTCACAGTCTGACGGCCCCACTCTAAGCATGTAATAGAAAGAAACAGTACTTCTTCGTTTTCACATCCTCGACTACAGCGTTTTCATAGTTCTTATTTGCACACGTCTCGTCTATTTGCAAGGCTTGTGATTTATTTGTTATGTCAGCTTCTATTCTATTCTTGACCTTCTCTGTCTTTAATGTTTGCTTGTCTAATTCAAAAATCAATCTCTCAAAGCTTTTTTTCTGCTCTTTGAGAAAGTTGAGCTCCTAAAATTGAATAATAACTGTAAATGTTATTAAGTGCCACCGCGACGCAGCGAACCGGCAACTCTGGTAACAAGACAAAGCGCGATGTTGAGTTCCGCAGCTCAACACGCAATGTCTCGAAAGTTGAACGGAAAATGGGTGACGGAGTGTTTCGTTAGATTCTCTCTGACTATAAGCGGGATACAGCGTATTAATTTTTATTTAAGATAAGTCGAGGGTTGGGATAGACGGGAATGGATCTCAGTCAAGAAGTCAAATGAATTATACATAACAGATTACGTTGCTGTTGTCCACAGGCTAATCGGGGCCGCACCGGTACAGGCCCTTATGGTAAAGATGAAACTATTTGAACCAAATTGTTAAATAATATTTTCATCTTTAATATTCACAATGTCATGTTTTCTAATTAACACTAATAATTTGATGTGCCAATCGGTAAGTTTCGGGGGTTCCGTACCAATTATGATTGTAAGTTAACGGAAAATGCAACTTATAAAGCTGACAAATTTAATTTTGCGTTCGTACACACTCAATTTTAATGGAATTATTACACAAATGAATTTTTGAAAATGAAAATGAAAATTTTTATTCCTGATACACTTATAAATTACAATTTTTTGACAATTTACACAATATACCTATTACAACTTTTGCCAAATTTTATAACATAAATAGATCAATGGAATGGAAGTATCCTAATAGATTTATTGCACAACTATCGCGTTTACAATCAGATAGTGTCACTGCGCCATTAAAAGTCTCTTACCTCTATTATAGAATTTTCCACAGCATCCATCAAAGGGCATATGGCCCCGGGTCTCGTCCCTTCTCTAGAGTGGTTTTGTATTTCGTCTTGCACTCTTTGTATGATAACACGTAGTGCATTATTTTCATATTTTAATCCGTCTATGGACTCTGTCAGACGCTTGGATAGATCCTCTAAAACCCACCTCCAAGATGCCACGTCAGATATTCTGTGATATTTTCAAATATATAATAAAAAGTAGCTTCACGCTATTTCCCAGATATAGCCAGGTAAAAAAACGGTTAAAACGGTTAACAACGCTTATTTCTGTTTAAAGGAAGCCTTTTTTACGGGAACTACCTACTACCTATGTAAGTATGTAGGTAGTCTAGGAGACATTTTTTTTAAAGTACTTCAAAAGTTGATACATTGATAAATTTTCCATAATGAAATATATTTTATATGTATAATTCATGAATAAATCGTAATAAATATGATTAGTTTTTTTTGTTTGAAATTATAATGAAAATAATTATAACTATCATTGAGTTAGACGTTATTTGATTACTTCGTCAATTACTTTTAGAAATATTTAGTACAATCTAATTCAATGCTGGTTAGACCACGAAAAAAAGGAATGTTCTAAAGATAATTGATTATATTATATAGAAAATAAAGTAATTATATTGTTGGCTTCAAAGCATTTGTGGGTGTACGTACTGCTATGATATAGTAGACTAATTGGTTAGCTACCTATTGGCTTTTATCAAAACACTCTTTAGGTATATAAAGAACTATTCATTTTATTCTATGAAATTCTAACGTATTTCACCGGTAACTTAGACGGTATTCGTTGAATTGATTGGTTGACGCATTTCATACAGTATCTGACTGTATTCTTTCAGTATACAGTCAGATACTATACCTTAATAACCAACTATAAATATAACATCCAAACAAAAATATCTGTCAATTGCGAGTAGTACTAGTGCATAGAGTTCCCTACCTATTTCACGTTGTAGATATTCCACTGATGAAAATACTACTTATAAAGATTAACAAACTTAAATTTTCGATCGCATCCACTCAATTTGTATGAAATTAACTAAAAATATATATAAGTTTGTAATGGTCTGTGTTGAACTTTTAAATTATCAACTTTGAGATTTTCTCCTTTATATATACTGTGAGTTCTTACTTTCCTTTAAATTTCATAAGTCTAGGTCAATGAAATACAGAATAACAGACAGACAGTTCCGTTTTTTTTTATTTTGAGGCACAGAACCCTAAAAATTATCCAACTAAAAAGTATACTATAATTTATAGATTTTTTAGAATTAAAGTTTTAAAGCAAAATGAGAATCTAAAAAAATTGAGTCACACTACTTTCATTCTTAAGATGCTATTATATACTTTAACAATATCCAACCTGTCTTCTAAGCATTTTTTGTATTGATATTCATTGGATTCCTTCAGAAAATTGCTTATCATAACCAGTTCTTGTGATTCATTTAATTGTTCAACAACATCTGCGTTAAGAGAATCGCTAACAACACGTATTCTAGCGATCCCGCACGAAATTCCAAGGCATGCATCCTCACAGAACATGATGCCTAAATTTATCTAAAACTACACTATTGAAAGATCCATTAGGTATTTGTTAATATGCCATTGTTTGACAAGTTAGGTGTTAGAGTATATTGACAGATTAATTCAAAATAAGTATGAGAGTTTATATGTAAAATTACGTTAGATTCTTACTCTGTATTCTCATTTTGTGCTCGTGATGTTAATATATTTTATTGTGTTTGATATATAGATATATATTTATTAATAAATATATATTATTTTTATATTCTTATTTATTATTTTTATTATCGTATAAAAACGTAGCGGGACTCAAACTGGCGCCCCTAGAAATTTTATGTTATAATAAATTTATTATGTGTACCTACAAGTGTTTTGACGGAGCTCGATAATAGCTATTCATAGATACTTTGGTGTAAATATATTATTATTATTTATTAAATAGTATACATGAACAGTGACTACTTGATGATGACATAGGGTGACTGATGATTTCGGATGCTATATCCTTCCTATTAAACTCCAGAAAGTCGATGGATCGCATGCTGTAACATCCAGCATCTCCTCCAGATGCGGCCGGTGACTACATGGTAGCAGTTTTGTATTGTAATTTTTTCATTCATTGTAACTTTTTTCAAATGTTTGGAAATGTTTTGCTTATGAAGAATATGCCTAGATCTAATTTGAAATTGCCACCTACCCCGAAGGAAAACCAAAAACCAAACCAAGATATATCATAGGTATATTACAATCTTAAGCTTTCCGCAAGACTAACAACAGCAGTTATAACATCATTGGATAGAATAGTACACTTAGCTTAGCAATACGTTTATAATTTTGACTGCAATTTTACGTAGATTACACACACACACACACACACACATATATATATATATATATATATATATATATATATATATATATATATATATATATATATATATATATATATATATATATATATATATATATATATATGTTCAATCACTACTTTTCGTAATAAATTTCTTTAAAAGCAATATGAATAGGCTTTAAAATAACAAAGTAGGTCAGCTCTGCAACACTGATTATACTGAAGCCCAGAAACAAACTGAGCAGACCACCGATTGCACCTGAAAAAAGTATTGTACTATTAAATTGTGAAGCCATACCTATTTATTGTAACGGCGATTGATCATAGAAACAAAATTAGTTAATTACTTCTATTTATTAAGGAGGTTTGGCAAAACATAGAGCTTATAGCACAAACAAAGGTAAAACACCGAAAAATTATTATCCGTAAATTTACAAAAGAAAAAAAATCGATACAAACTTATATTTGAAGTTCATATCATACAAAATGAGTGCATACGACCGCAGATTTAAGTTTGTCAACTTTTACAAGTTATATTTCAATTGACATATAATTTGTTTATAGGAATATTTAATATCTCACGGGTATTATATTCTTCATTACCTGCAAAGTAGTAGTCATCGTATTGCGCGTGGCGATGTTGACCCAAGAACATGTCATTATAGAAGTGCACGTTGATATGAGTTCGTTCTCCTCTATAAAATGAATGGAGAAAAATTAATGGAGAATTTTAAAATGAGTGGAGAAACATTTAATGAGTATACAATCTGTTAAATTATATTTTTTTTCTTGTTTAACGTTATGTCGCATGAAGTAAGCTAGGCAGAGAGAATCTAGTGTCAAAACTGTTGCTGTCGTACGGCCACTGGTACTAATATTATATAGAGAATTTTTTATTAAAATTATAAAGTAGTGAAAAAATTACAGAATAATACTATTCTATGACATATTGGCTGCAGTGTAAGTATCGAATTTTTGCTTTTATTAGATTTTTTTATTTGAGTAAATATCTTTTATTTACTACTAAATTGTCATATCAAAGAATATAAAAATATATATTTTAACTAACGTTTTATTATTTCCAAAATCGGCATTCACATTTGCCGGTTCTTTTATTAGATCAGAGTAATATACTTGTGTAGAGTATAACACGTCATTGCACGCCGGATAGCAGGATGTGGGGTCCTGGTGGTGCTGCCTTTGTTCCTCGCTGTCGGCGAAGTACGCGTATATCAGTTGTTCCCCTACCCGTTCTAGAATTTTAAGAAACAATTAACTAGTAAAAAGATATATTTATTTTAATGAGAAATAGATATAAAACTTTTTAAACTGTGCTAGTAACATTTTATAGAGTACATTTTAGGACCGTTACGATTGTCAATTGTTCATGTGAAAAAAAAAAAACACTTATGTTCTCATGCTTCACGCGTCATGTCATGAGTGTCAAACTTAGTGTCAAGACTCTTCACACTTCATCCTCCGTTTCCGTCAAAAAGTTCCGTCAAAGAGTGATGGAACTCAACGCAGCACTATGTCATACGAGAGCGGGCTCTACATTAAACCCACCATCATCGTGAAGTGGACATTGTCCTACACCGTGTAGGTGACCTAGGGTTACATAGCATAATATCAGTTTCTCATTTATATTGACAACAAATCTATACATACATGATATAATAAAATTGTAGAAACGTGGTTTCTGTACATTGAAAATATAAAAAAAAATAACAGAGCAAGGGGTTATTGTTATACCGATGCCGAATTCTAATATGTAATTAAATATTTTTTTCTGTTTGTCTGTGTGCTTGTGCACGCTTATCTCAGAAACGACTTATCCGCTTGTTTAGATGCGATTTTCACTAATATGGCAAACTTCACTTAACATTTAGCGTTTGTTGCATGCCATCAGTTCATAATTAAAAAAAAATGTTAATTTGAAGAACCACGTCTATTAATATCTAATTTTTTTCTTGCGGAAATGGATCTACAAAGTTATACCCAAAAAATATTGGCCAAATTCACTATTCCACGCGGACAAAGTCGCGGGCACCGCTTGTATATAGTATATTGGACGAATAGACGCTTCAGTTTATTTTATTACTTTACCTTTTACTCTAGATACGCACTGAAAATCTAATTTTGTTGAACAAATAGGACTCCAGATGTGTTTCCCTAAAAACAACACAAGTCATAAGTGAATTTGTCAAAACTGAGTAGCAAGTTTATATGTTAGTCTGTTTCAACTAAGCACTCTATATGTGGTTAAAAATTCACTCATCGGAATCACAATAGCAGTGTAATAAAAGCTTATTATTTATCAGTAGTTATATAACATAATACGTTATATATTATATGTCTATAATACAATGTAAGCTTTTGATATTCATAAAGTAAAGTGGTAAATCGTCTTTACTTTATGCTTAAAAACAAGAACATAGGAAACTTAGTGAAGATAAAAGCTTCTAATGATATCGCTTGCTATATGGTGAAACTTTATGAGATATTTATACTGTTAAAGTCAGACGATTTAAAAGAGCGCCGGTTCCAATCCTGCTGCATTTAATTTTAAAAAGAAATCGTTCTTTAAACAGCTAAATAAGAATTTACCACCTAATTGCCGGACTCAGAAACGTCAAATTGTAATACAAATCAGCAAATGCGTAACTGACATTAAATAGCTACGTACTCATTCGTACTTATCTAATGTTTATATTATTAATTGTATATATTAAATTATAACAATTTTATTCGATTAGAATTTAACTAAACATCAAATAAGTGCAAATAAATTGATAAATGTCAGTAAATTTCTAAACTGTCGTCTCTCAGTATGGCTTCATACTTACTTGGCCAGTTATAAAGTACACATTTGCATTGTTTCATAGTTTCTCGAATTCTTAAATCCAATTTACAATTGCTGTCTGTATAAAATTCATAAAAATGTAATTTTCTTTCGTTTTGAAAGAAACATTGCCTTTGATCTGGTGATAGAGCACGTAGAGAGGTGTCAGTTTTGTAAGTGATTGCGGATACTTCGATTGTAGTCATACGATCCATGGGCAGTCGCAGTATAGTGCTAGTGTACACGTGATCGGTTGGGGAATTTATTAATATCTGTAAAATATTGTACACTAAATCATTTTATTTTAAATTTTATAAGGACTAGTCATGTCTAATGTATAAATAACATAATTAATTAAGTAATACTTTATGTTTTTTTGAGTTTCACGCTGCATCCCGCATATGGCAGGGTAGGCAAAGGGAATCTAGTGTTAAGACACTACGTTCTCCGCTTTCCGACCACATTGAGGCACATTATCTTATTACCAGACCGAAGCAATAAAAATAATTTATTTCTCCAAATACACAACCAACCGCGTCACAGTCATACTTACATAATGTGTAATTTAATATCTTTGTACAATTATAACGTGGCTTCAAATAACTTTTCTGATTGTGCATCAAACCTATAACTTGTATCGTAGAAGTGAAAAGCAAAATGATGCATTGCCAAATAATGTTTATATAGTAATAAAGAATCACAGTATACTTTACGCACATTAAATCCCACGTTATGCCCATCACAGTCATACTGATGATCAGACGTGTTTAAATAGAGCTCAAGTCCTAGTCCATTCACTTCACCCGATGCCATAACTCGAAATGGTAGTGTGCCAGATTTTGGGGGAAATACCTTTGGATATCCTTTGTCCAGATCCCAGTCGAGGGTATCTGATGATGTCAAGTTGTTGATCGATTTTTGCCAGGATATAGTTTCGTTTGTCCTTTAAGCACAAAATATTTAAGTCACATTAAAATTAAAAGACTTAGTTAAATATAGTAAGTATGATAATGGTAACAATACTTTAATAATTAAAATTATTTTGAATCCAATTTCTTTTCTTTCTCGCTGTAATATTTTAACAATTGTTAATACTTGCAATATATTTTATTATGATACTAGTATATTTTATTTCTAACATTATCACTACCGTAATTCACAAGTTTAAGTATAAATATTGACGTTACATTCCATTTAAAGGGAGGCTATTGAAAGTATAGCAAAGTCCATAATCTGTAAAAATGGGTTTGAGAAGCCTTTCACAGCAATCTTTTCTGAACCATTTCGCCATATTTCCATTTTGTCCATCGTATCCTGAACGCCAGTGACATCCTTCTATTAAGTCTGCACATGTTGGAGATCCCTGTCAACCAGAATGAAGGCTTCATATACAAAGTAACTTACAATATATAAGTAATATCAGTTAAAAAAAGTGTTTTTTTTACTTTCTTAATCATTTTCCAAATAGTTACAGAGTAAGCCGAGGGAACCTTAATGTTTCGCACATTTAATCTTCTTCTTCTTCTACTTAGCATTATCTCGGCCTATTGCCAGGGTCTGCTTTCCTACTTAATCTACTCCACTTTGCACGGTCTTGAGCATCCTCAGTGGTTAGTCCATTGGCTCTCATGTCCTGCGTAACGACGTCCAGCCATCGCTTCCTTGGGCGTCCGGGGGGTCTTACTCCAGGGACAGACATATTAAGGCATTTTCTTCCGACGTAGTTCTTAGGCCGGCGCAAAATATGGCCATACCATCTCAGACGGCGCTCTTGGAGCTTATCCGCTACGTCACGGACCCCAAGACTACCTCGAATGAATGTGTTGCGTATGCGGTCAGCCCGAGTAACGCCACACATCCACCTCAGCATCTTCATCTCCGTTATGTGAAGCTCCTGAGTGTGCCGAGATAATGCTGGCCAACATTCGCTGCCGTATAAAAGAACTGGTCGGATCATGCTCTTGTATATCAGCCCCTTGAGTTGGGCGGTATTCTGCGATCGCAGACCACACCAGTGACCTCCCGCCATTTGGCCCAAGCAGCGCTAACCCGGGCGTGGACATCGTAGTCGATGCCTCCGGACTCGTGCATAATGGATCCAAGGTACCTGAACTTCTCCGACTTAATGGCTGGCTCGGGCCCGATGTGGATGGTGCTCGAGTCTGGGTTCCATGTAAGCCATGTATTCGGTCTTTGACACATTCAGTTTAAGACCACCGTTCTCAGGCGTACCCTTCCAGGCATTCACTTTATGCTCATCAGTCGGTTCTCGTCAATGAGTACTATGTCATCGGCATACATCATCAGCTATGGAGGCTGGTCCTGGATGTGAGCCGTGACAGTATCTAGCACTACATTAAACAAAAGTGGACTAAGAGCTGAGCCTTGGTGAACCCCTACTGTAATTGGGAAGGGTTTGGTATCGCCAACAGCGGTCCTAACTGAAGAAACAGAGTCGTTGTACATGTCTCTGATAATAGCAACATAGGATTCAGGGATCCCTTTGGATCGCAGTGCCCACCAGATACACTGACGTGGCACACAGTCAAAGGCCTTCTGCATGTCTAAGAATGCCACATGCAGAGCTCTCCTCTTTTCCCTGTGTGCCTCCATCAAAATTCTGAGGGCAAAATGGCGTCCGTAGTGCCTGATCCTGGCTGAAATCCATATTGACACTCAGAGACAGTACACTCTCGGCGGAGCCTGAGGGCGATCACGCGCTCGAAGAGCTTCATGGTGTGACTCATAATCTTAATGCCCCTATAACTACCGCAATCTTGAACACTGCCCCTTCCTTTGTAAATAGGGGTAATAAACTGTGCCGCCATTGATGTGGCATCGTCCCAGTGTTCAAAATGCGGTTAAAAAGATCAGTAAGCATGAGCACACCACGAGAGCCCAACGATTTCCACGCTTTGATCGGAATATCGTCAGGTCCCACCGCCTTGCCGTTCTTCATGCGTCGAAGACAATTCCGAGTTTCATCAAGGGTTATTGGAGCAATAAGTCCCAGGTTAGGAGATGGTTCAGACGGAATACTACCCGGGTGCTGAGTATTCAGCAGCTCCAAGAAGTAATTTCTCCACCTCTCCTTCACAGAAGCATGACTACAAAGCAGCTTGCCCTGGGAATCTCTGACGCAAAGACATTTTGTGATATCTTGCGTCGCTTTATCCCGAGCACGTGCCAATTTGTAGATGAGCTTCTGCCCCTCCACAGTTTCAAGTTTATCATATAGAGGTAATAAACTTTCACTGCGGGCTCTGGCTACAGCCCTTTTGCTGGCACGTTTCGCTGCTATGTACTCCAGTCTGTCTTCAGGAGAGTTGGAACGCTGCCACTCCTTAAATGCAGTCTTCTTATAATGAATCACCTCTTGTACCTTGTCATTCCACCACCATGTCTCCCTGTCCATAATACGTCCTCCCCTAGAAACGCCAAGAACATGTTTACCAGCCGTAATGATTGCTGACTGAGCTCGATCCCAAGCATCCTGAGCAGTTTCGGTTTTAGTTGATAAATTTTGACTGTTAACCTCTGTCAGAAAGTCGGTCTGCATCGGTCCATTCAGCAACCACCACTTGATCTTAGACTTACGTGCCTCGGCTAATTTCTTTATCGGGGTAACGACATAATCCATGACAAGAAGACGATGTTGGGCCGTGAGGCTTTCACCAGGAATGACTTTACAGTTAGTTACCTTGCCAACATGACACCGCCTGGTCAATAGATAATCTATTTGAGTTGAGTGGAGTCCACTCGCATACGTAATAAGATGCTGCGGACTCTTTTGGAAGAACGTATTCACGATGGCCAGATCAAATGCAATACAGGTTCTTAGGATATTTTCGCCCTCTATATTGTGGCGATCGTGACCAAAACCACCGTGGACACGTTCATACGTATCCGCAGCCTTACCCACGTGACCGTTAAGGTCTCCCCCAACTATGATCACCTCGGTAGATGGTATAGCGAGTAGAACCTCTTCATATTGCTTCCAGAATGACTCCTTTTCGGCCCCGCTACAACCAGCCTGGGGAGCGTAAGCACTGATTAAGTTGGCGATAGCCCCCTCAACCAGTACCTTCACCCGCATCAGGCGGTCGCTGCGTCGGTCAACTTCGAGGAGACCATTCCGTAGCTCTTCAGATAAAACTACTGCTACACCAGTTTTACCGGAAGGAGACCCAGTGTATATGAGCTGGTAACCCTGTCCGATGATACGGGACTTATTGCCCTTCCAGCGCGTTTCTTGTAGGAAAGCACACTGGACCCGACGCCTCATGAGTACATCTGTTAGTTCCCTGCATCGTCCGGTTTCTTTCTGGGTACTATCTTCTTTAGCCGTGTCCGTATTTGACACGGTAGCCCTTGCCCATTTAACACAGGTGTAGGGTGATGTGCCTGCGCGTCATGCGGCGAGAACCTAGCAGTACCCAGCAACATCTTTTGTGTTTCCATATGAGTGGCAGGTGGCGGCTTTTTAATGGAGCGATTGCCATCTGACCTCCAAAACCAATTTTTGGATTGGAAAGGAGTATGACAGTGGTGGCTCGAGGATCCGGGGTCGTGTACCCGTATGCCCAGTACCAATATTGGATAGATATTTGGCCAGACACCCTCTAAATATTTCGCACATTTAATATTGTAATTATTTCTGTCTTTTTTTATTATTACACCGAGAAAATAAATATTGTGCCTTTTATTATTAAATATTAAAATATTATACATCAGTTATTTATTGTAAAAATAATTAATATTTTACCTTCAAAATAAAATTCTGTAACATTTTATTTTCTATTACATTCAAGCGATGTGCTCTCACAAACTCATTGTCTTCTGCGTTCATTTGGGGGCACACCAATGATGCAAAAAACCTTTCGACACTAAAATAGAAGTTATTAAGTAAACAATTATTAATAATACAATATCATCATAGAGTAGATACAACAAACGTGATAGAGTACAATATTTGTGAATTGGAATTAGATAAAACGAAGGTCTGGAAATGATAAAATATAGATCAATAGCTTGTATCTATATGAATATTTACTTTCCCCTATCATTTCTTTAACTTTATTAAACGCACAAGTGTCATGTCGGCCCGGTCATTTACTGTAAGGCAAATATAACTATATATAAAGGCAAATATAGCAAATATAATAAGCTAGCTAGTGCCAAACATATTTGCCACATTTCTTGGTGGGTGGTGAAACTCATCGTTTTACCGATTTATCTAAAAAAGGGGACATTCCTTTAGTTTTAGTAAAGTATTTGCTTGTGTGTAATCTATTAACATAACGGGATTATACAACAATCTCATCTTATCTTACTTTCAAATATCTCTACAACGCTAAATTATGATATTAAAAAAAGTACTTTACCCGATCAATTTAGTAACATTTTTGTAGGACAATTTAACATGTAGATGTGGACATAAAACTACACTTGGAAAGGGCACAGCCCATATTGGAGTTGGCAATGAGTCAATTACGTTGACAAACGGCGTTGACGTCCACTTACAGACCAGCTGTATGATGTTCATAGCACAGATGCTGATGCTGATCACCACAATGATGATCCAAGTAATACGTTCCTTGTGACTAAAGGTAGGTTCAAAAATGTACCTGAAAGTTTTTTACGATTTTATTTACGATTTTATCTCAATCTCTAAAGGTAATCAAAACCTGCATTCCTCTTTTCCATCATACACTGTCATTAGCCTCTTCATAGGATTCCCCCCAAGGGGTGCTCATACTTTTTACCTGGTCTTGCTCTGCTGCTGCTGTCTTGCCTCATATAACATAAAGATAATGTTAAAAAAATATTTTTTTAATATTATTTTTGTTATATTTATGTATGATACACTATATCTCTATCTATACTATATAGACATTTGTTTCAGGTAATTTTAAAAGCAAAGTTTAATTTCAAGTTTTTGAAAATCGTTTTTTAATTAAAGCGGTCTGACATCGCTAATATATTGATACTGACACCACAACTAATCCTTAATTCTGACTTATTCCAAATGTGTACCAAAAGCGATGATGTATGTTTGGATATCCTACTCATAATAAGTTAGTCAAGGTTGAAACTGTAAACAAAATTACTTAGCCATCTTTCCATACTCAAGTTCTATTTTGGTCTTATCTAAGGTAGTACACGTAATAGACACTTTAAAACAATCATCGGATTCGACAAGAATTTACTGATATTAATATATATACATAGTTGCTTCGATTATATAAATAGTATCAAACGATTGTTCTCATCCATGAATTGCGTATATCAAGCGTTAATTAACGCTCGATCGCGTGTAATGAATCTAACTCACTTTACGCCATGCAAGGAGCCTTCGTAGAGGAATTGTTTAAATCCCCTCAATACTTCCCGTAACCACATCTTCGCGAACAATGTACACCCTTTAGATCTGAATGAGCCGTTCATATTTTTCCTGTCGCCCAAAACTTCTGGACTGATATATTGGAAATCTTTCATATAGTAATCTCTGAAATATTGGGTGTGAAGATGATTTTTTTTCCTATTATTGAAATGGAATTTCTTTTTGTTTCTCAATTTCGACATTGTCAAAGTTTCAGCTTAGTTTCTATATAGAAAAGTTATTTTGGAAGCGTACGACGTTGAGTGCCAGAGCTTTGTAACTAAATGCTAAGTTCGATGTGATAGTAATAAGTGCGAATGTAATTAGCATACACCTTAAGAGTGTGCATACAGTGTGTACGTTTGTACGTACGTAAATTTATAATGAATGTTAGTTAATTTGTTGCTTATTTAAATTATATATTTAAATATTAATATTAACATATTGAAATAATACACTTTTCGGTATGTTTCGAATGTTAAAGAGATCAGAGAGAATCAAAGGATATAATTTTTTTTTTCTCTATAAAACCATTATGTGTGCCTTGGTGGAACCCAATGCTGTTCTAGTGCAACTTGATTAATCTATATGCATATATTAGAGTAGGCTGAGGGAGACTAGTGTGAAAATAGTTAGTAGTTTTATATTAAAATATTTAATTTATCATATAGTAATTTTTATATTACAATATACAAATTTACTGTTTGGGGTATCTAAACAAATTATATTCTTAATTTGAAAGTTGACACAGTTATAGTAATTAGATTGGAACACACATATATATAAATTTAATTAATTTTAAAATTCATTCAAGAATTTTGAAATTATTTATGCTTGTTCAAAAGTTTAACAATAAGCGTGATCTATTGTACTGTAGTGTGTAGAAGTAGTTTTCATTATAACAATTATGAAAATTCCTTTATTTTCTTTAAATTATTTATCCCAAGTAAAGTCACAGTAAAATACTATGCGTATCATTATATGAGCAATTCATTTCACATTTGTTAAATGCACTTAAAAGTATTGTGGTTAGTTAGGACCGTGTTAGTTATTAACTGTATTAAATATACACGTATTGTGTTGTGGCACTGTTAATGACCAACAATTGTAATCATTCTATAGAATTAGTCTATGGGGATTTTTTTTAACTAACTGCTGAGTACCGCGTTCAAGATCGATACGATGCTGTTATCTGAGAATGTATGAGTCGGATCTAATGGTATGTGTTCAGTGAGTAAGTTTTTAAGTTTTTTACTATCGGCATCGTATTAGATTTACGAAACAAGATATAGACAGATGGTTTTATATTGAAATAGTGTGGAATTATGAAAAAAAAAAGTTGTCAATATGCTATAAAAATTATGCCTATAAATTTTTTTTAATGTATAATATAGATTATACAGATGTTTTCGAAATCATAAATTCTTGCGATTAGTTCCACCAGCCATCATACAACATGCAATAAGTGGCGAGTGGCATAATTTTCTTACATGACACTGGAATAAAGTATCAAAGTTTGCAAGTTCTATACACAGTCCTGAAGCCATACGAAGTGAAAGCGATCGTGTTGCAGGAACACAGGATTATTATCTTTAGATATCAGCTTATTAAGAGCAGACTTGGTGCTACTAATTTGTTAATCTATTTACATTTTATGATAGTTGTACTACATACAGGTATACATACATACATACATACATACATACATACATACATACATACATACATACATACATACATACATACATACATACATACATACATACATACATACATACATACATACATACATACATACATACATACATACATACATACATACATACATTCATACATACATACATACATACATACATACATTCATACATACATACATACATACATTCATACATACATATATGTGCACTATGTAGATGTGCCACCGTTTCCTTATTTTATAAATAACTAACTTCGTCGCTTAAGCAAACTGAATTGCGTTCGTTTCGAGAGACTAAATCATATTGAACATGTTCAGTATAGTCGTGTTTACTCAAATATATTATACAAACCTTATGTATAGAAAGTTTTCTGTATTTTATTAGGCATATTATGTACTTTATTACGCAATGTCTTTTTGAAAATCACATATACAATTTATTTGTTAGCATTAAAATGATAGGAATATAATGATAATTATATCTAATTTTATAAAATAAACGTAGGCTAAGTTATTCCTTATTAAATCAGCTATCTGCCTCTGAATGTCTCGTGAGAATCAGTCAAGTCGTTTCAGAAACAAACAGATAGACAGACAAAATTAAAAAATATATACATATTTTATATATTCATATTGCATGTAGTAAAAAGCGGTTATTTTATTACTACACACAGACACCTCAATTTTATTTACTAGGACATAGATTATACTGTACGTGCATTGTTATCCTACTTCTCCTAAACGTTTGGAAAGATAAACGCTTTATTTATACAT
Source organism: Dione juno (assembly GCA_037127375.1). Lineage (NCBI taxonomy): Eukaryota > Metazoa > Arthropoda > Insecta > Lepidoptera > Nymphalidae > Dione > Dione juno. The sequence goes on along the minus strand of JAXRJS010000091.1, from coordinate 2,496,188 downwards.
ATATCATAAATGACTTTTAGCTTAAAAGCTCTACCACCAGTTGTTATTGAGATGAATGACGTAACATACTTAGTAGTAGATTTTTTTAATTCATAATTTATGTTTTTATTTTAATTACGAAATTGGCCTTTTACGATATCCATAAAAAAGTGTTGAGATTTTTGAATGAAGATCCACCGCAATATAATTGTTGAATTATATAATATAGTTTCTATATGGATATTACAGTTTAAAAATTTAAATTAAGAAATATTTTAGATATCTGTATAACGTATACGTATTTTCAGTTCAGTTTCGTTATATAAAGTTCAGAACAAAGTTTTTAATTATCTATCATATCTATTATCAGCAATAGTTTAATACTTTGCCACCGGTTCACTAAAATTAATGCCTCAGATCTGAGAAAAACGTATATGAATTTGACAATTTATTACAATATTACTAAGTAAATTGTATTATAGTAATTGTATATATATATATATATATATATATATATATAGATATATATATATATATATATATATATATATATATATATATATATATATATATATATATATATATATATATATATATATATATATATATATATATATATATATATATATATATAATTCGTATTTAAATACATGCATGTTCAATCAAAGTGATGTCATTATAGGTCACAAACAACTGATAAAGTCGGCCTAATGGTAGCTAAGTTTGGGTTTCTTGAGATTTGACTCGAATATATAATATAATAAATAATATTGTTAGATGATTTAATTCATATAAACTTACATACATATATGTGAAGCATATATTTGTATATGTTTTAGTAAATGTAAGATCTACAGTAGAAAGTAGATAGTAGATAAAAATGTAGGTGTTTTTTATAGAAATTTAGTAACTTATTTGTTATTTTCTATACATTTCATTATTTTCCCCTTTATATATGCTGTAAGATCTCACTTCTCACTAAATTTCATAGTCTAGGTCAATGTAGTACAACTAAAAAGAGTCAACAATATACCTATATAGATAAAAATTTGCAGTTACATACACTTATTTTGTATGAACTGAACTACATTATAAGTTTGTAATGGTTTTTTTCTCGTATATTCTTCAATTTCGCTCTGAATATACCAAATAAAAAGAGTAGCAAGCGATATTTAAAATATTAAGAAGCTCAATTGAAAATATATTGAATTATTGAGCTTTTAAATGTTGAGGTCAGTTACAGATATCTCATGGGAAAGTTCTTCACTGTCAATTGTATGAATTGTGCCTTTCCAACCACGATCTTCCTCTATATATAAAGGCACTCTGATTGACACGAAAATAAAAAAAAACACTGTAAATATAAGAAAGACAAATTAAAAATACAATTGTAATATGTATATTTTTAATTGTAACAGTATTTTTGGTCAATATTGAATTTAAAATATAGTCAAATATGAACATCTGAACTTAAAATACATTATTTTATACAAAAAAAGAACATATTTGTCACGTACTTTGTACACTTATTATTACCTTTTTTATTATCAAGTATCAAGATGTAGTGGCAGCAGTATATTCTAATAGCATAACTTGCGATATTATCACTCAGTGTACCACTGTCCAGTAGTTACAAATTGTGCCGTATAGAGAGAGCTATTTTTCTAACGATATAATTTATTGGTAAAGTATATTTTATTAAATATCTTTTTGAATACACAAACCAGTGCTATTAATTTAGTTATAATTTGGAAAACTAGATTACAAAACTAGATATTTTTTAGAATAAATGGTGACAGTGTATATTTAAATAGGAATTTATTTAAATAAAAGGAAATATGTATGTAAAAAAAGTGAACAGAAAGTGTATATAAAGTTTTACAAAATACACTATGTTATAATTTGAATGTAATTTATTATATATATATATATATATATATATATATATATATATATATATATATATATATATATACATATATATATATATATATATATATATATTATATATATATATATATATATATATATATATATATATATATATATATATATATATATATATATATATATATATATATATATATGCGCAACGGCGCAGCATCTGACTGTAAATACGTCAGTAAGTCAATCAGTCGTTGTGGGTTCGATTCCTACTTGGTGAGAATCAATTATTTACATTTTCTTCATACTGGTAACAAGTCATTCGAAATGCGGAAAGCTCTACCGACCGACAAATAAAATAAAATAATATATTGTACAACGAAACAATTTACACGTGCGGGTATTTTCAAAGATTGTTCCATATCCCATTTTCAGATATGACTACGCTTAATCAAATATTCTGCTGCTTAGCAGTATTTCTCTCATTGGTGTACAAATGTGAGTATTCATTAAATTAATTGCTTCAATTAATAAAAGCTTACATATTTTCATTTTAGTTGGTTTATTATATTTTCATTTTAATTGGATCGTATTGTATATCCCGGTATTTTCTCTACTTTTTTAATCATTTTCATTCTGTGAGTTTTTAACCTTAACTTTGAAAGTCTAATAGCCTGTACTATGGTGAACAGACAAATAAAAATCATAAATTTTGTTATCAGCTTTGGCTATATTATATTTTGCTTATCAAGACAACATTCTGCAATTCATTATAAGATCGACGTGCCTTAAGTTTTATATTGTTAGTCCAAAACTTTTGAGCACAATATCTATATCAAAGTCACGAATTATAAAATAAATTAAGTTATGAAATTATCGACTAGTTTAATTCAATTAATATTTTAAGAATAAAAATTTTAAGTAATATTTGCGCAAGTGTGTATATATAAAACAAATATATTTTAATAAATCTTCCAAATTTTTCAGCTACCAGCATAAATTGCTACTACTGCAACAGTGCCAACAACAGCGCATGTTTGGACGTCAATGTCTACGATGAGGAGGTGCGCTCGCGCATCATACCTATCGTGGACTGTAACACCGCCATCCCTAATGCTATTTCATATAACTTCTTCTGCAGGAAAATTGTTCAGACGAGTAAGTTGACAATAACCCAATGATGTAGGGTAATGTATAATCTAGAATAGTGGTATTAAACTTTACAGTTTCTCTCGTTGAACAAATCAACTTACTGATTTGAATTTTAAAATAATTTTAGTGTTGCATATGTATTACACTATCGATATAATCCACTGTCAGCCACCTGCGATCCCATTTGGGGCACTTAGAATTTGTTCAAAAATTAACAATTGCTGTAGTACCCTTAGTTGTTGTAGTATTCGATCAATATATTTAATAATTATGTGTACTTATTTGATTATATTATAAAATTATTTTAACGTCTTCTATCTAAAAAAAATGAAGTTCATAGTACCATGCATTGTTTAAAAAAAACTATACCCAACACCAGTCGGATGTCACCATATAAGGCAATAGCGAAAGCTAAGAGAGCATCTGCTTTATGAAATTTTCCATTAACATCCATCTTTCAGTATTCCATCCCCACCGAGAGTCCGAAGTGAGGGTAACGCGTGGTTGCGGCTGGGTGCGCAGTGAAAAGGCAGATTGCTACAAAGATGACAATAGTGACCACCTCGGCACTGTGTGCCAATGTTTCAACGACCTATGCAACAGCGGCGACACTGTTGATCCCTCGAGCGCAACTGTACTGTTTCTAGCCTTAGCTCTTTGCCTATATTACTGGCGCTAAATATTTTTTATTTTGTAGTTTTAAGTTATGTATTAAGAACTTTTCTAGTAAATATAATAAAGGTAGTTCTATGGAATTCTTGTATTTTTGGGTCCGTCCGTCCTTCAAGACTATTTTTCTCAAGATTTCGATAAGATAAGAAAAACTGAATTTCATATTATCCAGGTCACATATTACAGCCGCTAAGAGCATAAAAAAATTACATCTTGGTCAACGAAATTAAAAAATATAAGCTTTTATGTTTTGCGACTGCCGATTTTTGTATGAAATTCTGATGACCTACAATCATACAAATGGACTTGACCGATATATTTTATTTGTACGCCAATTATCGATTGATAGTTTTCCTTCCACTTAGAGTATATTGACACTTGTCTTTGGTCCGATATACACATATTTTTTATTTGACCGACACCGCGTATAGGCGCGTCCACGCACGCCTACGCGAAACTGTGGCAATACCACGAAATATCCTGTATTGTGTGAAATGATCAGGTACTAAGTGTTACAATGTAAATTGTAAACAATTCAGTAATCTGTTTGAACTAGGTCTGTGGGTTGTTCCTCAAATGGCTAACAATATTAGCGGTCGGGAAATCTCTTTTTGGGGTCCGCGCACACGGCCCTATGTTTGCATTTTGTCTATTTAATCAAGCTTTTGGTATGGGAATATTAAAAGCGGAATGTACTTTAAATAAATCTTAAAGCGGGTTAAAATGTAAATAAGTCTTCAAAATTGATATTTTAAAACTATGCATTACTATTTGTATTGTATCGAGCAATTTCTGTTGACATTTTTTTGTCACACTTTCCTTTATACCTAATTGTTAATTTCTAGATATTTCTTTTTCATATTTTAACAATTTTGTTCACATTGCACTAGAAATTGTTTTTAGTCATATTTCTGAGCTATTCTCAGATTTCTCTATGCAAGATATCATAGATGTTGTTAAAGAAATCGGTCTATACATTTGCCGCCCTAGGCTTAAGCCTATTTACGTCCTGACTGTTGGTAAATCGATTCCATAAATAAGTCATAAAATAAAAAAAACACGATTTTTCTCTAATTTTTAGCTCCATTTTATAATTTAATACAATCTTACTTCGATTATCTGTGTACACTCACACTGGCACCATACCATTGTTTGCAAAACGTGACATAAATTATGAAGTATTTTTAAAAGAGAAAGCACTAAGATGATTTAATATTTAAATATATGATTGTAAAAGTAGCGAGGCCGTCGTGGCTCAGTGGCATAGTGTCTGACTGTAAATCGACGATTATGGGTTCGATCCCCACTCGAGGGAATTAATTTTCCTCGTTCTGGTAACAAGATAAAATGTGGCATTGAGTTCCGCCACTCAATAAGTAATATGTCGGATGGTGGTAAGTGGGGAACGGAGTGTCTTAACACTAGGTTCCTCTGCCTACCCTGCTATATATGGGCGTGAAACAGCGTCAATCTATACAAAAATAGTGCGCTTGGGTATGATCTGATATGATATTTACTACAAAATTATCTTATTTATTATACATATTACATGTAAAAAAATTTTAATCACTGTCTGTCCAATTTTATCTTCATATCCAATCCTGAATAATTTACAATAAATTGACCTAAATCTACTGATGTTTTCTAAGCTTTTGTAAATAACGCAAAAGCTCGATGACTAGCCAACCAGCTGTACTTCGTCCTCTAAATAAGTTTATCGAGAAAGCCACTCTACTACAGGCCATTGCAAGCTTTCTCTCCCATAATACAATATACAATGTAGTTAGAAGTTGACGGAATTTCATCTTCATTCAAATTTAGCATAGAATAATTTAGTTATAGTTGGTCTGGTCACTAAATGCTTAGTAAGATGCAAATGTTATTTTGAATTGAAACTATAGGAACGTAGCATTAGATATTCATATAGTTAAGTATTTAAGTAGTTAAGTTTAAGTTATGTTAATATATATTTTTTCGTTTTTACATATATGGTGGATTTACACAGAGTCAAAGTACAATTATGTTATGGGGCTATTATATTTTTGGCGTCCTTTTTGTTACAATACAATAATTTGGCTGAAATTGTACAAGAAATCGATTTTGGGAATAATTCTGACCTAATAAAATTAACCTCCAATAAGGCTGGGTATGCTATGTATGCTACTTATATATGTTACTATTTATACGAAATAGGGCTAGGGCTAGAAACTTTAAGACTTAATTCTATGAAAAAGCAAAAAAGAAATCTGTAAATTTGGACGTCAGACGTTTGCTTTCTCAAGCCTGCTAGCATATCTCTCATTGTCACTGCATGTATAATCATATTATATCTTACAGAACACAAAAATCGTGACAGATCACTTTTATCTATATATTTCCAGTGCTACACTTAGCTTAACATAAAAAAATGTCGGCTAAATATCAAGGGCCAAATATCTTAAAGAGCGGGAACACGTTACTGGCCAGGTAGAGAGCGTCGCTTCGCCTGTATATGTATGATGTATGAAGAAAAAAAAACACAAATGAAAATCGTTCGATCAATGTAGTATATCTTCACATCGGGTAAATAACCGACTTGTATTAAAGTGAATTGTGGAATTAGTTAAATAATAACTTACAATGATTAAATTTATTTTATCGAAATTTAAGTTTTAGGTTCAACTTTTTTTATTTTGAAATGTCTTCTTTTGAAATATAATATGTGTGTTTTTTTGTTATTTTTAATTCAGAGGCTTAAGACTAGTGGCTTAAGATATAATTCCTTTGAGATCAGAGTCTTAGACCGGACGATACTTTTCCATTTTTATGTGTCACCGGAAAATATCAAGTTGAGTAACTTTTAAATTTATTTCTCTTATAAAACTGAAGGTATAAGTCGCAGTTTCTCATCAATAAGTGATTATAAATATTTATAAATTGTTAAAAATAATTCCAGTTATATGATGAATGTATCAATCTATCTATAACTCAATGTTACACTCAAATACATATATATATATATATATATATATATATATATATATATATATATATATATATATATATATATATATATATATATATATATATATATATATATATATATATATATATATTTACGTCTCTTATCTTATTTTGTCATTTCTAATTCTAATTTCTATATCTAGTACATTTTAGAGAAATAGTAAGATTGTAAGAAAAAAATTTAGAAACAGACAATTGAAGAAATTGTCATCAAGTGTCGTCCTCCTCTCCCCGTTTGACTTGTGTTGGTTTGTCCAATATAGCAAAAAAATATAATGTCGATGGTTTTTTAAGAAATAAAACGTAATAGTAATATCTCGTTGCACAGATTTATTCAATTAGAACTATTAAATATATTATTAACAGTCATTAGAATTGTAGCATTTATTAATAGTAAATGTGAGAACTAATCCATGGGTTCTATAACCCACCCAGCCTAGGAATAATTCTCACATTAAAACAACTTAAATAATTAAACATTATTAACAGTTAACGGCGGTATTCATTTAATATATATATATATATATATATATATATATATATATATATATATATATATATATAATATATATATATATATATATATATGTATATATATATATATATATATATATATATATTTATATATATATATATATATATATATATATATATATATATATATATATATATATATATATATATATATATATATATATATATATATATATATATATATATCTATACATATATATATTTTATATAAGAAATTGACTTACATTTTTGCAAATAACATTATGATTAGTGAACTTGAGTGATTAGTAAACTTTATATTACATCATATTTATGTGAAAGTTAGTAACCGATTTTTAAACATAGATTCCGATTGATTTCAAAAATGTTTTTTATGTTATGCTAACTGTTTTTATTTTGTATTTAGAAACTATTTTTATAAGTATATAATGTATGGATTTTCTTAAGTAATTTACAAATAATTAACTTATTTTGTACCATATATATATATATATATATATATATATATATATATATATATATATATATATATATATATATATATATATATATATATATATATATATATATATATATATATATAGTTGAGATTTACAAAGTACTTGGGCGGGTGTAACTATATAACATATACACTGTATAACAACAATATTTTAGTGCAAGTTACGAAGTAAAAGCCAATCAATCAGCTGTCAAGGGGTCTCACGATAACACATTTAGACTGTAACTTAATATTTAAAATTCAAACAACTTCATCGCTTAATTTATTGTTTTATATAGTTAATGCATTTGAGGGTTCGATCCAAAATGGGTGTGGGCTAGATGGTTGAAAATAATTATGTTCCCTTGGCTTGCCTCTTTTCACGTACCTCCTCCGTGATGTCTAGTTGCTCTGGTTCACTCCCTTCGTTATCATTTTGGGTAATATCTGCAATAAAATATAATATATCCATCTTTAATTAATCATTCTTGGCGAAAATCAAAATTTTAAAGAAAAGGCGTATTGCTGCCGATAACAACATTAACAGTGCATTGTCCGCTGATGTATGGCAGCGAAGCATGGGTGTTACAGAAGAAGATTGAAAGATTGAAATTAATACTGTAGAGATGTGATCTCTTCGTTGGATATGCGTAGTCGGTTTAGCTGACCTAATCACAATAAAAGAGAATACCACAAGATAAAATGAGTGATGAAAATATGGCAAAAAGATATATGGTGCATCTCTATATAGAGAAGACCATCGATTGAGTTTCGAGAACATAGGACTTTAAGTTTGATTTTTGAAACGTTATTTTTATAATAAGTGTGCACCGTTATGTTATTGGGATATGCGCAAAAATTATATTTTATAATTAAATGCATTTTCTTAGGTTTGTTTTCTAGAATGTGATGTTGAATTCCATAATATAGCAAAAATATGATGGAATAAGAATTGTAACTTTTATGTGTTTCATAGTAAGTATAAGTATAAGCAAGTATTATATATAGAAAAATATTTTAAAACTTGAAATTTGTTTGAGTAAAACGTATATTACTATTTGCTATTATAGAAAAATCATAGCTGGCAAGGTTCTTAAAGGTCTTTAAAATTAATACTTGATAACAGGTGGGCTTCAAACTCGATAACGAGGGAAGCCAACAAAGGTGCACCATATCAAAGCTAAGACGGCTCGAAGTTAATATAAAAATATTTAGATGCTAGAATTCAACGTCACATTTCTAATGTTCGTTTGTAATTATTTTTCGAACCTGGAAAATTATTAACCTAATAATGCAGTGACTCATCGGACGGTTCTATTATAATCATTATAAATATCTTATTAAAAACATGAACGTGATAATGGGAGTCAAGTTGGGAGAATGCTTGGAAGTACAATTCACCGATAAGACGATGGAAATATGAGTGGGTGGCAAGTTCTACAGCTAATCTGCAAATTAATTTATTTTCTATTATATAAAAAATTGGTTATCATGTACCACGTAGCACTGTTGTTAGTGCAAGTTATAATATTTTTTAGCATCACCAAGGGAACCTATTGTTAAAAAGCCATCTTGGTGCAGAGGCACATCGTCTGACTGTAAACGAGACACCAAGCGTGGCGTTGAGTTTTGAACCCAACACGTACTGTCTGGGAACGCAGAATCCCGGAAAAGGAGCTTGTGATCATTATTGTTTTTATATAAAAATCATTTATATTCATATTTATTATCATTACAAGTAATGAAGCCAGTTGATATTTTTCTTAACAAAATGAAAATTGAAAATTTTAAAGCTTTTTTGTATTCTTAATTATTCTGAAATCTTAGAATTTAGTCTCCGTTAGTGAGATGACAAATAATAAATTACGTCGAGCTATCTTTATAACTTATTTGATAGCTTCAGATAGGGTAGAAAGATCGTAACGTGTTCGCACTGGATTTTAATTCCGTCGGTTTATAGTCTATGCATGTTTGATGTTGAGTAGTCGTTTCTATGCACATTTCAATTTGCACTATCTAAGAATTTATATTTTACCTTATTTATTATTTACCTTACTTTTAATTTTATATACTCATTTGGATTTGAGGCCACCATAGCACAGCGTCAGAGCGTCTGACTGTGCACAATACGGTTGTGGGATCAATTCTCACTCGGGTGATAGGGGGAAATATTTTCTTTCCAACTTGCAACGTCTTGAAAATTCGTCAAAAGTAGGGAACGGAGGCTCCCTCTGTCCACCCTACTACATGCGGAAAAGAGTGTGAAGCCATTTATTTATTTATTCATCAAATGTATAAAATGCTTGAAATATACATTTATTATATGTTAGATGAGATTGAACCGTAAAATCTCAAATAATAATTTACGTTATTTTAAAGGTCATAATATGACCTAGTTTATCATTGACATATATAATATAATACGGCAATACGGCAGTTTTGTAGGTAATTTTCCATAATTGCGTCGGATCCTTTTAGGAATGTCCTGCAATCTGATTACTTACGTTGATTTTAAAATATACCTATAGTGATTAAATAATATTACAGTACCATAGATATGTTGTTAACGAAGTGAAAACAATTTCCTGTTAGCATTTATAAAGCTTTCCATAGGCCCAAGCTTTCCCTTTACAGCCGGAAGTATACTCTAATTTGATAGACCGCTACTAAAATACTTAAAAGCTTTGTATATAACATTGTTATATGTGCATATTTTATAAATGTTATAATCGTTTTTGATTGAATTCTATATATACATATATTGTTTTTTTTATTATAAAAAATTGAGCTAAGTAAGGTTTTTTAGGAGATAACGAAGTGATATCACTTAAAAAGAGTTACAAAATAACTATGTCTGGAAATGTCTAGGAGACTAGCATATTATCACGTACCTATAAGTATTTTGTATTTTTTTTAGTTTCTCGCCGTATCTTGGACATATTAGGGAAGGCAGAGGGACTACATTACCCGCAATCCCGTTTTGGGGATATTGTGTTTTGAGTGGCGGAACTCAACGCTTAGATTTGTCTTGTTACCAGAGTAAAGAAAATGAAAGTAGTTTATGCTCCCGAGTGGAAATCGAAACTACAAACCGTCGCGTTTACAGGCACACGCTGTGCCTGTGCGCCACGACGGTCCTCAGAATAAAATAAAATTAAAATAATCTAATCTTACCATCTTCTTCACTCCTGAAGCCTCTGCCTAGTCTTGGTCCAAACCACATACCCAAAGAATCAGCCTCCTGATGGGGATCAAAAGCCTGCCGTTTTACGTAAGGGTTGTGTCGCCCAAACAAAAGCTCTTGAAGCTGAAGCTCAGAACGTAAATCGCTTCTACCGACCCGCGGGAAAGCGTAGAGTTGTCGCTTCATTGGGTGCTCTGTATGAAAAGCACTTTAGTAATTAAAGCGAACTAGACAGAGAAAGAATCTACATTGTATATGTAGTTCTCTAGTTCTCGAATGAGAACTAAAATAGGAATATGAGAGCCAATGGTCTAACTACTTAGGATGATCAATACTATACGTACTCCTAGATATTGCATCGCGGTACTCAACGCCGCGCTTTCTCTTGTTACTAGACCGAAGAATAATTAATTCTCCCCGAAAGGGAATCGAACCCACAATCTTCGCTTTTAAAGTCTTTTACAGACACTATAAAACCTATGCTATGAATATAAACATGCCCCTGGGATTTAAGCTCATAGCCGTGATATTCACACAGTTGATAGTCAGACAATTTCTGACTCTTTCCTAGCAATTTAAGCTCTACTACATTTCTTTATATATTTATAAACAAATCTATTAAAAATGAATTAATAGCTTATATATTTTATCTTTCTCAAATGTATTGAAAAAAAAATATATACCTATAGATACCTATAGTCATAGTACAACCACGTTCTCTCTTTGTTTAATATCAAACTCAAAATACACTTTAAAGATATAGTAAAAATAATTATATAATAAATAATATACTATATACACAAATATCTATAAATATACAATATACACAAATATCTATAAATGGGGTAATAAATGATGGGAAATAATATGTATGAAGCCTCCAAGCCGTATAGTAATATTATGAGTATTTCGTAAATAAGGCATCATTATTATGAAAATATTGAAGTAAAAATTCTTACAGGTAACATTGGTAATCATTTGCTACTTTTATTAAACCATTCGGGGTGGTGAGATTTTCTCTTTGCCTCTCTTCTCGAGTTCGGAATTACTAGACCCTACGTTCTTCTTGTCTATTCTGATGTCTTCGCACATTTGGGATTTGGGAAGCAAATATTGTGTGTTTAAATCACACTCATGGGATAACTTTTTAGCTCACACAATAAAATGTACAATACCAAAAAAATTGCAAATAATATACTGTACACATGGATTTGAGAATATCTTAGGAGAATTTAAAATTTTTATTCGGATATTCTTATAGGATAAAATTTAAATAGCATGTCCATAAGTAAAAATTAACCCAAATCTTACCTAAAAGTCCGTTTAAAGGCACTTGCCATGTACGGTGGGACGAGCGACCTACCCTTGGGAATGGGTACAGGTTCAAAACACCGTCGCGGCGTAGTTTTGTACCACTGTCTGTAACAATAAGTTATATTGGCGAAAAATTATGATAATATATACATATATATGTATATATTATGTAGCTAGTATAATTAAAATTTTGTCTGTTATTTCGTAAAGTGGTTGGTACGGAAATCTAGCTGAAGAAAAAACCTGTTGAATGACTTTTTTTAACAATTTCCATTATTATTAATAATATCTGATTAAACGTTAACGTGATCTAAATGTTACCTGAAGTGGAAGTAAACAACCAGAAACCGCACTATAGCACAATATTTTATTTTTATTGTAAAAAATTGTCTCGCAAATAAAGACAGCAAGTTTCTAAGAATACGCTCGTAACATGCAAATCAGTCAAAGGGCGTCTCAAATTGACAAATACGAATACCCTATCCATATCAATGTAAGTTAGTGGTTTATGTTTGACTTTTCCGCAACTTTTCTATCTTCAGTCCTCACAAACTAAGATGTACATATAAGATAAGTTTCCTTATGACTTTGTTGTTTTAAAAATACAATTCTTTTGCAATTTACTATATTTGTTGGACATATATAAATTAACAAAATATTGACTATTCAATATCACCCCATGTTCGGCCAGTTACTTCTCAATTGCGTGCTCAATCTTCTCATTGCGTGTTATATAATATCTATTGTGAAACGAAACGAACTCTAGATACCAAAATTGAGTTTTTGGGGAAAAAATTACTAATTTTGTAGCTGATATATATATATATATATATATATATATATATATATATATATATATATATATATATATATATATATATATATATATATATATATATATATATATATATATATATATATATATATATATATATATATAAATTGATAGATTAAAATCCAATAAGTTGTCGACCGTTGAATTGACCACGGTACAAAGTCATGAACCAATTTAGTCTTCCATGTATGAGCAGCACATTAAGCATTACAAATGGCAAAGTTTCAAAGATTCTAATATATCAAGTTTTAGTGTGAAGTGTAAGCCAATTATTAAGTTGGAAGAACTTTATTCATTTGTGAAATATCTCATGGTCCCTCTGAATTTCAATTTATTACCTCCAGTCAATAAAATTAAATATAAGAAATACTATATATACGAGTAATTGTTGTTTTTTAAGCTGAAGAACAATTTCGTCAAAGCTTTGTATAAAAATATTAGCTTTAAGTTTAAATTGTAATAACAAAAAGAAAAAACTCAAACAAAGTTTTCACCTTTATAACGTAAAAGGTAAACTGTTTAAAAGAATTCCAAAAATTGAGAATATATTCTCCACAGCTACTCTGTTGAAGATGTAAAGCTTTAAAAATTATAATCCATAGAAAATCCAGCTTATGTTAAGTTTAACCAAAACTGTAATGATATGATAATATTATCGCTGCAGCTGAGAGCTTCGGTCATTTATTTCTAGTAAATTTAAATAATCCGTGGCTCTCATTATCTTTGTACTAATAGCCTGAAATATTTTTCAGATTTTGATTAGAATCTACGATATCTTTCAAATATATGAAGAAAATTTTAATGACTTTTCTCTTAGTTTTCCAATTAATTTTTTTTTGAAAATTCATTTGTGTGAAACGCAAAAACGATAATATAAAATCCGTTTTTTCCCGATCCCGTTGGAATTTCGAGAAATTCTTTCCTAGTGCTTACCTACACTTCCAACCGAAGGAGAGTTGTATACATATTGATAGAACATTAAACAGTATATAAAAAAAAAAAAACAAAAAAAAAAAATGAAAAAAATTATGTATAGGAGGCGAACTTATCGCTAAAATAGCGTCCCCTTCCAGACAACAAGGAACAGAACACATATCCACTATTGCGTAGGTGTGATTAATAAGATACATTACCCATACCACGACCTAAATTGAGTTAAGAAAATTTTGAGTCTAATTAAATTCTAGTTTAAAATCAATCAGGTTTAGATAATGTTTTATATAATAAGATTTAAAGTTCTTACGATATGTCGTCGCGGCCACCGAAGAAACCAGTAAGAGGGAGAGGACGAGCCTGTTTGTGGACTTCATTGTACCTGCTGAAACAAATGAAAGAAGTTAAAAATAAATTTATATTAAAGTAAAAACTAAATTTAATGATAATTTTAATGTATTTGTGTAAAACGTATACATATCTCAACTAAAGAGAGAAAAATAGATAGAAACGTGCAAAAATTTGAACGAATGGTTACTCGAACTAGTACTTGTCAAAATCGTCCAATTCACCACTAAGCCATATGTTCACAAGAAAGTATAATACTTTTTATATTTATATATTTCCAAACTTTTCACTGGTTTTATGAATATCATTTGGCAACCTTAAACAATTTAAAAACATCGCTAAAAATATATATTGTACAAAAAAGTCAGCCTTATTAAAAATAACTAACAGATTTAATTTATATAATTTGTCTCATTCAATATTTATTTCAATGGTATTTATGTGGCCGAAATGAGTTGTCGAACCGACACTAATTGAAATTATCTTCCCCCGCAAATTCCCACAAGCTCCCCTATGGAAGCACATTATAAAGAAAACCTAGTGAACTGTCCCTACTTTGTTTACCTGACGTTTACAAATTTCTCTATTTTTTAAAGATGTTTTTTTATTTTGATTTTATTTTTACACAACACAGCTAAATCTACTCGCTCTGGTAAATTTAAAGCAACTCAACACACAATGTCTCGAATTTAGGCGAAAAGTGAGGAAGTGAGAGTGACCTACAGAGACAGACTAGGCTTTCTGCCGCTACAAGGTGGAAGTTAAAAAATATATCCAATATATAGGTAATCTTTAACATAATTTTCATAACTTAAGTTTGTTTTAGCACGATTAGACTGAAAATTTTTGTTATAATAGTATGTTTTGTATGTCCTGCAATTTTTAGAGCAAGCGTTATCAAATTATGTTTCGGAGTTCGGCAACTACATTAACATAGATTTGCCACTCAATATACTATATCTGAAAAGGCCGAATGATATTATACAAAAACATATTATACATTAGCCTGCAAGCCTGGTAAAAAGAAGAGAAATACTTGATTCGCTTTTCATATATCAAAATATTGATAGTATATATGAAGATCCGTCACTTGAACAATCCTACTACTTTAAAATACCAAAGAGTTTACGAAAGCTATTTAACCTATTTGGTTAATTATTCTTCTATGGCCTCGCTTTTGCAGAATTCTAAAGCAAAGCGGTATGGACCCATTCGCAGACTCTTTACCTAAATATCGGAGAAGCACAACCGAACGTATTTAAAGTATTTAATTTCTTAGCCAAGTCAATAGATAACTACTAAGTACATCGAACAAAGGATAATAAAATTAATTAAGAAAATATCCAAATTGGCAGCGACTCCAAGAATAATGAATTTTAAATAGTATATATGTACGTATCAGTCATTTAATTTATTTATTTTGAATATTATTTATTCTAAAGTAATTGAAATATGTGTTTTTTTATTTTACAGTTCGTGCTTAAGTTTCTTCATTGGTACAAATTTACAGTACAAATTTTTTGTTAAAAATATTTTTATTATAATTTATCCTTTTATTGAAATTTACGTACTTCACAAATTTTCATTTTATTTTCATTTTGTATAGCTTATAATTTCTGTGGGTAACATATATAAATATTTAATGATCTTCTACTATTGCATGCGGTATTAATGGGGTAATGTATTTAGTTATAAGAAAAAAATCCTTAAGGAAACTTATTGTTGAATTATTGTATTATAATTTTTTTTAATTTTTTTTGTTGGAGTTGTTATCGTAGCAGCATACATACATTTTGCATGTAAATATAACGACTCACGTATACGTTCAGTAGACATTTATAAGTGAAGTGAAGTTACGTTTATGAGTGAATTATACCCAGTATAATTTTTGATAAACTTAATTCTTTAGAATAAATGATTAAATTGATAATATGAGTTATATATGTTCCACAATAAGACTCGACAAATATTAAACATGGTCTGTTTTTATGAATTGCTAAAGTGATGTAATACTTGCCCCGGGGACTACTAATCA
Organism: Dione juno; assembly: GCA_037127375.1. Taxonomy (NCBI): domain Eukaryota; kingdom Metazoa; phylum Arthropoda; class Insecta; order Lepidoptera; family Nymphalidae; genus Dione; species Dione juno. The sequence goes on along the minus strand of JAXRJS010000091.1, from coordinate 2,479,858 downwards.
AATTAAGCTAAGAAAAATCCAAGGTAACGAACGTCCACTGTGATAATGAAATGTATTTGCAAAGACGGTTCTATATGAAATCTTGGTTTAGTTGTAATGTGCCATAAATATTGAATGGAGGTTTGAACTTTTTTTTAGGATCCTAGGTGAAGGTGTTCTCTACCTTGATAAAATTAGAAACTTATAGCTATATTATATAGGACTGTTAAGCTTTTTTAATCAGCTGTTTAATAACGTTTCGAATTTTTTTATATTGTTTTATTTATTAAAAAAATAAGTAAAATTAAAATTTAATTTATATATAAAATATGATTTTTTTTATTTTTAGATAAAGTGACTTAATGCCGTTTATTATTACACAAGTTAAATGCAAATACGTGAATTTAAAATTTGAAAATATTGCCGATGTGTCCTCTACTCACTGGAGGAGGAAAGAAGGAAGGCGTCATGTTTGTTAATAGTTAGTAGTGGTAGTAGTTTGTTAGTAGTAGTTACTAGTATTTTTTTAATATCACAAAAATATTTTTACTTTTTTTAAATACTTCAAATTTATTTAACGAATATTTTTTTAAAAATAACAAGGCACTGTGTCTTCGTTACAATAATCACATTTCCTTCTAAAAATATTACTGAACTACCAAATATAAAAAGATAGAAAAAGATTTTTATAATAATATTTTGTATGTATTATGTATATTCTGAAATAATTTGAATTCTGAAATAATTTATATTAATTTTATAATAACATATATGAGTACTTTCTCCGTAAAACCCTTTTTTTATAAAGTGATTTTATACTAAAATAATAAATAAAATACTTTATAGATAATTATAAAAGATAATAATCAATCATAATTTAATGGTTCCGATATTTTTTATGTACAAATATTAAAAAAAAATATTGGTTAAATTGAAATATATGTTCAAAATTAGTTATTACACACAGACAGATTGTAGATTTTAAAAAAGATTATTTTTTATATTTTTAAAGGAATACAGTGAGTCTTACCTTAGCGTGCACCACCTGTTGTCTGAATGCTGAAATTCACCCGCACCCTGACTTTATATAGCACACGACGCCCGCGCCTCAGCGATTCCCAAACATATGAATGTAAGTCCCCTGAAATTTATATTGAATTGAAAAATTTATGCTGTTGAATGGGAAAAAAATATTAAAGTTATTATATGATACAAATATGAAATTACTTAACGTAATATGTAAATTTATAATTGAAAAGTTAAAAATATGATATTTAAAATACAAATCTAAAATTGTTACTAATATTTTGTTTTTGTCACTCACAACTTTAACATTTTTATAATCCTATACAAAAAGTAAAGCCCCAAAAGATATATTATCACGAAAGCTTGACAGTCCCTGGATAGTGCGGTAGAAAATCACGTCCCTGTGCTTAGAGATAATTCATTTACATCCTCCGTGTTTTCAGTACCTGACCGATGGCGTTGATCTAACAGTTAATTTACTGCAATTACTAAAACACAATGGCCGACGTAGCGCAGTGGCGTAGCGTCTGACTGAAAACGCAACGGCTGTGGGTTCACGATCCAAATTCGAGCAGGATGAATTATTTCATTTCCATGCATTGGTACCAAGAGAAGGCGTTGAGTTCCAGCCCTCAATGTCTCAAAGGGGAATGGAGTGTCTTAACAATAGGTTCCCTCTGTCTACCCTGCTATATGTGAGAAATAGCGTGAAGCGATATATTTAATTATTATTTACTAAAACCTTTTTTAAATGTAACCATAACTAACATTCAAATTATATAGAAATTGCGTACTGAAACTTCTACTAAAATTAGGATTGTTACAGAAAAATTATTACCAAATAATATTGTCTAACCTCCATGTTTCATCCCATATAAAGCAGAGCAAGCAAAAATGCTAAGAAAGTCCATACCTTGGTTACCACCTAGTGTAAAAAAATTTAAGGCTCGAGAACTCGAGAGATATAGTAATATTGATGATATGAAAGTAAAATAATTAGAAGACAAAAAGGTACAGAACTAAGGGTACCGAAGGTCTGTCATAATGTATAGATTAAAAAAATATATCGTTCAAGTGCGAGTAGCACTCGCGCACTGAGCGTTCCGTACCTATTTCAAGCTTGTGGGTATTTTGCTTAGGATAATACTACTAAAAATACTCATTTTGTATGAAATTAACTACAAATATAAGTTTGTAATGGCTTATTTCTGCATTTAACTTACAAATTATCAAATTTGACATTTTATCCCTTATATCTAATGTAAGTTCTAAGTCTTGGTCAAGGAAATAGGTATATCTAACAAGAATCGATAAACTTAAGTTTGTGGTCGAATTAATTTTATATGTAATGAAGTAAAGTATAAATTTATAATGGTTTTTTTTCTGAGATATATCTAAAAAATAATTCTATTTGTTTGTACTATAACCTCTAACTTCTTGCCAGATTTCATAACTCTAGAATGAGGATTTGCATACAAAATGCAAAAAAATGAAGCATAAACGTTCACATCTTTTGATTGCGTTGTCTTAGAAGTTTGATTTCTACTGTCTCAAAAGGTTAGGTACTTGGATATTTGATATTCATTTCATGATTGCTTGATTCTTCCATGTGATTTGGAGAAAATGGTCTTGACGGACAGATCGAGAACAGAGTGATCCTATATGGGTACCGTTTTTCTCTTTTGAGGTACGGAACCCTAAAAACAAAACGAGCAACAATAGTTGGTATTGTGCAATTATCAAACAAACAATTTGTAGACACAATGAAAATAAATAAAATATATATATATATATATATATATATATATATATATATATATATATATATATATATATATATATATATATATATATATATATATATATATATATATATATATATATATATATATATATATATATATGTATAAATGCCCTTTTATTTAGTTAATCTCACTAATCTCTGCCCTTTGTAAAAATCAAACATTTAAATATATAATAATATATAATAAATAAAACATCCGATTTCGTAAAAAAAAATGGACAAATCCAGGCCCGACCTTGAATTCTCGTGCCTTGAGAAACAAAAAAGGTCAAGAAATCAGAAACACTATTACTACCCCAACCCTAAATTAGAGACACTAACTAGGTCCAATACATGAGTAGCAGAAGTCAGACCTCAATGCCGCACATTGTCTACCAGAGCAGGAAAATGAAAATAATTCATTTTTTTAAGCGTCACTGTTCAAATGCTGTACCACTTATGACACTATATGGCACAGGAACCAATATGGACTGGAACTAATGGAACTAATTTTTAAATGACTTATTGGAAATAATTTAAATTAGTAATGTATATTTATAATGTATAAATACAAACACTATGTGTGTTGACAAATACATTTAAAAAATAAACATTTCAGTATAATAATGTCAAGTACAAAATAAATGTGGAATTCGAACCCGTTATACTGTTCCACTGCGTGACGATGCCCCAAAATAATTAAAAATGCATCAAAATATGCTTGAAACATTTTTTTTGTTATGGTAGGGACATTTCCTTAACATTCATTTTATGGAATTATTGTTTTCTCATGAGATCCCAATTTCTGATGGAACATTAAGCAAATGGGATGTCTAGAAGATCAACTATATTTCATGGAGTTCCATCTGTTCATTATAACAACCTATTCTGTTATATAATATATAGATACCTTATTTTAAGGAATATAATGTAATATAGCTTAAAACCACGTATGTATAAACAAATTAGTTTCCATATCCTTTCCACATTCCCTAAGCTAGTTGGTCCTTTTCCTTATAAAGAGCGCCATTAACGTTCAGTGCTTGTTAAGGATTATTAGGAAGTATGTACGGTATGTCCTCTATAAAGGCTGCGTTCAACACATAATAAAAGCTAGTCTCATATGATGTTATTAAATCCGTCTAGTATTTCCATAGATGCGCGTGGATAAACATGGTACCGTTTGATAGCCTCGGATAAAGTGTAAGTATAATCTTGTAATGGCCTTAATAACCTAAATCGATAAACGGACTATCCAACAAGATTTCTTTTCAATTCTAACCATAATAATAATATTAATGTATTTAACTAGTGACAATTCAAGTGGTGGCATTTTTCTCTATTCTTCGTTTCCTTCAATCTTTATAACGTTTTCGTTATGTTAGCTTTTCCTATAAAATGGTCCATTAATAAGCTATTTCAGTCTGACAGAGGACACATGTTTTGACTACAGCTAGGGCCGTTAAACGACGAACAGGCCAAAGGTCGGCCAAAGCCGCTTCTTGCAACACCCTCGAAGCCAGGTTAGAAAAGTGGCCCCGAAATCTTCTCCGATAGTCCAAAACAAGTTATTGTATGCTCCTTTTGATGCCAATTTACTACAGAATACCCTCCAATTTAAGGAGTTGATATACAAGGGCATGAGAAGATCAGTTCTTTTAAATGGTTGTGAATGCGAGCCAGCAATATCTCGGCACACACAGCAGCTTCACGTCTCTGAAATCAAGATGTCGAGGTGGATGTGTGGTCTGACTGCATATATCTTGGGGTCCGTGATGTAACGGATAATCTTCAAGAGCGTCGCTTGAGACGATTTGGCTACGTTATGCACTGGCCTAGAGTAGTGTGTCTGTATTTGGAGTTAGACCCACGGACGCCCAAGGAAGCTTTGACTGAATTTGTTGTTCCAGCCACTGAGGATGATCAAGACCATGAGGACCATTCATAGTGGAGTAGAATATGTCAGAAGGCAATGAGGCCGGTATAATGCCAGGTAGAAGATTCTGATCCACAAATAGTGATAAAAACTAAAACAAACATTAAGAAAAAATAGTAAAATAATATAAATTTTAAGACTAAATTCACCTTTTAGTAATGCTATGCATGCTAAATAATAAAAAATTACCAAGTTATACAGTTTTAATTCACTAAGTGTTTGTTCACTAATCCATTGAAGAAAACAAGAGGGACGTTCAATTTAAAAGTAATACAACCTGACTAATAGATTTTTCAACGATAATATATAGTGTATAGGTAGTGAAAATTAAAACATCAAATCCTTTCCATATTAAGAATTTTTTTATGTTTCTTGTATCTCAAACATTTCAGAGACACAATTTCTTACGATTCATAATTTTGGGTGAAAAATTCTGATTCTTACAAGACGAGACATCGCCCTTTAATTATGCCGAAAATATTCTTGATTGCCTTTTTCATAACATACATTATGTACGTATACATATCTTATATATGACTGTGATTTTATATATACGGCCGTGGTGGCGCAGCGGTACAGCGTCTGACTGCGAATACAACGGTCGCGGATGCGAATCACATTGGGGGACGAATAATTTTCATTTTTGTCGCTCTGGTAAGAAGACAAAGTTCACAAATTAAAAACGCAATTTATTGATAATTGGGCAAGAACTGGGGATCGCAATTATATAGATTTATAGATAAATATAAAATAGCTATACAATAAAAAAATATATTATAGTAAAATTATTTAAAAATTTTAATAGCACCCAAGAGGTGCATGTGCAAGCATTCAGTTTAGAAAGACTAACATTACTGGATGGTATTGCTTTTGAAACCTTTTTACGTGCTTCGAAATTGTTATATGGAATTTCTTTCGGATAGGAATTTCAGTAAAAAAAAAATAATATTCTTTTTTATTCACTGACTCTATTTTATTACACAGATAAAATTTACTTCTCTTTCTTTCTAGTAGTTGTATACCGTATACTAATTAGAACTTATGGCACTTCATACGCCGTTTTCCGAGACAATGCGTGTTGAGTGGCGGGACTAAACGCCGCAGTTTGTCTACCAGAGCGGGAAAATAGAAATATTTCATTTTTCTGCGTAAGGAATAAGAAATTTTTGAATACCCCACCATCACGTGTGCAGTCAAACGCTGTTCCACTGCGCAACGATGGCCAATTTTGTACGAACTAAATTATTAATGCGGTCTGCTCTTATATTCAGAAACCATCTCAACTTCAACAATCTGTCGCCAAAACTGCCTTGTGCTTGGTAATTTTTAATAAGCTTACCTTGGCTTCAAATGTAAGAGAATCTCCCAAAGTTGATTGTAAGATTATAAGATACACACGCGCTATTGATATTAAGTTTTTTTTTTTCGAGACCTAGCGAAGTATCAAGTGGTATTATCATGTGTTAACTTCCTATACATAACTATAGTAATAAGTATGCCTATTGACTTCATAGCAAGTCACAACAGCACCTACTTAGGGTATTATTGCGCAGTTAATACAAATTGGACTAAACGATGGGTTTTGTTTAAAATAAAATCAATACAATATGTGTTATTCTTTTTTTCTTAGTTCTTCTTATTCGTAAAAAAATTTTGAGATTAATTTATATTCTATGACCTTGAAGTAGTTATAATTCGTAATTATTTACGAATATTTTGCTTAAAATATTTTTGTTTGTCTGACAAAAGCCCAGTGTTAACGAAATTAAGTGACTGATATACGAGGGACACGAGAAAGTATACTAAGTACCAAGTTATCGCCTCCGAAAAATGACTAAATAAATAATTTCTGGATCTGACTGAGTCTGTAATAAAATTAAGCAATTGATTTTAAATTAGCTAGTATAAACATTGATATATTACTCTGTACTATAGTTACATTAAAGGATAAAAATTGTGTGAAATTTAAATTATTTGAATTTTATACGGAAACTATACCACAGTTTAAAACATTCATATAATGGTAGCTATAGCTATCATTGGTTTTAATATTTTAAGATTCTAATTTTATATTGAAAGTATTAATTATTAAATATTTCGCCGACTCTTCTTAGTAGAACTGCTATCCAAGCCGTTACAATTCGAAAGTCAAAATCAAGTAAAATTTTTTCGAAATTGATTATGACAATTTACAATTTTACCTGACCTGAAATAGGCCAAGTAGTCAATTTTACTTTTTCTCATGATAGCAGAGCGAGGTACTTATCACTTACACGTCCATTTCGCTGTAACGATGACGCGATTATGACGTAATTGGACGTCTGTTTACGCTCGTCAATTGTGCTAACAAAAGTTTCAGTATAATAGAAAAGAAGGTTGAACATTTTTTGGGGCTTATGTACCATTTGCATTTAGTAGGACAGCCAGAGAGAACGGTTAGGGCATTGAATTTTCCACTTTTCTACCTAATTATTTGTACGTAATTCTTACAAATGCAACAATTTTGTTGTGTAATCTCAGTCATCAGTGGTGAATTTACACATTTAAGCATTAAGCATTGTTACGGTTTTTGCCATACCATAGACTAATTTTTTTTGTTTTTTATAATCTAGTTTTTGGATTTTACAAATCCATAAATCCATAAGCTTTCTGGGTGGTTGGCGGTTGTCGGTGATAATATATTTCTAAGCCATTTTTTTCAGGTACCTGAAACATTGTGAAGGAGGGATGACAAATAAAACTCTACCCCCTCGTACCCCAAAGGAAATAACGCAACCGTTTTTCACATTTATATTGCATCTACCTGGTTCCGTCCATTACGTTGGTTTTAACGTAGTATATACAATAAAGCCTTTTTGGTTTTATTTTGTACTGAGTAAGTAACATACACACACACATATATATATATATATATATATATATATATATATATATATATATATATATATATATATATATATATATATATATATATATATATATAATTATTATTAATATGTTTAATAATAGTCGTGTATCAGGTGACTATACTTGTATCGAATATGAAATTATTTATCTTGCGGAGCTGCAGCGTAACTAAATTAGTGCACATTTCCGTTCGTTTAACTTGTTGAAAGTGAAGATTACATCTTACTCGAGACCCTACCAATGTGTTCTTCTATTATTAGAATATAGTTAGTAGGAGTATTGTAGTTTAAATCTCGTATATATATATTTATTAGGAAGTCTTAAATACAATGAAGTGTTAAATAAAATTTATTACTTGTTATTCATTCATTTAATTGATTATTCACTAAATAAATAACATTTTGTATTTAGGATTTACAGCATAAAAATTAAAGTACGATTATGGAACTGAATTTGTACATAAAGGATATTTTGATACGACCAAATTAATTAAAGTATACGTAATCGTTCAATTGACTGTGAGTTTATATGTCTTTAAATGTAATATTGATTTATGATTTTAATTTAATTTTACGTTTTACGTTTTAATATATCTGTCTTCATTAATGCGGAGTTCAGTTACGCCACTCACCTCATAATGTCTCAAATTTGAGCAGTTAATAAAGAACTTATTATAGAATTTATACTGATTTCTCTATTTCGCTACTATACGCAGATAAAGCAAGAAGGTGAAATGTAAATTGTAAGCTCGCGACAAATGAAAGGAGACCATAAGCCAACCGAAGAGAGAGAGAGAGAGAGAAGCCCATTGAGTCTAATAATCTAGCATTTAAAATATTTGCCATAATTTTAATTAATTATTTTATTTACTTCCAATATTCTTATTTATTAAATACTATTTATTGTATAGCATTTGGTACATTACAAATCAATATTTTGTTTCTTATATTTTTATCAATTGAGTTCTACTAATCAATTTTATTAATGGTTGAATAGCCTTGTAAATCAAAAATGTTAACCTTAGTAGTGGTTGTCTAGAAAGCCTTTCAACGCTTTGTGCCGGTAGGATAATTTGTTTACAAACGTCTATCTTGCATCTATTGACTTGTATAAGTGTGTGAGTGTGTGTGTGTGTGTGTGTGTGTGTGTGTGTGTGTGTGTATGTGTGTATTATTAACCTATAGTTTTAATTGAACACTATTTAATTACCTATACATATACTATATTTAGCATAAAATAACGCTTATTAAATATCATTTTAAACAGCTCGCTAGAAGAGGCCGTCGTGGTGCAACGGCACAGCGTCTGAATGTAATGCGACGTTTATTGGTTCGATTTCCACTTGGGGGAGATCGAATTATTTTCATTTTATCGCAACTGGCGATGTTGCGTACTGCAGCTCAACTCGCAATTTCTTTACAGATGGAGAAGGAAGAAGGGAGAAACAGAGTGTCTTAACAATAGGTTCCCCCTGCCTACCCTATAAATTCTATATGCGCAATACACCATGAAGTTAAAAATAAACTACTGCGCGTTCTGGGGAAATTCCAGATTATGCGTGTTGAGTGACGTAGCTCAACGACACACTGTCATAAAAATAATCATTCCCACGTGTGATCATCGAATCCACGACCATAGTTTACAGTCATATGCTATCGCACTGCGCCACTAAATTATATTGTTTTTTTTATCGAATAAAATTTATTCTACTACCATCAGAACGGGCAGCTGCGCTATCTTTTCAGGTTAAGCTTAATTTCAATTTAATTATTAAAACTAATTTTCTTTTATATTCAAGTTATTAATATTCTCTTTCTAAAACCACTTACGACAAAACACTGCCTTAAACAAAAGTGTTTGTTTAAGTTATGCCATTATATAATGTAAAATAGGTTAAAAAAATGTTTGCCGAAATCTGTCTACATGCAGAAGTTGATATTGGGCTAATATATGAACAGATATGAATCGCTTGTTTCGTTCCGTAAATATATTGAAAATTTTGTTGTTACGCATGTGTTACTTCACCCCGGTACCCCTCTGAGGGCCGCAAGCGGAGGTTTGAATCCCTCAAGGGAGGCCCTTGCCGTAGACGAACCGACAGAATACCACATATTCCTTTCCAACCCAGTGTCGCTGTACTGGCCAGTAGGATTAGTCCTACTGTGTACGGATCAGTAACAGTAGATTTACCGGATGTAGGGCTAATGCTGTTTGCAACAACTTTACATCCGAAAAAAAGCGCTCTTCTTATAACTTTAACTAAGCTTAAATAAGTTTTACGTTTTATCTCGCATAGCATAGGTGGAGAGAACCTAATATCGTTATACGCTCTATTCTCCGCTTTCCGCTAGAATTTGGGATATTGTGTTGGGTTGTGGGACTCCATTCACAACCATTTTGTTTACTGTCAGACGCAATCCCACTGCGACACGATCCCACGCAATCCCTAGGCGATCGTGCCTATTGGAAAATGTTGATATGAAAATATTGATTCCAGTATAAAGTAATATTGATACGCTTGTTACTAAGATGTGTAATGTACTAAATAACTTTGTAATAATAACTTCATAATAATGTAAGCTAAATAAAATAAATTATATTTTAAAATATGAATACATTTCTAGTTCTATTTAAAATATTACCGAAAATATCAAGCTTTTGTATAACACTTTTCAAAAGTCAACGTTTTTCAATAAAAATAATCAAACCGATTGAGTCTGCGGGAACAGATCACGTAAAGCCACCTACACTGACTCTCAACTTAAAATTATATATAGACCTTAGTGGGTGGAATAAAAGATAAGAACTATTGCACGAGACTTGTGGGTTCAAAACCCAAGGGGGCATTGCTTGTAAGAAATATGAAAAATATACATTGAGATGAATATTAATATGTAGTATTGCGTTGGACCTTCTACTGAGCAGTAGTGTCTTAGTACTAACAAAACGATAAGTGCGGCTCATCTCATCCCTACATTAGATTTGGTCTAATGAGGTTTTATATATAATTAATAAATAATATAAATAATTAATATTATATAGAAATAATTTCGTAAGTTTTTCTTTAATTATCTACAAACATTTTTAAATAATTAAAATATTATTTTTTACTCTTTAGTCGGTTTATTGTTGGTTTTTGTCGAAAATATTACTTTAAGAATAGGTATTATCATCAAGTCTGTTTTCTGAATAATTTAATTTCAGTCACCGTCACTAATACGTAAACCAAAAAAAATATATGAAAAAATCTAAGCTTCAAAAAATCGTAGATGGGGCTTCAAAGTCATTATAATTGGTTGAGAAATGGCTTTGTATGTTAACGCAAAAAGAAATATAATTGAATTGACAATCTCCTTCTTTTACAATCTGGTAAAATATTTTTCAGGGGTAGGTAAAAAAAAATTAGTATTTTAATTAGTATGAAAACTATGTAAATGTAATCATTCCCCTATGAGAAATCGAACTCAGGACCATTACATACATATTAAAGCACTGGCCCACTGAGCCACTGGCCTGGATATATTAACATTTGTCATTACTTATTTGAATACACCAGTATGTAAATCTTTGAATAATGTATAGCGCGAGTCACGTAAATTGAGAATGAGTGGCGAGCACGCTCGTGCGTGATCATATTAAAATGATCAAGATATTTATATTTATTTGGCTACATTTCTAACAAAACAGGCTTTAAAAACAGTGCTGTTTTTTAGCTTTCAATAATATGTTTGTTATTATAACATAATGGGATAATTTGCTATGTTAAAATTCCTTGAAGCTTTAACAAATTCCAGTAGTAGCTATATAAACATAGTCTATAGACTATATGTATATATGTATGTATTATTCTTAGCTATAGCTAAGGCACATATTGTAAAGTATAAAAGAAGGTAGCCTAGTGTTAAGACACTTCGTTGTTCCCCACTCTCTGCCCACTTTTGAACCATTGCGTGTTTAATGGCGGAATTCAATCCCGCGCTTTTTCTTGTTACCAGAGGGTTTAAAAAGTTACTAATACATATTATATTCAATGAAATTTTATCGTATTCTTGTAGTGTTAATATTATATTAATAATGTTTAAAATATATCCTACCGTTAATAAGTAGTCAATCTGTATCCCAACTCGATGTTTTATTGACATTCCAATTCTAATTAAGATATCGGCCAAAATGATGCAGCCATAAGGAAAATTAATCGTCTTCATTTTCCTCGTAAGACAAAGCGCTCGTTGAGTTCCGTTAATCAATACAAAAGGTTCTGAATTCGGGTTAACGGAGAGTTTTTTTTTTACTGAAATATGGAGACATATTTTTACATTTCTTGCTGAATGCATGTCACAATGTGGCCTTAAACATAGTAATAAAAAAAAAGTGGTATTTAATACAACGTAATTTACCAAAGCCGAAGATATTGGATAGGTTATTTATTTAAAATATCAGCAATTAATCAAACATTATTACGAATCATATGTCGGCATATGTATATATATATATATATATATATATATATATAATAAAAAAATGTGTTCCAATGATCCAATGGCATTTCTTATACTAGTTATGTATTTCGTTTTTAATCAACCAATTAAGATGACAGTAGACTAGACGCCAGAGGCAAATTTCATTAAATCTGAATATATTAACACTTCATTAGCACATTTACTTACTTATGTGTTCAGAGGCCGTTATTAATTAGACTGATGATTACAGCTTGTTTTTGTCGGAACAAACTTGCGTCATTGGATGCATTGAGGCTTGTAGATATTACTGTAAACGCGACGGTTGAGGGTTCGATTCCCATTCCAGGAGAATTCATTATTTAATTTCCTCGCTCTGGTAACAAGGCAAAGCGCGTCGTTGAGTTCCGCCGCCCAATACACAATTTCTCAAAATTGAGCGGAAACGAAGTGTCTTAACACTAGGTTCCCTCTGTTACACTAGGTTTTTATTTAGCAAGCATATGGCGAGTCTCTACAGTGATATATTATTACCTTTTTACCTTTTACCGATGCTTAAGTTTTAAGGTAATAAATATATTATCTGCATTGCTCTTTCACTTTCCCCATATATCTTTCACATTATTTTACGTATTGGTAATAACTAATAATTATGCCAACAATATATCAAAGTCACCTTCATAGCGCAGTTTGTAAGTATTCGAGCTACGTACTATTATGATTATAATAAAGCTCCATTCCTGAATATTTATACTAAAAACAAGTAGCATGCAATAACTAGACTAGACCTAAAATTTTGTTGTATCCCTTTTCTGTAGATAATTCCATATATCACCTCTTAGTGCTCTTACCTACGTTCAATAATTTCTGCTTAGTGACGTCTGTCTATCAGTTACTCACGAAAGATTTTTATATATTTTTATATTTATAATATATGTTGGTTAAATATTGGGTTCGATTTTGGTTATAACAACTAATGGACCATAAATGAATGAAATTTGAAAACGAAGTGATTTATCTCTTGTTTAAATTTGCCAACAAGCATATCTAAATCTAATTAGTACGAATACTGCTATTTTAAGTATTTGACAATAAAATTATATTTGAAAATGTTATAAAAAGTTGACGTGGATTATTTTGAATAAAAATATTCTATTGCCGTCCGTCAAATAATTAGTAGCTGGTAAATTTGCCTTGAGTCTAAAGAGTTTGATGGTGAAACAATAAAAACGTAATACGTAATCGGTGACACTGGCCATAAATAATAATAATAACTCTTTATTGCACACCCAGGAAACATCTAAAAAATAAACATAAAAAATTAAGAAAGTATATGTACAAAAGGCGGCCTTATTGCTATAATAGCAATCTCTGCCCGGCAACCTTAGGGCAAAAGAAATAGCAAATAAGATAGGGTTAGCGTGTAAAATCTAATAATTGATAGAATAATTAACATAATATATATATATATATATATATATATATATATATATATATATATATATATATATATATATATATATATATATATATATATATATATATATATATATATATGAGATATATGAATGAATAAAAACAACAGTAGCATTTGCATGGCATGAAAAAATAAATAACAAAAAAGGAGAAATTACAGTGTTAAAAATGTTTCTTCAAGCGACGCTTAAAGGCTAAAAAAGTTTTGGCATTTCTGATATCAAAGGGAAGGGAGTTCCACAAGCGACACGCGGATATGGTAAAGGAGCTACTATAAAACGAAGATGAATGGGAAAGTATTCTTAATCTTCCACTCTGCATTATCCCGGCCTATTGCCAGGGTCTGCTTTCCTACTTAGTCTACTCCACTTTGCACGGTCTTGAGCATCCCCAGTGGTTAGTCCATTGGCTCTCATGTCGTGCGTCACGACGTCCAGCCATCGCTTCCTTGGGCGTCCGGGGGGTCTTACTCCAGGGACAGACATATCAAGGCATTTTCTTCCGACGTAGTTCTTAGGCCGGCGCAAAACGTGGCCATACCATCTCAGACGACGCTCTTGGACGCTACGTCCCGGACCCCAAGACTACCTCGAATGAATGTGTTGCGTATGCGGTCAGCCCGAGTAACGCCACACATCCACCTCAGCATCTTCATCTCCGTTACGTGAAGCTCCTGAGTGATGACGAAGTATAGAGTATCCCTGCGAAGACAGATTGGGAGCCACTTGAGTTTCTTACGAAAGTCAGAAATGTGATCAAATTTGCGTAAAGTTTATTTAATAGCTCCTCTCTTAAGTCGAGATAGCATATATCAGCATTATCAAGAATCGGTTGAAGAAGAATATTTGCTAACAGAATTTTGGTAGGAATAGAAAGAAAATTAAGCAGACGTTTAAGAGACCTTATTATTTATAATTTAAAGATTTTATATCTTTTAATACGTTAGTAAAAATACATTAATAAAAAAATAATATTATTCCTGAGACAGCGTCCTCTTTTATTAATCTTACAAACTATCATAGACCATTTACAAGGCGATGAGATATGAGTGCAAATTTTTTACACAAACTCCATCTATGGTAAACTTTACATTACATCATGGCGGTTAGTTTTAACCAACGCCATCTAACGGAGGGTTGTGACCCATTCTTTTTTGTTTAATTTAAAAAGATGTCGCTTTACTTGTAAGATCCCTTGCCTTACAAATGTCAGTAGTTTCCTATGCAATATAATTACATCTGCCCTTGCGTAATACGCTATATATATATTAAAATATAATATACAAGAAAAAAAAAATATGTAAGCATATTTCATATATAAAAAAATTTATAACTTTGATTATGAATACTATATAAAATGCGTTTCTTCTAATTTTTACTGAAAAACATAAAATATTTTTTTTGTGCTCATGAATCATGAATAACAAAAGCATTATGAACACATTTATTTTTTCATATTTTTTTTATTAAAGAGTTTTGTGCGAGTATTGTATATAATAATTCATTTAGCAGTGCAAAATCAAAATATCGTTTATAATAAAGCATCAGCAAGTTTTGTCATACAATTAACATTCAGTAACCATATTTGAATCAATCTATTTGTTATTGATTGCTAAATTAGTTGTCGGACGACGGATGACGGCCGCAGAATGACCGATGACGGAAGACGAATGAGTGGACGGGAGTAGACTACTAGTCTTGTTTAGTTATACATATAATTTGCTTAAATATTTCAATTATTAAAACAAAAACAGTTTTCACAACACTCGAACTACCAGCTATCTCTTAAACGCACCCAATAATCTTAATCAAGATCCTTTATCCTGGTCACTGCTATTTTGTAGTACTTATCTTTATCATTTTCGTCATCTTCCACCCGGAAAGCTAAATCGAAAGAGTGATGCTGGAAAAAATATATATTTGTATATAGGAAAAAAATGTAAATATAAATTATATTGTTCTAAGAATACTTATAAAATGAAACTTAGCCTGTTCTTTATTCAAATAAGTCCTACAGGATGATAATAAAATTATTCATAGATTTTTTTAAAAAATCCAACGCTTGCATGAAACTTATTGATATATTTACACAATTTATGATAATGATAGAAATAAAATTAAGAAAATGTACATTTAAGATTAAGATAGATTAAGTTTAAATGATGTTATCGTATAAGTGACATTTGTGCCTTTGTTGATAATAAAGATCTTTAAACCTAACCTGAAATTAGACATCATATTAAGCAAATCTATATAGTTAGGAATCTGCATCTACCCTCTACTGATGAGAATGACAACTTATAAAAGCATATGGCTCAGTAGTGAAGCGTTAATTATTCTGTTAGATTTCGAACAGTACGGTTGTGGTCGTTGTGATTTGTATTACTTAACTACGAGTAATAATTGTGATAATTGCTGAATAATTATTTATGTAAGTACATATTTGAGTAACATTGGTGATTTCTTTCTGTTGCTACTGATTTTAGTGTATGTCGTGGTTAAATTAAGTAACTAATGATATTTTGTATAAAAATTATTACATAAATGTTGATTATTGTCTGATTGTTATTTTTCATTAAATAAACCTGCTTCTGAATCCTAAATTCAGAAGTGGGATAAAGAATCCCTTTTTCGCTCACAGTTGTTTGCGTATTCGATTTGAATTGTAACAATTATGTCTTTAAATATGTGTTAGGAAATTTTAACGACTACCGGAAAAAAAGTCACCAATGGTACATATTTACCTTTGTTTTTATATATTTGCTGTTTGATACATTGTGTTTAAAATGCCTGAACCGAGACATAATTCCCGTAACAAATCACAACGGCCAATTCGTGGGTCTCGGGACCGTGATAGGCCTGGTAGTGGCAATAGGTCGTAAGGCCGTGATAGATCCGGTGACCGTTTAAGGTCTGGTGGTCATGATAAGTCGCAATTAGAATTTCGATCTCGATCACGCTTTCACCTCGGTGGTCATTCGAGACATAGGTCTCGTTCTCACGAAAGAAGTTATCAGTGTGTAGATATTTCCCATAGTGATAGGATTGATAAGCAGGATAATTCAATACAGCACGTGTTAGGGCAGATATTATTGTGCCTTAAGTTCTCTTGAAAGCAATCATCCTCCAGCTATACAATCGGATACGAATCGTATACTGTTACCTGAAACGGCACCAGTATTACAAAATGATTCGTATAGCTATATATGGATATATAGCTCTTAGAACAAATGTGAATAATACACCAAATGTAGGACAGTCGGAAAGTAGCTTGAATGAACAACCTCCTGAAAGTGTTGCATCCAATATTCCAGTAAATGCAAAAGATTCATCCTTGTCTCATTGTGAGTCTACCCCGGTTACTGATTCGACGTTTATTTTAGCTGAAACAATTAAATCTTTAAGTACAATGAAAAATCAAAATTATTTTGTTTCGAAGTTTGACCCGGCATTTAATGACATAAACGTTTGGTGCGAGGAAGTTGAACGGGCTAGGGCTAAATAACCGGAACGCTTCTGAGTGTTTATCGCGTATATCAGGTTATTTGAGAGGTGATGAACGAACATGGCTGAATGA
This sequence comes from Dione juno, assembly GCA_037127375.1. Taxonomy (NCBI): domain Eukaryota; kingdom Metazoa; phylum Arthropoda; class Insecta; order Lepidoptera; family Nymphalidae; genus Dione; species Dione juno. The sequence continues at coordinate 2,462,718 of JAXRJS010000091.1, read as the reverse complement.
ATGGGTGACGAATGAACGAACATGGTCTAATTTTTGCCGTAAAATTAAATCTTTGTGTCCACGTAAGCTAGATTATGCTAATATTTTATATGATGCGATGCAGGTTAATTCTGATAATTTTAATACTTATGCCGAATATGCTAGGAAAACCTTATTGCGTCTAAAGATAGTTAAAAGTCTTAGTGATGAGTTGCGAGCATTAATTGTAATAAGAGGCATTACAGAACCTCAAGTTAAAGCAGCCGCTACTAATGCTAATTTAGATTGTGATGATCTGGTGTCATTTTTATCTGTATATGTTAAGCCTGTACATAGGAAGATTGACCCTAGTAGAGCATTAACATCAAATAAATCGTTTAATTCAAATTACCCCTCCAAACATAAATGTTACAGTTGTGGTCAGATAGGACATAAGAGCAAACATTGTCGAAAAGTCAAAATATCTAACCGTATTCCTGGGAAACCTCTGCCCGGTACTAGCGCTACAAAAGCGGGTACTTTATGTAGCTTTTGTAAAAAGTCGGGGCACGATGACGCTAATTGTTTTGCTAAAGAAAAGTCTAGTTTTCGAAACACTAGAAACGTAAACTTGTGTGAAATACCCTCATTGATTCGTTACCCCCGAAATGCTGATTTAACCGTGGCAATTATTTAGGGAATCCCTATCGATGTCCTCATTGATAGCGGCGCTTTGAATGTATCTCTCATATTGGCTGATGTGTTAAAATATTTTGTTTGTGAAAGAAACCCAATGTGTTGTACTTTGAAGGGTATAAGCGACAACATAATAGAGACTAACTCGTTTGAAACTCTTACTTTAGAATTTAATGAGATTACTTTGGAAGCGGATTTAATCATAGTGCCAGGGACACTTATTAGCTCCCCCGTTATTATAGGTACCGATGTTTTAAACTGCGATGGTATAACTTATGTTAGGACAAAAAATAGGCAATATCACACATTCAATAAAGCGATACACTCTTTGTCAACTTCTGGTTCAGAACCAATCAATACACCATTACGCGGCGATGAATTAACCTTATTGATGAAAGTTATTAACAGTTTTGGTAATTATTTTATCTCTGGTACCGCTTCTAGCACAGTAACTACGGGAAAAATGTTCATTCAACTGAAAGACAACACGCCTGTCGCTTACCGTCCTTGCAAACTGTCGTATTTAGAAAAATTTAAAGTTAGGGATATAATAAACGATTTAAAAAGTAAAGGAATTGTCCGCGAGTTAGTCCGGTAGTTAGTTAGTCCGGGAGTGTCCGCGAATTTAAAATACGCTAGTCCGATTATACTTGTAAAGAAGAAGGACGAAAGTAATAGGATGTGTGTGGACTATCGCGCGTTAAATAGATGTACTGAATAGATGTACTAAATAGATGGAAACGCCAAATATTTTACATGTTTAGACATGGCGTCTGATTTCCACCAAATACCCGTCGATGAGGAGTCTATTCATTTGACCGCGTTTGTTACTCCTGAGGGGCACTTCGAATATCTTCGGATGCCCTATGGGCTAACTAATTCTTGTGTGGTTTACCAAAGAGTTATAAATAATACGCTACGTCAGCACATTGACTCCGGTTACGTTCTAGTTTATGTAGATGACGTCCTTATTATGAGCAATACCATAGACGAAGGGGTCCAACTTTTGGATGCCGTATTAAAAACTTTAACGGCAGCAGGCTTTTCCATAAATATTAAGAATTGCTCATTCCTCTCTACTGAGGTTGAATATCTGGGGCGTATAATCTCTCGAGGTAAAGTAAAACCAAGCCCATATAAGATAAAGGCACTTGTAGAATCCCCGATCCCTCGTAATGCTAGACAAGTCAGACAATTTCTTGGTCTGGCTGGCTATTTTAGAAAATATATTCGTGATTATGCTGTTAAGACTTGTATATCCCATTTACTTAAGATGTAACATTCAACTGGGGGCCAGACCAAGAAAAGGTTCGACAGGAGATAATTGTAATCTTAACAACTTCCCCTGTGTTATCAATATTTGACCAGACTTTACTGATAGAAGTACATACGGATGCCAGTAGCATAGTATACGGTGCAGTTTTAATGCAGAGAGCGACTGACGATACAAAACATGTTGTGGCCTATTACAGTCGAACTAGTCAGGGGGCTGAAAGCAGGTATCATTCGTACCAATTAGAAACGTTAGCGGTCGTGAGAGCATTGGAACATTTTCGGCAGTACCTGATTGATATACATTTTAAGATAATAACTGATTGCAATGCTCTCAAGGCTACTGAAAGGAAGAAAGACCTACTGCCACGCGTAGCCCGCTGGTGTGTCTATTTGCAAGACTTTGATTTTTCTATCGAATATCGTAAAGGCAATATGACGGCACATGCAGACTATCTCAGTCGAAATCCCCTTGAGGTCAAATCATATTACAAGGCCGCGCAATTGGGCCGAAATTGCCCAGTGTGCCGATAATGAAACGCAAACTCTTATACAAAAACTTAGAGACGGAGAACTAGATTCTCGACGATATGTTTTTCAAAAAGAAATTCTTTACTATCAGTATCACCCTGTTGGCGAGGAGTCCAGACTTCTTTGTTATATTCCAAAAGGGCATAGATTGATTCTATTAAGAATTTGTCATGAGACATTTGTTTTGAGAAAACTTTAGATTTAATTTTAAAATACTTCTGGTTCCCGGGGCTTCGTCAGTTTGTATCCAAATACATTAAACATTGTTTAGTTTGTATATCAATCCCCAGAGCTCCTCACCAAGCCATTTTTTTTTTGGGAAAAGCCCAATGCCCCTTTTTTATACAGTGCATATTGACGTACTTGGTCCATTACCTGAATTTAATGGTTTCAAATTTATATTAATAATTATCGACTCCTTTACCAAGTTCTGTTTGCTGTATCCTATAAAAAGACAAGATGTATTAGAGCTTAAACGAATTTTCACGAATGCTATTTCAATTTTTGGTGTACCTAAACTGTTAGTTACTGACCGAGGCCGAATGTTTGAGTCCAACCAACTAACCACACTTCTCTCAGAGTACGGTTGTGAGGTGCACTATATCACTCCCGGAATGCATGTCCACCGCGTGCTTTTGATGTGAATGATTTGGTGTTTGTGATCAAATATTCACAGAGCACAGGGAAACTAGATCCAGGCATGAGGGGACCCTATCGTGTGATCAGGATTTTGCCCAGTGGGCGCTATCAGTTGAAGCTTCTCAGTGGTTCATATGGGAAGACCACGCAAGCAGCCGCCGAGTACCTGGTACCCTGGCGAGGTGAATGGTGTCCCGAGTCGTGTGCCGCCTTTTTTGACGGTGAGAGGAACAAATTATTGTTGCAGTTGATTTCGTCATATGTTAGCTTCTGTGACCATAGTTATTTAGAAAAGACCATTCTGATTGATTTACAGACGAAACAACATAATAGTAATGTCCCTTTTAAAATTTACATTTGTACAGCTTTGTCCTCCTGTAAGAATTAGTTGATTGGAGGCTCTAATGTGATGAATGAAACTAAGTTACTATGGTTGGGAAATATTTAGTGAACGGTGTTTAATGTATGAGCAATTCATTTTACCTGGGTGCTCTATTTGTAATGTGTTTACCGGATATGCCTACTGTTCGACGCCTCTATCCGAAGACAGGGTTTACCGGATATGCCTACTGTTCGACGCCTCTATCCGAAGACTGGTTTTTACCGGATATGCTTACTGTTTGACGCCTCTATTCGAAATTTTTTATTAAAAAAAAATATTTGCCAGCGCGACAACTGCCGTTGAACTTGTGGTGTAGATAACATATTGGGGTTTTAAAATGAGAGCTCTCTAATATTGTTTCTGTTTAGTTATAAGTCCTACTTGATCACTAACAAACGTACTAATAATTAATAAATACATAGTGTGTATAGGATTGCCAATTTGTAATACTTGGTTTAAACTTTCAGATGATCTAGATCCTGAAACTGACTCATCGGCAACTGCTGAAATTGAGGGTTCTCTAGAACTGGGATAGTTAAAAAAACCTGAAGTGGCGTTTATAAGAGAAATACCGTTGGGGACAACGGAGAGTCAGGAACGGCGGAGTTGGGAATCTCCATCTACCCTCTACTGATGAGAATGACAACTTATAGAAGCATATGGCTCAGTAGTGAAACGTTAATTATTCTGTTAGATTTCGAACAGTACGGTTGCGGTCGTTGTGATTTGTATTACTTAACTACGAGTTATAATTATGATAATTGCTGAATTTTTATTTATGTAAGTACATATTTGAGTAACATTGGTGATTTCTTTCTGTTGCTACTGATTTTAGTGTATGTCGTGGTTAAATTAAGTAACTAATGATATTTTGTATAAAAATTATTACATAAATGTTAATTATTGTCTGATTGTTATTTTTTATTAAATAAACCTGCTTCTGAATCCTAAATATATCATATACTAATACTAGCGACACCCCCGCGGTTTCGCTCGCTTGACCTACACGATTATTCATTTAATAAACTAAATCTAGTTGGTGTTGTTGCAGCACCCTTAAAGGGACTTCTTATATTAAAAAAATAATACTACTACCTACATGATCTTATTATAATTTCTATAAAGATTGGTGATTGTTTTGAATTAATAATTGTGATCTGTATATACTTGACATTTATAGCCCATTCAATAGAACAGTTGTTAGGTAGCAATTATGTCCAACGAATTTATTTAAATTGATACAACTTTCTTATTTGTGAGCCAATTGAAATGAAATTGACACTGTAAGAAACAATGTTTAAAGAGTCTCTAGAGTTAGATTGGTCAAGTCGCTAATCAATCTCAAGTATATATGAATTAATATTTTTTGTGTTACCAAATTCATTTGTCGTGGAAAGCTATATAATGATTGACGGTTTGATGTAACCCAATACCTGGTACCTGAGGGCAGAGATACTTCGAGCACTTGGAATATATCCGCTTCCTATTTCTATTTTACCACGAAAGTCCCAAGTTAAAGCTACTATTCTATAGAAATATTCATGCGTAATGTGATGCCTTTTCTAGAACAGGTATTTATTATATTTTTGTCCAGTTGTATGTTCTGATCCTATTACAGTACCACATCGGTTGACACTTGTGGTTTTTACTATTACATTGTTTACAATATACACTTATTATTACTTTGTTGCTTGGATAATTTTTTCGAAAGCAAAGGAAAGAAATATTCTTCTTAGAATAAATTATTCTTCTTAGAATAAATTATTCTTCTTAGAATTCTTAATAATATTCTTCTTAGAATTCTTCTAGGAAAGAAATATTCTCAAAGAAAACGCACTAACTGCCTGTTACTCGCAATATTTAAGATTACAGTTGTTATATCGAAAAAATACTGATATGTAGATAGGTAAAAGGAGGGAAAAAAAATTAGAGGCTTACCTATGAAATATCTATAAAATTTTCCTTTACTATATAAAAAAAATATATAACTTGTACATCAATTTACATCGTATGAAGCTCGTGTACTGTCCTTACGTGTGAAGTAGCTCTACATACAACACTTAAAGGTGTTTTTGAAATCACGATTTTGACCTTTGCCCTCAATAGAGGTGCAAATTGCGCCTCAATGACTGTAAATAACTTTAAATACTTTTTCTTTTATCCTTCACGCTGTATTCCACATATAGCAGCATATACAAAAACAATATAGTCTCACGAGTAATTGATACGGCAACATAGTGTCAACACACTCCACTTTCCGCTTTCCACCAAATACAGAAACAACGTGTATTGATTGGCAGAAAGTCAACGCCGCTTTTTATCTTAGGAGAGACAGGAGAGCAGAGAAATTTCAGACAGTATTTTTTACATAAATATATAAATACCATGGTAGGTATACATAAGTACCATGCCTATGTAAATTAATATAATTGTATGTAGATAAAACTAAACAAGTTATCACGATTGCAGTAGCCGTGTAGGAAGTGCACTCGGTGGTTTCATTGTATTTACACTCTCGTGAGTTAAATTGAATATAACATCAGCTAGCTACCCTCCGCTATGCGAACTTGATTATAATAATTTCAATGCAACCATTGCATTGTAGTCTAAATAATTGCATGTAAATTGTACGTAAATGTTGCATTTTTATAGTTGTTTTTGTTTTTTTTTTACTTCAAAGTCATATACTACATACATACAGTGTATATCTACTTGTTAATTGATAATGGCTTAAGTCAGAGCGCTTGGACGATTGCCAAGAGGGGCGCATTAAAATCCGGACATATCAAAAACTTTATACGTTTTTTAAAATATTTTAATAGATGATTTGTTTTCAAATTTAACTTTTCGAAGTAGTTAGTAGTTTCAGTTTCGTTTCCGTAGTTATTGCCGCGTATTGGTTTTGGACCTTCGATGTTTATGTGTGGAATAATTTTAGCCAAATATTTTATAGTTTTGATGGTATATATAATATGGCTGCCAGTCTTCAAGATCAGTTTTTTGTATCTCTTTTGTTTCTTTACCACAGACTTTTGGTGTCCGTGCCTTTGTTATTCTGGGTTTCTTCTGTTATTTATGGTAAGAGCTTTTCGTTCATACGCACTTTTAGTACATTGGGTCTATTTGCGTATGTACAATGTACTAGTAACTATCATAGACGGCAACTAGGTACTATACTCCATGGCTTTTCCAGCTTTAATAGCTATTCAACATAAAATAACATATTCAAATTCTTCAAGTATTCAATGTTAATTATGTAATTATGTTGAACAATGTGATATATATTGTCTTTGTTCATAAAATGCAGCAATCTTGTTGATGTTGTTGCCGTTTTTATTAATTAATAGATAATTATTTTACTTATTGTTGGTTCTTGGCTTAGATTTAATTCTAATTTTACCTATTTGACGCAGTGGGTGGAACCATCGAAATAGGTTGGGTACCGATGCATATGTGATTTGGGTATATTCGATACGTCGTTTAGTTTAATATTTATATAAATATCTGGTGTGAAAAAATGCAAGAGATGAACTTGATAGGCAATTTGGTATACCTAATTTTTCTTACTATGACATGTACAAATTAAACAACAAACATTAAATAAAATAAATAAATAAAAAATCCTTTTATTTCTTACATTTGAATTTTAAAGTTATAAAGTAAGGTTTAAGTTATAAAGTATATTAGCTTACAAGAATCCCTCCATGGGTGAAGGCCACCTCCAATGATTGCCTTCGATCCTTATTTTTACTAAGTCTTAACCAAGAATGACCAGCACAGGTCCTTTACATGTTGTCACCCTTAATATCCACCTCCCCGCAGTCTGTCTTGCAGTCGTGCTACGTGGTCGGCTTCGGTGTGTGTTTTAGTGCGTCAGTTGCTTTTGTAACGTATCTAATTTGTCTATGTCTGATTATAATTTTGTTTTTCACGTTAGCAGTAAACTTCCTTGTTTGACAGGCATATGTTAAGCATGGTAAAATACACGATTTCATTAAATCTGACTTGAGTTTCACAGACAAATTAATTTATTTTATTACTAGAGGTATTTAGTTTATTACTAAAGGTAACTAGATATGACTGATTAATAGTTCTTGAAAGCGCCAGTCCAAAACTCCATTGAAAAATTTAATTAATTCATTTCATATGAGAATATATTTTTTATTGAAAAACTGCTATCATTGCTTAAATCATTACCTACCTAATATTAAGGCACCTCTTCACTTTTCGCCAAAATTCAAGACATAAACATGCTATTTATATATGCTGGAGCGATGAAGTTGAAAACATTTTATTCCATCGAGTGGGGGCCAAACCCAGAACCCATCGCTTTTTCAATCAAACGTTTTCCTACTGTGCCACAATAAGTTACTCACTATAACACAGTATTTGGTACCATAATAACTATTCCTACTAATGGCACCTTCATATTACTGACGGTAATATATAGGCGCCATTATTTGACCACGACCTACATCAATGACAATAAAGTACGTTTAATGTCCATACATGACTGGCTCTATGCATTAAATTATTGTCATTATTCAAATTTACTTTACGATGAAATCCTATAACTATACTAAATAATCGGTTTAGTTTTTCTTACTAAATTGCCTATTATATAGACTGAGAAGAATTAATTATTGACTCAGTCTCGAGTTTGAGAAATCCTTAGACTTTTTGAATATACGTATGTATGTTTATAAATTAGATATATAAAAATAAATATTTTTGATTTGTGTCTTATTATAACAAGTGCAGTGCGCACTGTCATTGATGTTTTGCAAGTGCGTAATATAATATAATACATACATACAGACATAACTTCACGCTTTATCCCGAGCGGGGTAGTCAGAGAGAACGGAGCGCCAAACGCTGCGGTCCCTGCATACCTCTTTCGCCTCGTCCACTGTCATTAACCTCTTCATACATGCTCTCCGGGGCATCCTCATGCTTTTTACGTGACCTTCCTCCAGTATCTTCGACATGTGTGTTCGAAGGTCAACCGAGGTCTCCTCTTAATATTCTATAGTAATTACATGTTTGTCTGTGTCTATTTCTCCATGATTGAGTTTAACTGACAAACAAATAAGCTGAGTACTTTAAAGGAATTTTTGAGAGTGCTTACTTATAGTAGATAATTAGTCGATATTTCGTTTTTTAATATTTATCTTTACTTTTAAAACTTATTCTAAATTGTTATTCCACGCAAGGGGTTCGGCTTCTTTTTAAAAATATACCTCCCTTTATTTTTCTGCCTTGACATTTTATTGTAATTTTATATTAATTATATTATTAAGTTATATACATGTAAAATAATTAGGTAGTTACTATATACTATATAATTATTTATATATATAGAACGAAGGAAGTATTAAATATACTTTCCATGTATGCATATCATATTCATTTATATAGTGTTATAATGTAAAAAAACCAAATTCGTATCGCACAAAATGCACAAAACTCATTAAAAGGAAACCAAAAAAAAACTTTAAAGCGCGTTAAAACGAACAATTCAATTTTTGAAACAAAGAACATCAAAAGAACCGCGACACCAAAACGTGAAAAGCACTCCATTGGCTGAAAACGGTACACGCTCACGTGCTATTGGTCAAAGATAATGTTTGTGGACTATCACTTTGCGGGGAGATAAACCAAAACTTAACCGCAAATGTTGACAGAAACGAACCTGCTACCGTTTGGGGGAAAAACAACCCTTTTACCCCATAATACGTCATATATCCCCTTATCCTAAATAAATACGCTCGGCCAAAGCAAAGAAGCGAGATGGAGAATCAATTGAATTTTTAATAGGCGCGAGAGAGACAAAGGGTTGCGTTACTTTATAAGTAAAATGTTATGATAATCTTTGCATATATTAAGCCTACGTTTTCCTTCTGATGAATATTAATTTCCTTAATAATAAAAGTGTCTAAAAATAACGTCATATTCTTAGAATATTATTAGTAATTTTTGGTATCTCCTTTGGTGTCGCAGATAAAGATTGTTTAAATTGAAAAAGTGAGATTTAATTAAATCATAAAGTTACTTAAATAAACAATGAAAACTTTAAATACAGCAGACGAATTTAATGAAAACTTAAACTACCCAACATGAATCCTTATATCGCTGTCAAGACACTTTAAAATCGTCAAATGAAACACGTCATTACTAAAACCAACTCCTTATTTTGCGAAATAATTTTATTACAATAGATAATTTAAAACTGTCCAACTTGCCCCACCACTAGGGGATAAAAGCGATGGGCGGCGCTTCAATTAAGAGCGATAAAAAGATATATGTCTCTTTCCTGCAAATGAGCAGTCGTAAGTACAGTAAGCGGGTTACAATGGGAGTTGACGTGTGTTTCCTTCTCTTTCTAGTCTGGCTCTACCGACATACAGCTATCTCTGCAGCCCTTCGTCGCTATAAATGTATAGCAAGCGGCACAGTCAGTTCCACGTGAGATTGTATTTTGTAATCAGTGAAGTGGCGCCTTTATTCTGAAGCGCACAATGTTCGCGCGTTTGACAATTTGACATTTCGTTTGGCGGGAACGGTCTCATGTTTTCAGATACGCAAAGGTTTAAATCTGTACTGCCAAGTGAACTATTCTTATGAAGTTACAGTGATGTTGACAAGTTGAAGATTGTTGTGGTTATTGCAACGCAATAACTTGGATTCTTATTTCTTTTAAGGCAACATAAGGTAAGAAACTGATGTAAATAAAATTAAGTATTTTTAATATGAGTGTACTGTTAACCTCCCATAAAAACAAGTGGTCGCTGAAATTTAAACGATTTGGTTTTAAATACGTAAAAAAATTGTTATAAAATAATCATATAAAGTAGATTAAAATAAATAAATAAAATACAATAAGATCTAATAAGATCGAATACAGTCCTATTTCAATACTTACACCAAGAGTAGTTCTTTTAGTTTTAGTTGATTTCGAAGTAGATTTAGAACTCAATTTTGAAGTTGTTTTTCTTCTTGGTCCTTCTTTTTTAGTCGTTTGGTATGAAGTTGTAGTAGGTGAAAGTTTTGTCATAGTAGAAGATCCTCCTGTAGAAATTTCGTAATGAGAGGTGGACATATTATAACTTGTCTCAATATGAACGTATGTATCATTATTCATAGAAACAGTATCCAATAATATTATATCGGTCACATCTGAAATATTTTGTAAACTCTCTGAAAGTTCTGAAACATGTAACCTCTCTGAAAACGGTTTTGTATGCTTTTCATCAATTTTACTTAACTTAGTATTATAGTTTGCATCTAATGTGTTATTAATTAATCTTAATACTGTAGGTGTTGTATTTACTTTTAATTGGTTTTTATTTGCTTCTGATGTTGATTTAATGTCAATTTTAACTGCAACCGTTGGTTCTATTCTCTCATTTACGACAGTTATAGTACTTTTACTATCAATTTCGTGATATTTATCTAGGGGATGATTTGTACTGTCTATTAGAGTTGCGCGAAGTTGTAGAATAAGTGCTTTTGGGTAATATCTTACTTTTAAGAGTGACGATAATATTTTTATTAAGATTTGTTTCTCTTTGGCGTAACACTCGATTGGTTAAGATGTCTTTAAATTCTTCCACGCTCAAAAATGCATTGGGAATCTTTGACTCTACTGGATTATTTATATATATTAATGGACTTGAGCCTGTTCTAAGAATTTCTTTAATCATTAGGTTATGTTTTTTAAAGCCATTAACTTCTTTTAACTTTTTAACATGCACTTCGTATAGCTTGTTATTCTTGAAGAAACGTCGTAATGATCTATTGCTTGTATCTGTAATAAGAAAGGCAATTTTCTTGTAATTTAATTGTTTTTACATTACCTATAAATTTATTTTTTACCTTAATAATAATGAAAATAATTTGACCATGTATTCATATCGTATACTTAATAACTGACATACCATCATTAACCGCTTCTTGATATTTTAAATATAATTCGTTTATAATATCTTCTGCAACACTTGTCTCAGCTTCGCCAAATCCAATTAAGACTAAATAAATAAATATAACTAGAATTTCCAGTTTAATCCAAAAATAATACATGTTCAGTTTTCCAATACATTGTACTTAATATGCAAGGAAAATACGACTTCGCACTTGAATGCATCAGTGAATTTAATAATTTCTTCGTTAATCTAACTTAACCATATAGTGTACTAAAGTTACAATCGATTGATTAGAAAATCGATTTTTGAAACAAAATCACTGCTCGCTATTACAGCTAGTAATGTCAATTTGTTTTAGTTATCTATGTAGTATCTATTAGTAGCATATATTTTACGACAAAAAGTAAGTATAGTAAAATAAAAATGTATATGAAGCCTAGGCAGAGAGAATCTAGTGTTGAGATACTCCACTCTCCGTGTCTCTGTTCCTACCGGAATATGCGCCAATGCGTATTGAATGGCTTAACAGAATGCCACAATTAGTACCAAAACATGGAAATAAAAATAATTCACATTTGTAGTCATTACAATGTGATATACAGGATTTAATTCTGAATCTAATTAGGTAATAAGAAGAATCAAATCCTGCCAAGTACTTAGATGTATTAATATAATTAAAATATCTAAAACATAACACTTCATGATGATATTCTATTGTTTTATATACTATTTGCTTGATACAAAGAAAACAAATTTTCCATAAAAACACGATACTAAGCTTGCAAAATTAATAATCGTAAGAAACTGGACATGCTATAAATAAATTTCTGCGCTGGAAAATATATTTTTGTATCTAAAATTTTTATAACTATACTAGAATGGATGAATTGGCTTAGAGCGCTTAGAGGGTTACGAAAAGGTGCGGATTCGAGTCCTGCTACGTTTTCATTTATACGTATTCTTAATATTTATATCAGAAAGTATTATAATGTTTAAATATTTTTAAAAATGGCAGAAATACGAACAACGCGATTATTTATATGTACAAGATCTGTTTGTGTCAAATGCACAATAAATATATGAGCTCTAACCTTTATTAAGCTTTATTATTATCTTTGCCCTAAAAGTTATGAAGATAAATGTTCGCGATAAATCAAACTGCCTTAAACTACTTTTGTATATTATAACATACATGAAATACGTCATATGTATGTATGACGTCATTTGTATATAGGGATTAGATCTCAAAGAGTTCTGCTAAAACAATTTAGTTAGTGTTAGTTATATTCAGTCAAATTCCTTGTGTGACAATCAAGTGACTTCATTACCGTCATTCTTGCACTTCTTTTTCCTTATTGCCGCCGCTAAGCCGTAGTATAGTTATATATATAGCCGCTTATAGTTATATATCGAGAGCTTGTTTTTATTTAAAATAATGACATTCGTTTGTTTTGATTACCTAGAGCTTTGGCTTTGGCTTAGGATTCCGCTATCCGATAAATAATGTTTTTATATGAAAAAGGTTGGTATGCACTGATTTATTTCTGCCCAAATAATGAAGCCTTATTAAGCCTTAAAATAGTAAATGAAAACTAAAAAACGGAGCGTTTTGACATGCAATTTTCACTACCTACCTTGCTATATAAAGGATAAAAATCCCATAATTAACCGTATATACTAATTAATATATATATATGAATTCTTATTTACACTGCGTATAAATTATTAAAAAAATATATATTATAAATGCAGCTGAACAATAAATCTTTTCACTTTGTTAGTGATATTTTTATTTCGGTTTCTTTTTAAAATGACCCGAAAAGCAAAATAAATATAAAATCATTGAACCCCAATAATAGGACAACTTGTTGATAAGCTTCATTGGTCACTAGGAAGTCGCTCCCTAACTTTCACTACCAGTTACCACACTCGTGTAGTGAATACATGTGTACCTGTGTAGAGACACAGGTAGGTATATCAAAGTTTTTTTTTTATATATATATATATGAATTTAATTTTGTTTTATAATTTTTTTTTTATTTTAAAATCTATTCACAATGAATGTCGATGTGTTGTCCGAATCTTTTGTTATAAATTTAAATATTTTAATATATATTTCCTCTATCGAAAGACTGACTGAGAAACAACCAAATATCTAGTTAGAGTAGATTACCTAAATTTGCCGTGTAAAGTACCTTGGGTATCGTAAGAGATGATTTTATAAATTCCTACAGGAATGTATGAAATAAAACGAAATCACAGACTACATTTGTACAAAATTATATGTGTATTAATTTCATATACTTTCATTGACACTAACCTAAACGCTGCTAAGGACCCTTAAAATATTATACATGACTACGTGACGTTAGCAAACTGTACTTCAATTGGCACGTCATAACCTATAAATATGTATACCTACAAAAAATGATCTACTTAAGAAATATATTAAAATCAAGTAAATTATATATAAATATGTTACAAATTTAATTTAAATAAGTACTAATAAAAGTTAGTATTAGCTTGACCCGTCGGCGTCGACAAGCTTATAATAAAGCTTATAATTTTACGTGGAAAATAACAAATATATTTAAAATATGTTTATTTACATTGATTTATGATATATGTTTACTTACATATATATGTATGTGAAATATTAGATTCTTAATAATACTATAACGTTAGGTATAGAATTTCAATTCATATTTAAACCGAATCTTTACAAATATTATCTTTTACTTGTAAAGTTTTCTTTTGACTGGCAACCTCCTGGGACACGAGGAACTTCCTTTCCCCATACACCACACATATACCGCAGAATCTTCATATCCGTTCCTGACTGTGCTGGGATAGTGCTGGCCAGTGTTCACTGCCGTAGATAAAACAACTGGTCGGATCTTGATCTTGTTTATCAGCCAAGCCTAATTACCTTGAGCTTGGGCGATATTAGACCATTTGGCCCAGGCGGCAATTTGAAGTTCATAATTATCAAAATATGATTAAAATAGCAATAGATAAGACAATAAATTAAGCAATTACTTTAAATTAGTTGTTAATTGTTATAAATAATAGTAAAAAGAATTTAAATTGTAAAATACAACAACAATTCCATAATATTCATGCTTTTGTATAAATTTTATATTTGTAATTAGGTATGTATTCAAATTGTAAGTTTTTAAAACTAGACGTCATCTGATTGGACATCATGGTTCATACCTCAGGACTTATGCTGATTCAAGACCAGAATTGCTGGATTGAACTGAATTGTATTTGTGTTCGATAGTTCATGCATCGAGGAATGTTTTATAATATAACGATTTTTTTTATTTAATCTCTTTTGTTTCTTCACCACCGTTCATATGAACTTTTAGTACATTGGGTCTATTTGCGTATGTATAATGTACTAGTAACTATCATAGACGGCAACTAGGTACTATACTCCATGGCTTTTCCAGCTTTAATAGCTATTCAACATAAAAAACATATATAAATTCTTGAAGTTGGAGTTTTTCGATCATATAAATAATACATCACGCAATTAAGGTGATGTAACCCATTGTAGCTGCATACCTGCATACCTGTTCTACCTTAGATACTAAGAAATTAGAATGTGTCATATGTCATACACAGTTCTTAGCTATTGCTATATGGCGTAGCCGCAGTTAAAAATTAGAAGTATGTAAGAATACGATAAGCATGATATTTCCGATAATCTATATATCAAAGTACAGTGACAGAAAAATATAAATAACACTATGTTACGTCAACATATAATATTCTATAGAGGCAACCAGAATTATGACATTGTGACATGGAGGAAACTTCATTTTCCGCTTATTTATGAGTAGTAGTGGAAACCATTGGCCACACTCTATAATACTAGACCGGAGAAATGAAGACCGTTGCATGTTCTCTATTTACGGAGACATTCAAACTATCTCAGCTTTTAATATGTATTTTGATATGTTATTGTTTGTTTATAATAAAATTTTCATAGCTAATTACTTTTTTCCTATATAGCAGTAGATGCTTCACTCTAAGATAGCAGTGTAACGTGTACCAATTTCCATAAAAAAATCCAATCCAATTAATTAATAGAGCAATAAGCAAATAGCAAATATATATATTTTCGATTTTGTTACTGCGTTTCGATTTAGAAATTTAGTAAGAAAATCTTTTGAAACTTTTTTTTCTAAGAAAAACCAACATAATTAAAACTCTGACAAATTTCCTTAAGTTTATTTTTTATGGTAAAAATAATCGATGTAAGAGAAAAAAATAATTCTAAGATATTAAAGTGTATATAGTAGGTATATATACTCATATATCCATATTTATCGTAGGTATATAATATATAAAATAAATATGCTCCAACCGATATATTCAATATATTCAAAATAATTTCTACCGTCATCTGACATGAATAAACTAAAAAACGACTATCAGTATCGTATACGCTGCCTTTCCTCAAGCAAAGATTCAATCACACAAAAAAAGAAATAGTGAAAAAAATTGTTAAAATAGAGAAAAGTTATGTTTAATTGAAACAAATGTTAATACCAGGTCATCACAATAGAAGAATACGGGGTGTACACGATGCTTCCGGCGCAGCAGCTCGCGCCGATCAGTCCCTGGCCGCCCGACGGCATGCTGGACCGGATGGACGACCTCGCGCACAAAGGTAAAGGTAATGGTGACCACCATTTATATATTATGTATCTATATAATATAAATAAATTAGATTTTTTATTATGTACATAGTGTTTGTAAAATGTAATTTAATATACTAGACAAAATTTATCATTGTTCGTATTTTCATAACTTGCGATTTGGCTTTTAAAGAATATACTTATGTTATTATGGGAAAAGAACAATATTTTTCAATTATTTAAATAACTAAAATACTTATTTAAGGACCTAGCGATGACATTGAATAAAATCTCATGTGATACTCAATAATATATAAAAAGAATTTAAGTTAAATTGTATATGTTCAACATAAGATAACACTTGTGCTTTTCAATACACTTTCACCACAAGCTACTATTGTAAAATATCCCCAATTATCTCATTAGTAAGTGAAACGCTTAATTTTTCCGCGTATAAATGAGTAAACAGAGAGAACGCAGTGTCAAGACATTCCGTTCTCCCCCAAAACATGTGATCAGCCAGTATCATACATACGTATAAACGTGATTAATTGGAGTAAGCAGGCCTGTGGTGAACAGGGCACAGCGGTGTTAACCAGCTCGGCGGCGTGTTTGTAGGGGGCCGGCCGCTGCCCGACTCGACCAGGCAGAAGATAGTAGAGCTGGCGCACTCCGGCGCGCGCCCTTGCGATATCAGCCGCAT
This sequence comes from Dione juno, assembly GCA_037127375.1. Lineage (NCBI taxonomy): Eukaryota > Metazoa > Arthropoda > Insecta > Lepidoptera > Nymphalidae > Dione > Dione juno. The sequence continues at coordinate 2,445,966 of JAXRJS010000091.1, read as the reverse complement.
CCTGCAGGTGTCCAACGGCTGCGTGTCCAAGATACTTGGCAGGTAATGTGAATTAGTACTTTAGTTTTTATCATTTTATCATAATTATGGAAAATACATAGTGTAGATTTCAACTAGATCTGTTACCAGCTGAGCTGTCGAATTTTTGCTAGTTTGGTAATCAAGCTTTTATTTCGAACAGTCGAAATTACTAGAATATACATCATCAACTTTTAATACAAAACGCATAGACGTAGTTGAGTATAAAGTTGCAATTAAATGGAACCTTCTTTCATGTCAATTTATATATTATAATATATACGTGTTTTACAATATATAGAAAATTACAGTAATTGTAATTGTATAATAAGTACTTAATTATTTGTTTACAGATTGTAAAAATCAGATCTGAATGTTAGTTAGTGTATATACTCGAGAGACTAGATAGACTCTAAATAAATATTTACAATTCGATTCTTTCGAACACTTATAAAATAGTCTAGTATATTTTTTTTCTATACACATCTCCAGAGTTGACTCCTTAAATATACTGTAGTAGACATGTTCGCATGAATAGATTACTCTAGATTATAATTCCATAATGTACTATTTTGTTACTAAACAAGAACTTAGAAAATAAATATTTTTTATGTAGAATATATAAACATACGACAGCACTAGTAAAAAAGCCCAACGAAAATCATCTTATCATATAAAGTACTTATGAAAATATAATGTGACTTAGATACTAGGTATTCCATATTCTTGTGCCGTGCCAACACATTGTCAGACGCACCAATAATGTCGGAGTTATGCTAAAATTATTCTGAGAAAGAAAATCGAGGGCTTACTTTGTAATAAATATATTAACTTAGATATTATTTAAATATAAAGCTAGAGCTTTTTGGAAAGATCTTTTTTTTACTTGTGTTTGGTACCTATAATATTTTAAGTGATTGTCCGAATAAAAAAAAGCATATAAAGAAGTGATTATGTATTTAAGAAATATAGTATTTACATACTTTCAAAATATCAAAATATGGTGCATCACTAAAAACGTCGCATCGATAGATGAAGGCAACCACAATTGTCATAATACGTGACGAACAGACCGTGTTGGGTTACACGCAACCATCCCAAAAATGTCGTTGAAACCAATCCCGCATGTAACTGGCTGTAACCACAGAAATGTACTTGCAACCACACCTAGACAACACTACCAAATTAAAAAGACATAACACACAATAGAAGTAGCTAAGTCAGTAGATGCCTCGTAACTTGGTACCATTCAAGGTAAAGCGAAGGTTAGTAATTCGAGTATCTATTTAACGTACATTCAATGTTACTATTATTTTGTGGTCAATTTGCTTGATAGAAATATTATTATTATATTTTAGGACATAAAAGAGAACTTTCTAGAATATTACGTAAGACTAAAACTTGGGTTAATATGAACTTGATTATAATAATGTACGACGTGTGAATTTAAGCGATTAGTGTTAGATAAAATTACTAAGTTATTAGGTAAAAGTAGTGTAGAATGGCCGACAGCTGGGCAGCAAGGCGAATAAAAGTACAAGCCAGGTATCGAACCCGATATCCATGGAATTTGACACCGCAGTTCCCCATCTGATGGTGTCACTATGCAGTGACAGTTTGTCGTGCAGTTTTATGGTTGAGCGTTTTACTTGAATACTAATTAAATAGCTTTTAGTATAAAATCCCTCTAAATTAAATACATATGAAATATTTAACAACGTATACTTATTTAAGTGTAGGTATGTCACAATTTCCGATACATTATTAAAAATATTTATATATTATATGGAATATATATTATTAATGCAGGCTAAAAATAGCCTTATTAGAATACCTAATTTCGAATAACTATTATTTATTTCTATATAGTAAAATTAATTAATATTATCCAGGTACTACGAAACCGGGTCTATCAGACCTCGGGCGATAGGAGGTTCGAAGCCCCGGGTGGCCACAGCGGAAGTGGTTAGCAAAATTGCCCAATACAAACGTGAATGTCCGTCGATCTTCGCGTGGGAGATACGGGACCGCCTACTAAGTGAAGGAGTTTGTACATCTGATAATATACCTAGTGTGAGTATTATTTTCTTTTTTTTAATTATTTTTTAACTTACCGGCTAATTTAATGAAACAATTTTCCTTAAATTATCTGTGATTCACAACAAAACACTCATGTCATGTCAGTCATGTCTAAGTTAATGCTTTAAAGATACTTGTATTGGGACTTCAAAACGTTAAACCCTTATCCGGTAGAAGATACATAAAAAAAAGTTACCTTGTGTACTGTTTTACCAGTGTCCTAACTTGCGTACGGCGTGTTGTACTGGATTAATGGGAAACCCCATCGTAACGAGGTGAGTCAGTATCCGACCGTAAAAGCAATGGTAGGGGATACCATTCTCTGATAGAGTGACTATTTTAAAATGTTTTTTAATCGTAAGCAGTAAAGCTTTGCGCAGATCAATAATGTATTGAAATTGATGAAAAATATAAAACGCTCTCCGTTTACTGAACTGAACTGAAACAGAAAAAAGTATCTCTCGGATACATTTATGTACTAACTTTGAATGTAGTAACTTAGCGGCATTAAACAAAGCACCTTGTATCGGCACCAACATTCTGGAAAACCAGTTTTTAATATAAGCCAAAAATTGAAGCTCGTAAACATTATATACCTAAATAATTTAGTTAGACAAGATTTAAGATTTTATTTTATTATTTTATCCTTGGGTGATTATTATTTTGCTATTTAATCAAACTTTATTTACTTTTATATTACTAAAGCTTTACGACAAACATTTTTCAAAAGTTTCCAAAATTTAAAATTTATTGCGTAGCAATTAAATTACTTTCATGAAAATCAAAATATTTACTAGCGTTAAAACTAAAAGAAATTAAAAATATCCCTTAATTATATTTAGTAACATACGTATGTTGCCATAAAAAGAACTAAATATATAAACAAATCTGAAACTTTCATTTTGAATAGGACTTTTAGAAATAAGAGCTATATTATTAGATTTTTAGAATCAATATTAATATATAGATAAATTAATATATAGGTCATTATGGTTCTGTGGGACAGTGTCTGCAAGCTCGATGACTATCGCTTCAATGTCCACTTGGCAGAGTGACTTACTTTCATTTGTGTCCGCTGACAAGACACTTCGCAGAGTTGAGTTCCGCACCCAACCTGAAAAAAAATCATTGAAATACAAATAATTTAGTAAAAAAAACATATAATTCTAAAATTAAACTCTCCACCTATATTATTCTATACCATACATTTTTATACTTTCCAATCTGAAATACCCTGTAAATATGACCCGAATATTAAACGTCTTCAGCAACGCCTTTCTCGAGTACTAAAAACGAAAGGCATCAAAAAACACAATGGTATAACGTTAGCTATAGTTCGATTATATATACATCCATAACGCCTTATCTTCCCCGCACTATACAACCCCTCGCCACCCCCACTGGCAAAACAATATGACGTTATAGCTTTTTCTTCGTCTTTCCTTTTTTTTTTTGAACGGGGCCGCTCCCTTCTGGGACATCTTTAGCCGATACTCGGATACTGCTTTTGAACATATTTGAAATATGAATTGTATATGGCTCTTTGTTGTAATAGTTATTGTTTTAATAGTTATTTTAATAGTTATTTGTTAAATAATTTGTGAATATTAAATGAATTTTCGTTAATTCGTTATTTATTGTTTAATTTGTTAGGAAGGCACCTATTCTCAAGACACTCCGTCCAAAATAATTTATTTCCCGGAATTGGGAATAGAACCCACAAACAAGGCGTTTACACCAATTGCTGGCCCTCTAGCTACGATAGTCTGAATTAAATGGAATAAAGTCTAATTTTCAAAGAAAATTAAATTTAATAGTTATTAATAATCATCTATTATTAATTGATCGATAATCAAAAAAATTAAGTTACTGATAGGAAAATTGTTATCAGACACTGTTATTAGTTATTCATATTATATTACATTAACATACAATTATTTCAAAAAAAGTATCATCAGCTTTCATTTTGTAACGATGTTAATTTTAACCCTTAAATGTATATGATATCGAAAGATATATTAAATAGACGCTCATGCGCTAAAAGTACATTTACTCTAAAGATTGTCTTTGGCTTTAAGGTTTTTATACGTCGTAGTATGGGGGCCTTAATCTTCATAGCTCAACTCTTTACGTAAAGCGTAACGGAGCGAAAAAAGCTCCTAAATCGTCCTGAATATGAAAATAACATTGTGATAACGTTCTATTTTAACGAGCGGTGAATTCTTAAACATCCTTTGCGACAAAAATTCGGGTGCTTAGCATAAATTAATTAACGAATTTGCGCCATCACCCTGTTGCTGACGACTCAGAAAAAGAACCAACTTATATCAAACCTTTAAGATCAGGAAAAGTGTAGGTATTACGAGAACAGAGATAGAAATACATTTTTTAATAAGTGCGAAAGAGTTGGCTATCTCTTTTTTCAACGTCTGAGAGGGAGAAATTTTGACGCGGCATGAATAAAGAAAATATGAACGCTTTGTTGCCGTAAAAATTCCAGTACAGGGGATAAAGTCTTTAAGTTATCAAGGGGACCGTTAAGGGAGCTTTATCTAGACAGGTAGAGGAAACAAAAGATGTAGGTATTTTACCCCATCATTTATACGCTTGACACTATTTTCGTGTAGCTTCTTCTATAGATTTTTACATTTTATATTTGACAATTATGAATTCGAATTCAAATTATTAAATAACACCGTAACCGATTTTTCACCAGTTTTCATCACGAGTGACATATTTAAATTACCTCATTAGCCTAATAACGTTATTTATATACATTATTAGAGCCATGTTCCTTAAGTTATTGAAAAAAAAGTCCATTAAAATAATATACTTCCAATAAAATTTAATGAGTCATGGCGAAGCGGCACAGTGTATGACTGTCAACGCGACGGTTGTGGATTCAATTACCTCTAGGGGAACTCTCAACATGCAAAGAAAATCGAAAGGTGGAAGGCATTAACGGAGTGTCTTAACACTAAGTACCCTCTGCTCAGCCTTCTATACGCAGGAGAACGAGTAAATTAAATTGTATTTCATAGATATATTGACGTATTCTGCAGACTGGGTAGGTAAATATGATCAAAGTCACTTCGTTTTCACATATATAGTATGTATTCAAAACGTCAAACATACTTACCTGTATATAAAACAAGTAATGGGGTGTTTAGGTATACCTACTTGAGGGTGCTTAGAGGTTGAATATATTAATGTTGGCATCGATCCCATCTACGAGGGTTTACGTCAAATTTGGTTAGTTAAATGAATATTGATATTTATTTAGAGTAACAATAACGCTCTGCAATATGTGATGTTTTGATTTTTGAATAAACTCTTATAAAATTTGAAATTTGTATTGTATACGTTCCTTGTTTAGACTTTTTAGTACATAACATTTTTAAGTTTAGATATGATTTTCTTGCAATTTCACATAGATCTTTCTAGAAATATCATACAGAATATATAGCCTATTACTTTTTCAAAATGGCGTGGCTGTTTATAGGCTAAAGATATTATTTTATTGTATTAAAGGTATTGTTATAAAAACAATAAATACGTCATCACGGCGCAGTGGAACAGTCTCTTACTGTAAACGAGTTTCATTTCTCCGCTCTGACAAAGCAAAGTGCGGCGTTGAAATCCACTACTCAACATGACATATCTCAAATTTGGACAACGAGTTGAGGACATATTTTAAGTTCCCACTGCTTATCCTGCTATACGGTATGCAGCGTAAAGCTAAAAATCTTATTGGCGTGTTTTTCTAATCAATTTTTTCTATAGATACTTTTCCGTCACTTCGATACACAAAGTTATATACTGAAATATTAAAAAAAATCTGTAGAAAAGTTAAGAAATTAATGCATTTTAAATAAACAACTGTTATCAAAGTTTAAATCAGATTATTTTATTAAAGAGATTCTTATCAAGCATTTCAATATGAAATAAATCCAAATTAACAATATTTACAACTCAACTTAAACAAGACGACATAAGCTTTTACTGTCCAAGCTATAGAATGGAAATAAAAAAAAGTATGATTAGTAGATCCCATAATAAAGTTCTATTTAATTTGGCCGATTCGTACTTCTATAGCTTCTATAGTTTTCAACAAAATTACGACTAATATACAACAAAATAGAGTTTAAATTTAATTGTATTTAAATACAACTAGGGTCTATCACATGGCATTCTTTATATTCCCGTTGCAAATCACTTCCGAGCCACTAAATGCAGGCCAAATTAATGCGTTTAACACGCTCCGGGCATGGGGATGACAACTTTATTTTATTATATCGCGATATTTCCCTGTCACTTTAGCGTCACTTCTTCTATCGGTTGTGATTTATAAAGAGCGAATGCAGTTTTATGATAGTCACGATATGGTATGGTATCTCTGAGTTCTACAAGTTTACTTTTACTGTTTATCAATGGAAATCGGTTGTTTATATATATATATATATATATATATATATATATATATATATATATATATATATATATATATATATATATATATTTACTTCATTTATTAAAACTGAAGATTTTTTGCAATTTTTGTTCAAAAACACGTCTGTTTTAGTTGTGATTTATTATTAAGCAAAAGATTACTAGTAAATAAAAATATAGACGCTATCATACTGTAGTTGAGCCATGTATATAAATAAATCTTATGTATAGCTACCCATATAAGAGTATATTTATATTAAAAATAAAAGATTATCGATCGAGAACGCACGTTTTGTATTTAAATATACGAAAAAGAGCTCACACTGACTTACTTCTAAGTTCTCTCTGTGAAATTTAAATAAAATAGAATAATTTTGGATTTATATGTAACACACAAAAACTTCATTAAAAATTTAAATAACAACGAAAAAATGTAAAGCCTTTTAAAAGTCACCAAAGTACTTACTGTAAATAATATGTAACTTAGCTACTATAAGGAGCCATTGCCTACGATGTAGTATCAAAAATATGATCCCCATAACTGTAATCCCTATATTATTGGCAATGATCGGTCCAATGAATACAGTCCGAGCGCTGATTTAAAATATCATTAGAGCGTATCTGAGATCTCACAGGCCTATCGCTACAAATTGTAACAAAGGCCTTAGAAAAGGAGATTATCGAAAGTGGCACGTGTCCTGCACGCGTCTGCCTTACGTCCCATGTATGGACCTAACCCTACCAAAATATAGCTAAATTTAAAATATATTCTATTTTGTGGTATTAAGAATCACTTTCCAATGACATTTTTTTCTATAGTGTGGTCCAAAATAATATATGAAATATGTATTTTATTGCATTGGCTTAAAGTTAGATTTGCTTTAATAGTTTTTTTTTTGATAAAGTTAGTTAAAACTAAGAAGTGTCGGAGGGAAATTAATACCACAATCGCTGGATTTAAAGCTTATAGTGGAGTTGAGTGCGTAATGACATGAACAAATAAATATGTATTGCTACAGTTGTCTTGTCATGTTTGTTTGTTGGGATGTCACACGCAAATATCACCTAGGGCTAGAAGGGACAGGGAATATCATTTTTTTCTAAATTATTGTTGCAAATTTTTATTTTTACTTTTAAATATATATATCTTCATTCTATTTTATTTATTTTGACAAATAAATTCCAAGTTAACACGAAAAAAATAACCATATTTAAATTTAAAAAGAGAAAAGAGCTGTTTTTTTTACATATTCTAACTTAATGATGTCTAACATATTTAAAATCACTGTTCAATGGTAACTAACCAAGCACTCATCGATGAAGAACTTATTGGGCATTTAATTTAACGAAAAGATATACACTTGACAGATAAGCTTCTGGTTTTTCTTTTGCTTTTTATTTTACTATAATGTATCCTAATAAATAAACAAAACATAGGCTTAATTTTTATTAAAGTATTTGTCACATGTTAGAGAAATAAAAATATTTACCAAAATTTTTGACCATAGCGTGATTTGAACTCATGTCTTTTGGAAACCAAATCAAAATTTAGATTGTTTTCTCAATAATATATTTTTTTACTTTTACTCATTTGGTTAGGTAAGTAAAGTTATCTCAGTTTTTTTCTATACATTACACTTACATACACTTTGGATTGCAAATCGCAACATGACAATTAGGTTAAATAAATACCTATGCAAGTTAGACTTTACGTTAAGATGTCATGTTAGATTAGAGGGATTTTGTGAGAAATAATTCATTTTTTTTTATTCAAATATTATGACACTACAGACTTTTCATCCTTATCTTTTTAACTTATAATTATTTAGTTTGGTTATCATCAATATTAATTATAATACTATTAATGTATATATAATGTATATGTATATAGAATTAATATTGATCATACGATGCACTGTATGTTTTTACATTTGTCTATTATAACCAATAACAATTCAATATTAAATAATTCTATAAAATCATTACTCATACCAGTACCTAAATTCTCCTGATTACCTCAAGTCTAGACAGACGGGTCGAGTCGGGGTAACCGGCGATCTGCGGTTTCACCTTAACAAATAATCTGTGACCACTTGCGGACAACCCCATGTAACCCATTCATTAAGTACGATTTACTTTTAATCCCATATCTGAATGTAATTTTTTTTTTAGCATTTATGGCGACAAACTCGTAATCCTAAATTATTTATTTTTCATTATTGATATAATTTTGGTCTTGTACAATTTAATAATACAGTCCATTACTGAACTTTTTAATTGAATTAAATTAGATAATCTTACTATCAATTTACAAATAAATTTTATTTTATTTTTTAGCACAGATACAAAAATGTTCTTGATACAAACAAAAAAAAATTTTCAAATTTTAAAAAAATCATTAACATGGAACAATCTCTCTCTCTCTCTCTCTCTCTCTGCAGTTAATATAGACAATATAAAGTAACTAAGCATTTAATTTTTCAATTAGCCATTATTAAAAATATTCCTTTAATCCGTAGAGAATGAGTTAATCACAAGGTATACAATACATAGGGAGCGACACGTGGGCGACTCCGCCTACTTAGGTTATTGCCTATAGACTATTGTATTAAATATAATAATAGGGTAATATTACAATATTTGATGATTTTTAAGAGCGTATTAGTTTAAATTTTTATGACATTTATAAATAGGAAGTGTGTTAGAATTTGGACGGGTCTCTGAAATACTACTTGCATGTTTTATTTTACAAAAAGCCCTTTTTACACCTAACTGAAACGGGGTCGATCATAATAGACCTATAAAAGTATAAATATGTATATTCTCATTAATTCTCATACAATTGCCTACAAACTTCTTATGTAGAAATCTAAAATTTTACATATATATTAAACCCCTTCGGAGAGGATTTCCAGAAATTCTTAAACTAAGCATGTATATATTTTATGAATTATTTAAATGTCTTAAACCTAGTTTGGTCTTTAAATGAATCTACGAATTAAGCTATAATATAGTTTTGATCAGTCATAGTACCTCATTGTGATTTTTACTGTTTTATTGAACTATTAAAAATGAACTTTAACACAAAAATAAATAAAAATACGCACATTCATACACATATCGATATACGCACAGTAGAAAAAAGTATCCTTACTTATAAGTCATGAAAAATGGAAAAGATTTAAAGAAAAAAAAAGAGATAATATAGGTCTTTTTATTATAAATATAAGAGCGAAAATACAATTGAGATGCGATGATCGAGCGAGGGGGTGAAGCGATGCGAAATAAGTATGGCACTGGCACGTGCGACACGGAACATGCAATTTTTTGTATTCTACCCCCTTATTATTATTGACTTTAACATGTTTTAACATTTCTCAAGTGTTTTATTGGGATTTTGAAACGATTTGTATTCAATATTGGTATCACGTGATGGTAATATCTGTTTGTTATTTAAGTGAGAGGTCCGGTGAAGTTTATTATCGAGGTGTGCCGGGAGAGCTTAGTGGCAATACAATTTATTCCTCACTCATAGCTCAAATTTGAGACAATGCGTATTGAGTTGACGATTCGAAAGTGCTTGCAATAGCCTATTTGAATAAAGAATATTTTTATTCTTGATTTTGATTTTGAGTAACTCAACGCCACGCTATTCCCACGAGTGGGAATCAAACCCACCAACCACGCTTGCTCGTAAGTACATATTTGTTACGATAGGTATAGAAAACAAAAAAAATGTAGAAAGATTTTAAACCATAAAAATCTAACTTGTCTCTACTATAACAGATTCTTACATTTTGTACATATAATTAAATTACAATTGATGTCTCAGTTATATATATTTTTGTATGTTACGCTCTGATGCGAGCGGATTACGTTTATTAGTTAAATCCCGCCGCTCTGCCCACTACACTCAAATAATGCCGCTCGTTGATATACGGTCAGCAAAAAATATATAAATTTTATAAACTATACATTTCTGATTTTCCAAGTGGTAGGCATCTCTACAGAGAAAACCTAGTCAGCTTCTTTATTTACTATCCGCCATGTTTTAGAGACCGATGAAGAAAACGAAAATCTTTCATATAAAAATAGTCTATAAAATTGGAATGGAATACACAACTATCAGGATGATACATTTGAAAATGCCTGGAGCAAAGCATGCTAAGTAGAGTTCTCTAGCGTCCAAACATTTGATTCTCTACATTCCATTAACTGGAAATATTGTACTTTAATGCCACATTCTGTCCTATTAAAGCGAGAAATGAAAAACAATGAATTCCCAGAGTGGAGATTAAACGCACAACTACTGTGTTTATAGTCGAATTCTATCCCACTGCGCCTCTATAGTCTCAATAGGCCAATAATAAATATATCCAGCACGAATCCTAATAAGATATTTTATAATCTATATTGTACATTTTAATATATTATTGACAATTGATATCTTTGATACTATAATAAAATTTTTGAAAAAGGAAAATGTATCAATTAAATAGTGATCGTAGTATAGTATTTTGTCAACGGTACAGTAACAAGTGTTTCGTAATATAGCATCAACAGATACTTGATAAGATAAAATACACGATCACAATCTACACAACATATTGGGGTACACGAAATTAAACGGATTTATTTAAGGGTTGTTCCATGTTTCTAATAACGTGCAGAAATGTTATTATTTTAAAGTAATTACTTTTGGTAAAGATTCTCACGCTTAATAATTATTCTTATATTAAATTTGAATTAAAATTAATATTGCTATAGTCAAAGCGGGTAGAATAGCTATAGTCAAAACCGTTTCCCACTTTCCGCCCAATCATTAAAATAAAAATAAATTTAATATTATCTTGTTTTATAGTTTACAATGATATATGTTTTTTTATTTAATTTTATATTATTATTTTAAGTGAAATGGCTTTTACTTCTTAACCTTACTTACATTCTAATTATGAAATCACTTTCATAATTAGAATGTAAGTAAGGTTAAGAAGTAAAATATCACTGGTTTCTCGATCGACCTATATAAATATAGTAGGTGAGTAAATATAAAAAAAAACTGTCATATAATATATACATACAGTAGTAATTCTCTTAATATTGCCCTACACCTACCACTCAATAATATAAAATAATATAAAACTATCATTCAGTCTAATGTATGCGCATGTAACCAGCGTACCTATTTACTATAGGTACTGTAAATAATCTCAAACCGATTCTTATCTACCTATCTAAATAATTTAACGTTACGACAAGACAAATTAAATTCCCTTAAAGACGCTAATGTTGTTTATCAAAGAAAGCCTAAACGCCTGATTATGACTGGAGTTTGATCGTTTGATGTGCAGCCAGCCGGGAGGGCCCTAAGAATGCCTTGGGGGTCCCAGACTGTCTTAAACTGATTTAAGCAAATGTATAACGTTACATGCTTATGATGCTCTACAACCGTAACTGTTGCTAATTTCGCAAAATAATAATATTGCCAAGTATTATATAATGTTAAAAAACTATTTATAAAAGTATGGCAACATAAATTTATATTTTTATGTAAAATTTACAAGAACTAATAATATAGTAAAGGTGTCTTAATTAATAAAATTTACCTGATAACTAATTTAACTGATAACAAATAACAATAGATTTGATAGTAATTCGTAATACCATATTTTATTAAATATTATTGTTTAATAATCTCCATCTCTATAATCCATCTCTACTGTAAGATAACTGGCATACTCTGAGATCAACGCTCAGCCCGCCGTTGAATTTAAACATTTGAAATTTTGTATATAGGTTTTAGGACAAGGGATTTTTTAAAAAAAAAGTAAGAAGGAAATATCATAATTTATTAATAAAAAAGTTGATATCTAAATATTTGAATAGCATGTGAAAATGGAAAATCACACGGGCAAAGTCACGAGTAAAATGCTAGATGCTATATTTTATATGCTAGTTTCTTTATCCTTTAGAATTTAATTTTTACTTTAGCTATTTAGCTATTCCAACACATAATCATATTTGCTTAACAGTATACAATTTTGTTAATTGAAAGAAATAGGAGAAATTATGGGCAAAAGTTTCATATTAATACAATAGCTTACTTATATGTAATTTAAAAGCAACACTATGCCACCATAGAAAATCTCGTCTTTGAATGAAAATTGTAACACAATTTATTTTAAATAAATAAAAAGTATATTATAAGTTAAAAAAATGAAAAATTCTGAAAAATATAAATACTTTAAGCTTAAGGTTTCTGTTATATTCTGGTAATATAAGAGCGGCGTATCCTGGTACAGGCAACAACATGCTTTAAAGGAGGCTCCAATCACTAGTGGATTGTAAGAAACTTGGTTTAATAATGAAATTTATTATTATTATTATTATTTATTATTTTTACATTGGTTATTAAAAACCGTTGTGACTATTATAATATAGCATAGGTGTCTATAATTAATTGAAAAAAAGCCATCAATACCTAAGTATTGTCATATATGCATAGCTAATAATGTATTATATATAACACAGCACGTCCATTTTAATCAAGCAAGATTTACAATCAGCTCGGATCTCATAAAAGCGTTTATACGATTATTGATCTTGGTTTATATTTGTTTTTTAAATAAAATCTTATTTAGCTGCTGCGCTAGGGTGCGTCCCTCGGCGCACCGTTCAAATCAACATATGCTGCGAGTTTTACGCGCGTCTCGTTTTAATCTCACACATTACAAAATATGGTAATATTTTATGATGAAATTAATATGTTGGTGGTATTTTATCTAATTTTATGAAAAATGTTGTGGAATTTTGTATGATCGGTTTTTGTTTTTATCGCCGCTTAAGTAAATTTATTTGCGTTTGTTTCGATATATTGTACGATTTCACACTGTACATGTTCAGTACAATCGTGTTTACTCTAATATATGATACAGACATTATTTGCATAACTTTTCCTCTCAAATTACGCAATCTATTATTGAAAATGATATATTCAAAATGTATATATTCTCTAGCTTTTACCAGTGGCTTCATCTGCACTGTCACATCCCTGTCTATGACACATACCATAATCTAAGTGCCCAAGGTAACTCTGATCACATACACAGTATACAGAGCTATGTCAAAACGATTACCGTAATTTAATATTGCCAATAGCCTCGACAAACGCACTATAAAACACAATAAGAATTTTTCAATGCGAACCAATAGCTCCTAAGTTTAGCTTGTACAATTTAACAATTTTTTTTAAATTATTTTTATGGAATATTGATATATTGTATACATTAATTAAATAGCAACAGCCGTTTACAACTGTCACCATGTCATATAAACCTACAATTTACGTACTTCTGCATTCTGTTTATTATGTAAAAAATATTGTGTAATCGAATCTAGAAAAACTGACTTAAAATAACGAATTTTCTTATATTTTGTGACATATTTTTATAAAAAAGATAATAAAATAATTTGTTAAAAATAGATCTTACTATCATGCAAATTCACGTTACGAATACATCCATACGTTTGGTTCACAAACGCCAATTTTCGTAGAGAACGCAATCAAAAACCAAACAAGCCAAATTAATTCCGAAAACTGTTAAACCTTTTGTAGTTATGTATCAAAGCGATATTGGCTGTGTGTGACTAATACTAGCTCAAAGCTAAGCCATTCATTAGCCAATCTGGGATTAGCGTACCATACATTCCATTCAATAGGCATTACGTTTGTTTAACTCCAATAACAGATTAAATCGATATGTGTACGCTTATTTAGATATGATTATCGGCTTATTAAATAATAGTAAATAACATGATAATAGTGAGCTCTGACTGTCTGTTCATTTGTTATTTTATGTTTAATATCAGGCTTTGTTTATAACAAACAGGCTTAATTATTTTTAGTATTTAGAAAAAAAATATACTTTGAGGAATCATTTAAATGAAATTATTGGGAAAGTTGTCATTCTGTATAAAATATGGGTAGAATACTAAAATCTTAGAGTTCTGTAACTCAAAATAAAAAGGAACAGAACCTTTATAGAATCACCTTGTTCTTTGTCTGTCAAAATCATTTATAGGTAATAAGGTGAAATGAACTTAAAATATCCAGGTCCACAGTCCCTTGGAGTGTGCACCAAAGAAAAGGCTTCATTCTTGCTGCATATTATATGAAATTCGTTAGGTAATCAGAAACTACACAGATCGTCCCGTTTACTTAGAATTATAAAATTTGACAAGTGAGACAAGTATAAACATCTGAAAATTGGTAACTAATAAGTCTTATAAAAAAAACAATACTAAATCTTAAATCTGTAGTTCATTACATAGAAAATTAGTAAGCTTTTATAAGTGTCACTTTCCGTTGATCTAGATTTATGAAATTAATAAGGTTACTCGAGTATAACTCGCACGGAAATATATTTATTTGTATTAATATCAAATAACTTGTCGAGACGTGAAGGTAAAAGGTAAGTAAACAAAAAATGCTACGCCGTAGCAAAGTGCTACGAAATATTTTCTAAACAACTTTAAGTATAATATATACAAATACATTTGTTATAGTATAGCAATACACTCGTATGAAAATACGTTAAATGGTAAAACTAAATACCCGTTTTTCCCGTTCGTCTACATAATTTACAAGGACGCATGACGGGGCCTCAACAATTTCAATAAATTGAAGTCATTTTACAATAATTTCACAGATGACACAGCGCCCTTGGTATATCGAACTTATCGACAATGGCTTTCTATTCTTTCCAAATCAAAGTTCACAGCTTCACACTCATCACGGTACCCTCAGTTTTAACATGAGTTATGACGTATTACCGCAGTTCCCCAAACCGAATGTCCCCTGTCCAAATGACATGTCAGTGTATTGTCACCTTGTATATTTACGTATACTAAGTAGGGTCACCAATTCTTATTTTTTCTATGTATATATATATATATATATATATATATATATATATATATATATATATATATATATATATATATATATATATATATATATATATATATATATATATATATATATATATATATATATATATATATATATATATAATAACAGCGATATAAATCATTCAAAATTGTAAATTTAAAAAACCCTTTTTTTATTAATGCAATACATGTTGTCTAGGTTGGTAAGATAATAATGATGAGATATAATTATAATATTTTTTAATTTATATTATTCTCAATGGTGTGTATTTATCAACCCTATTAAATGCAAGGGATGACCAATGTTGCCATCTATCGCTCGTAGAATGATGTTCCCGTTCTATCTATATTTATTATAATTTTATGCGGCGGCGATGCACTGCTATTGTGCTTAATCGATGTCCTCGTCGGGTTTTTGTTGTTCAAGAGGGGTATTAAATGTAATAACACTATACTATAACTGCTGAATATTTATGAGATTTTTTTCGCGAGATTTAATTCGGTGATTATGGAGTGTCAGTTGTTCGTAATTATAGGAGATTATGGATATGTGTTGTGTGGTTTTCTAGTAGCTAAGTATATGGGGTCATTTTAAAATGTTAATTAAAGAATTCGCAGTACTTTTGCTTACAGTATACTACTTTATAATATAGTTATAGAGATGTAGGTATACCTATATAATATTTACTTACTTACGTAATTACTAAGTATATAAAAATAATCTACAAATAAATGAATTCCATACAAATTAAACTACCAATAATTCACAGATTACAAATAATAAAACACCTGTTTTATTCCTTACTCATATTTCCTCTCGATTTTCCGCTCGACGCGCGGAGTTTTGTCAGAATAATAAAATTCTGAACAAAATACACGGACGGGCTGGCGGAAAATTGATTATTGATTTGTTTTATATTATTTTATGACACGGATAAGGACAGGGATAAGGGTCTTTGAAAGGATGCGTGACGAAATAATTGTTCCGGATACCGATGTCATCGAGCGTGGTTAACTTGGTTTGATGGTAATTAGTATTGATGTTTGACATTAACGCATTCGCGATAGACATGATTAACTTCACAGATAATTTTCAGATGTTAAAAAATTACATATGTTTTTTTAATATATTCATATATGTCTTTATGTTAATATAAATAATACTTAAAAAGTCCTTTTTTATATTTTACTGCCTGTTCTTATGCATGTCCTATAATAATTAATTTGTGACATCAATAAATTTTATATACTCTAGTCTACTAAAACTTACTCTTCACATCTGTTTCACCCAACCAATCAATTCAATTAATAATAAAAATCAAAATCCTATACCAGAGTGTAAATAAATATTTATTTTTTAATAATTTCACCATGAATGAATAATGAATAATAATTATTATAATTGGTTCAAAATATATAGAAATAAGCTGACATATATTTCCGTAAACGGTTTATTTTAAAAAATTCTATAATGAAGTGTACTCTGAAGGGTCAACACAATTAAATACCTTCGTCTTTGAGAACCATCGGAATGGCAAAAGTCGATTGTGTTTACTTCGCGAACCGGCGTCTATAAATGATTTTATTTTAATGACAATAATAACACTACTATTAATAATAATACTTTATATAATAGTACATTACGTTGTGGGGATGAACGCTCGAATGATTCGCAATGATAGAATATTTTGGAGCCGTTTGTGTTCGTTAAAATATTCGTTACTTTTGTTTTGCAAAAAAAATCTCGTTTTGACGCAGTGCGTGCTTTTACTTGTTCGTGATTGAGAATTTTGTTTTGAAACTACATATTTACTATGAACAGTATTCAGTTCAGGTCTTTGATTATTACGAGTGTGTCAGTTGTATGAAGAACACGCGAAGGAGATTGATTGTGCGGTTAAAAAGAGATTATTAAAAATATTATACTAAATTTGCTTTAAATGAATTTAAACTAAGTGATGTAATTTTTTTTTTGGTATATTAGAAACATTGTATGAAGTAATTCGTTTGACGAGAATGTTATAACGAGCTTTTAAATAGCATTTAAACAAACTATAACCTTTTGCTATGTTTTTGAATGATAACAATATTATTTATATTGTCAACATATATATTGTAAACAGGACCTACTGTTAATATTTTATTCTTTCCTTAAAAAATTTTATACGAACTATTTTAAAGAAAGAGATAAAATTCGAATATTTTTATTATTTATTTGTCAAAATTAAACATGACGCGGTCACTTCGGATCATCTTTCAGGATTTCAGAAGAATGAATATTAATATGAATAATGAATCATAATTATTACATTAGTTAACAAAGTTTGTAGTTAAATTTATGCTCAAGCCACAAATGTGGCAAAATCGTTGATGGCGGGTAAATGGGACCAGAAGTCGAATCTATCCACCTAGCACGACATAGGGGATACTTAACGATATAAAAAATAAGATAAATAATAATTTGTATAATAAATTTCAAGCACGCCGCGTTTCGAATATGGAAATAAATTATATAATGTGAACCTACCGTCAAACGGTACTGTAAAAAGTATGAAAGGTGCCCCTAAATACCGAGTGAGGTGGAGCGCGAAAATTATCTTATATTTGCTCAGACGCCGTGAACGTGGGGCGCGAATACTTTTCAATAAGCTTAGAGATTTTTTTTGCCCATCTTGTAAAGAACGTTTTGTAACGTAAATAGAGGGACCTTATTGATTGAATCGATATTTATAGTTAAGTAGTAATTAATGTTTTAATATAATTCTTTTATTGTAATTGAATTTTATATAAGATTATGTCAGCTGGATTGAATGACAATTAACAGATAAGTGACATTTTTTTTTATTAAAAGTAAGTAAATAAAATAAATACTGTATCGCAGATAGCATTTTTTTTCTTTTAAGGTATAGGTAAATAAGAAGACTTAATAATTATAGACGTTATGTTACTAACATATTTTTTTCAATGCGATATTACGATATGATTTGTGCCGTAGTAAATATGAATCTGATGAGACTTAGGATATAAAATTAAGATAATTTCAAATAAGCACCAGTAAGAGTGTGGCTCCCTGTATCTGTCCCAATGAACAAATATGGTAATATTTACATATAAAATATATTAATTAAAGCGCTGGTAATTTATATTTGATTTCATATAATTCTTTAAACAGTAAACGAATTTAATTTTTATACACTGCACAAAGCCCTAACGAAAAATCGCTAGATATACATATAATCTATTAAATCACTAACATTTCTGTACTATATACAATGCTGGCTTACTTCGTAAAGTATTATGATATGAGTAAAATAAAAATGCAGTGCATTACCGCCATTGTTGACAGCAGGGGTACCAACAATGGACTACCTGCTGCGTATTGTGCGCCAAGTCGGCACTTTGCAAGTCAATATTTTGGGTGACTTTTACTCTCTTCAGATATTTTCAATCTTTGCAACGTAAGCGAACAACTGCGCACCTCTGCTCGCTCTTTGCATTTCATTGATTATTCTTTTGTTTATTTTTTTTTATTTAGAATTTTCAATTCAATCGCGAAATTGAAACGCCGTATGTTTTTTGTCTTTTTATTTTTATATAGCTGGTAACAAAGAATATATTGAGAATAGCACTTATGATCGTTAGTAAAAATATGTCAAATCATTTCGTAAGATTGTAAAATATATACGATATATATATATTGAGTAAAATACTCAATAATAATTATATACTTAAGATATATTAAAAAAAAAACTTATTGATATTGAGACATAAATATGCTGTCTGATGACAGAATCTTTATTCTTTTTATTTATAAATAAATATATGTGTTTCACCGATACTTCCCCGATTTGATCTGCCAAATTAATAAATTAAATAAAAAAACATCTTAAATACTTAAGTTGTTAAGAACAATCTTAGAGGCGTCACGGTCACTTACTACACAAAACATGTCATACATTAATAGAATTATTTATTCCATACAAATTCAGAATTCATTTATTACACCATAAATTATTTCCCATAGACAAAATAAATATACAATACAAAAATTCTTAATAAATAATTGGAATAATAGCCACCGCACACCGCCCCATGTCACAACGCCTTCCAAAAAAAAAAAAAGAAAAAAGTTTCCCGCCCAATCTTAAGACAGCGCGAGTCAACACTTAATTCGCGCTATTCCCACGATATGAAATTTAAATTTAATTGTACTATACAATTAAAGAAATGGGTCAATATAAGCTTATAAAAGTATTGTTCGATTGAGAGTTATAGGCAGTTTGTCAATAGTGGGACTGCGGGGTGCGTTATTATAATATATTGACGTCTAAGGTGTTTGGGGCAATACAATGGTATTCAGAGTTGTTTGAGTGAAATGATATTCAACCGTTTATTAGGCGCTTTCTCATGGGCACGTTGTATGTTAGTAATTAAATTGATATTTAATTAAATTTCACCTCTTCAATGTATTAATTTGGTAAGCGTTTTTGATGAAATTACTTATCTTTTGATTAATGTACAAATTCTGTAATTCAATTTGTAAGTTCGTTATTATATAATGAATACATTAGATAAGAATATTTTGTATTTTATTATGTATCTCTGAGTATAATTTCAATAAAAGAAAATGGCTTTTTTTTTTATAAAAAAATCTGAAGATGATATAACAGCGATTGTAATATTCTTGTGCATTCATATAATAGTCGTCATTTTTATAATATTTTGACTTATATTCTCATGTGGTATTTATTTAATAATTCAAAGTAATAATTATATTCAATTGTATTTATATATTTAATGCAATATTTGATTTGTCTATCACAATAACCCCAAAATGATACTTAGAAAAAATACAGAAGACATTCCGTTCACAGTGAAAAAATATATATACAACTTTAAAGATTATGTACTATTTTTTAGTGATTAAAAGAGGCTTTTACAACTATCATTGTTAACAAATCACAAAAACCAGTTTCTGATTTAAAATGCCGAATTAAACTTAAGCTATAGCAAAGCAAAATGCTGTTCAAGTGCAATCGTGTAAGAAACGATTGTTAAAACGAAATTACGTTTACATATAAATAAATTAAAGGGTTATTTAGTAATTGGTGAATTAAGCGAGTACAATCAGGGAAACGAGTCAATGGGCGTATGAATCGAATTAGGACCGTTTACAGTTCTGTGTGGACTTTTTTCAACACACACGTTTTTTACACATGGTCACACTGCACGGCTGAATTGGTGTCTATGTGGTGAGAGCCTTGTTTACAAAACAATAATTCATTATTTTGCAATGCCAATACGATTTTGTCTTTACATATTTTAATGTAATTTCTATTAAATTGATTAATATCTATTTGAATATTGTTCACATGCATTACTTAAGTTTTATAGGAATAAAATAAGTGTGCATTTCACCGATAATTACCGGTTTAATCTGCCTAATGAATAAATAAATAAAAAACAAACGTTTAAAATTGTTCCATGTGTGTCGTACGTATGTCTACTTACGTATTTTCATTTTTAGTTGAGTACATTCAATTATAGAGTACAATTTCATTCTATTTTTTTTAAACTATTAAAGCGAAAGTAGGCAATATTGATATATATTATATCAATTAATTTTGTTATTTGTTTCGATTTTACTTATCATTTGAGTAATTCAATTAGTCAATTGTCATTATAAATTTAGAACAGTTAAAGATAATAATTGTAAAACATTTAATTATCGCAACCCATTGACTGTTAACTCTACTGTCGCACAGTAGCTTGTTAAAAATTTCCATTTCATTTTGTTTTTAAACTGGCAACATCGCAACCCTTCCAAGGTATCATTTTTCTAGCTGAATAACACTTAGATCGAAGAGTTTTAATTAGCTCGTTATAATTTTCTCATCGAACAATTTTATCATTTATTAGTTTTGCTGGATGCTTTATGATTTTTTTATGTCAAACTTTTAGTGAAGCCGTCGTTGCGCTCTGTAGTTATGTGCTGACTATAATCACGCTGGTGGTATGTTCGTTCCCACTCGATAGAATTAGTATGTCTTAACTATTTTAAATTAAAATACACTAATTTTAATTATCTTGAGTTCTCCTATTTAATACGCAATGTATACGCAATTTCTCTGCTATACAGTATTATTTTTTATTTTAATATAAAGAATTTTCTTACTTATTATCTCATATAATTTCAATTTTAATGAAATTACTTTAATTAGGTACATTTAAATTTTCGTATTCGTAAAGAAACAGTAAATGACTTATTTAAAAAATATTAAAAAAACATACTAATTCTATATCTAAATCTAAGATAAAGCGAATACGATAACAGTCCCACGACTCATTCCAACTAAGACACCAAAAACGCAACTAGCATAATAAATAAAAAAAGATAACAATAATACTGTCATCATTTTGGAATATCATAGAAAAAAATGATAAATAACGTCCGAGCGTGCCGCGCTTTCGCGGTCCATCGGGCTTCACGCCATCTGCCAGTCAGCGTATAGCTGGGACCACACCGACGGATATCGGGTTCCAATCTATCGTCTTACTTCGCCTTCCTGCCCGTATCTAAGTTACGCGCAACGTCCGTTTGACAGTTGGTAGGTAGACATTTTTGGTTTTCCTCGACACTGGGTGGCCTATCGGTTAACACTCAATCTTAAAGTCTTGTAATTAATATATTGGATTACATTTGATCTACAGTACGATTAGAATGGTTGTTTCTTTGTACATTTAATTAATTTTATTATGCTATGTCAATGACCTCTTATTTACTACCATTTACATATAAAATATCGAGTGTAATTTTTGTCAACTGTCCTTGAAGTATTTATAACATTACATATATATATATATATATATATATATATATATATATATATATATATATATATATATATATATATATATATATATATATATATGTATATATATATATATATGCTTTTTTAACTGTACAAATAAATATAGCCAATGATAATAACTATATGATAACGTTGTTATTATAAATAATTAGTATTACAAACTTTACTTTTAATTTTACTATGTAAAAGTTTTCATTCATACATAATATATAAATAAGATAAACAATTTTTACACCACATAGGTAATGTAATAGATAAAAATAATACGACTGAATCAAGAACATATAATACATATTATAATTTTATTATGTCAATTTGATTTTAATATAGTAAAGTTTTATCCAAATAAATATATATTTATAAATTATAAGCTTTGATACATTCAAAGATTGATGGTTTTTAAAGCGAAGTTATCAATTCGTTGCACGCCTCTCTGGTCGCATATCGTCACCCACTTCGAGCACTCTTTATCGAACATCGATATTGCATACCATTTTTATTTTTTAAATATATAAACGTGTACTTAAAACGTTCTCTCGACAATTTCCGTGTGAAATTTTATTGAAAGTGAATTAAATAAAATTTAAAACGATGCTTAGCGAGTTATTATAAAATAATAAATTAAATATAAGTGATATATGTACAAAAAAATTTTTGAACATAGACATGTGAAATTTTTTTACTATGCACTTTTTATATCTTGTAGATAGACCCAAATAGAAGCTTAACATCATATCATATACCACAGTATATTGTGGTGTAGTGACTTTCTTCCAAAATCAAAAATCAAAATCAAAATATTCTTTATTCAAATAGGCTATAGCAACTTTCGAATCGTCTATTAACATAAGTGTCAGTATTGTCACTTCCTCTGTACCAATAACATATAACAATATTTAAATTTCTAATTTTTTTCATCAGGTATCGTCAATAAACCGAGTGCTCCGTAACTTAGCAGCACAAAAGGAGAAATCCAACAATCAGCAAACTGACTGTACCACACCCGTTTACGAGAGGCTACGGTTGCTTGGTACTCCAGGATCAGCACCCGCATGGCCGAGGACTCCCTGGCCGTCACAGATAGACACGAGAACCCCTCCCTATCAGCTGCACAGCTTAAGCCCTGGACCTCAAGCGATAGGATGTAATGGCACAGAATTAACCGTGTTAAAAAAAGGTAAGGAAATTATAAATTAGTATAAGAAAACTATTCTATAACTATGAAAATTTACAATGATTTGGTATTACAACTTGAACCTTAAGTAGGAGTACCAACAATGCGAAATTAAATTAAAATTTATGAAATTTTTCACTTAAACATTGTCAAGAAATGATACCGTTCTTTTAAATAATTTAACATACATTTATATATATATATATATATATATATATATATATATATATATATATATATATATATATATATATATATATATATATATATACACACACACATTATTCTACAATACATTACAACCACTGTATTAACACATCGCGTTTGTATATTTAAATGTAACATTTTAAAAACAGAACTCCACCATTTCATATACACGTACAGAATGCATTGCAAAAAAACTTTATGGAAACTCATAACCACTGACCGCAGACGCGAATAATTAAAAAAAAACCGACAAAAAGGGCAGAGCATCCAACGGTCACACAGTGTGGAAACAACTTTTTTTTCCCAGCCCGCATTTTGATAGTCGATTTGCGGCACCCCCGGCACCCCCTAGAGGGGGGGAGGATGGCCTCCGGTACCGTCACAAACATTACTCTGTTCATCCGCTTGGAAGATTTAATTTTCATTTTTATCTCAAACATCCCCTTTGTAGTGGTCTGTAGTCTGTATCCAATTAGGTGGCTTTGAACATTTTTCTGGGAACTCCCCGAACGCTTGGAGTTATGGAATTTTTAATTTTGATACTCATTTTTAAGATTATTTCTAAATAAATTCACAACTTGCCAGTTACAGCTATAACGTACTGAAACAAAAACGCAAAACGAACATATCGAAATTCTTCGGTCGATACACAAATATAGCTAGTCTTTAAGTCTAGATTCATCTCAGTTACATTTGCAGGGTGATTGATGACGGAACTTGACTCTATTTAATATAATTATAAACATTACTATAGGTTAATTTGAACACGTAGAAGTTGATCTCAATATAGTCTAATTTCATCAGACATATAAGAACTATAGTACATGAAAGTCATGCGATTTGGCTGTATACTCGTAAGCATAAATAAGATAAAAAAAGCTTAAACAAAAAAAAAAGTTTGTGGATTTGATCACCAATTGCGGGTATTCACCTATTTTTATTTCCCCGCCACCAACGCGCAATATCTTGATAATTTGGCAGAGTGTCATAACACTAGGCTTGGTTTCCTCTACCTACCCTGCTATATTCGGGATAAAGTTGTTTTTTTTAATATAAATAGCTAAGAAATAATTTGAAATTCGTAAATCCAACATACATAGTGAGTGCACATTTGTACTAAATATAAACTATCAATAGTAATATAAGAGCAACCGCACAACCTGTCACGAAGCGGACCGTGAAAGTAACTGGCAAATTGGTAATGTGATATCGCGCTTGACGACGACTTGCACCTTACCTGCTCATATTATTATACTTACTAGAAATGTATCGATTTTTCCTAATAAAAATATTGTATATAAAAAATATTGCATAGAATTCGAATTCTCATTAGATGGGAACAGCCTACTCTACTATAAGGGATATATGATTGAAGCTTAGTAAAAAAAACTAATTAAAACAATTTGAATTATTAAAAAGGACTTTAATTTATCACATATTGTTCAATTTCGATTGATATACATTGGAGTGGCTTACCCGCCTCCCCTTTTAGGATTCTCTAAACAATAGGTAACTACAGTTCCTACTAATCTCTTATTAATCATAACTGTATGAGCAATCATACTAGAGATTAAAAATATATTTTTTTGATCTATAATATGCACTCTTCATATATAATTTTATCAATACATATAGTTTATATAAAAAAATCGTTATAATTTATCAATATCAAATCTCCCATATTTTTAAATATATAGATATAGTAAATAGCATAATTATAAAGTATATCTGTATCCTTATGTCTGAAAACGTCTTTCACTGTAATATAACTTTTTATTACCTACAAATACGTAGTGTATATGAAATGCATCTTTACTTACAACCCCACCTCTTTAAAACAGGTTGAAACTTTTGTTTGTAACTTTCACTTTCATTCCTAACAGACCGATGACATGGGTTATTTTAAAAGCAGCTGAGTTTTTGAGTACAAATTTTATATAAAAATTGTAAACTGATGAACTTGAAGCCAAGATACTACATACTAGTAGAAATATTTTTAAAACTTACAATTACATAGAAATAAAATATAAAAACTAACTTTTGCAAAAGTGTATTTATGGTAGTAAGTCAACAAGGTCAAATCAATACAATTAACAGATTCACCAAACAAAAAGACAAGGTCAAAGAACGCCACTTCAGTATAAATCCATTAAGGCACTAAATAAAACGTACTGTATAAAGGGAAGCTGCGTTGAGATAAATGCCGAGCAACAGAGACAAGTATATCCAAAACGTGAAACGAGAAAACGAGACGCAAAATCGTCTGGTAACTTAAGATAAGGCGAAGAAAAATGTCACTAGATATTTATTCGGGTAGATAAATGGTTATTATGGGGTTCCGTAGTAGTAAATTAGTAAGATGTATTGTTTGTTGAATATGTATCGCGGTTGACCGCTGGGTGCGTGCCAAATGGACCAGATTGGTGGCAATACGACTAAACTTCAAGTTTCAAGTGACAACACATGATATTTACTGTTTAAGCTGGTAACTGGTGACCATGCTCCTATTAGACTGTTTACTACTGTTTTAATTGTTTAGTAGACTGCATAGAGCAATTTATGTAAATAAAATGAGGAAAACATTAACATGTATTCTACGTGGAATATATATATATATATATATATATATATATATATATATATATATATATATATATATATATATATATATATATATATATATATATATATGTATATTTATCTTAAAAATTACAAAAGATAAAGCTTAAACGAATCTCTAGCGAATACGAGTATCAAAAGTATAAGATATTATTCAAATTTAGATACGAGGACTCGTAGCCAGCCGTACCAAGGAAAAACAAATGCCATCGAATTTCCATATCGACACGTTGGCAGCGACAAACTGACAGGCGTATATTTTATTTGTGTATACCACTACGTAACTCATGTCCAACACCCACTTGCATATAGAGTGCCGCATAATATACACATAATGTATGGCTTTTCCTATACTTTCCTTGAGAATAAGTAAAAGTTGGCAAAAATTGTAAGTATTCGCCTAAAATAAATATTTATTTACATGGAAATTTATTTATTTATTAATTTCTTTAACCGTATATATTACATATAGCTAAAAACTAAAAGCACAGTTACTATATACAATTAGATAGCGACATCATTCATTCAACTATGTTGTGTATTTTACTTTGTTGACAAAACCCAATGCTTATTTGTCTACTCATAAGGAGTACACACTTTTATCATCATCACTATATCCCACATTTAGAAGGATAGGCAAAATAACCTAGTCTTCAGTTATTCCGTTCTCCACTTTCACTTTAAAATCGAGACATTTAGTGTCGACGAAACTTAACGCCGCATTTTATCATACAAGTGCTGATAAATAAATGACTTAGTCTTTCGATTGAGAATCGAACCCATAGCATAGTTAATATTATAAATATATTTAAATTAATCCATCTATCTATATGGGGATTTGAAACCATGAACATTATGCTTAATCGAGCATCTACAACTAAATATTCTACAATCAATATCTTAATTAACGTAAATATAAGTACATAGTATATAGACAACACGGCAAGCACATTTATAATCCAAATACAGATATATAACGCTATGTGAACATGAGGCAGAATCCCATGTATACACATACGTCGGCGAGCTCAAAGTGCGGCAAGCGGCTCTAACCCTTTGATCTGCCGCTCGTACGAGGCTATATACAGCCCTTCTATTTCGGTATACCATCTTAGCTATATTTGTTTCAAGGTATGTTTAATATGAATGGTTTTTATAGGATTAAGCTGCAGAATAAAGCTTCATACGTCGTTGGAAGTAAAGCTTAGTAAACTGTAGAAGGTTTGCTATTAAAGAACTTGTAAAGCTCATTTACGGGCTTGTGAATATTTATAGTGTTTTATATTTAGGTGAACTTTTCATACTCTGAACAAATGTTATTTTTATTATTATTATTTATTTAACTTTGCGGTATATTCCACAAATACTAGGATACGTAGAGGCAACCGTTCCGCATTTTCCAACCAATTTTTGAAATATTTCATGTTGAGTGGCGCTAACTAAACGCTGCGTTTTGTCTTGTGAGTAAAGCGAGGAAATAAAAATAATTATTTTCCCCGAGCGAGAATTGAACTTACATCCGTCGCGTGAATACTCATACGCTGTGCAACTGCGCCAAGACGGCCTTGATTGATTATGATTGAGTTATTATATTTTAAACAATCTTCATAATATTTTATGTGTATTTTGCTAATGATATAAATTGATGTCTGAAATATGTAGGTATTTTGGTAAATCAGTATTTAGTGGTAATTAGGCGTTTATAGATTTCTGTAAAAACACTAATATATTTTGACTCACGAAATTCACGAATTCAAAGTTGCGGAGCTTGAATTCCTGTTAATGCCTATACTTTGTAAATCAATATATACAACATCCTATATACAACATTTTTTTTCCAAACAACAATGTGATGAAAAACACTATACAGACTGTATTGTTGTATTGAAATAATTTAAATAATAATTATTACTTAAAGGAAGTACCTGGTTAATTGTGTATTTATCCATAAATTTTAATTAATACAACAGTTAAATAATTACTGTAACTATACTCAACTCAAGTATATATATACTTGAGTTCTATTAAAATCTATAGCAAAAAAAATCATAAAATACCAAATATAGGTATAAATAAAAGCAATATAAATTTATGAATTTTAGGTAAATGAATAAAATTTTCAATTATCACACAACATTATTCGGTATAACAGAAATCAAACGAACAAAAGACCGGATAAGTAGATCCTGTTACGGTGTGAGAGCCCCATACAAATTCGTACACGCAAAATAGCAATTAAATCCGCCTTCATTAAATAGCACCCTTTCAGGAATGTACATTCAACGAATTATGGTGCGTGATTTAATATGCTTCGATTCAATATTTTAATATATTATGTTTAATTGGCCGTTTATAGAGAAGATATATTAGCGAAATGGTTTTATGAGGCATCTGATCGGCAATGAGTTTGATACCCGGGGTAAAGAATAGTTATTTTTTCCGGTTTAGAGGCACAAAAGAAAGCACAAGTCCGAGTATCGGCGTAATATAAAAAAATATATCACAAACATATTATCTACTTAAGTTGCTCAGTACGTAGGTATGAGAATTGGAATAAATATTCAAAAGGTATTGAATTCTCACTACATTCAAGATTTTACATGAAAATTCTGTATAACGGAAAATGGAGCGATTTTATCGTGGTTTACATTTTTTTCTGTTGATGGTCACTGAAAACAACAGTGATAAAAGAAAAATTACAAATTTAAAAAATTACATATATTAAAACTCCTTTAAAACAGACTTTTTGCACAATATTTGCACAATAGCATTAATTATAATAATCTGTCATTCTATTCAAATTCATCAAATATTATTTCTTATATGTAACAAAAATATATAAACGTCGGTATGTAGAAAATTTTCAGTTTAATATATATATATATATATATATATATATATATATATATATATATATATATATATATATATATATATATATATATATATATATATATATATATATTCCACTGAAAATTTTATATGCCATAATGAGAAAACAAATGAAAATAAGATTAAAATTAGCATATATCAATATTTGTTTAGTAGGTAGGTAGGCACATGTTAGCAAGATAATTACAAAACAGACTAGATAAACCTTGGACAATTACAAAATCACTCATTCGAATGGTCAAACAAACTAAAGCATATAAAGCGCACCGTGGTTCCGCGAACGACACAAAGGGTTTGAAGGCCAATAACGCATGAAACAGGATTAAAACATGAAAATGTTCGTTAAAGGGCGGTTTCAACCCTCCCTCCGCTTACATGTAATTATAGCTGTTAATTTACGAGTTAGCGTGTATGAAAATACTTAAAAGAGAAACTTATTATGTGTGTTAAATACTTATTATATGTATAGTAGGTATATAATGCTATAGGAATATATATACACTTCATTGTAAAAAATATGTTACTGTGGTTTTCTCGTATATTAATAGTATAATTGTAACATTCATAATATATGTATAGGTATACCTGCCATATATAAATATATACTACGGCTGCCGTGGCGTAGTATCACAGTATCTGAGTGTAAATGCGACGGTTGTGGGTTCGATTCTTGTTCGGGGGAATGAATTATTTTACTTCTTCGATATGGCAAGAAGACAAAGGGAACGCGGCGTTGAATTGCCACTTGTAATGTCTCGAAAATTGGGCGGAAAATGGGGTATAGAGTGTCTTACCACTAGGATCCCTCTGTCTACCTTGCTATACCTACGATGTATAAAATATGAAGCTATTATATATAAGCTATTATTATACCTCTAGGTAGGTTTACATAACAAAATTAACTAGACAATTTTACTGTTTTGAAAATTGTATCTTTGTTATGACCACATATGTATGTTTACTGCGGCGTTTATATCCGCCACAGAGCACACAATAGGTATTTAAAATTTTGGCAGAAAGTGGAATGTGAAGAAATAGCGTCTTGACACTGGGTTCTCTTTAACTGACCTGCCAAATACTGCTTGAAGCTAAAAATATCATATATAAAAAAATATCATGAATTTTAAAAAATACGCTACTTTCGTATGTATAAAAAATCGTTAATTTACTATAATGTAATGTGAAACATATTTGAAGACATTGTGATAAATTATTCATTTCACATTACCCGATCAGAAATCCTTCATACTACTATTTTGATATAATATAAACTTAGTGTCACTAATCAATTAAATTGGTTTATTCCAATAAGATTTTTACTGCTACGTTATAAATACTAGATTGATTGAAATCAGCTCAAGAAATTAAAAAAATATATAGCATTTTAATAGATTATAATATTTTTAATAAAATATTTGATGGAAAATATCATGTTTTATAATTATAAAAAGCGCTGAAACAGCCATTCAAATTTAAATTTACTTTTAAAATTATAAAAGATTTGTAATAGCTGACATTAAAATCATTTTTAGCGATATGTTAAAATAATTAACTTTTTTTAGCTTATAGCGTTGTTCCGCATATAGGCAGGCTATTTTGCCAAAGGAGTAAAATTTGAATATTTAATTTCTCCGGATAGGAATCGAACCCACGACATATACAGTATATACAGTATTTTATATGTTTCAAATTAAATTTATGATCAAGATCAAGTTAATTTATTAATGTTTATATTAATATTCTAGCATTACATAAATACACACACTTTTCTATTTAGTGCATAACACAAAGAGCCAATAAGGCATGAAATAGGATTACAGAAATATTCGTAAAGGGCGATTTGAAACCCCTTGTCTCGTGTCCATGTAATTAAAGCTATGAATTCAGTAGGCATGTGTGAATAATGTATAGTTTTTTATTTATTATTTCATTGATTCGCCCTGGTAAGACAATACATGGCGTTGAATTTAATCTGTCAGCAGGTAACCATCTCCAATTAAAGTGGAAAGTGGCTTTATTCAAATTATTTAACGTATCCTAAATTTAAAATTTTTCTATCCTAGTGTGAGAACTAAGAATTTTCGCATATATATATATATATATATATATATATATATATATATATATATATATATATATATATATATATATATATATATATATATATATACATATTTATATTTATATATATATATATATATACATACGCAACTAACATTATCTATCTTTTACGACTGTAGGTATATATAATCAATCATCTATAAGTATATATATAAAAGAGGAAGGTGACTGAGATACCCAGAGATTAACGCACAGCCCAAACCGCTAAATGTAGAAGCCTGAAATTTTGCGTTTGTTTTTTATATAACGTAAGTGAGCACTTCAAGTAAATTAAGCGATGAATGTTTGTATTACACTTTTTATTTCTGCGATGGATATGCTTAAATGGATATGGATATGATACAATTTTGTAAAAATACAGTGGTGGTATATATATATATATATATATATATATATATATATATATATATATATATATATATATATATATATATATATATATATATATATATTATGAAATAATAGCTTTATCCTGTGATATGGATATTATATCAGAAAATTTTGTGTAATTTCATTCTGATTCTGACTCCGCATACAAAACACTGAATGTTGAGTGATGGTACTCAACGTCGCACTTAGTCTTACTAGAGCTTAGAAAGGAAAATTTACCGAGTGAGGATCTTCAAGCTTTGCATTAACATTTAGATATTGTTCTAGCGCCGTGATGGCCTCAGTCTGTCTATACTAGTACAAGTTCTCCATTCTAGAATCTGTTGTGTTAAAATAACAACATTATTTTATTACTTTATTTACACCGTAATATTAAAAAAATGTTTAGTTGCAGGTTCAATTTCCACTCGGGGTATGATTTGTTTTCATTCGTCTGGTCTGGTAATACCTAACACGTAAAATTGTTGTCTTCCGGTGGAGAGCGGTGAAGGTAGTGTTTCGTACCAGATTCTCTCTGTCTAACCTTTAATATGCGTGGAGATGAAAAAAATAATAGATGCTTATACTCGTACATGATTGAACATATACATTATTTTTGATAATGTAATATAGGTACCTGTTATAATTACATACGTTTAAATAATATTATAAATCAGGCCAAAATATATCTATCTATAATGACTAATTAAGTTTAATTTGTAGTGAAACTTTTAAAATTAGCATAAAATAAAGAAAACTCACCAATCTCCACAAGAATTATAATAAATTCATTAATATACGATTACATCTATATCTATATCTATAGATAGGTCCGATATAAATGAATATTCCATCATCAATATGATAGAACAAGGTTGGAAGGTAAAATAATGCGGTAAAAAGCGGGCGTGGGCGGGGCCGCGTTAGTGACGGCCCACTGCGCGCCGCGCGTAAACAACTCGTATAATTATACTACACAGTACAGTCTACACCGAGACTGTACTACAACATATATATATATTATATGTATACTACAATAGGTACATATATGCTGACTATAGACCATAGTGCCTGCGACATGAAGAATGCTTTTGGTATTATATTAACTGACAATTCAACAATTTATTTTTCATAACGATTTTAAATCGAATGTTTTAATATAATAGTTACGTTCATGTAAGTATAACTTATTATAACTTTATTAAGCATTTGCTTTATTTTTCTTTAAGAAATGAGCGTCTACCTAACTCTAAACGCTGGAGATATTGAGGAGGTAATGTCTTAATTACCTCGAATATTTATAATTGGTTATGTGAATTGTTTACAAATATTAATTTATTATTATTATTATGACGCTGTCTACACCTAGTGTCTCACCAAATACACGATGGTTGTCCGTGTCCGTTGATGGTGGTATTCGTGATTAGCAACATAAAGCGTGGCCTTTTGTTTCGCTACTCTACTATACCATCACCTTTTCTGTACCTATTATATTCTTAAAGTATTTAAAATATATATTGATAGTGTAATTAAAATTTATATTATTATTATTAGGTTAAATTTAATTCATGTAGAGTCATAGGTACACTTATAATATATTTTCATCTTTATTTTTATGGGATATTATATTATTTACATAGTAAAAAGCCAATTGCAAAGCAAATGACTCAATCGTTAAAGTTGACGATAATGATAAATGAGGACCGTCGTGGCGCAAAGGCACAGCAGCTGCCTATAAACGCGACGGCTTGTGGGTTCAATTCCCACTCGGTGAGAATGAATTATTGGAAAGTGGGAAACGGAGTGTCTTAACACTAGCTTCCTTCAACCTACGGTTCCCTCTGCCTACCGTGCTATGTATGATATAATAAACATAATGATAAATAACAATATAGAATAAAAATAGTTAAGGTACAAATACACATATAATTCTATCAGAAATCCCCGTATAATATGAAATAAATTTGCAATGCCCGTCTCGTCGTATCGGTTACAAAACACCTGCGCGCTCGAGCGCTCTTTTCCCGCCGTTTGCACAAAATGGCCGATGCGTGACTCCAATGCTAATGCTGAATTCATACTTTTGTTTAATAATTGATGACATTTTACATCTTTAACTGTATTTTATTGATAAAATATTTCATATGTTAATATTGTTATATGTAATTGTATTTGCCTATAAATTAACATCAATACTCTTCAATAGGCCCACAGTACCTATGAGCGTATGCCTGTACGTTTTAATTCTATTTTAAGGAATGATTTCATAAAAATTTTACCAAGATTCTAACATCACTAATAAGTGGTGAAAATATCCAATAGGGACCGCAAATATAATCCATAATACCGACTAAAAACCCGCTTATAACGTTTTTTACCTTTCAGAACATTGCGTAAACAGTCAGACACTGTCGCTCCGTCACATGGATTCCAATTTTTATTTATTTTAGTATTAATAACAACTTAAAAGATAATGAATGAATCCTATATAAGCATACAATAATCTAGGTGCTTAATTTGCAGTAGGTACGGCAAGGTAACGCCATGTCGCACCACTTATATAGAAATATATTAGGAGTCATATTTAATAGTTTTTCTTTTCTTATCTATTAAAAAATATAATTTGCATGATGATTTAAGTATTATTAATTTTCATTTTGAATATTCAAATTGTACATTGACATTTAAAAACGACCAAAATCTAATCAATTTAAACAAGTTCTTGTTGGACATAAAAGGTTAATGTGATTTTTGACATTCTACCTATAAGTATTAGAACAAGTTGAAGAAGTTTCTCTCAATATAATTTTGTACAATATTTGATTTATTCAGAAGCTTGTTACAGTACAGATTAACAATAAAATAAAACTTAACTGTTTCTGTATAATAGATAATAAAAAATATGTTTCACACAAATATAGGTAGGTATGTGTGTGTAATATGTTAAACTTTTTACATCTAAATTGTCATACATAAATAAATACAAATACGTAAATAAAAAAATCAAATGAGTCGCCAGAAATGTTGGTAGATAAACCCCAAAATTTATCTTAGAAATTGACGTTCCATAAATACAGATAGATATAATAGAACAAAACACACCTTCCTGAATGCGCAGGGGAATAGCGTAACATCAGTGTGACATTTTTGCGATAAGGCTCCACCGTTTTGTTTATTACTTACCCGATATCTTTGCTCGCTGGTGGGGATTAATATGAAAAGCTTTAGATATTTTCGAACCTTATATGGTCCCATCATGAGCTCGATCATTTGGAGTTAAATTGAGTTTATCTTGGAAAAAAAATATATGAAGTATTTTGCTTTCGTTATAAGTATTGTCCACATTCGCGGTTCACCTTAGTCTCCTCCTTTTTTCATCATTCTTCTCGTCTTCCGGTGGCTTCCGGCGACCTTGCGACCGTGCAGCCTCCCACAGAACGGCGTCCGGTTCGTAGCCGCCAGTCAATAACATTTCCACGTACCATGTGTTTAAAGCCAATTCCACTCTCTGTCTAAACTGATCGAGGATATACCTAATTTCTTATAAAAATGATATAAACACCCCCTAAGAAACAATTGCAATATCTATTTATGATCTAATATGATCTATACCTATATAATATTTTCACTGTGCAATAACTTTGTTTCATATAATGTTTGCAAGCTTCAACCGACTTAAAATCAAAGCTTAAGATATAAGTTACTTGGCTAAAATGCGAGATATTTTGATAAATATTGTAAGTATTTACAACTAGTTAGTACGGTGATTATTTCTTAAAAATATTACATTTAATATGCTACGATTAGATTCACTATATTTATGTTCGTACATTAAAATGTAGCCATATAAAAAAATAAGTTTATTTCTCCGCCATTTATGCGACATATTCTCCCTGTTCCGACTAATTTTGAGTGCCGTCAAATAGACACATCTATTATCTGATACGGATCTACTTCATGAAACATTAATGTTTTCCCGCCACTGACAGATGGCCTTCTGATACACCGAATGACATTTTGCCACTGGTACACTAAGCGCCAGGGGAATGAAGTCTCTATAATCTGGACGTGACGGTGTAAATATTAATAACTCATCTGTAAAGAGGATTGTGTTTCGAGGTGTCATATTCGCGATGAGAAGTGGGTGGGCTTATAATTAAGAAATGTACCTATGTCATCGTGTTACACTGATAAAAAGTAAACATCGGACGACGTAAATACGTTTCTGAATTAATGTCGAATGAATACTTATATACCTACTTTTAATATTATTTGTATTTATCGATGATAACGTACCGCAGCAGTTGCAGGGTGCTTGAATAAACATGCTGCTTAAAATGATTAAGTTTAATATTTGAATTAATTATATTAATAGGATGTGGTTCCCCGTTCCGGTGTTCGTCCGTTTGGATCGTTCGGCCGAGCTGTTGGTAGTTTTGGAGAGACCTACACAATATTTCTAACTTGATGTCATATCATATAATAAGTATATTAACTTTTCATTTGTACATATATAATTTTAGCTTAAAATTAAATTGTTTGAATTAATTAAAATAATTTTAAAATGTAAATTAATGTAAATATGGATCAAAACTATACCTATTCTTGTTAAAAATATTAAATGTCATAGTGCTTCAGTAAAGCAAACTCTCTAGCTCTCGCTATCGAAGCATTGTGAAAACACTCCAGCCAGCCAAGAGCGTTACTACTGGAACTCTATCGCGTACACTGTATTAAAACATAAGTTTAATAAAATACTACACTTATAGATATATTATTGAATATTGATCTAAATACACTTAGTATAGCATTCCTGATATAATTATTCTTAATACTTATAGTAGGTATGTTTTCTTTTGCAATTTTTTTCCATGTATGTAGAATAAAAAAAACATAAAGTACACGAAATCAACAAATATTAGGATATTTTTATTTTAAAAGCAGACAATTCTACAATCATATTCGATACTACCAATTGAATTAGAAAAAAAAAGAAAAAAAAATACATATTTTTCAAGGATTCAGGACAGTCACCTTCGACATTAACAATTGAAAACACGATTAATTTAAGCGCTACAACAAAATCTTTACCCATTACAATATTATTGGACATACATTTTTGATAACGCTATCGCAGGGTTACGTGGTAGGCCGGGCCTTATCGCGCTGTTCCGCATGAACGCCCACGTTACGTTACGGCCCCCCCGGCCCGGTACTGCGACAAGTCTTGACACTTGAATTTAATTTATTTGCTAGTTTACTTCAAGTTAAATATTGTTTGCAATGTCATATTATTTTAAAAGTTGAATTAAAAAGATTTATGCTACTAATAACTTAGATTAACATGATTTTATTGGTAATGTGAATAAAGAATCTCTTGACTACAATATTTTTCAATTGAGTTTACATTACTAGTATTTTCTTATACATTAGTGTCTCACTAAAGTGACTTGAAATATTGAAATTTTTATACAAAAGATATTTAATTTTTTAAGAGCTTAGTTTAGGTGTAAATGCTTATATTTTATGCTGGTATTATTTGACGTGTAAGGTATGTTTGGGTAGAAATTATATATTATAATAAAAAAGATCAAAATTATTTAGCTATGACAATATCATTCGAACGGGATCTAACAATAGTAGTCCTTAGCGGAAAAAAATCTGCAAATATTAAATTTATTAGATATATTTTTTATTTAATAAATTAATTGATTTATTTTACGAAGTCTACACGCTATTTTAATGTAGCACATATTATATACAACTCAAAAAAATATTTATACAAAACGAAAACCATTTATAGAAAATCAATTACATAAGTAGTCATTCTAATGTGGCATGCATCTATTATATCTTTGTCACAGTTAGGTATGTAGTTGTGTACGTGTAGTTTAATATAAAATATGAACACGTGACGTGACGTGACAGCGTTTGACTGTAAGCGCGGTGGTTTTTGATTCAATCCCGTACAAATAACGTGTTAAAATTCGGCGGAATTCCTCTTCATTCACCTTGCTATATGCAGAATTAAGTATGAAACTAAAAAACACGTATATATTTTATAATTCATTTTAACATAATGATATTATATTTCCAATTATCAAGACCATCCGCTCGCGCTGCACACCCCCCGCGAGACTCCAGCGGATTACGAAAGCGGACACGCCGCAGAATAACTCTTAAATAAAATTCACATTTTCCCCTATTTTTAGCTCTAAGGAGCTCTATTTAATTTATAAAGTTAGTGCTTTAATATCATTTAATTTAATATTACCTATACAATTAAAACTACGACTCTAATAATTATTTAGTATTAAGCATCTTAAAGACAGTAGTTAAAGTTTCTTAACATTTTTGACTAGTACAATAAATATGACTACTATGACACAAAAAGCGTGAAGTGTGATTGTCTTTTTGGCGGTGAAAATATATGCCCAACAAACAGCGACATATTAGATATGTACATTAATAAACATTTGTATACAAGTAAATAGATATAGATAATATCAATATTGATATACGAAAAGCTTTGGGCATGAAAGCTCTATCAGTAAGCAATAAAATAAATTAACAGTTTAATGTTACAACATGAAAAGCTTAGAGCTTAAAGCTCGCAAATGCATATAAAGCCAATACCTAAGTACAGCCGTGAATAGACCTGATAGGCATTATGTAGCCGCCATTTCGCCACATTTAACTACGTATTATGTAAAATAGGGGATAAATCACCAAACGGATAGAAGATTAAAATCGCAACTCGAATAAATCCAGCGTTATCGAGGTTGTTTGGGGAATTAATTATTACTTGTTCACTTCGCGGCGGCCAAGTTTTGGAGACTGTTTCAAATTCTTACACGCAAAGTAGGTAGATAAACCGCAGAACTTGGTTCATGGAAATTATTTTAATGATTTAGTAAAATTAATCTTTACAATACGTACATACCTGCCTTCCTACCTACGTACTGGGGTGCTTACTTCCTTTACTTGTAGGTAAATCAGAATTTAAATTATGAATTCTATGAACAATGCCGCAGCGGAGTATGATACAGATATTTGATGATTTTTTTGTCGACACCTTCCCGCTTGATGGAATCATGAACATAAATTATTACTAGTTTGACTATTTTGACTTTGCCTTCTCTGATAAAACCAAACATTGGTCTCCCGACTCGCATATTAAAGTAGAGAAGAGAAAGGTACGTGAGGCACAAATATCTAAATAGCTTTAAACGTTTTAGAATCTAAGTAAATATATATAAGACGCTATGTAAAATTTCAAGACCAAGAGACATCACTAAAAGAATATTGAAGTTTTGTTTACTTTTAAAATATATAAGCCAGAGCCAACAATAATAATCGTGTTTAATAATAAAAAGAGAAAATGTACCTACTTTATTATTATTATTGTTTGATTATTATGGAATTAGCGTAGAAAAATATGTTGTTCTCGATATTCTATTCAAAGCTACATTAAAAAGTCATTCTCGTCTAACACAACTAATTTTTATGTCACTATATAATTTTTAATTACTTTTTATTTAACCGCACAGGCGAAGAGCAACTTGATGGACTAGAAGGACTGCATTCGGATGAGACAGGTTCGGGAGACAACTCCAATGCGGGGTCCAGCGGGGCGGACGAGGACGCGGCCAGACTGCGTCTGAAACGCAAGCTTCAGCGTAACCGCACTAGCTTCACTAATGAACAGATTGATAGTCTTGAGAGAGGTGGGTTCCTATGACTAACACTACGATTTAATTTGTTACAATTTATACCTTTAAATATCAAATGTAATATTTAAAAGATAGAATTTAGGTAGGTCTATCAATACCAGAAAATTATTAAATAATGAAGTTTTTTTTATATTTATATTATTTATTTATTTATTTAAAATTCAAGCTTAATTCAGAAGTAAACATCTAGAACTGACAGTGATTTCTAATTTATTTGGTCAGAAACCACATAAAGATTGATTAAAATTTTCTTAGAGAATCGATTGGAAAGAATGTAGGTATATTATGTATATAAATAAAATATACAAATTATTTGGGACATCGAGGGCAATAAAAGAAACATTCTAATAAAAGTTATTTTAATTTGTAATAAATTTGTATAATAACTAAATTATAGAATTCGAGCGAACTCACTACCCTGACGTGTTCGCGAGAGAGAGACTCGCCGCGAAGATAGGATTACCCGAAGCTAGGATACAGGTAAGCTGACATACCTATTGCTTTTTCATCTACAAATCAATCAAACATAATGTTTCAAATATCTAAGTTGCTAAAGTATTCAAATTGTTCTATGATCAATAAATTTATTCGATAAAGTTATTGAAACGGCAAGCAAGCCAAACGCGCGATACGCGCTGTTAACACGACCCGACATTAAGGTATGGTTCTCGAATCGTCGCGCGAAGTGGCGTCGGGAGGAGAAGATCCGCAGCCAGCGCCGCAGCCCCGACTGCTACGGGCACGGCCAGCCCCACGCGCCGCCCGCCGCGCCCTCTGCCTTGCCCCACGCGCCCCATGCGCCTCACGTGCCCCACGCTACCCACGGGCCCGGCCCCCACGTGCCCCACGCGCCTCATGCGCAACATGCGTACCAGCCCCAGCTCAATGTGGATGCTTATAGGTAAATTGGATTGGTTTTTTTATTCTTAGAATGTTCAACCTGATTACATAGAGCTGATGTTTTTTGAGTAATGTACCGAGGTGCAATGGATATAAGATAACAAAAAAAAATTTGACAATTTCTTAATCTAATCTCTTACTTTGATTTGATTTTGTGTACTACATACATATACACGAAACAGGTCACATACACCCACACAGACACACACATACTCGCAAATGCACACACACATACAAGCACGCACTCGCACAACTTCATAAAGGAAAAAGAAGTTCATAAAATATAATTTCATTTGAATAATATACATATAATTAATTTGAAGTTGTACGCCCTTGTTGAATCCGCTCCTATATCTCAGACAGTCAGTTGTTAAGGTGTAACTGAAAATCAGCGATAGTTGAGATTCTCTCTCAAGCATCATTAACTAACTTAGACCTTTTGACATTGAAATGAATTATTATTAGAGATCTGCCAATTATATCCTTGGTTAACTAGCTGAGTATTCGGTTGTAAATGAGCCAAAGTATAGGCCAAACCGATCATTTGTAAAATTCTGAAAGATAGTGTAGAGATCAAGAGACTTCTATTGAAGTCTACCCTATTGGGTATGCTCTAACTCGATAGGTGAGAAGATTGGACTTGACAACTAAGTCGCTGTCAATTATCAAAAATATAACCTCCTGGGTAGAATATATGCTACATCTAAATTTCTGGAATTTAAATACCAGTTCTTCTTCGGACCGGACCGGACTTCTTTTAAGTTAATACGTTTTTGCAGCCCGCTGACCCCAATGGGCTACAGCGGCATGTCCGGCGTGGGTGTGGGCGTGGGCGGTGTTGGCGTGGGTGTGGGCGGTGCGGAGGCGTGCGAGGGCGAAGATTTGTGCAAGGGCGGGGGCTTCCTGGGCTACCCGCGCTACGAGCTGCCCGCCGCCTACCGCCAGCACTACGCCAACCACGGCTACCAGCACGACGCGGCCTCACCACCTCCAGGTAACATTCACCAAAATTTACTTAACATTGCTAGTTAAGTGGCCGAACTCAACGTGGCGCTTTGCCTTGTTACCAGAGCCAAGAAAATGAAATTAATTCAGTCCTCCCGAGTGAGACCGAACCCACGACCACACACTCATATCACATAAAGATTATAATGTATGTTATCTTATCTACCTTGTCGTCACCAACCCCACAGAGCTGGGCGGGCTGCTGGGCGCGGGCGTGTCGGTCCCGCTGGCGGTGCCCGCGCAGGAGCAGTACTGGCCGCGTCTGCAGTGACTGTGACACACACACACACACACCTCCCACACGCACACTCCACACATACAACCCACTAGCGCAGTACATGCCAACACAGCATAGAAATTAATAATAGACTTCATACATAGCTCAATAACGATTATTTTTATGGGACTTTACTGAAGTCAAAAGGTTTTATTAACAACATTAGTCCTCGAGAAATAAAAGCGAACGAAAGTTAATTATATACGAGCGTGAAGTCGCAAATTACGTTTTGTATGATAAATATTATTTAAATATTATGGAATAATTAACACAAAAATAATTTAAATTCTATGTACTAGATACATTTCCTAACTTCCATATTGTTCTTATATTACACAGCTAACTAATCTATTCAGACTTCAGTAATTTCCTAATGTACGAGCTTCATGTTTTTACAATATGTATTATTTATTATATATTAAAAAAGTAAATGTTCTCGTTTTAATGATTATGTATCTATCATTGAGTATACTTTCAATTTACGTGATTGGAATAGTTATGACGATCAACAAAAATAAACTCTTTTTCGTATAATGTATTCTGATATTTATTAAAAAAAATACTATATCAACAAAAAATGAATGCTTAGAAAGTAAAGTAATAAGAACCCTCACCGTGTACGGTTTTAGAGATCCGCGGATTTGAATCTCGCTTGATGCGATTGATATTGCCATTTTTATCCTTTCCTATTTTTTAATAAAAATACCCACACACTGTCTAACGAAATTATTATTAATTTTATTTCAAACACACATAATTTAAAACTTTCTGAAGAATTGATTACCAAGTAATTAATTCAATAAATATGTAACCCTTAATATTATTTTTATTAAGTAAGCTTTATTTTTTAACTGATTTCATAACCCATCACATCACATGTTCAAACAGAATATCGATTAGACCAGTCTCCCAACCTTTGTTCTACTGGGGCTCCCCGGACTATAGATAATATTTTCATAACTTGTATGTTTGTATGGATTGTAATATGGCTTTTATGTATACAAAGTACGCATTTTATTTAAAATACTTATTTCAATTCTAATAAATATACTTCTAAGTTATGAAATATATTTTATCGACATTAATTTACACACGTATTTTTCTGTTGGCCTCCTAGAAATCTTTGGTTGGGAGCCTCTGGAAAAGATGTACCTACTAATTACACAATAGAATAAGTCTATCGCCATTATAGAACAGCGGAGTCGCACAAATGCGATGCTATTTTAAATACCGTAAGAAGGTAATATACTAACTGTAATATACTATAAAGAATGGACATATCCGGAACAGCTGCGAGCACAAAGTAAGGCTCAAATGTAACGTTAGAATATTTCATTCAAATGACACGCATAACATACATAGATTAGTGTAAATCCGAAAATTAATTTTGCCGGTCAAATAGTTTCAATTGAAAATAAATAATTTATCTTTTGTTTCGATTTTCACCAATGCTATGTATATTATCTGTGGACATTTAATATAGGCATAGTGGTCACTTGTTCAACATTGTAAATAAATTATTCTCTAAAGTCAAATTTTCATCACATTTTCAGTAAAACAAAAACAGCAGAGTTTAGTACAAAAAAGCAATTATATATTATCTGTTTTCCAATGTGG
The DNA here is from genome assembly GCA_037127375.1 of Dione juno. Classification (NCBI taxonomy): domain Eukaryota; kingdom Metazoa; phylum Arthropoda; class Insecta; order Lepidoptera; family Nymphalidae; genus Dione; species Dione juno. The sequence continues at coordinate 2,402,685 of JAXRJS010000091.1, read as the reverse complement.
CTAAAATTTTTTGTAACAATCATTTGGAATAATTGAATGAAATAATTTAATATTATCGTATACATATTATATAAGTGTTACATTTATTTTATAACATATTCGTTTAGTGTTAGATAAGTTAGCTTTAAGTCGATATGTATATTTGATGTAAATGTTTACAAAATTGTAAAGCGCTATAGCTTAGTAGCCATTTTAGAAGACTTTTTGTCTCAAAAATTAATTTATGGAGTCCACTTTACTTAACTGAACGCGGTTTTACATAAGTATTTATAAAAACAGAAATAAATAATCAGAAAATTATATAAAAAAAGTCAAATAATAATACTTTTACATAATAATTCTGTAATTTCCTTTACCTTTTACAATATCCTACGAAAATTTGGCTTAAATCAGCATTACCTATAGTGTTATACAAAAAAAATCTTAAATTAATAAATTCTATGAGATTTCTTTTAACCACACATGATATTAGTCTTTTTAGCTTTCAGCTTTTTACTAAAAGGGGCTCCTTAAACCGTGTGTAAATAAAGTTCTTAGGTGTTTTTAAAATTAATTGTGATTCCTTTACGTAAAGCTTATAAACGTTTGTAACATTCCATTTTTCTATATAATTGCAAGTCCACTACATTTAAGAACAAATTAGTGAAGCTAAATTTCAATTATTTAGGGTATTCGTTTCGAATTTATTAATATTAGTTGTAAACTGTATAGGAGTTATAAATTGTGAATAACTGTGTGATGTCGATGGATTTTAATGATTGGATTGTAATTATAATATAAATACATTTTTGGATTAAAACATTAATCTTATTTTGTTTTTATTGTGTTCGTATGAAAATAATTTTGACCCTCCTGTAGTGTGTATATGAAGACTCCACGGGGCAAGCAATTAATATTACTTTTTTTGTGAAACTGACTGCCATCTATCGGATTATTGGTGTACTATTTTTGTACATTAATCGGAATTGGGTAAAACCATCGTAGTCCGAGGTAATAGGTATATTAGTTAGTTAGTTTTTTGTTTTTAAGTCGTTTATTATTTTATATTATTTTTACAAATGTTAGTATAGTAACTTACAATCTACAGCATACAAATAACAGTACTTTACCAGGCTATAAGCACCTTTAAAAGTATGTACCCACAGAAAAGATTAAGCACTTTTTACATCTTGTAATAAATATATGAATCAACTCACAAACAATTATTATCTATCATGGAATTAATACTACTAAATCCATTTATTATTGTTTATCATTATTATTATACACTTTTTTTTTATATGAAGGTAATTAAATAACATACGAGTCAGAAGTCCGCAAGAAGTGGTCGCACCGGCTCACGCATTAGTCATTACTCCGGCGACAAAGGTGTAAACAACAGTTAGTGATGGGGCAAGCGGTATGCACCGTATCTATCGATATACGATAAATCCTTTGCTCGTGATTTGCGAATATGTGAAACTAGACTATTAGGATGATTTATATTATTTAAGTAAAACTTTTCAGATAATCTGAGTATAAATTGTTTTAAAGTGGGGAAATTTATCGATTGGTGTAATTTAAGTAAGTTGGTGTAAAATGGCCTGTTAAATGAGACCTTAATAGCTTTGTTCTGTATGACCTGTAACTTAGCATAATTAGTGGCACAAGTGCTATTCCACACAGGACATGCATATGTTATGCAAGGTCTTATTAGAGTAGTGTAAATTCGCAATTTTGTTTCAGCGCTAAGATTTGACCGTCTATTGAAGATAGGGTATATGCTACCCATAGCTTGAGCTCCTTTGGTCTTTAAACCGTCAATGTGCTTTGTCCAATTTAGTTTGCTATCCATTGTAACACCAAGGTAGCGAACTGACTTACTCCAAGGTATCACATGCCCATCTATGACTAAATTTCTTTTAGGTATCTTTCTTTTTCGTGTGAAGAGTATAGCTTCTGTTTTAGATGCGTTCAATTTTAATTTCCAGCTTGAAAAGTATGTTTTCAGTGACTCAAGGGACATTTGAAGACGACTGATAATTATATCTATATCGTCTGAAGAAGTGTATGATGCTGTATCATCTGCAAAACATGCCAGTTTAGTTTTATTATGAATAGGTACATCGTTTATATATAATATAAACAAGTACGGACCAAGAATTGACCCCTGCGAGACTCCAGCGGGGATCAGATAGTTGTTTGACCTGTCGGAACCTATATATACGGAAAACGTTCGGTCACTCAGATACGATTGAATAAGTTTGATATAGCTAACTGGAATTCCTAGAGAAACCAACTTGTGCAACAGTCCATAATGCCAGACTGTGTCAAAGGCCTTCTCTATGTCTAATAAGAACATCCCAGTAGATTGAAAAAGATTAAGGTTATGTATAACATGTTCGGATACCCTGGCCAACTGATGGACGGTCGAATGAACTGTTCGAAAGCCGAACTGCTCATTTATTAACATATACTGCGAAACCTTTAAAAGTCTTCTATAGATAATTTTTTCAAAAACTTTGCCTAACGTTGGAAGTAGGCTGATTGGCCGATAATTTGTAGGGATTCGGTCATCTTTGCCCGGTTTCTTTAATGCTATTACTTTAGCCTGCTTCCACCTAACAGGGAAGTAGCCAAGAGCAAGGCAGCCATTGAATATTTTAGTCATGTAGACTATAGATTTTCGAGATAAATTTTTTATTAGTATATTGTGTATATTATCGTCACCTGGTGATTTTCTACAATTTAGGGTACAAATCATATTCCATACCTCTCGTGGCCACACTGCACTTATCAATCCTCTAGAGGTGTAATTAGCTAAAGCACTTATTGTTTGCGAAGTAACGTTTTCGTGTGGACTGTCCCAAGTTTGAGTTAGTCTCATGTTGCTTTGAAACGCTTTAGCCAATTCTTCACATTGTTCATGGGTGTTAGTAGTTAGTGACCCATCAAGTTTTCGAAATGCCGGCATATCTTTTGATTTAGGTTTTAAAGAATTGGCGATTTTCCAAATACCAGAGTTAGAGTTCGCAACTTTACCTAATTTATTGTTCCAAATCTCATCCTGGTGTATTATGATGGCATGTTGTATGACTTCATTTAGCCAGTTAATTTCAGTTCGTATTTGGTGTTTATAGAATCTATTAAAGGGATTAGCTTCCTTTCGGCGTAACTCGTTTCGGTATTTGATTAAGTTTTTCACATTGACTGGTAATTTAGACTTAAAGCAATGTTGTTTAACAAGAGGAACATGATTGATTCTGGCATTGGTTATACTCTGCGACAATAAAGAAACTGATTCATCTATATCATACGTACTAACAAATACTTTAGAAGAGAGAGAAAGCTTTCCGTCTATCTCAGCCCGGTAGCCCTTCCAGTTGGCTTCACTATAGTTAAAGATCCTGTGAACTGGAGCACAGACCGGCGTACCCTCCACAGATGCGTAAAGAGGCAAATGGTTCGATCTAAGTGCGTAAAGTGCCGTAACCTCGCTTAGCCCAGAGACATTTGAACACAAGATTAGGTCTGGATTTGTTGGTTTTTTATGAATATCATAATTGCGTTGTGAAGGTGTTCTAGATGCGTGTAGAACATAATCCTGATCAATCATGTGATCAAAAAGGATCCTTCCGCAAGCATTAATGTAGGTACTATACCAGTATGTATGGTTAGCGTTAAAGTCACCCATGATGATCACATGTTGACCGAGACCAAGTAATATGTTTAAGTCATTTGGTAACAACGGTAGGTTGGGTGATTGATATACAGATATAAGTAAATGTGGTACTTTTGATATATAAATTTGAACACCTATGGCCTCCATATGTTTTGTATTATGTACAGGTACTACAGAATATTTTATGTCATTTCATATAAGTAATGCAACACCCTGGCCTGGCCAGTTAGTTAGTAATGTATGTCTATTCATCCTTCGCAAGAAATAGGAAAAAATGCGCTAAAAGCTGTCGCTGTCTGTTTCAAAAATATGCGAATGACGGGATTTTACGACTAAGATTATATTTGACGTCTGCCTGTGTATCTGTAGCTCTAAAACGAATGGACCGATTTCGTTGCGACTTTCTTCATTCGAAAGCCAATTATTTTTTTGTTTTTTTTTTTTATCTTCATGCTGTGTCCTACACAGAGCAGGATAGGCAGAGGAAACCGTAGGTAGAAAGAACATAGTGTTAGGTCATAACAGTATGTTCTTTTCCAAAATGATAAAAGTAGTTTTGTCATAAATTTGATTATATTCGTAGGATTTTAATTACTTTTAATTTAGTCTTATCCTAACCAACTAGGTTAAAGATTAAAGATTTTAAAATCGATAGTGCTATAGTTTTCTATTGTTGCATAATATTTATATCATGTTTTAAATTAAAACGAAACAAAAATATATGGACGTTTATTTGATTCAATAGTTGCAGAAAATAACGTAAAATCAAATAAAATATATACAAATAAAATTAGAAATACAGACTTTCAAACTATATAAAGTCGTTTTTCTCTTAACGACATTCAATCTTTTTCCCGTGGAGTCTTCATATGTGCGTGTCTAGTCTGTCCCTGTCCCAGACAGATCAGACCAAAGAACATATCTACTACACGGTTTAAAAGGTGGTCCAGCCGTCAGACAAAAAAGGCTCGTATAGTAGTAGTACCTACCAAGCATGCGTATACGTATATGTGGCATACCATTCCTTTTATATTCGCATACGCTACAGTTCCCTTTAAAAATAATTTACAAGAACGTTGAATAAATATATTAAGACCTTGTACACATTACAACAGTCATTACTAAATAGGGTGAATATAATAAAACACAAGAGCCTCTTTTTAAAATTATTATAATTAAAGCTGCGAAATTTTGTTTACCGATGCTGTGTTTTATTTAGAAAATTCACATTCAATAATCTCCCAGAAATATATGTCACTAAATAAAAGTAAACCTTACTTCCTTGGTTGGAATATTCATACCTACCTACCACATGACACGACGCCAAACTCAGATAAATATTCAATTTGTTGAAATATACCGACGTCTCTGGGTGAGGCTGATATTTAAAAATAATTGAGCTTCAAAAAATAGCTATGAAATAATGAGTTTGAGAGAAGTAGATTTATAATATGAAAATGTATGCAATAAAGGCTCCATGAACTCCAGATCAACTAACTAATATGTGGAGGACATTACATTGTACAAATACGACTGACATTTATTGTTTACAATAAAGTTTTTATATTCTTAGAAAAACATCCAACATTTTTTATAGCATTTACTAATACAACATCTATAAATTTTATATCACTTATTCGTTTGTTACTTTGTTCTTAACCTATTAATAATTGATATTATGCGTTTCTGAAAAATAATCTTTTTCTTTTAAACGCATAATATCAACTTTTACTCCAATTAATTATTTATTAACAAAGAAATGTTGAATGATGCTATTTCGAGTTAAACTATTTACGAAAGACACCGCTATTTTTCAATCATTAATTTAAAATCAAGAAAGTATTATTCAAGTTGTTCGTTGTCAATTTTTCTTAGTAATCGGACATTTTTTAAATAGTGTGACGATTTATTTAATGAATAAAGATGGCAATACCCTGAATGTTACAGAAATAAAATAATACTTAATGCCGTTGTCCTCTTAACAAGCTAATCTTTATCTAGGTACACCTATAGCTTTGATATCCTTTGTAATAATATAAAAATTCTAATAAAAAAATACCTCGTGTGTTCAAAACTTAAGCTTTGGTTTTAAATAATAAAACAATTCAGTACCCACTGGCCAGCTATTTATTTCTATTTTTAATCTTGGATTTTTTAAATGTTTACTTTTGATTACTTGTTCTTAAAATTTATATATTTAAATTTTCATGTTAGAATTTCAGGCTTTTCAGTAAATAGGATACTGAAATATGATCTCTAAGTAAAGACTTGAACGCTGTAAAACAGTTCACTTCTTGAACGATCGAGTTTGTAAATGGCGCTGTCAACGTTTCCCAATGCTGCTTAGAAGACACGATGCCAAGAATATATTCTTTACTAAAAAAAAATCTTCAATGTCGAATAAAAGTTCAATGAACGAAATAATATTTATGAAAAAAGTAGTAAAGATGTCACAGCTTCAGTAATTTTATGTTGGGGGGTTTTATATGAAGACCATTTATGACAGTACAATGTCAAAAATTATCAAATCATTGACATTTTCGAATTTGTGGTAGAACTTTATTTCCCAACAAAGAATGGATTCTTCAGCAAGACCCGGCACCATCTTATAAAGCATACAACCCAAGGCTAGTTAGAAATGTGTCGGCCTTCATTAGACCTAGGGGCCGTGACGAATTCGCTTTGCTTCTAAAAAATATTCGTGTCGCAATTGAAGACTTACCAAACGATCGGTATTAATAAGAGCTTGCAAAAACAGGACCCATTTTGAGTACCTTCTAATTATATTGTATTACTAATTTATTAAGTCTAAATAATGTATTGTCAAAAAAAATTTAAAAAAGTAACGCCATTTTTATTGTGTCAAAACTTAGGAACACATGAGGTAGTTTTTTTTTATATACCAAATTATTGTCCTAATTTAACAAAAATTATATATGATTACGAAAAACAAATCAAAAAGCATCAATTGTTTTGAAAGACAAACTAATGTTTAATGAATATACAAAAAATGCATATAATATAAGAATGAAAATAACGCCTAAAATTATTGCTACAATATATTTACCTACTTACAAAAAAAACACATTGCAATATTGCAATTATAGCCTTGGGCAAAAACACATTAAAATATTTAAAGGCAGTACACAAGTACACACAATATAACGTTGATTATCAAAAGAATAATCTTCAAACTACTTAACGTATAACTTTAAAGTTATCTTAAGAACGACTATCGTTTCTAATTTCGTTTTGTACTTTGAATCAGCTAGCAAACTATTGTTAATTAAAATTAGTAATTACTAACTTTATAAAACCTTAAAAACTAGAAAACAGCATGAATCATAACTCTTCATTTAAAAAGGCATCTATGTCATTGAGCAGTTCCTTGTCATTTTTATTGTTCTTCTGGCAGCTGGCGACAACGTCTGGGACGTTTTTGACTAAGTCTAACTCTAGGTCTAGATTTGAGGCAGTCACCTCATCTTGTTCCTCGCACAAATCTACTATATCTACAGGATCGCCTAATTTGGTCGTCTCTAAATCTATTATATCGACTGCCGCTTTGAAAACGTCAGATTCTAATTCTATGCTAACGAATTGCACTTCGGTGTCTGAGTCTTGATCATTTTTCGTAACACTTCCATCATCTTTGCTCTCGCTTACTGATTTTGTAGCACTTCTATTCCTAACTAGCCTGGGTTTGGGAATTTCGGCTATTTTGATTCTTTTAAACTCGTAACAATTGTCAACGAGCTCGTCTTCGTGGATGTCGTATATGGTATCACTCTGCTCGGACAAAGTACGCTTTCTGCTCGAGTCTTCTGCACGCTTTTGATCCATTTTGCCATGATTGGTTTGCGCCTGCGCATTTTTATCAATCTTTTTGTACACTATAGAGTTGCTTCGAACCATTTTAATTATTTTATTCCCCGACGTGGTGAGCGTTTCGTGTGTGGACAGTTTTCTTTTTCTATTCAGATTGAGCGTAATCGGCGTCGTGTGTATAACTGTTTCCGATACTTTCTTCCTAGCCCTTATTTCATCTAGGGACAGCACTTTAAAGTCCAGCGAGTTCCTGGTGTCGCCGTCGAGGACGGGCGGCGGCGGCGGGAGCGCGGGCGGCGGCAGCGCGTCGTACGCGTACAGCGCAGCAGCCTCGGCCTGAATGCGCGCGAGCAGCGCGAGCTCGCGGCGCGCGTCTGTGCGGTGCGAGGGGTGCCCGGGGTGTGCGGGGTGTGCGGGGCGCGCGGGCGGCGGCGGCGGCGCCTTGGTGGGGGTGGAGGAGGGGGCGCTCTCGTTGTCCGACTCTGCAAGAACACACCGCTCTTTACTCGTCTCGCTCGACTCAAGCGGAGGTCGCAGTCGATGATTTTCGTAATTAGTTTTGACGACCGCGGTCACTGTCGGTGTGTTCTGAACAGAGTCGTATCTGAAAGCGTCCCGGGGTGGGTCAAAAATAATTACAAAAATCATATTATGAAACGTATTTATTTTGCTCGTTGATAAATAACACAATTCGTTTAAAACAAAGCCAAACTACAATCTTTTCTGACCGGTTCCTATGTGGGATTAGAGTTAATTAGCTTAGTGAACCGTCTCGGACACACTCAGTTCTACTATGAAACGTATTGAATATCTTACACTAGTATTAACGTAACAACAACCCCGTATGAAAACAAGAGTCTCGCTCGCGGTACTAACGCCTACTCAATATTCTAATGAAAAATACTTTATATAAAATCTTCTACTTAGACAACAAATCATTTTTCATTAGAAATATTATACAACACGTGCGTGCTAACGTTACGCGAGACCGTCATATAATATAATATAATAATATATACGTTACGGCACTCTTTTATATTTATTGAATATAAACAAATTAGATATAGACGATTACGAATTACGCTAGAAACAAAAATATACTTGAAATTATTTTTTTTTTATTTTAAGAATTGATTCTAACATCGTCAATACTTAGTAGCTCAGTAATATTTTAAAATCATATAAAACTAAGTCCCTTTAAGAATCAAATATTATGTGTTAAAATAGTCAGTAATCGCCCAAATCTAAGACAAAATATAATATATACATAAATAAAGTGTTCAAAACTACTTGCTACACCATTTCAGTACATAACATCAATCCAATCATCGCTAAGGGCTTGCAGTTGTAAGAGCCCTTGATCTATTAGAAACTCCTTTAACAAACACTTAATATATCAAATTCTCATAATATACTAAGTTTCAACTAAAACAACACTTGCAAATAAAAAAATAAACGGTGTATAATATGTCTATATGAAATTATACATTAACATTTAAAAGAGCGAGATTAACGAACTGAGAGCAGTTTCAACATTTTAAGCCCATTTTTAGAGATACAAATTTCATTGAATCAACTTTTTTTATGACAAATTATTGAGCAGTCTAGAAATCTCACCCGTCGTTAAAAAAAAACAAAGACAATTATCCTCTACAACAAAATATAAATGTGTATTTATATAACGAAATACGTCCCTCGCTACAACTAAATGATAAATAATTTTCAAATAAATGATGAATTAACCTAGGAAAACCTGTAATATACATAAAACACTTAACAGGTACGAGCGAAACCAATGTAAAAATAGCTGCCCTAAATAAAAGCAACCACATTTTGTACTAACAATTTTTCAACATATTTCATATTGAGTTAATTTAATATCAGATTTAATTACTAGTGATGTGCAATAGTGTAATAGTATGAATTAAAATTCAATTACTAAACTAAGTAATTTTCTTTTACAATTTAACAAAACAAAAACAATTCTGTTTCTATATTAATTATTTGTTGTAATCTATTATGTTAAATAATAAATTAAATAGCACATAAAAATATTATGCCAATTTTTAATGAGTTTAGAATGAATACAAGCTTGTTATTTAACCAAAAGAATTTTAAAATTACTGTTGAATAAAATATGTCAAGCACTATTTGAATTTGTTAGAAGTGACAGTTTAATTAATCTTGTATATAGACTGTTACTTTCATATAAAGCACTTCAAATTATACAAATAACACATCACTAGTAAGTAGTACAATTGTATTTATTTCAGCTAATAATAAAAAAACGTATCTAAATCTATAATACCCCACCAAGTGATCAAGTGATAGTAATCGTTCAGTTTAATATTTACTTCCGTACATATAATGACTAGGCGTACCATGGACCCTAAACAAATAGCCCCATACATATACAACTGTAGCATTTGCGTTTTTCATTTCATTAGGAACTTTGCCCTCAGTGCAAAATATATAAAAAAAATTGTCAGATTATACTCTAGTCCATATTGAGATGCTATTTATTTTATATGGTATATGGAAGCATTATCAGACCACGAACCGCTAAACTATCAGTTTGATTATTAATTCTCCTAAATTGTTAATACAATCTTAAGCGTTAATAATATCCGATTTCGTGTAGTTCGTACCATGTCCTTTTCTTAACTGTTTATATTCAATATGTACAATATTGAACAGTTTTTGGAATTAGTCTAATATAATTCTGGTTCATTGTAACAAAATTAAAATATGGAAGCATGTATTACTATCTATATTCTGTGATATTTATATGTCATTTTAATTTACTATAAATACTTAATAAACTTTATAGGACATACTGCGAACTACACAGTCAAATCTAAACATTTTTTATCATTTTATCATATCTATCTAATCACGGTGCGAAATGTATATACGGGAGTTTCCCTAAAAACCTCCACTAACAATCAATTTAAAGGCATAAAGCTTTTTTTTTCATCTTACAATAATGAGTTTATAATAATCGTGTATATATATTTTTATTTGTATTTATATCCTATTTATATGTACTTCACTATCAAAGAAGGATTATATCAACATCTATTAAAAAGTTTACCGCCATATACATTATTTCACGTAGTATAGGAAATCTACAAAACAAAAAAGCTTCAGACAATAATGAATTCTAATTAGTTAAGATATGAAAGTGACATTACAATTTATTGCACATATAAAAATATCGACTTTCATTGCAAGCTGAGCAAGTGCATGACTTTATAAACCATTTACATTAGTCAATACTAACTGAACCTGGGACTTGTTGTTGACTTCCACGAAAATAACAAACTAAAACTCTTCGACTATTGAACAAACTGGACAGATACAAAAGAAAAATAGTAAATCCTCTTACAAATATATAATAAAACTCCAGTTTGTTATTAAATATGGTTAAATAAAACTTAGAAAGTAAACAATAAATAATATTTCTAATACATTGTGAAATTACTTGTGACTTAGATAAGCACACAAGTGTACACGAAACTAAGAACTACTGTGTAATATATGAAGTTAACATTTTTATTAATGGCATTGGCACGCTACATATAAATTCTTTTATTACAATTTGTGGGAAGTCCACTGGAGCTAAATTAGTGCCAAATATATTCTAAAGCACAGTGTTAGTTAAAGTGAGCTTGAAGTTTAAATATATCTTAATACTAGCTCACTCTGTTTATAGAGTCCACACCAATTCATTTATGTCTATAAATTTATCAAATAGTCTAGCATTTTATTATATTAAACATGTTGCAGTGTGTGCTGGCAATCTCAATTGTTACTGAAATTTATAATTTAAATAAAATTTGTCAGAAATATTAATTCAGTGTTCACTCAAAATCCTCAAGTGACGAGAAATCCCAATGAGCAAATCCACACAACTTAAGGATTTAATTCCATTGCTTGGCATCACTGTACCATTTACAAAATTCATGAATACACAAATAAAAATAAAAGATAAAACAAATGACCATTTTTGCCATTATTAAATCAAATTAAACTATTTACGTTTATTTACCAATACCTTACATATTTCTTACAAGAATGACAATCTTGAAAATGGATATTTTTATTATTATTATTACTTACCATTTTCTAAGCGTCAACTCTGTTAGGTGAAATATTTTTTTTTATAATAAAATCAAACATCAACATATAACATAAGATTTTCATATATGTTTCCATAACAATAAGTTTTTTTAATAACCTTTATAATATTAAACCATTTATTTATAATTATATAATATAAGTAAAATTCAAATAATGTGTTACTATTTTTTTGTCACATTTTAACACATTTAGCTACAATACTAAGGGTTTGTAAGAGTAGTTTAAAGACTGGCAGTTCAAGAATAATTATGACAATGTTCTTACTATCATGCAATAAGGCCATAATATTATTGCTAGTAATCACAACACATTTTATACACAATTCAAAATTACCTCTGCCTATTGAGGACATTAAGAAATGGTAATGTCTATAAATAAATGGTTTAATATTTGAAATATATTTCAGTGCTATTATGTTTTATTGTATCAGACAACAGTACCTAAAAATTTCAATTATATTAAAGAAATATAATATATCTTAGTTAGCAGTTTAACAAATGTTGCTTTCTTTTTATTTAATACAAAATATAAAAATTCATTGGTTTTAAATCCCTCAAGCAATTAACCAAAACAAAATAGCACTAAAACACATCAAACACTCTGCACGCCATAGCATGTCAACATTCAGTATAACCGCATACCTTCCTCAAAGTTGACCACCAGTGGGTCCACTGGCAGCGGGTATGGCTCGTGCGGGTGCGCGTGCGGATGTGCGTGTGCGTGCGCGTGTGTGTGCGCGTGCGGGTGCGTGTGTGTCACCACACGGCGAGGGAGCAGTTCGTTGGTGGGCAGCACGCCGAGGATAGCCGAATCGAGGACTACTGGAAATGAGACGTTACGTGAATAAATAATGTCACTATTTCTGTACCAAGAGTGAATAGATTGATAAATCAACTTGCATACAAAATTTTTTAATCATAATTAGCATTAGGACTGCTTTATTTATAAGGTGAATAATGGCTAATTAGTAAGTCTGTTTAACGGCACAAACCGAATTCTTAAATACTTCTCTTAGTAAAGCGTTCTCTTAGTATTGTTTGAAAGTAATTTCTCTTACCAAAGTATACTTACTAGTGATAATTTAAATTAAAAAAAATTATGTATTGCACATTGTAGTCAACATCAATTTTATACTGCTATCCTGCATATAGATGAGTAAATAAAGAGAAGCTAGTATTATGTGCTCCGCACTTCATGTTAAGTACTTTTTATTCAATGAGAGATAATATTGTTTACATTTAAAAGTATATAATTGGTTAACTTAATGATAAGTAATGAATTTTACAGTATATCTTATGTTACTATCCAATTTCTGCCCAGTTGCATGTTAAGTAGCAGTCTACACTACACTATGGCGAGCCAGAGGTTGAAATAAAAATAATTTGAATATAACCATAAACAGTCTCAACATTATCCCACTGGAGCACAGGTGCATAACTTAAATCACATAATATAAAATACAAACAAACCTTGTTGCCGCTGCTGTTGCCACAGCAAAGGTACTGGTGCAGGTGCAGGTGCAGGCACAGCAGGCACTGGCACTGTTGGGTTCATTATCCCCGCCTCTACCTCTGGTATGGGAGCTTGACCCTATAAGTTGCACTTTATTTATCATATTTGAAATATTGGGTCTATCAGGTATATTATGACATCAAGATCATTGCCACCCACCATTGAACTAATTGGCATTTATGTTACAGCCAATTTAAACTATTTCAAATTATACTCAAAGTTTTATTTTTAAACTTAAATAATATATTTTTATCAAGAAAATATATGCAATAAAATCAATTATACTAACGACAGGTGCTGGTTGACTGGGAGCAATGCCATCAGTGCGTGCATCAGGGTTCTTATGCATAAAGGGACAGTGCTTCTTGCGACAACCTCCTGGCTGATTCTCCCAATAACATGGTATTTGCTTACGATTTTTCTGCAATGTAACACAAAATAAGTTAATTATAAACATTTCTTAAGCAGACTAATATTTTGAGCATATATACATTTATATTTTTTATCATTATACCAAATGTAAACATATATAAAAAAAATATGTTAAAGTACATATTAGATTTTATTTTAATGTACATAACATGTTTTTTTAGCTTCACGCTGCATCTATTACATATAAGAGTAGGCAGAAGATTCAAGTATTAAGACATTCAGTTCCCTGCATCCGCCTATGGAGACATTGAGTGATGGAACTTAATGTCACACTTTATATTATTTTCATGGCAAAGAAAACAACAATTATTTTTCTCTCCAAGTAGAAATTGAACTCACACATGTAGTGTTTACAGTCAGACATTGTGCCACTGCACTACAATGATTAATAATTAAGTCTTTTATCTAAGAAACAATAACACAATATTGTAGATTTAATTAATTTTAATGCTTTTTGCAACATTTTTAATGGTTAACCTGATTTGAATTAATATTGTAACAGTATAACAAGTAATATACAGTAAAATAAATACTTTGGTGATGATATCATTATAATTAAGAATAAAAAGATTAACAAATTAGTGTCATTAATATAAATAGTATATTGGTAATGAGTCTTTATCAAGTATAGGGAATTCCCAGAGAAAATATATTTAACAACAGTTTAATGATTACCTACACTGACAAAGTATTGATAAATTATCTTCTAAATTCTCTCTAAAGATACCACTATAAAAGGCAGCACATAGAGCAATACATACCCTAAGTTCCATATGGCGCAATTTACAGCATTTGTCAAGACATTTGCCTTGTTGCCAAGCAGTGCACATAGTTTCACATCCAAGGGCTGAAGGCTCATGACGAAATACACAATTATCCCCCTGAAATACATTACATACTCCATTTCTTAGTATATTCTAAAGAATTTAAAATATTATTAAAACTATTTTATATTAAATATTTATAGACAAATGGTAAAAAAATTGTTATCAACTAGGGTTGTTACACAATAGTGAAACCATTAAAACATAAACAAAAAGTAATTCAAGTACAATATTTTTAATAGCTTTTTTATTACGACCACTGTGATGTTATCAGTATTAAGCGTACAAACGTACCTTAGTGCATGTGGAATAATAATAGAAATAGCAATCGTTAAATTTTCTCGGCGACTCCATAGCTTACACCGTTGCCCGGGTTCTGTGAATTATTTAATTATACACTTTAAATGCTTTTCACAACACGATTGTAAAAACTGATTAGTGGTAAAGCAGCATTGCATTCCATGTGGTATTTTAATTAGTAAAACTAGTAAAAGGCACCCACAAAACGAATTTTCATTTTGACAGTCCGTGAAGCATGTCGCGGTTTAAAAATTCTATTTCAATTAATTAATCAATGCTAATGGTTTTTATCTTTACTCACCGTATAATAGACAAACTAAAAATTAATTAAAATAACAACAAATATCTACACAACACTGCTATCTATATGAAAATAAATCGAATGTCACTGCTAGAAAGAAAATGTAGTAGATATGGCGGACATGTGGCGGAAGGCGAACTTTCATTTCATTTCACTCAAGAGTTGTACTTGAACGACATTGGTCATTGTCTATGGCTATTTAGCCATAGCGAAATGATACATTGTGATTAGATAAAAATCTGGGATAATAATAAGTGAACTGAAAATATTACATATTTAAGCATATTTTCAGTTAAAATTAGGCTTTTAAAATAATTTTCATTCTTTTTTTTTGTGAAAATTAATATAGGATTTTTTGTAAATTACAAACACATTTACATTTGTAAGCAATTACTAGCATATATTTTAATTCAAATATAGATAGTAGTAATAAAGATTAATATAGATTTTCTAGACAATTAATGAACATTACAATGAAATAATGTTCTTTGTAATTATGAAGTGTAGAAATAAGAGTGTCCACCTGTAAACAGCAAATTTACGTTCATGTAGAAGTAAAAATGATATGAAGTTTTGAACAGAGCCAAATTGATGAGTTAAAATTTTAAAATTTTTCGTAATTTGTGTAGATTAAAAATATGGAGTATTTAAAATACCAATTATTTACGTGTTAGTAATTAAGCAGAAGTGTTTTTATCCTTTTTTTATTTCGTATTCTAGTAGTTCAACGCTATTTTTAAAACCCGTCCACTTGGTACATTTTAGCGCTTTTCGTTTCAGCGAACACTTTTTAATACACTGAATTGGTACTCCTTACTTCTATGCTCCATAATGGTTCGTTGAATTCAAATTGGCTGTTAGTAGGTAGGTTAAATGGGTAATTGGAATGGCACAAAAGATCCTACGATAAAACAATACAACATTCAATGCATGTTTTAAAATTTTACATTATTCAATTTCACGTGAAACATTCTATTTCGGAATCGCTAGACGCCATATTGCTGACGTCAGCTGGTCTTGTAAACAAATCCACTGGTATTGTTAACAACTAATAACCTATGTTCATAGGTTATTAGTAGAGGTGTTCATGACAGCTTTATTTCGTCAACGTTATAAAGAAGTATGCTGTGTATAAAACACCTGCTTCTTTTTAAGCTATATGATATATTACTTTTGTACAAAGACTTCAATAACTAAAAAAAAAAAAAAAAAAACGCTAACAAAGTGCAAATTGCAACAAATTTTCTCCAAACATTATTTTAATACGTTATTCAACGGAATTAAGCATAATTTTGAATCTCACAAATAAAGCTATTTTGCAACGTGAACAATAGAAGTACCCAATATATGAATATATTTTATTATAATTTTCTCCAAAAAAATATTCACAAAATGATGAAATCTGCTGATTTCAGTACTCATAACTAATACACTTCTTATTTTATTGAGTTAGAGCATCATTTAGAATGTCAAAAATGTCTATTTCACAACGTAAACACTAGATGTCGATGTATTCAAAACATTAATGAATATTACAATTTACTCCAAAGATATATTCACAAAATGTTTAAAGCTGATTTCTATACTCGTTACTAATATACTTCTTATGCCATGGAGTTAGAGCATAATTTAGAATGTGAAATATTCACGAAATGCTTAATAAAGCAGATTTTAATACTCGTCACACTAATATACTTCTTATTCCATGGAGTTAGAGCATCATTTAGAATGTGAAATATTCGTTAAATGCTTAATAAAGTAGATTTTAATACTCGTCACACTAATATACTTCTTATTTCATGAAGTTAGAGCATCATTTAGAATGTGAAATATTCGTTAAATGCTTATTAAGCAGATTCAATATTCGTTATTTCTTGTTTATTAATATACTTCTTATTCCATGGAGTTAGAGTATAATTTAGAATGACAAAAATAAAGCTGAAACAAGCGCATGTTGCTGCGCATTTATATTAGAACGATATGCTCGTTTAAACGAACGGCTTTTTTTATATGCTACCTAATATAACGAACACCTCTAGTTATTAGTCATTACCAATATCTAGTGCTGGCGTTGGCACTTACAAGATAGTATTACGTCATATTATGACAGCTGCTCTTTCGCAAATTTCGACATTTTGAAAATGCAATTTAAATTTATTTTTTGTTAATCATAATAAAATTTAACATTTAACGTATTAATAAAGTCTAAGCCAAAATATTCCTTTTAGAATTGTACGCATTCTGAGCGTTAAGTTGCGAAGGTATAGGGTTATTTTTAATTGTATATTTGTTCATAAATACACGATATAAAGATTCCACTGTAATAATAATTTCAGAATGGTTTTTGTAATAATATTTAACGATTTGATTTAATTGTTTTAAGAAAATAAAGTACCTTTTTGAAAATTTGCTTTAGCAAGATTGTCTTTGTAATCCTAAGTGTAAGAAATAACAATTTAACAGTACTATAACCACTAACAAAATTATTATTCAGTTGTGTTTGTGAATCATTAAGAACATCGAATATTGAAATTCAATTCATTAAAAATCACAATAACAGGACTAATGAAAAAACCAAATCAAAATCTCTTTCTCGTAGAAAAAATAACTAAAAGACAGTGGTTGTATGAACTTTATTTATTAATATTACATCATGATTTAATACATTAATTTAAAATAAATAAATGCTCAAGTTAAAAGTCAAGTTTCATAAAAAGCAATACTAAAGAGAATATTCGCAATAATTATGGTCACTTTAACCATAAAGTTATCGAGACTGATAAATTAATGTTATCATAAACGTAAATACTTAACCAAATATATTGAACAAGACTAACACGTTTTTCAATTAATTGCTTTTAGTCAATAGAACATTTTATCATGTAAGTGTTGAAAATCAATGTCTTTAACAATTTGTAACGATAAACAGATAATTTCAACAAGAACTTATATAGTATAACTATTGTAAAAATTAAAACTTAAAAGTGGGTACAAACATTAATAATTAATAGGACAAATTTAATGTATTGACAGAAATAAAAATCAGTCGTTTTAAATGGACTCATATACATACATACCAGCAAGTTCCATAAATAATATTTTTTGCTTGTCTTAAAGCTGTCGATAACTTCCATTTTCAAAGTCATGTTTGTAGTACAGGAGTCCAAAATTAAAAATAATGTTGATGGTCCAAAATTAAGAAAAATCAAAAACTTGTACAAGATATTTTTCGGGAATGTCCAGTGTTGTTAGTAACATGTTTATATAAGGGTTAAATGATAATAATATAATGGCCTCATCGCAGCTATAAAAGTTTTCTACAAACCTACTGGATGACTGAACCAAACAATTCATTACAAAAAACCTGAGTATTACCTCCCACTAAATCCAACAGTCTTAGAACTCAATAAAACAAACTGACACAAGTTAAATAAAATACACTAAAATTTGTAATTTAGGTCATTGAAGAATATTTTCCAAGACTCATAGTGCAAATTACAAACTTTCGTGCTTGTTTATAATTGTTATATATTGGTGAATCTCGTGGATAGAATATTATATTATATTAGTAATTAAGATTCACCTTAAACACATTGCAAATAACATAACAAATTGCAAATCAATCATAGTTTTCAAATACAATGAAGACTACATTGATATTAAAAATGAGAATAATTCACCATGGGACTAATTAATATTTTCATTGTTTTCATTGATTAATTTATTATTTTATAAGAAATGTATTTACTAAGATACACAGTTATTAAAATATGTTTATTTTTGTTATTATCGTTACTGGCTGAATGTTTAGAGTATAGCTAAATTGGGAACGTTTTAACTGGCAACACAAGTATAAAAAAAGAGATTAACAATATCTATACCTAATGGGGCAATCCAATTGTAAAACAATCGCCACACGTGCAATCTATTCAAATCGTATGAATGTATAACACTCTTTAAAGACACAAACGTTCTTTCTAACAATAAGATTTCGTTTTTCAAACATGTAAATGGCAAGACCTGTTATACATTCCCATTACATCGGCCCCTCACTAAATCACTGTTACTTTACCCTGCTTAAAGATACTGCTAAATTATCAAACTGGAAGTTAGTAATGATTACTAATATTAACTGAATAAAGTGTGTTTTTATTTATTATAGATCTATATTGGTGGTAAAACTTCAATTTCAATATTAAAGTCGACACATATGGTATAATATAATCTGTAAATCAATTACTACCTCCCAGAATATATTGTCATGTTTAATGTTCGAAGCAAGGGACCTAGGACGCTAAATTTCACAAATTAAAACAGTGAACTAGTACTATGACTTACTAGTATAAATAATTCTAGGAACTAACTGAACTGTGAAAAGCGATGAAATGAGATTTTGCGGACGTATCTAGAAGGTTATTATCACAAGGATAAACTATGGCTCACGCGATTCTACACCATGGAAGTACTAAAACAACAAACAATAATCTAATTCCCATTTAATTTGTATAAAGAACAAAAATGTCACAATTTGAATTTCTAATTGAATGTTTTCTATCTATTTTTAGTTAATCTAATATAAGCAATGGTAACAAAAATAGCGTATTATTTTAATGCAAATGATTTTTGTTGATTTTTATACTTTATACAAATTGAAAGACTACACTATACATTTAACCGCGAAAACCAAACGTCATGAGTGAGTGAGAGCGTTGTATTTGCTTTCCGCGAGCACGAGGGCGACGGTCTATCTCTTGGAGGAGCTCTTGATTTGTTGCAATTTGAGACGTAAAGCATCCACCGCTGCTTCGTTCTTCTGAGATACTTGCTGAGTCGTGTGGAGCTAAAATGATTTTTTATTTTATCTTAGGCAAAGACAACTAAAAATATTTTTAGAATACGTATAAGAACTTAAACCCATGCCTCTTGGAAGCCGTACGGAGTGCTTTTCGAAAAGGCAGCGGTTCAAGTACCGCTATGATCGCATTTAAAAATATTTTTCTTTGTTTGGTGTGAAATAATACTTTAAAAATAATAAATTTACTTCTTACTTTTTTATGGCGAAAATGGAGACTTTTTATTACAAAAATAGTAAATTTACCTCCAACTGTGGATCAATGCTATGAGTGCGTGGGAGTGTATTTTCAGTGATAGATTCCGCGAGAGCTCGGTTGTCTCCTACCGGAGTACGTGGTTGTGACGAGGGGTTCGATTCGGTTTTTAGACCAGCTTTAGCCTGTGCATATTAAACTTGTAATTAGTTGTAATTAATACATCTTATAATGTACAATTTTATAAGGTTATAATAAGCAGTCAGAAATTGATTGTTTATTTCATTAAGTAATAAAATTAATTTTAAAATTAGTTGTAATAAAGGTTTAATTTTTTTTCTCTGTATGTTTAATTTTAAACAACAGTTGCCATGATATTACGTAATATAGTCATGGCATTTTTGTAACGTTATTACCATAACCAATTGACGTCACATCAGAGTAACGTCATTGTTTCCGTCAAAATTACGTGAAATTTAAAAATTAAAAATGTGAATGCTTTTTTATGGCACATATCAATTGGATCAATGTATTTGTACAATATAAAATCACAATCCACTCAGTTTATTAAGACTTTAGGATCGAATTGATAGGTGAAATACTTCTTTGGTAAAATGCCACAATAAACTAAAAATTATGAAAAATTTAAACGAATATAATAATACCTGTAATGCTCTAAGCCTTTCTAAGAAAATAACATGTGATTTTTCATCGTTTTCGTTGCTTATGTCTGTAAAAGAAATAAACAATGTAATACTATTTGGCTACACTATATCAGATTTCTACAACACTAAAATGAGTAAAAATGTTTAAGAAGTGTTTACATACAAAATAAAAGTGAATTTAACAAAATAATATAATTATATTATAATTACCGATATTTTCAGCCTTATAATCACTTTTGTACATGGACACGGAAGCCATTTTCCTCTGCTCGGCGACCTCGCGCAGGCCTCGCTCCACGTAGTTTCGGAAATAGAATGATGATCCTTGCATAAACGTCCAAATGTCCACTTCGGGGTGACGTTCCTGAAAATAAATATATATTTTAAAATATTTAAATACACATTTTAATGCACTCATGTTTTATTAATACTTTTATTATATACATAGCTTTATTTATAATAAAAATATTTTGTGCTTTGTGACGCCATGATGTGCCTGGCTCAGTACAATTATGGCTAACTAGCAATAACCTCTATAGAATTTATTGCTAGTTAGCCATAATTGGTTTACCTTATAAGGTATAATTGAAAATTACTGTGGCATATAATATGTTGTACACTGCTAATAAAATATCACTTACTCTTAAATCGTACAGCTGTGACAACGCATCTCTATTATGTTCCTTAGAACCGATACGCTTGAGTATAAGAGCTAGTTCCTCGTGAACGCTGCGCGGTAAACGACCGGCGTTTAGCGCCGTATTGTTGACTGTTGAAACTGCATTCGGAAGTCCACCGTTGATGTCTGATTGATCTTTACGTTCGTCTAGTTTTAGTTGCTGTAAAATGATCATTAATTACACATTTATCTATAGATGCATTACATTTATTTGTTTTAAACCTATAACATATTTATAGTTTTCGTCAAAATATAAAAATCCCATTCTTCTGTATTGTTATAGTATAATAAAAAGTAAGTTGTAGTTCATATACTCATACATAAAACTAGTAAATATTTAAATAATGAATTATGCAGAAATGTTACACGATTAAATAAAACAAATATATTAAGTATACCTTAAGAACTTTATGTAAGTAAGGGAAAAGGTCGGATTCGTTAACGTCGGGTATTTGAGTTAGATGATTTGTGATCGATGCTCCCTTCATTTTGACTAGTGTATGCACTAACGTTTTGACGGTTCTGTAAAATATTAAATTAAAAATATATTAATGAGAAGAATATATAACAATAAAAAGTATAATAAATGTGATATATTTTCATTTTTTATTTAAATATAATAAATAAAATATAAATATTGATTACAATGTGACCTTTTTTTGCTCAAAGCTCAAACATATATATTTTAATATTTTACCTGTATGGAGTGTCACTGATTTCAGGATTTTTCTTCCAATAGCTATTTGGGTAGGCCTTATAAAACAAATGTATTTTGTACAGTACAGCGTCATAGTCTATGGAATTCACATCCCATGTGGATATCATTTTTAGAGTTTTCCAGAAACATTTCAATAAAAGATCTTGGTATCGGGGGTAAGCTGGGTCGGATTCTACGATTGAGTCATGGAGAAGAGATACTATTGCGCTATAAAAATAAAGAATAATTTATTAATAATAATAGTTCATAATTTTACATTTTGTGTAAACAATTATAATAAATACTTACCACAGCAAAGCAGTCCGTGGAGAATGTTCCAGTATACACACACATACATTATTCAAAATACGAACTAGACGTTCAGCGTCCGCCGTGGGATAGGGCGTGGTGGGAGCTGCCCCCAGAACTAGAAGAAGTTCTCCTAGAAGTGATCTGAGTGCGCTTTCCCCCACTTGTTTACCGCACCCGGCTGTGTCGTAAAACTGTTAAGTATTAAATTAGTATGTTTAGCAATAGTTTTACAGAAATTAACAAATTAAAGTATTTTTTTGGAAGCAAGAACTTACTAGGTATATTTGATTTTATTGAAAGTGTATGTTGTATTTATATAAAAATAATTATACTAGAACTCTTGATAATGGCCCTGGATATTAGAGATAATATCAATAGTTAAATGATTGTCGTTTATTTTTCACTTACGGTGGTCAAAGCCCCAGCTAAATATTTATAAGCGGGTAATGTTTGTTGTGCTGTCATTGAACTAGGGGGCGCTGTACGAAGTCTCCTTAATTGTGCAGCTACTGCTGATACAAGTCGAGCTTCATGTGCAGCTAGAGCTGGCCCTCTGCCTGATACTAGGGCTCCAGATATAAGGGATAGGGCCCTGATGGCTGCCTGGAAATGGTTAGGTGGTACTTTAAAGATATGACTAGGAATGTGAATGTAGTAATTTTATTTACTAAAAACAAATTATATAAGCAAAACTGTCTGTGTCAGTCTAAGGATCAGATAAAAATACTATTGTATACACTTTAACTCACATTTAGATCTGGACTGGATATAGAATGTATAGTATCAGCGAGTTGCGCATCATCTACGGTAGGTTTGTGTGCAGATTGCGGCACCAGCGGGTGGGGGCCCACGTGCCGAGGTGGCGACATCGTCACCATACTAAAGAAAAACAAATAGATAATATATTAATTTTTATTATTATAATTTCTTGGGAAGATAAAGAGAGAGAGAGAGAGAAGCCTTATAATACAATATTTTATTTATCTCGGAAACAGAAACATAAAGTACTCAATTCAAACATTACAGTTTTTCTAACCAGAGCACATTCAACCCACAAACATCAAGCAACAAATGTATTTACACTCTAATAAAAATATATATTAAAATATATATATATATATATATATATATATATATATATATATATATATATATATATATAAAAATATATATAAAAATATATATATATATATATATAATATTTTTTGATATTTTTATTAATATTTGTTGATCTCATTATTTAGTTCTCACCTTCACCCTCACTAAGGTTTCAGATGCAAGTAATTAACAGTTCAGAACGATTACTACTTTATTATTCAAAATGTTACCTACAAATTTGTAATCATGTCATTT
Organism: Dione juno; assembly: GCA_037127375.1. Classification (NCBI taxonomy): domain Eukaryota; kingdom Metazoa; phylum Arthropoda; class Insecta; order Lepidoptera; family Nymphalidae; genus Dione; species Dione juno. The sequence continues at coordinate 2,378,930 of JAXRJS010000091.1, read as the reverse complement.
GTATTATAATTGTTTAAACGGTTCAGTTTATTTTAAATATCAGCAAATTGATTTTACTATTTAGCAACTTAAACAATAGAGATAATATTATTAACAAAATATCACCCACCTAGGTCTAACAGGTGCACTAACATTCCTCACAGTGGATGCTGGTACAGGCTCATCTAAGAACTTTAGATCCAGTTCAGGTAAATCTGGCTTACGAAGGACTGGTACTGCCGCATCTAATTTGGCTATTAGATCAGGATCTAGCCCGAACGGACCCGTTATTATTCTGGGTTCTGGTATAATACTGTGAAATGAAAATGTAATCATATTATATAAAATAAAATATAACAATAGTATTATATACAATTTATTTTGGCGTACTCAATACTAGTTGAAAATTGACAACCGTAGAGCCACGGTTTCTCTGGCAACCACCCTAGGAATGTAAAGCGTGAAGCTACGTATGAAGCTATATATTTATGTATCTTTCTTTACTTTCAAGCTGAAAGTAAAGAAAGATATTCTATCATGCAATAGCAAGATGCTGACGCAGAGAGAACCTAGTAGCGTGAAGACACAACTCCAATCTCGAGTCTTTGGATTAGTGGAAAGTGAGTAGTAGAATTCAACGCACTTTGTCTTGCCAGAACGGTAAATTGAAAATAATTGATTCCATTGAGTGGGGATCGAACTCATAAGCGTCGCATGTAGTCAGATACTGTGTCACTGTGGTCTGGATCACGATGACCTCATTATTAAATAAAATTTAAATTAAATAAAAGTTTAAACATACGGTTGAGGTGGTGGAGGTGCCTCCTCCTCAATCTCTTCTTCTTCATATTCCTGAGGAGCTTGTTCTTCTGGGATTGGATCATCCTGCTAAAAGATATATTATATTATTGTTTTTACTAAAAGTAGAGAACCATAGAGTATTAGTTATAATACATACACATTACATTACCAATAGGATAAACAAATATATAATATCTTAGGAATAATACTTTTTAGAAATCATATAAAAACTTTGAACCACCAAAGCATTTAAAAAAAGAAAGAGTTATCTTTAAAGTAATTATTTATTTCTTTAATGTGGAATAACACTTTATAACTAATAAAAATCTTGCGGGTGCTCTCTTCTTATAAATTTGTATTTGTTTCATATTATCCATTTTTATAAAATTTTATATAAAAAAATACTTGGATACAAAGTGAAGCATATATAATACTTAAACATCAATGTATACATTACAGTTACCTGAAGGGTATCAGAATGAAATGGTTTAGCAATAATGCTTACCTCAGGTACTTGTAAAATAGGCCTACCAGAGGCCGACAGAGGGACCACCATCGACCGCCGCTCCTCTGCACTGCGGCTCTTACCAGCACGCTTGATACGCTCCTCTAGTAGAGATAAATCCTTGTCTGATATCTGGAATTAAGTTTAGTAAGTAATTATATACACTAAACTTATAAACATTTTGTAGTATAAGGTATACCAAGTAAAACGTCGAGAAACTATAATTAAAGCACCGTCCAAAGTTTTTTAAATCTTTTAATTAAGTGAAATACATATTGATAAACCAATTGTGATCATTTTAAATAATATTATTAATATTCATATCATCTTATCACTGTATGTATGATAACATTTTTATCAAGAATGTTAATAGCTTGATATAGCAATTGTTAATTACGTAATAGTGAAATTATAAACAGATGTTCGTTTACGGTATAAGAGATTGAAATTCAAACATATGAATCAAAATTCCAACAGTTTGTTTGTATACTACATATTTCGATAATGTTTCGAAGCAAAAACGAGGCATTTGTTTTATTGCTAACTAAGTAATATGTTTATATATTTTGACGAAATGATCTATAACATATACTGACTAATATTATTTCAATCAATTAAAATATATTTATATAGTATTTATAGAAAACAGAAGGATTATAATACCGATTTTAATATTTGAAAATAACTATACTAATTATTATTTAGTGTTATTTGTTTTTGGACAAAATTTATAGCAATTTCAGTTTAAATATTTCATGCAATATAAATAATAAAATTGTAAATATCATATAGATAAGAGCAACAGCTTCTAAAAATTTATTAAAATTAATAAATTTTGAATTATTCGCATTTGATGGCGTTAGCGGTTAGTAACGCTTTTAAGTAGACCACGTTAGCGTAACTAGTATGCTATTATACAGATAACTTACAAATCACACGTTTAGAAAATTAGGCCTAAAGTGCAAAACGTTTCCCTCCGCCTACCCACCTGCCCAATCATCTTGTACACCCTCTCCCCGTCCAGGAAGTAGGCGGTGGCCACGCAGTTGAGCGCGGCGGAGCGCACCGCGTTGTCCCTGTCCCCGATGAGGCGCGCCAGCTCGCGCAGGGCCGCGCCCCCGCCCCCGCCGCCGCCGCCCCCGCCTGCGCCCGCCGCGCCCGCCGTCATCACCGTCGAGCCGTACGACTCCAGCAGGTGGTTGATGCATTCGAGGCATTCTGTCGGTGATAGTGAAAAAAATTCAGGTTTAGTTTTTTAAACTTCAATCCATATAGGAGTATATCAAGGATAAGGAGCAAAACCTAGTGTTAAGTCACACCGTATGTTAGATATTGTGTGTTAAATGATGGACAGATTGGGGAAATGGAAATAATAAATGGCTCCGGGCCCCCGCAATCGTCCAACCATCCCAAAATCGTCGAATTTACAGTCAGAAACGATAATTTTTTGATTAAAGCTTCTTCTATTTTTATTTTTTTATAGGAAAGACATTAAATACACATATATAATACCCTGTTATTATGTTATTCACTAGTAACTGTGTACCCAATAGACATAATTATTACAGTTTCAATATGTCCATTTTGGAAGGTAAACACAGAAAATATATTTTTTACTACATCATATAACAATGTAACGTCACATCACATGTTTTATAGATTTTAACCTTAAAGAGAGCATTTTTTTAAAGATTACCTGCTCTTTGTCTAGCATTCTTTGATTTCAAGCCCTCCATTAAATATCCAAACAGCTTGGTGACAGAATAAACCATGCCTATTTGTTTGAACAAAGCCTTGACACCATTTCTTACTGTGTCTTTAGGGTCTCCCACCTAAAAAGAATATATACAAAAAATGGTTACATGGCACACATTAATATTTATTTTATGTAATAATGTGAGCAATTGAGATTTTGACATTGGCTTATTGAATCTTGTTTTAAGGATTTTGTCATCAATTTCAATTATAATAATTTTAGTTTACTCTTGAGCAATTTGTCATGAGTACATGTGCTAGTGACATATTTACCTATTACCTACTATAAAGCAAAACCAAGCGTTCACCAACCTTTAACACAAGATAGGGTATAAAACAATTCGCTTCATATTCCGCCATTGTATAGTCACTATCGATCAAATATTGGAACACTAGAGTCAAATATTCCAAACCCTTTAATATAACCGAGGGGTTAGTATCAAAGAATCGAAGTGTCAACCATTTGAGGACGAGGTCTAAGTTGGCCATTAATGCTGATCCGTTTTCATGAAGATCTTCTGATAATGCTTCTATAGCTTTTAAGTGGTACCTGTAAAGTTACATTTATTATTGATATAAAAACAAAACTTACTATTTACTATAAAATATTGGATATTCTTGATTTTTTTTTTATAAATTTAATACCTTATTTAAATAATAATAAATTACAAACGCATTATATGGGAATAATTACCGGAAATCAGCATGAAACATGTTAGCCACTAGCTGTTTGTTTAAACCTGCGCTATTCATCTGTTCTTTAAGCAATTCAAAGAATTCCTCACGCGGTGTTGTGAAGTTCCATTTTAAAACTGAAATAATATGTCTATCATAATCATAAAAGTATATATTGCTTATAAACGTATTTAAGTTCGCTATTTAATTAACACAAAGAACGCTATCATCACTATGTACATTATTTATCATATATGCCATATGTTTGATTTCGAAATGGTGTATATTTATAACCACATATTTCAAGTTCAATTGCTATAGTCTATATTTTCCAAAATGAACTAAGAATGTTTTGAAATGGACGCAAAGTCAAAAACATAGAGAGAAAATTACCTTTTAGTTTCTGATCGTCAATTATACGTTGATTTTTAGCGTTATTATTTGGTAGTAACGGTGTACAATCTTCATCTTCTTTTTTGTTACGAGTAGAAGCAGAAGATGGTTTGACAACCTGTTGAAGTTTTATTATTTTAAAAGAATATAAATCGACCGACTTACTTATGTACAAACTTTATAAAAAACCTAAATATGATTTGAACAAACCAAAATGTCATCTTTGTATACCTTTTTGTTTTTTTTTAAACCACTGAACTAATACATACAAATATGAAACCACCTATATAATATGGTCTACGTACTACTACTATAATTGACAGATAAATCGCATAACAAATACATCAAATAACATAAAGTCAACTTGAGAACCTCTTTATTGAAGTAGATTATTAAATTTCAGATTTAGTTTGCTTAATAAATTTTAAAAAATAAAATAATATTAGACTTTTAATAAATGTTTATAAATATCAGTGTTAAAGATGAATAGTTACTTTAGATTTAGCAGGAGGTCCTTTCTTTTCTGCCTCTTTTTTCAGAGCACCAGCTGATTTCACTCCTTTCGGTTCATCCTTTTTGGGTTTAGATGGTAATGGCTGTACTGGCAAATTGGGTCTGGCCTTATCCAAAGCTGCTTGAACAACTGATTTAGATCCAGGCTGTTACAAAACAAAAAATTACTTCAGATCATATAAATATTGCATATGAATTTTTTATATAAATGTTAAAAAGAGTTTGAATTGCTCAGGTTTTCGTATTTTTCATGCTTAAGTTACTAAAAATATATACAAATTCAATATTATCTATAATTGTTTTATTAATTTATCTAATAACTATGGACAGATAGCCAGCGTTTTGGTTTACTTTTTTATAATCTTGAACAATATTTTTTATATTTTTTTCTGCGATTTAAAGTAGACTTTTAACTAAGACAATAATTTCTAGGAATGTAATTTCTATGAATCACTTTTAAATGCCTATAAAAGGATAAAGAGTTAAATATGTGGTAGTCATATCGTTATAGAAAAGAGAGGACACATCATTCTATATTATGAGTATACCATTTAATACCTTCAATTTATCCATCTGTTTGTGCATAGACTCATATCCCAGGTGCAACATGAATGGGAAAACACACTCTGCTGACGCTTTCCTGACATCTGCCGTACGATCTTCTATACTAGCGAATAGGATCGGCACGCACACTGATATTTCTTCTCTTGGAATGGATTTAGGCGGCACTATAATAGAATAAAAGAAACAAAAATGAATAAACAAATACGTCACTCAAAAAATTGTAATTTCATGTTTAATTTATAATTGATAAAATGTTTACTATACTATAATTATATTTTAATACAGCATACCAGCCTGCAGCCGGTCGGCCAGCCACTGCCACAGCGCGGCGCGCAGCACGGGCGAGCCGGCCCGCAGCGCGTCGAACACCATCTCGGCCTCGAAGGCGACGTGCGCGCCCGCCTCGCGGCACCACGCGTCCACGCACGAGATGGCGGCCGTGCGGATCCACTGCTTGCTGTCGCCGAACGCTGGCAGGTGGAACATTATTGCATTGGTATGGATATGTTGCTAACCTAAGTATATGAAGCGTCACTACTTCACACTACTAAATAATATTAGAAAATAAATATATATTTCATGATATGATGCTGGTTTATATTTGAAAACTATATGCACATAAGATTTTATATGAGTCATAGAGAAGATAACTGTTTCTTTTTTATTCTGAAAACTCTTTGACAACAATTATTATGCGAATATTATACTTTAGCAGTAGGTTAATTTTGACTAAGCAATATAACTATGTTCCGTACAAAAATACTTTTCTGGGCCCTAAACTAGACATATTGTAAATTAGTAACTAAATACGTACTTAAATCTGTATAAACTACCATACCTGTAAATCGAAGGTCGATAACAGAGACAGACAGTATTTCTTTATCAATACGATTATCGAAATTTCAAGTAGGCGATGCTGCTCATGCCGCCATTTAAAAACAACTAGAATTTATTCAAGGATTTAATATTCAAAATATTGGTTACCTTGGAAGAAAGCTGGGAAGAATGTCCTCACATGCTGTTTACACCGTGGGCCCATTGCCGTTGCAATCAGTTCACATATTTGCAAGGCACTTTGAGCCAGTTTTGAGTTCGAATCCAAAAGTCTCGCCGCTAACGCCGCAGGTAGTTCACCAAGTGTAGACTTTATCGGCGAAGAATTGGATATTATTGCTTTTACTTTATCTAGTGCTTCATTACGAACCTGAAACGAATTTTATTACTTATTATTATATTAATAATTAATCTATTTATTATTTTTTATTTGTTTGGATAGATTAACCTTTATGACAACTATAAGTGAATGAAACATGAATTTGGAAACAATGTAAATTAACATATTAATTTCTGTATGTACGATAAATTTTCATGTTGGAACGAAAAAACAATGAATTGGTCGACCTTTTCCCAAATGCACATGCACGTTTAACAAATTATATTTTTAATTTTTTTTATTTGAATTAAAATTAAATAAATATGGTTTGGAATATCCACCAACCTTCCAATGACGTGGAAGAAAACATTATGAAACTAGGTAGTTTAGTAGCGACTGCTCATTATTTAGTTAGATTTTGAATATTACGGTTGTGGTCGTTATTATTTATATTAATTTAATTAATTGTAATAAATGCTGGTTAATTATTTACGAAAGAACATTTTTTTTGAGAGTTTTATGGGTGATTTCTTTCGGTTAGTACTAATTTTTGTAAAATTTTGATTACATAAATGTAAATAGTTGCTGGATTGTTATTTTTTAAAATAACATGCTTCTGAATCCTAAACATATATAATCATAGATGAGTATATGTATATATAAAAAAATTAGCAAGAGGCGCGCGTAGGTTTGAGTCCCGCTACGTTCCAAGTTTTATACGTGACGTACGTACGTAAAACTATTTTTACATAACAAATATAAATCTGTATATACTATGATGTATACAGATTTAGTACTGAGTCACAGACAAATAACGCACAACTGAAATTACGCACCATATAAACCTGAAATTGGATAAAAAAAGGGATTCTACTACTTGCAAACTACAGCTTGTATATTTATTAACTAACCTTCCAATTCTTATCATTTATTTCAGCAACCAGCGAATCAGTGATAAGAGGAGCTATATCGGTCCTAGGTCTCGTATCTTCCACTACAACCGGTTCTTCGTCGCCACCTTCGTCGTTCTCTTCTATATCATCGCCCATTGAAGCTTTACTTGCGGACTGTGACAGGGAGCAATTTTAATTTATGACATTTGTGTACTAATTGTTGATACTCTTTCTAAATTAAAAAAAACATCATGTTAACAATTACCTTACTAACTTTGCCCAATTGTCGTGTAGGTGACGGAGGTGTGCTATTAGCATACTTATCCATTTCCAAACTAATTAGTTGTTTCGTTGCCGGTTTCTCACTATCGAAGTGGTTTATCAAAGATGGTCCTACGTACATAGATAATATTCCTAGGAAATTGACTGTAGAAGTTCTTACATTTGGGTTGGTAGCTGATAGTGCTTTTTTGGCGTGCACTACAATAGTTTTGACATTCATACTAAAAACAAAACAAATTAATTTAAATAAAATGACGTTCGTTTATTTTAATTGGGCTTTTTTTCTCTAGGAAAATAGAAGAAAAATTGAGAATCTAGTGTCAAGACACTCAATCTCTGCTTTCGTTTGAATTCGAGACAGCATGTTAAGTGGCCGAACACAACGCGGTGAGGAGAATTGGGATCGAACCAAAAACATCGTGCTGACAGTCAGACGCTGTCTCACTGCGCTGCTGACTGAGATAGCGTCAGATAGCTCATGTCATAATCTAAAAGCAAAAATAACTATTTTTAAAGAAAGCAAATATTGCTATACATACTTTGAGGGTCAAACTTAATAAAGATATTACATACTATGCGATAGTATAGCAAAAAAATTGTACTCACGTAAAGCCAAACTCCTTAATGGCATTAGACATCCAATTAAACATTTCAGACTGTACTTTAGGATTTTTTTGGGAATCCATTGCATATGTCAGACCTTCATTTAAAACGTGTTCCAAGCCGCAACTGTCTGCTAACGATGTGAGGCAATCTGCTGAGAGCGACGAGCAGGCGGCCTCGCCTAGTTTAGTTACTACGTCTTGAAGGACAAAATCTGCAGCTGTGCTGTTAGAGAATACGTTTAACTTTTAATTGCATGTTTTGTGGCTATAAAAGATTATATTGTCTACCAATTATATTATTTACACTTTTCGCATGTATAAGTACAAATAATATAATATTAACACTATATCCCGCATACAGTAGGATAGACAAAGGGAAAACGTGATAAGACACTCCGTTCGCCATTTTCCAGCCAATTCTGAGACATTGTGTATTGAGTGACAGGCCGCGCTTTGTGTTGTTACCAGAACAAGGAAATGAAATAATTCATACCCCCAAGTGAGCGTGTGCCGTGTGCCACGAAGGCCTTATATAATATAATCTACAATGAAAAAGAACAAAAAGCAAAAGCACTTACGTGGAAACAGGAAAGTTCTCCGTTATATACTTGCATGCTTCTAATCTCGCCTTTAGTACTTGCACATTAGTGTCTTTGAGTCCTGGTTTTTTGTTTAATATTCTATAGAGAACCTGTGAAGTGGTGTCCACTGGAGTGAGACTTTGGACAGTAGAGTGGAAGGACTGGACTGCTGCTAGTCGACTATTCCAGTTTCCGTCGACTATGCCTAAAAAAATAATCATTTTCATCATTAATTTTCGATAGTAACTTTCGTCAATCAATCTCCTCATGACCTACTAATGTAAAATGGTCAAAACGTCGGGTTTTCAAAAAATACATAATTCTAAAATGTTCGCGATTAATCTAGTTGAAGAGTTTCTAAAAAATATAAGTAAAAATTGACGTTGTTAACATTGTAATATATTGTAAAAAGCAAATCAGAATTTCGACGCAACGTCTTAGTCCCAAAGCGCTTGGAAGGTTACCGTGAAGCGCGGGTTAAAATTTTTATGTTATATTTAAGAATGTTTTATATGATACCAGTTAAAACATCAGCTGAGAACAGCTGTTCAGCCCTCGCATCAATCTCTTCAGGGGAGAGTTCCTGCTCCCGCGGCGGAGTCGGTTGACTTCTTGCTATCGCTTTCTTAGTGGCTGCTGGTTTCTTTGCTATATCCAATATAAAAATGATATTATTTTCGTACAACATGTCTTACTTCATACAATTATAGCATACATTGATTAAGGATAACGATAAATAAATTTCTATGTTCCTTTTATATAATAAGCTTGATATTATATAATATACATGACTCTTTTTAGCAAGTTTTAAATATTAATTCTACATATTGTTTATGCTCTGACGTCATACAAATTGTAAGCAAGCATTTGACTTTATTAAACAAATAAACTCTCAAAGTTGTTATCAAAAACTGAATTCTAGTCTACATGGTGAATATAGTAATTAATACTATTACAAACAATACTAGTACAATTATTTTGCGTTCTTGAACCATGCAATAGTGTAAATAAAAAATATATATAAAAAAAAATTGAATAAATCTTGCACTTTTGATGATTAAAATCAATTTAATTTGTTAAGCTAAATATTGCAAGAAATAGTAATTTTGTTTTATGGGTCAAGTCATTTAGTTTTCATTTAAAATTTCGAATGCATTTAATGCTTATAGCATGAAAACCTTACAATAACTACAAAATTCTTTAAGTTTTCTTGTACTTAGTCAAATACTAACCAGAGGCTGGTCGTTTCACAGGCTTAGGCTGTGCTGAACCAGCAGATGACTTGGAGTCTCCCTTGGCGGCGGCAGCGGGAGCTTTTGGTTTCACTTCCTTTTTGGGAGCTGACACTTTTACTTTTATTTCCGCCTGTTACGAATTTAATAAATAATAGAAATTATTTTCCATTTTTTCCCAATATTATGAGAATTATAACGAGATTTGAAACGTTAAAAAATACAAATCAGAAATGGAAAGGTTGTTAAAAAAAGGTAAAATGTTTTGCGTAAGCCTTCATTATATTTATATCATGTAAATTTACTTTTCAGCTATGCGGAGACATCAGTGGCTAAGTATCCATATAATACGATTCCTATCTAGTTTAACAACTCATCTATTGGGTAACTAGACTGAGGGATATTTACAATTTATATTTAATTGGGATTAGAACCCACAATTTTTTTGTAATTGTGGATAATTGAAGGAAAAGTTCTTACTAATACTACATAAAATATTCAAAATACCTTTTCAGCAAATTCTTTAATCTTTTGTTCTTTCAAGTTGTCCAATTTGCCAATATGAGGCGCAATGTTCTTCTCGCCAACTAATTTGGTCGCTGTCCCTAAGGCTTCTGCTGCCGCGTCACGAACTGACGGGTCTAAACAACATAAATGGAAGTAAGGTTTCATAAATGTTGGTATATATTTTATATCGTTTTATACATTTAAATCACAATTTTTCATAACAATCTTATATAATATACATGTTTACTAATTAAATCATTACTAATATATAGTTGAACAAGCTCAACTGGCTTAAGTCTTAACTGTGAGTCTACAGGAGATAATTTTTTAAGAAGTAGGTATTATGAAAATGTAATATACCTTGAATAACAAGTTCAATGAGTATAAGGAAGTATTATAATATAACTAGTCAGTATGTATAAGAAAGTATTATAACTTCATTACTTGTGCCTACAATACTCAACGCGCAACACAAATGACAAATTACTCGAAAAATTTAAGAAACGAAAAAAATTGAGGAACCTAAAGAAAAGAGTGTCCTAACACTAAGTTATCTCTACTGACACTGCTATATGCAAGAAAAACCATGAAGTTGTTTTTTTTTTACTTGTAACTATTTGCTAGACAAATATCAATGTTTGCTAGACAAATGAAAATGATGATTTTTCATATTTTTAGTTTATTTTCTTAATTTTATTTTAAACGTTACACAGTATATACCTATAGTTGTTTACCTGCACTCTCGATCAACTTCAACAATCCAGCAACATAAGCTTTAACCAGTTTCTTATTGAATGCTGCGGGTTGTGTGTGACACAGCGCTCGGGCTAAGAAAATGGCGCTCTCTGCTTTAATGGACGGGTTCTTATTGTCGAACGCTGCTAGCATGTCTTCCATGATGGCTTCTAAGTTTGTCTGCGAAACATAGCTAAGATAGAAGATAATTGATTTTGAAGTCTGGGACACATTTGATATAGAGCAATAATAGAGTTTACACTATAAAATAAAGAAATGATTGCTTAACAAAAGTTTTTCAGTGTGATGAGCATTTACCGATTACTTATGAAAATCAAAAGTTTAGAACATATTTATGTAATAAATTAGACGCTAGACGCAAAAATCACAAAATGTAAAATAATAATTATAAAGCACAAAAAAGTTATAACTACGAGTACATAACGTGTATCCGAAAGATACAAAGGTATTGAGAAAATTGTAAGTATAATTTGGAAATGCGTAACTTTTACTTTATAACATAAACTTAAGCCAATTTAGTTTTATGTAAAAATATTTAAAAGGAAATGTTTCAGTAGAAATTCTTATAATATAATTATAAAAAGACTTTAAAAAAAGTTCAACTAAATAAACTGATACATATAAAGTACATATAAAAATTAACCTTATTAAATGTTATACACATTAACACGCAATTTCATACTGATTTTTTTGTAAGCAATGCCATTCTAAATGTAGGATGAATAGCATCACGCTATTTCTTTGTTCAACAAAACTAAAAACAAATACGACGATAAATTAAATTTTAAATAATTTTATATTCTGTTAATACATTTTATTTTGTTAAATGTTTAAAGGCTATCGTGGAGCAGTGGGGCAGTGCTCGACTGTAAGCTCAATAGTTGTTAGTTCGAGCCCCGCTGTATATACTATGCTCTGTTCTGGTCAGTGCGGGCGGAGAGCGGAAAAACGTAGTCTCCACTCTCTGCCTGCGACACACGAGGCAAAGCGGGAAGCTGAGCAAAACAGGCATGTTATGCACTTGAAATGAAAGAAGTAAATTCAGTTATTGTTAGCATCAATGAATGCTAAGACATAACATTAATATTTATCAACATTTGACAGATAAAAATTTTGTATGCTTTTGATAATTATAATTTTAAGATAATTTCTGATAAAAAAAAACTAAAAATATATATATGGCCAATTTTAGTACGCATTTATTTAAAATTTAGCAAAATTTTATATTGATTATTATTTACTTATTTTTCCATTTTATATACCAGCTGTCGTTTCAGAGCATGTACTAGTTTTTTCACTTATATTTCATTGTTTTTATCTATTGCGTAAGCAGTGTACTTTAAAATAATATAACGTGCACGTTAATTTTAGCTCTAAATTGTTAATATTTTTCAGTTCACTTGTATGGAGTAATGCGTACACCCATATACCCGTGTAATGGGATTCTGATCGCTAATGGGATGAGTTAGAGAACACTGTAGATCTAACGTTTTAAATCTTGTTTTCTTAATTGATGCAAAATGTTCTATGGTAATCTCGTTGTTGTAATGATATTAAAAACTTTGTTCTGTGATTTATTTAACCACTAGTGGACGCCCGCAACTTCGTTGCTTAGCGATCCTTGCCATCATACGGACGGCTATCCTTTTTCATTGAGATTGTAAATATTACTAAAGATGCTTTTTCTTCTTTTTTAGTTTAGTTGATCTATTTTGGTTTAACATTCACACATTTGGAGCTCCAGACACATACATATCATAGCAGAGTGCTTATCACATTCAATCATTTATGTGTTTTAAGTTATAACAGCATTTCAATATTGCTTATAATTCTGATGATTTACTTTGGTTCTACATCAGGTATGCTAGTCTTTAAAATCCATTATAGCCTAGATCGTGCCTTGACCATATCTTAGACCTGACTGTAAGTGTTTTTTCAATGTACGGACACTTTACTATTTTGGCTTTAATTTTTTTTATTATATTTTTTATAATATGTATTTTTTTATTTATATGCATATATTAAGGTCTACTAAAATGACATCTCTGTTTGTACATGTAATCATACCTTTGGTTATTGTATTTATGAAAAACAATATACACTTGCAAGTACATATAATAAGTGCTATTCAAGTTGCTATAATGAAGGTGATACAATCCTCAACAATACTTGCAAGAGAGTTAATGCAAATTCTTAACATATTTTATTCAACTAGATTTTTGTAAGCATTTTTTATAACTATAGTGAAATGAACATACAGGCGGTACTGCGGAGGGAATAAGTTGCGTTGATCAAGTAAAGAGGGGGCCAGCAGATAACAGCAGCAGCAGATGAAATTTCAGGTGGACGACAAATAGGGAGTCCCAAGATAAGATGGAGAAATGTGGAGAAAGGAATAGGGAAGCATGCAAAGTAATTTTTTTTTGTGAGTTTAATGCTGTTAGCCCTATTGGCCTTGACAGCGACACCGGTTGGGGAGGGAAGAGGGTACTCTGTCCCTGAGAAGTAGCAAGCACTATTGTGTCTGCTTGAGAGGAAACATCGGCGGCAAGGGCGTCCCCTGCGGGACTCGAGCCTCGGCTTGCGGCAGACGGGCGGGCGCAGCTGGTTTGCTAAGAATAGGGAACATATTCTTAGCAAACCAGCTGCGACCTGAAGACGCGGCTGGAGAAACTTAGACTAATCGGCAGTCCCTAACCGCTAGGCCCGGCCACGCCAACGCGCGGTCGGGGGGCCATCAAATATGCTGGACTTCGTCGTCGTTTCCATCGACGGCGGTGTGAGTGTCGTTGTTGTGTTTTGTGCTTCCTACCTACGTATGGGACATTAGCAACTGTAATGGTAGCCCCATTACAGTTGCTAATGCCTGGGTCTAATAGAACGCTACGCGGGCGTCTGAACTTAGTTTTAGGGCACTGGGTGTAGTCACACGCGTGTACGATAGGGGGGTTCGCGTGAGTAGCTGCGCGCCCGAAGTAGCACCTGGATAGGTCTTGCAGGACTCTTGAATCGATTCCAGTTCAAAGTCTCTATGTAGGTCGACATTGCGAACGAACCAGGGGCAACCTGACGCGATTCGCAAGAATTTATTCTGAACTATTTGAAGGGCATTCAGCTTAGTGTGTGCAAACACACTAGCATAAGTGAGGACAGGTCTTACACAAGTTTTGTATAGTGTCATCTTATGTCTAAGTAACAATTTACTCTGCTTGCAAGTAAGAGGATAAAGCCTACTGTGAAAAAAGAGAGCTTTGTTTCTAGCTCTTTTGACGCGTGGGCTAAAAGAGAGTCTGGAATCTAGGATTACTCCTAGATATTTTGCTTGTGGTTTCCAGGGAATAGGTCAGTTTAACATGTACACGGTGGAAACCGTTTCGTGTTTGACACGAGGAAACAATCACTTCACTCTTATCCGGATTAACTTCGATCCTCCATAAACGGTACCAATCGCCGAGGGTATCGGCCGCAGTCTGGAGTCTTTCAGTCAACAGGTGATAATAGCGAGAAGTAGTGTATAGGTGGCGGTGTCGTCGGCGTACATCGCCAGGTGGACTAATTTTGTACGAGGCATGTCGCTGGTGTACAGTGCGTACAAAATCGAAGAAAGATAAGTCAACGACGATGATGCCCGGGATCAAAAGTTAAAAATGAAGATAAGGATAGCTGCCCTATTACCCCATGAGGATTAAGACTTAGGAAGAGAGATCAAAATTGGAGGGGTAGAAAGGTAGGTAAAAGAGATAGAGAGGGAGAGAGAATTTCGTGCAAATAGCCATACTGCTTGGACTATTAGATCTTAGAACTCATCCAAAGTAAATCCTAACTATAACTACTATTATTATTTTTACTTTGAAAATAATATAGTATATTATAGAATATAAAATGAATGCCATGCAATAAATGTTATTTAATAAAGCCGTTAACTTATTGAATAAGTAATGTAAAATGTGAAATGTACATGTCACATTTATCTCGTATGAATTTAGTATGGATTCCATTTATAACGTATCAGTAAACAATTATTATTGTATTGATTAATCCTTCTTTCGCTTCAATGTACGAAGTAAAAAATTCCGAAGCCGCCCAAATTTTCTAGCATCTCTTAACCTTAGCAATTTTTCAGTTCTGAATTTTAAGCGAGAAACTACTAAAAAAGTTGAAAAGAAATGTCTTTGTTGAAAACATACGAAAGAGGTGGACAATTTTTTTTTTCAGCTTTACATTATATCCCGCAATTAGCAAGGAAGGCAGAGAGAATAGTACTTGCATTGTCGAAACAGCGTAGCAGAAGTAAAAGCTGGTAGACAAAGTACGGTGTTGAGTAGCGGAACTCAATGCCATTTTTTGTCTAGAATAACGGAGAAAAGTCCCCGAGCTGGGATCGAACCCATAAACGTCGTGTTTACAGTTTGTAGCGTATGGCCAGACGCGGTCCCTCTCCGCCGCTTAACCGAATACAATCTGCTGTAACGCATCGAATTATATAACTAATAAATCAACTTACACAAGGGTATATAGCATCGATAGCTTCTCGCAAAGCAGATACGACGTTGGATTTCTTCTCTTTAAACTTTTCAAGTATAGCCTGTACACACGCCACGGCGTACGGGGAAAACTTGTTACGAAGTCCGCTGGCGACAGCCCCCAGCAGGCGCCCGCTCAGAGCTACTAGCATTACGTTTGTGTCTTTCAATATCACCTGGAATAAACATTATCTTTTTTAAGAAATATGATAACAGCTTCACATTTGATAATGCATATAGCATGTTTGGCAAAGAAAATATAGTGTCAAAATTATCCGTTACTGCCGCATTAATATTCAGTAACGTAAAGTTCACAACCATAGCGTTTACAAGCAGACGCTGCCCCAATGCGCCAACGACGGCCTCTATAATAGTTTATATAGTACTTAAATAAAAACAAATCAATATTCTTTTCTACAATACCAAAATTAGCATTTATGAAAGAAAAGTGATTCATAAAATATTTTTACAAGAGCAGCTGATAATAGCGCAATACATATTGATGGATGCTTCATTATGTATGCGACGTAGCGCCGGCGGCCCAAGGCTGGCAGAAGCATTGTGCGAATAAAAAATGTAAAGTCTTCGTATTTTGTATATTTACGTGATTATAACACAATGAATATAAAAAGTAATTAATAATGAAAGTGTTAAATAATGATAGTGATAAGTAATATGTTGAAACAAACGTTTTCATTATAGATTCAAATTCTTGTAGATGAGTTTATAATTATACTGGCGACCTGCGCTCGCGCTTTGGTGCGTTTGATTAATTTTCTCGAATTAATATAATATAACTGTATATATAAGTTTTTATTTCTATTGAATCATTTTGCCAATGAAAAATAATAAATAATTTATGTATATTGTTTTATATGCAACATATTATCTGGGCGTGCATATACCGTGTAAATCCCGATATACGTATATGCTGCTGTGACGTCTATAGTATCTTCCGGTGAAAGCCGGACAAACCATTTTTTTAAATAAGTTTGTTTATAAAATATAAACAGACATTTTAAGTACATATAGTTATTAACACAACAAATATACACTTGACAAAATGAAATTACTTTGAAAGAACAAATAGAAAATGAATGTAACCAGAGCAACGAAATAAGATAATTCATTCCTCCAAATAAATATTTTTATATACATATTAATAAAATTTCCTTTACCTTCTTTAAAGCTCTGACCAAGTCAGCATAATCTCCAGGTTCTAACTTAGGCGCAGTCTTTAAGAGGTTATCCAATGAGTCCAAAGCTTCCTTTCTCTCAGTCCACTTTTTAGCTTCAAGCTTCTCATAAAAATCTTTGGGCAATTTGGACAATATTTCTACGGGATCTAGGAGATCATATGGATCTACATCTGCTGTATCCCCACAGCCAGTCTCCGCGTCGTCGTCATCCGCGCCACCTTCAAAATAATTGGTAATTAACATAAATTACACGACGTAATTATTTATTTAAACTGTAGGAATTGTGAAAATATTTTCTTGCCCCCTCCATAATAGTTAGTGCTTATAATTTTTTTATGTCAAATAATTAAAGCTGGAATATAAAAATATTTTTTTCTACGTTCAGCTTCATTTTCCTTTATTTAAAAAAAAGAAAAACTAACAATACTGTATACATATTATATTTACGTTTCGCGCCACATCACATCCAGTATAATTACACGATTCTTGAGTATAATTTGACTTGTTATTCATTGGGTTCAATCAGCAATAGCGGTTACTTTGATTCATTAGTCCACAAAATAACATATATATGTATATAAATACCATCTACAAGATCAGTAACAGGGACAGCATCAATTGCCAAACGACTTTCTTAGTTCCAGTGATTCTATGTCCTAACTTACACTCAAGACAACTACTATTAAATTTCATACAAATCTGAACTCTAGTGTATCAAATAATTTATGATATGAATGAATATAAATACAAAAAATGTACATAGTTACCATCAATAGAATCAGCGGTAGGTACAGCTCGCACTCTATTCTGCTGAGACCTCAAATATCGGGAGGGAGTAGCACCACCAGTACCGAACGAGTCTCTCAGTTCCTGCTGTACTACTGCTTGGAGGGATGCTATGTGAGGCTCTATTGCTGCGCCGATCCATCTGGTTAAGGTTTGTCAGGTTAGGTTAAACATGTTGAACAAGAACTACGATTAGTTTCACGCTTTGTCCCTAGCGGGTTAGCCAGAGAGACCGGAGCACCATACGCTACAGTCCTTATATTATTCTTTCGCCTCGTCCAACATCATTAATCTCCTCACGCTTTTCGCGTCCAATATCTTGCACAAGGTATTTTCGAAGATCAACCGAGGTCTCTCTTACCACACGC
The DNA here is from genome assembly GCA_037127375.1 of Dione juno. Lineage (NCBI taxonomy): Eukaryota > Metazoa > Arthropoda > Insecta > Lepidoptera > Nymphalidae > Dione > Dione juno. The sequence continues at coordinate 2,360,860 of JAXRJS010000091.1, read as the reverse complement.
TTTTGCTTCATATATCATTATCGCTAACTCTTTCGACATGCCCAAACCACCTGATCTCCGTCTTCATTCTCACTGTGACATCCTCGTTGATACCTACGAAAAGGTCGCATCTCCACAGCATTCATTTTTATTTCATTATTCTTCTGCAATGCCCACGTTTCACTGCCATATAACAGCGTCGGCACCAGAACTACATTGTGTAGGCCAAACGTGCAGTTACACTGACACAATGTAGCAAAGGCAAAGTAATTCTGTTACCAGCAGCAATACACCTTTTTACATCCATTTCGTATCTTTCTTTACTTAACATATGTACTTCCCAGGAATACTACTTCATTCGCTTGTCCTAATTCGCTTTCCATTCACAAAAATTCTTACATTCCGTCCTTTCTTCATCTCTTTCAAATAACAAAAACTTCCTCTTTGTAATAATAACGTACGTAATAAATTGTAATAAATCCTTTGTAATAATAACGTACGTAATAAATTGTAAAAAGTATATAAAAATTTCGACGCAGCGTGATGAAGAACGCATGGCTTAGTGGTCAGAGCGCTTAGACGGTTTCCATGACGCGCGGGTTCAAATCCCTTGGTCATTGCATTATGCGTGAACGGATGGAACAAACTTATTCTTATTAATTAGTTAATCGTGTTAATTATTGTCTGAAGATTCTTAATTTTTGAAAAAAATATCTGTGTCTTTGCCTGAGCTAATTCTCCTATACAGCTGAATCAATTTTTATGGGACTTTCACCGGAACATAAAGGAGGTTGTGAAGCAACACATAGGCTACTTGTATGCCTATATACACCGGAATATACGGAATTCCGATATACACGGAAAAACGTCAAATAAAATAATGCATATACAATTGTTTCCATTTAAATATATAAATTTTGTATATTTTAAGTAATTCGAAACAAAAATATAAAAGAAAACTTATGCATATTTGTAATACATGTATATTATGTTACAAGTAAATCTGAGAACTTCGAACAAGTGGGCAAAGCTGCGAACAAGTCACTAGTGTGCAATAAAGATAAAACTATTTCATGTATAAGAATAAATCATAATAACAAAGAAATCAATTACTTTTCACCAACACTGTCTACTGAATAGCTAGCTTATGAATATTTATCATTAACATTATATTGCTAATTTTAAAAACAATTTACTTTTTTAACAATCTGTTTCAATAATTGATACCAAGTTGTTTGCTAATTCTCTTACATTTTTTTAAATAAAATGTAATTATAAAATATAATTATTCATATCTAAGTAGAAAACTCAGCAGAGAAATATTAATATAAGTAATAATTCCACAAACCTGTGCATCTCAACAACTAAAGATTTCATCTCATCTCTTACACCTTTGTCCCTATCAGCAAGTAAAATTGGAATTTTCTTGACCATTGGTTTAATAGCTATTACTTTATTGCCAAATTGTTTGAGTGCGTTGTTCAGCGCCGCAGTACAAGCTGCAACTACTTTGGGATTTTTTTGCTCCATGCCTTTGAGAAGTTCTTCTTCGACAATCTCATGCTTTTCAATCTCTATGTACATTAGAGTTATCTGTAAATAAAACCAAGGAATATGTTATTTGTAAATTCATATCAATATATAACTTGATGTGGGAATATTTTATGTTATTAAATATTGAAAAGATACCAATATTTATCTAAAATACTGTTATAATTTACAACATTATCTTATTGAGATAAATATATAATAATTTTAACTTGAATTACACTTTAATTACCTGCAAAGCAAGATCCTTAGTCTTAGTCCTAGGTGCGGCAATACATTTGGCTACAATGCCGGACATCACCTCGCCAGTGGTTTTACCGGCATGACCGCAATTCTCGACGAAAACCAATGCCGCCTCCAAACCTAATAAGGAAACAGATAGATAAGCCACAATAGATGTTTTAAATACTAACCCATAACCCCAACTTTTAATTCTTAATTTTAAGTGTACAGATTCTGATTTATGTTTCGATTTAAGATGCTTCATAATGTTTACATGCATAAGACTGGTTTAAAAAAATATGAAGTATGAGGCAGTACTTTAATTCAATATATATAATAAGCATTAATGTAATAAAATAATTTTTTGGGTCAGCTTGGATGACTTCACTTACAAGATTATAATAATACATTAATCATACACAATGCACTTATTTAGGTTATCAATCATAATTATTAATAAATTGTTCTGTGAATTGCAGTTTCCTGCCCATTGTATAATTAAGGAAGTTTAATTAGGTCCAGACATTATAATAGATTTTTTTTTATATACTTAACATTTTTAAACACATCAAACATAGACATAATTCTTTTATAATATTCACGTTATAAACATTTAACTTATTATATCTAGTAATGAAGCCTTAAGCATATATTATGGATTTGTAAGTCCCATAGGCGACAAATATCCTTTAAAATCATAACTATAAAGTAAACAATTATTTTAAAGTAAACAACAAACTCAGGAATAAGTTCATTTGTATGCAGTAGAAGTAGTGAAATCTCTCTAGTTTGCTAAAATATCTTGAATATCTTGCAATTCTAGATCTATTTGTTATTAATTCACTACTAGAATGTGCCTAAAAGTGGCACTATTAAAATCACATCAATTTTGTAATGATTGATCATTGATTTGGTTGAAAATTTATGGAATGCTTGGCTTCTTTTTTCACATAACTAAATATATTAAGTAAAATGTTTTGTAAAATGTTTGTGAATGTATGGCTCTGCAATATAACAATAATTATCAACAATTATAAAAACAAACCTTTTTCTTGAGCAACAGCATTACTGTCAGTTACAAATTTCTTAATAAGACCCAAAAATTTGCTCCATTCAGGTGATTTTTCATCATCTATCTGGTTGAATAATTTTATGGATTCTTCATATCCAGCTACTCTCGCTTTCCACAGTTTGTGCACACATTTTTCCTCTGTTGGTAATTTCTTATATTCATTTTCGTCCTCCATTTTTAATGTTTCTGCAGATTCAGTAATAATTTTAGATATATGTAATAAAATGGGTTTGTACTAAAGTTGTTATAATGGGACTCATTAAAACATTTTAATGTCAACACAAATATGGAGATGACATCTTTTAAAGTTCCTATTTACATTGTAATTCAAACATTAAAGATTAAGGTAACATTACCATAAAAAGTAATGTTACTTTTATTAAGCATACATCTGACCTTTCTTGTATATCCCTTACAAGGTCAAGGATTGCAGGTATTAACTGCAGTATGCATCTAAAAAACAATAATATAAATAAAATTAAAAGTTTATGAGTACTATTACAAAAGCGATAGAATTAATAAAAAAATGATATAGAGATACATAGAAATTAATCAATAAGTATGAATATTTAATATTCTAAGTAGTATAATAAATATTGGAAAATTACTAATATTACTTTGTAATGTTTATAAATATATTTTATGAAGACAAATAATAAGCTTGTAAATTATCTAACTATATAGAAGGAAATGTAAAAGCCAAGAAACATAAAAGAAAAGAAAATTTAAACAGTTCGAAATGATGATTCAACTGTGCAACGGTTCGTAATATGACAATGGCTACCTGGTTAAATTCGCCCAACAATTTTATTGTGATCCGGTTCATTATAAACCGTGTCGGATATTAACCGAGATGTGAAACTGGATCACATATATACAACAGGCAAACGCCCGACAACGGTCACTTTCTACAACACAAACAAAATATCTCGAATGCAGTCAAACTTACCGTTATGCAGATGTTTTTTTATTATGTCAAGGACTCCAATATAAGAAAATTAAAATTGATATACATCAATATTAAATACTTCACATTATCTAGGTAGAACTAATCTTTTAATCGACAAAAAGAAATTCTATTTCGACGTTTTTTTTTGAGTTTGCAAATTGATAGAAAATGGACGTATATACAATGTTGCCATAAAAATGTGTTGATGCCCATTTGCTGTCAACTGACCTTTTAAATATTGCTTTAGTTTATCTTAACGAATTTGAAAGGCCTTCTATAAATTTTTTAAATTTTTTATTCAAATAAACATAGAAATAATTTTATAGCCCTTTATTAATCAACATCATAGTTCATTTCGTTCATTTTTGTGTTATGGTATCTTCATATAACTCCATGTTTGTTTTTGTAAATCATTCAAATGCTTTTGACGGGCGAGCTAGAGATCGAAGTTCATTCATTCAAACATTTAGATAGTTTTGAGAGCGTCTGAGGACGAGACGTGTGTTGCGTTATTGCCGTGACTACTGTGCGTTCGCAGTTCTTATAGCCAAATATTAATAACATTATTAAAGTTACGTTTTCTCTTTGAAATTGTGCATATAATATTTCTATATTCATTGTAGAAGTTGCACAAAAGTGAAAAAGATAGAATAAACAAACAGTAATGTTGTGTTTTCGTTTGGCATCGGGGCGAGATTACGTTACAACTAGCTGCAAAGGGAAATTTTAACAGCTGTTCGTGCATAGTATGCTTCATATTGTAAGTACAAATAATTTCAATGTTTATTACTGTCACGAATCACATTTTTCCAATTAAAACTATTAGACAATTACACGCACACATCGCTTTGAGAAAGCCTAACTTAAATGAAAATAAATATAAATTAATTTTCTCAGTATGTAGGTGAAAATACACTGCGTCAGTGATGATACACGTTATTTACTGTTCCAAATATAAGGTAGTTATAAAAGGCGAGTACACACTCGATCTTTCTCCCTGATCGATTAATGCTTTCAATCAATAATGTTCTTATGATTATGTACTTTACATAATATCAGTAAATAAAAGATTGAAAGTTTATATCATGTCATGTACAACTAACTGCAATAACGAATATGTCATAATATCATAATAAAAATATTATTCTTTAGTGATTTTACTCAAATAAACGTCACTATTCTAACAACAAATGTCAGTTAATCTTAAATTGATATCTAAGAGATAGATCCTATTTATTTATTCATTATGTGTGCAAAAAGTATTAAAACACAGGGAGTGTATACAGTGTTTACAAAATATCTTAAATAAAATTCCATATAAATCGTTGTAAATAACTTAATATTAGTCATTTTTTTTTTGAAAATAAAAACACATACATTTATAAAATATCCAATAATCGTTTTCACCATTAAATTTGATAGATACATACTAATTACTACTTCTACTCTCTTCTGTTCTGTCTATCTAACATTATCCCGGCTTATTTGCCAGGGTCCGCTTTCCGACTTAACCTACTCCACTTTGCACGGTCTTGAGAAATACTAGCTCTCTTAAATGTAAATTGAAAATTTATATTAAACGGTACAATTCAATACCTCTTTTAAAAAATGAATGGTTTCCAAACGTCATGTCAGAGGTCAACTAACGTAATTCTTTGACGATTTAGTTTAAAATAAAAGCACAAAGCTCGTAAATCAAAGCTTTACTCTTATTCCGTAACGGTAATATATTTAATTATATTTTAGCGCGTCTACCTCTTGTTAAGGAAGTGAAGGGAATCTAGAATTAAACTTTCATCTCTACTTTTAGACCATATTAGCGACATTACCTGTTAGTTTATGGTACTTCAAACCGTTATCTCTTTAGACGAAGAAAACATTATATAGTAAATAATTTATTTACTATATAAATGTTTTCTTCGTCTAATCCGTAATCAATGAGTAACAACAACAATAAGTAATAATCTGTAATCATGAAAACGAGCAGTCTATAACCAAATTCATCTTGTAATTGCAATTTTCTGCACCAGTGGATTCAGTAATATGTGTATCTTTATATGGTATATTCTCTTTCTTATTTGAATATAATAGAAACGTGTTAAATTTTCAATAGTATTAGATAAGTGTCTATTCCAACTTCTTTCTATGTACATATTGGGAGTATTTTTAACTAATTGAAGGGTCAATAATATAACTTTAATATATATACAAATGACAAAAAAAAAACCAAACTAGATATCAAAATGTTCCATTACTAACGATCAAAGTTGTACTAGATTCTCTCTGCCTACCCTACAATTTCTGCAAGTGTGTAAAAATAAAAAAAAGTATAGTATTATAATAGTAAAATATTTTAATATTTATTATTTCACCGCGTTATTATTTTTTAATCTGTAATGTATTTTTTATTTCCTGCAAACTTTTATAAAGACATTTTAACGTATCTTGAAATACATATGAAATATACACAATATAATTATTCAGTGAAAAATCAAAATGTATTGAGTAGCACACTAACTTGTTTAGGTAACAGTATTTCTAGGTTTGTAAATTGGTTGGTCAAGTTGCTCCATGCTTTTGTAAGACGAATTGTCAAAAAAATAATATTTGTGTTGTTTTTTTATATAAATCTGAAAGCTTTAATATTTCTCATAAGAAATTTGTAAGCTTGAGCTTGAGCTTAAACATGAACTATTTTCCTTCGTTCACATAAATATCCGCTTTTATTTTTTAAACGATTACAATATTTCTCTTAATTTTACATGATTTAATGTATTTATTTACTATCATAGTTACGAGATAATATCGCAAAAACATCGTGCAAATCGTCACGTAGCGACATATGGGTGCAACCCCGGCAGCCATTGCGCACCGCCATCTTTGGTGAATCATGCGCAAACGACTGCCGACCCGCTTTATAATAAATTTATTTTTATTTTTATATGTTTCTGAGCATGTGGAATCACTGCTTCCCATTTTAAAAATATTGATAGACTGATTTTGTAAAATGACTAAAGGTATTATATATTTTTTAAAATAACTTGTAAGAATATTCACCGCGTACTATTTAGTGATCTAATTTACTTCATTTAAATAAATTAACATTAAACATATAAATATGAGTACTATTTCTTTCATCAAAACAACTCTTTTACTCTTGTAATCCTTTTATCGTAATAAAACATTCTAACATGGAGTGTGAAACAGGTACAGTACCTGTCTACATATTTACTCACTAGACTTGTTAATTTACATAATACCTTATTTTGATTTATAATGTAAATTGTCATTTGTCGTTGATTTCTATTGAGTCGAAGTATTACACTTGACATTATTACAAATAGAATACACGTGAAATAGAGAAAATAATAAGTTTTTTATACCTATCGACGTAAACTTGCATACCTAGTTAACACGTGACTCGACTGGTTTTCACCACGTGATTGGACTCGTTTTAACAATAACTTCTTTATATGAAATAGGTACGTTTTTTCAAATAAACACGGCAGATTTTAGAGACATTTCTTTCTAATACAATTTACACTTTGCAGTAAGTAGAGATGTTTAGAATTAATGATATCGATGTTAACATTGATCCAATGGCATCGAAATACCAACATTGAAAAGTTTTAATGATAAATTAGGGAGCCAAATTATTTGCGTATACGCAATGGACGACAGTTATTTCGTAACATTAATGACGATCCTATCAGAAATTTGACATCGATGTCAAAACATCGATGTTTTCTTGCTTAATATGAATGTCCGATTAAATCGATGAATATCGATCATCCCTTGTTCTAAATTCATAATTTCAAAGTGAACAGCATCTACGTTTTAAACAACAATTTTAGAGTGCGAACTGACTGGAAATAGTGTAACCTGTTAATTTGTACGCGAGAGAAGTAAACGGTAAAACAGGAAAGAAAGAGAGGAGGAATCTCTTCATAGTTTGTTGGAAGTCTGTCTAGAATTATCTTAAATCATACCCTACATTACACTCCTGACAAACAAAATATGTAGCTAACGTATGTACATTGAAATCACTATACTTAGGTGATGCAAGTTGTTTTCATGAGGACAGAGTAGTGTGTTGACCTTTATCTCTGCGACATAACCGTGTGGCACGGTTCGTAAGTCATGAAACCTAAGAAAGAGTATTTTAAAGTGTTATTAATAGCTTTTACGGTAATTAGATTGTCGGCTTCGACATGTGAGTTAGCACTACATGGGTTTCAACATTGATTCAATTATTCCACATTCACATGTTTAACACGAATCGTAAGAACGTAATGGTTTATATGGTTTGTCAAAAGTTAATGAATAAACTTTTTGAAACTTTTTTATACAACTAACACGGTATATAGTTATACATCACCGTATAATGAAGAATGCAAAAGCAAAGCAAGTGAAGACTGAAGTGTTCATTTCATAAAATATTATTTATTCTATTATTGCACTTAAATAAGTTGCTAAAAACAATTAAAACATTTAGTTAACAAAGGCATGTAACTTAAAACCGATGTCTCAGTCAGGTGAAATTGGATGAGTAAACCGTATATAGTAAATATATCCAAATATTAGAAACTGAACTGTGATCAGTAAAAAATATATATAAACATGTATATCTTTTTCCATTTAAAAAACGAACTCAATCAATCAATATCAATCAATCGAACAATAAATATGCGAATTAAACAAATATCGTAATTCGTGACTCATATAATATGTAACAAATTGAAAATTTCATAGACAGTATAATAACTATTTCCTTATGCATTATAGTTGTGTAAGCTTAATGCATTAGTTTCTTTTAAAATAGGTTACGTTCTTATACCGTAAATAACTTATCATTGGCAATAGCATCCGTGCTGCTTCCTGTTTGGACCATCGTCTTCATGTCGAAATCTTCATATTTAATTGTGAAGTATATATTAATATATATTTGTAAAGTATCTTGAAGTTATCTGTGGAATACGTAAAGAGTTTAGTAACTATTGGTTCTATACTTTTTGTTCATTTAAAGTAATGTCCATATTAATATTTTAAATTTTACACTGGCAAAGGTTTGCTTTTGCTTTGTCGCTACATTGGGATTCACCACTCAATTTTGCAATGTCAATATAAAGTCAGGAAAGTGGAGAACGAAACGTTTTGACAATAGGTTATCTCTGCTTGTATGCTATAAATAATTGTAACATCAACACACACAAACCAGTTTGGTTTTTAAATGTTTTATATAGTGTATCAAATTGTAATAATAATTTTTATTTATTATTTTTATTTATTATTTTTATTTACCATTTTTATTTATTATTAATATAAAATAATAATAAATAAAAATGGCTATACATGAAGCTGAAAAATATACTCCTTTTCTAGAGGTTTTTATAAGATTTAGTGCTTTTATTACCATGACTGTTATTTATATATTAATTTACAATAAGTACATGAGTATAGACATATGTATATACGTGTTATCGATGCATTTAAATTGGGTCAACACACATACAATTCTTCGTAATGTAGCCTACAAAATAAAGTGACGGATAACAAAACTATATTAAACTCATTTCTTGTTTTATCTCTTACAGGTCATTGGTTTCTATTTATTCGGTTAATGACTTTATTAAAACTTCGATATAACGAACTTTTTACTTGAACTGCTTGATATACTTACACTTGAATCGTTTATCATTTTAGAAAGAAATAAATTTTAAATTGCGAACAAAATGCTTATTTTGAAATATTTTGCAATACCTATATTGCAAAATATTTCAAAATAAGGCGAAAATTGTTAATTATATTGATGTAGGTACCAAACGCTAGATTCTAGCTATAGGATACTAGGTTCACTGGATGTCATAAAGTGGGAAGAAAAAAATACAAACATTTCCGCAATTACATTACGACTTGTTTCAAAAGCGCTATTTAAATATTTAAATCATTAAAGCAGTTTATATACACACGCTTACCTAGCGCAAGGTAAAACCTGACTAACAAAGAGAACAACGTATCTGGAAACATGACTGGACTTATTATGATAAGATTTCATCAAATATTCCGGTAGCGAAATAACGTTACGTGGCCTAAGGCTTTGTTAAAGATTTGCTTTGCATTGTTTTCCGTATAATTAAATCTCTATGAAAAAGAACAAAAGGGCTTAATAGGCGGAAAATATTAAAATGACGTTAGACATTACACTTTCTTAGGAAGAGATTTATTTGCTTAGATGATTAATGAATATGATGTAAAATAAATATGAAACTAGGTGTATCTCTCACGGCTACGCCTACGTAGGCAATATGACAATGTATACTTATGATGAATGAATACTTATGATGAATAACATATTTATTTCGATAAGGATAACTAAATAGGATATTGTATGAAGACTATATGTTATTACTATATATTATTTATATAGTATACAACAAGATTTTCGCTAATAATATCTTATTTTAGAAGAAATTTCTTGACCATAAACAGAAGTATAGTGAGTCAACATGAAAAAGTATACAAGTACTGTTGAGGACTATTTTTAGAATTTTTTTAGGAGGAAGAATTCTATCATGCATGATTTTTGAGTAAGTAATCACAGCGCACGCAATGAAAATTGTTGCCGTTTTCACAGATGCTTTAATGCTGTTAATTAAAAATATAGCTTTATGTAAAATTTAGACATTACATAGACCTCGTGACGACCATAAGTCAAGAGCTAGCAAGGTCCTATAAATGTACACTGGACGTAACGTACGCGCTCAACGACGGATTCTACTTAGCCCAACAGAGGACTCGCTCCCTGAAGAGGTCAAGATATACAGGTGTATTCATGCAAACGGGTACCCCTAACATTATATTAAGTCCACACACAAGCGAAGAAAGCGGACCTGATCAGGAGAGAATATGGAAAACTCATGCACTCTGACACTCAACGAATCACAGGTATTAATATACGAGTCGGTAGTGATCGTCCAGACCATGATCGTCAAAAGCGCTCTACACGACAGCTTACACACGCTGTCGGCGCAATAACGAGACACACTGAAGGATTTACATATCTGCTACTTGGACGCCGAGGAAGACGCCATCGGTCGATTCATTCGCCGGGCAAATGAGAGTTTCGTATCTGATATAGTGGAACACAACATCAAAACAACTATTACCTTTAGAGATGATGACGCAATAAAAAAACTAGCAAATGAACTGCCGAATACCATAAGGAGGCGCGAGCGACAACAACTGTCTCCAATACGGACATAAGCACCAACATATAGAGACCTTATACTATATCCCATAAAACAATTTTTTTTTACCAAAATGAAAATCATGAGAGCAATTAACAAAATCAGGAAAACCCAAGTTTGTGGTGTATAATAATAAAAAATAAATAAAAAAAATTAAATACATCATTACATTTTTACTACTGACTGTAAACACAACGTTGATGGGTTCGATTGAATTATTTTGTCTTTTCTCGCTACAGACAAAGCACGGCGATAAGTTCCGCCACTCAACACGCAATGTCTCGAAAGGTGGAAAGCGAAGAACGGAGTGTTTTAACACTAGATTTCCTCTGATCTTCCTCTTAAAAAAGAATATAAAATATTTGCATCTCTACTTTATATTCTTTAACTTTATATATATAAAATAATCATTTTATACAACAATACATACCTAAGTATTAAAAGAGATGAAACGGGCATACATGCTGTGAATTGTGATGAAAGTGTACAGATAATGATCTCAACTTGACAGCATCCCATATATCATACGATTTTACTTTCTTCGAACGCATTTTGTATTGGACAATGGTAGCCGTACAGATAAGAATTTCACCTCATTCCATTTTAAGCGCCTTGTAACTAAGTAAGATTTTTTAAATACATTTTTGTATAAAGGTATCTTTTTTATGTATAAAGATAAAAACACTCGATTCGTTTCTTATTTATTATTTTTAACCGGTGAACTGATTATAGCCATATATATATATATATATATATATATATACATATATATATATATATATATATATATATATATATATATATATATATATATATATATATATACATATATATATATATATATATATATATATATATATATATATATATACATATATATATATATATATACATATATATATATATATATATATATATATATATATATATATATATATATATATATATATATATATATATATATATATATATATATATATATATATATATGTACCACAAATAATTGCTTATTATTTGAAGAAATCCATAGCATTAATTACAACAAAACAACATAAATAATATTTTTTAAATAATATATAGATTTCCCGTGAGGTCTTGGCAAATAGCTTGTTATTTATTTTAGTTGGGGAGGGAAGAGGGTACTCTGTCCCTGAGAAGTAGCAAGCACTATCGTGTCTGCTTGAAAGGAAACGTCGGCGGCAAGGGCGTCCCCTGCGGGACTCGAGCCTCGGCTTGCGGCCGACGAGAGGGCTGGGGGAAGTTCCCTATTCTTAGCAAACCAGCCGCGACCTGAAGACGCAGCAGGAGAAACTTAGACTAATCTGCAGGGACCTAGCAGTCCCTAACCGCTGGGCCCAGCCACGCCAACGCGCGGTCGGGCCGTCGGTAGCTTAATAAAACACAGAATTATGTTGAGGCAAACAAAAAAGGTGACTTTTTATAATTTGCTACATATTAAATCAAAAGTAAATAAGTTCTTTACTAATCGACGATTTATTAAAAAAATATTATTGTTAATAATCGAGTTTTTATCAAGTAACGTTCCAATTTAGTAGGTTACTATTAAGATATTTTACACTAATGACAACACTCAACACTGCTTCATATATAATACGTTTATTGGTCTAAAAATTTTCTATTTCGGGCCGACAAGCCAATATTATAACCAGAAGAGGCTTGGCAAGTCTCTACTTAATTACCTACTTCTATTCTATACGTATATTATTTGATATTAATATATTAGAACTCTTTTATATACTTTCATCTAATTTGTAATCTGCTACCTTATTCTACCTTATTAAAAAACGATGTTGTTAATTTAAACCAGTTACCGGAAATAGTTTATCGATTATATAATTAGATTTTTATATTTTGATATTTGAAAATGTTTTTCGAAGGTATCTCGACGTATCGAACACTTGACAGTCCTTGATCACAGGTGGCGAGAGTCCACCTGCAATTGATCTGTAGAAAATAAAATCATTTAAAATTATCGATTTACTTTTTTTTATCTAGAAAAAGAGGTAATATATATTTTTATTGACAATACTTTTGTAACTTTTGTTTGTTATATATTATATATATTCTACTATCTAAATATCATTAAAAAAACTCTAATAACTAACTAATAATGAACAAAACCACATTCTATAAGGCGATTTGATATTCTTTTAGCCGTATTTTAAGTTGTTTAACCAGATCAAAGTTATAATCGTCGTTAATTTAATAATAGGTAATCTGTGCAATGCAGGCATATAGATAACTGAGTTATATCATCACATCAAGAATGCGTGTCAGGTCTCCGGGAACTAGACCATAGAAGTTTCTATGGTAAAACATATAAACTATTTTTATGCTAATAAAAAATCTGCAAAAAATACCGCATAAATAATCTGCAACACACCATGGGATTTTCCGAATTATTTCAAATTGATCTGATCCATTTTATTTATTTCATACACACGAAAATATGTTTTCAAGCATTAATAAAATTTATATATACTTCTCTATATCTATATTAAACTAAAGTCTTTGCATGTGGTAGGTACACATGTCGCAGTATTTAATCGTAATAGGACGCGTACTATGTTTTTTTTTTATGTCACCATGTGGGCGATACAAGTATAAATAACATTTGGCCCCCGGTGATAACGGATTTATAGTATCAAAAATATTTATATTCATCCCATTAAATATACACAATGTTCCCGCACTGACTATTTGTAGGCTATCTATTTTTGTTAAATGGTTCGTAGGTTTAAGAAAATGTGCGAAGTAAACGTTTATGACATGATATAATATAAGATTTACTTTTTTAATTTAAAATGATAATCTCGCAATTATTGTTAACAAATACATGTTAAATTCGAATGACTTTTTCTTAAAATGTATTAAATTATTTCCTTAAAATGGTTCGCATACCCTAATTTGACTTGCAATAAACATATTCAATTAACTTCATTGTTATTGTTGGCGATGGCTTTTCTTATTTTTTTCTATCAATCATGTGGTCTTAAGCGCGTGATAAAATAATTCATTTCAGTTTTTTTTCAATTAGTCCATTACTTATTTGTATATGTTAACGAATCTCCATTATTTCATTATTTGATTAATGAGAAAAGCCTTAAACTTTCAAGAGATAAGGAAATATCGGGGGCACCATTAGAGTTGTGGTATTACAGATAAGCAGTAGTAGACGTTACGCGCTACTACCCTCCTACCCTATCTTTACCCTAGAGGAACTACTGCAGGAGGATCATTCTGGCCCTTCTGCAAGTCATGAAGGCTGTGCCCTAGAGCATCCTAAAAGTGAAGGTGGTCTGCGACAGGCGGGCCTTTCCTCGAGGCATCGTAGTAGCATACGTGAGCGAACATGCGACGTCTTATGTAGATGGATAGGATTTCCGCTGGATTTTTCCTACAGTAAGACAGTTTTTGTTAAACTTTATGCGTAAACGCAATTCCCAACGTAAAAAAAAATACAGATAAAGATTTAAATTGAGGTGGAAACTAAACATAGGTAGATATATAACCTAACTAGCATTTTCAATTAATCAAGACCTCATTTTTCAAGCAAGCTAGTAAAAATAACATTAACTAAGTAGTGGTCACTAATTACTAAGCTAAGCTAAGTTATAGTTAAGCTATTCTATCATCTACGTTTACTCTTAACTCAATTAACCAGGCAGGACAAGACGACTAGGCGTCATTAACGTTTATGTTCGTGTTCAGAATACCTCGCCCATTAAAACAAGTAGGTACCTGCTTACGAGAAAGGAAATCTTTAGTCACTTGGCGTGCGCTGCGTAATAGCTGGCAGCTATCGTTATATCTATTGTTTTTACATAAAGTAATGTTGCTACGTAACTAATACCTACCTAACATTGCAATGAACAACTACAATAGTGAGCTTAGTGAATTTAAATGACTATAGTGTTACATGTCAATTAATAAGAGTATTTTAGTTCTTTTTACATTTTTTTTTGTATTTTCCAAAAAATATAGTGATTTTTTTATGTTTTGTTATTGATATGTCACTGTTTTATGTGTATAAAATGTCACTATTGCATATTATGTTTTAACCATGAAATCAAAAAATCACAAAAATGTACAATTATGTTATACTTTGTAACCACCACCTACGAAATGGGCAAACATAATTTAAAGATATTTCTTTATATCAATCATATCAAATCATTTATATCAAAATTAGTTATTTTAGTAATAGTATATCCTCCACTATAAATTGGCCTAAATTCCCCGAGAGCAATTGTGCGGCCTGTTTTAACTTAACATGTAATATCACGAATTTAATATTATTCTTCAGTTTTGTACTGGTGATAATATTGAATATAAGTAAAAAAATACAATTACAATTTAAAACGTTTATAACTTTTAGTTGAATTCGCAGATATGCAATATATCTGCAATATATCTCTGAATGTAAGTCGGACATCTCAGTATTGCTCTTCAATGCCACGAATACTAATACAATAAACACATGTAACATATTGCACATAGCTATTAAACAATCCGGTCAAAAACCTTGAAAACATGTCTGATGCAAGTTTGCTTCTTAATCAAAGGATTGTTTTAAAGTGCATACTTGAAATGTAGTAATACACTCTATTACTAAACGTTTCTTGTAGAACTTGGTTATACATTATAAGAAAAGAAAACACGAGAAAGACGGTAAAAGTGTTGGCAAAAGGAATCTGGAATGTTGACATGCATTCAGAAATTATATTTCCTGTAAAACAAATTAGCTATTAAAAATGTCCTTGTAAAGTAAAGGTTAATATTTCAGTATTATAATGTTATTTATTATGACAGAACAATAAATACAAAATTTGATTAAAGACGTTCAAACATGCAAATATGATGTGAATCAATAGTTATGAGTTCAAATACATATGTATATCAAAATGCTTACTAAAAATGTTGAAATCTTCAATATGCATTTTTTTCAATATTCTATTTGGCCTCTTTGCGTATATTGCGTCTTGTTTATGTCGAATACCTACCTTTTCACTGAAATACGTAAATAAAGAATGATAATAAATAAACACAATATTCTCGTCGTCCATGACGTGACACACACCTGTTTGAACAGTTTGCTTAGCTACTAAGAAAACACTGCCAATTCTGCAATAAAGTAGAAAGCTTATATTAATTACTTTTTCAACAAAAAAAGATACAAACGTGCAAATAAATGTAAGTATTTTTTTATAATATGTCATCTTTACTCTACTGGAGACCCTCCGTTCTCCACTTACTGGGTGGGAACATGGAAACTAGTATTAGTAAACTCCTTTCACCGCCCTGTGTAAGTTATTAAATTCACAATAATGCTTTGTACGTGCATATAAAACATAGCGATGAAGAAAAACAGTATAGAATAGCATTTCTATGCTTCAAGTAAATGTGGCACATGTATATAAAGTGTAAGCACATCTTTCTTTACAGTATTCTTTTTCTTAGATCGCTGTATCCCGCACATAGGAGGGAACCGTAGGTTGAAGGAACCTAGTGTTAAAACACTACGTTCCCCATTACAGTTCATTCCATTTTAACATTGTCATGTTTGAATTTTATCCTTTTTTCTATCCTTAGTGTGGATTGACAATTTAAAAATCATTAAAATATTTAACATTGTCTTCCATAATTATTGGTGTTATCTTTAATATTTTATAGATGTCGTAACTATAATACTTTGGTCTCGGTTTACGTCACTTAATCTCTTTATTATCACATAAGCTGTTAAGATTTAGAATCATAATTAAGATATTGTCATATTAACATCAGTACACTTGGCCCGATTTCTTTTATTAACGTCGTCATGATAAACAGTGCTCTAGTGTTGCAACGTATGAATATTAATTTAAAAAAAAAATCTATTAATTCGTTAATCTAATCCTAAAGTGTTGAAATATTAACTTTATAGATAATATATAAAATATGTACACATATGTGTAAGTTATTGTAGTATGTAATACATATAGTACTCTCATTGGGTTTTGCTCAAGCCGACGTGTCGTAAATTTCTATAGTAAATTACTATAGTATGTGGTAATAGTTTTAATATACAAAAATTTAATAAAATTTATTTTTCTACTTCGGATGGATGGATGAATCATTAGTAGGGATTCTCACGAACATTTTCGCAATATATTAATTATTATTTGCGGTACTATAGTAAGCTACCGCAAATGGTACTGTGCTGCATCGCATTAACGGGTTCCCTTGTGCCAATTATTGTTGGCACTTATAAAACGGTTAATGTTCCTTTTGAAGCCATCTGTCTTATAAGTAGGTAAGTGAGAAAATATCAACACTTATGTCTTTGTGAACATCCCGGCCATATTACTAATCTGCCTGTGTTTATTCACGTCAGCTTAATTGATAACGTATCACAATCACTGAAAATGAACAACTCTTTCAATATATTAATTATTATATTATTAATTATTATTATATATATATATATATATATATATATATATATATATATATATATATATATATATATATATATATATATATATATATATATATATATATATATATATATATATATATATATATATATATACATATATATATAATTTATTATTTAATAATAAAATTGCATACTACTATGCTATAGGCATAATTTTTTTATAAATGTGAAAAAACACTAAAATTGGATACAGTTACAAAATAATATACGTTATCTATCTTGCAATAGAGCTTAGTAAAATCTGTAAGGATCTATGAAATGAACTTTATATATCTATAGATATGCGTTTACAAAAGGCGAAAGATAAATATAAAATTGTATACAATATTAAATAAAATTACAACATAACATATTGAGGTATACCTATTTTATATTGTGACATATGTATTTTTATTGCCAACAACGTTACAAAACCGGCAGTGCGCCTAATGAGATTTATTTCTGTTATCATATAAATGCCACTAACCTGTTCAAGCGACTGTTGTGACGCGGACATGACGCACAGTCAACTATCATTGGTATTATATGCACCATAGGTTAGATACAAAATTAGTATTATCAATTATTATAAGTGTTGGAACATTTCCTATTGGATGTTTCTTGTGTGTATGTTGTACGACTTGTTTATTTCTGATCACATGTTAAAAAGTATAATGCATTATATATAGTATACTGTTATTATTAATTTGTTGTATTTTTGTAAAACTGAACCGTCTATTTGTATTGTTTGAACTGTAGCCACATTCTTGATAACCTTAAATGTAGGTATATAAAGTGAAATACTATAATATTTTTGATGAAAACAGAAGATAAAAGGCCATTAAAGGTCAAGTGTTAAACAACTAAGTTGCGGGCGACAGACAGTCGTAATAAAATATAAATCATTGCATAGAGAATAAATTAATCTAAGTAATTTATTAAAGTCGCATAATTCTAGGGGTTTTAATGGTCAAATTACTTAAATTAGAACATTAGATAACAATTAACAAGACATATATAAGTAGTTCCGTTGAATTTTTAATTTTTTTTTTATCAAATACATTATTTATTACTTTCTTCTGTAGTGAACTGTAGTGAACTATAATATATATTATCTTGATACAGCTTTATGGAAAGGGTCAACATCCCTTATGGCCTCGTGGGTACAATCATGGACATATCCAGACGGAAAGGCCAGGGTTGGACACAAATGGCAAAACAATGGCAATACGATTAAATTGTTTATTGTATGCACATAATGTGAGTTCATTGCAGGATGCGATTTGCCTATATTCTTCAGCACGTTCGATGTTTATATTAAAATTCCAAACTTATCGCTGCGATGCTATATTTTGTTTTGTTTTTGTTTTATAACTAATAATTGCTAATTGTGCATGTTATGTTGGTAGCCTCTACTATTAGGTACCTACTTGACTTAAATTTCAATGTATCAATTTGTTAGTTAATTGAGATTTTTCAATTTCTTTCTATATTGTTTAGTATAATTATTATAAATAATAATTTACTATTAACAATATGGATCCATATTATTATTTTTTTTTTGCGCGTAGCTTGTATTATACATACAGAATAGGATTTTTAGACTTAAAACTATTCAAACGTTATTTTCTCACATGATTGAATTGCTAATTAAAATAAGATTCAAGTGTGCGAAAATGTGAAGCCCTCTATATTATCTAACTCGGACGAGACCTCCGAATTTGTCGTTGTACTTTTGTGTTTAACCTTAGCGAACCACTATAAACCGCAATGTCAGTACGTGATTCTATTTACACTTAACATTACATAATAATTCGTTTAGCACATTATGTAATGCATAATTGTTTACAACCTTGCGTTTCGTGAACTTGTGCAAGGTTGCAAAAACAAAACAGAATACCTAAGGTCAGTACCTACTCAGTGAACGATAGATTTTGTTAATTGAAACAATTTTCTAAAGCTATTACTAAGGACGGCAGCTACCCTCGTCGTCTGTCTGTAAATACGACAGCTCTGGTTTCGATTTCTACTCGGAGAGAATAAAATCATTTTAAGTTTCTTCGCTTTGGTCACAAGAAACCGCGGCGTTAAATTTCGCCAGTTAACATGCTATGTCTCGAAATACGGAAAAGCGGTGAAAGGAGAGTCTTACTATTCATTTTTCTCTGCCTACCCTTAGCAGGGCATACGGGATAAAGCGTGAAGCTAAAAAAAATTATAAATTAATGACCAGCGAAAATTTAATTAAAAACCTTGCTTAGTAATTGTACGGATGCGGTGCTTTCGTAACGTAGCACATTGTGTTAATGAAAGGTTATACGAAGTCGCAAGTAAAAGTCAGTAAAATTCAGTCAGTCAAGGTTTATTTTAAATAATTTTTGTTCTTACGGTTTCGTTAAGGCTTTGAATAATAAACATAAAGATTTTAAAACGAGTCATTTGACGCATTTTGATAAAAAGTTTATATGTATGTAATATTCAAAAAAGTTCCTTTTAGTATTTACATTTGTTACAACCATTCGGTTGTAACAAGTATAAATGCTAGATGTATGTATGTATTTGAAGTACTCAATGCCATCATTACAAAACGACGACGGCCCTAACTAATACTCATTACAGTCTCGGTAACGTGACTGTAATGATACAAAGGATTAGGCTTAATTGTAATATTCCTTGATTTCTTCAGGATTTCTCATTTATTGTGATGAAATTAGAAAATTATTTTGTCCTACAGTTTTATTACAATCAATTTTTCACTACTAATACTGTCAACGTATTGTAGTTCTATCATTTGTCCATCCATATATTTATTAATTGCTATTAAAATTAGCCATATATATTATAATACTCTCTGTTCTCAACTAAACAAAATAAAAAAGCTGAACTACCAAAGCTATTTCTAAGATGCTTTGAAACACTTCTTGACCTAAACTGGCATGGTAACGTAGTCACGTTCCTATCTTTGTGTGTTTGCTTGACCTATGACTATTGTAACACTATCTGCAAGATATTAGGTTGCAATGATATTGTCTACTCAACAATTTATTATAACATTATAAGCCATCAGCTATCATGAATGCTAAATAGAAAGTGTCTTTTTTGAAAGTTCCTGGGGCTTATAAAGGTTATAATATAAAGAGGTTTGTAAAATTAAATGGCATTTCATTTGATTATGCAAATTATTATACGTAATTTATTTAGCTTCCGGTTAATCGATGACTTGTACAAAAATGTTCCTGAATACATATGTATGAGAGTTTTTTAGCTTATTGTTTTACTCTCATGTACTTTTCTTATTTTCATGATATAGTTAAAGAAATATTGTATTTTCAGACCTAAGACTTTGTAAATATAATCTTACCATACTTACTTATACAAAATTATATACTAGTCATCGTACATAATAATACAAAACTATAAATTATTTATAAACGTCCAGTAGCTTCTACTCTACCGTTAATAGATAACTACTGAGTCACACAGTCACAACTTTGTAAACGTCTTTTATAAGCATGTGCATATACATATGTATATATGTGCATTTATATAGTACATACATGTATATACATACTTCATTTACCATTATAAACCTATATAGGGTTCACATATGCAATAAAGAGTATATTATAGGGTTCACTAAATGACCAACATAAAATCACGAGCGCTGATACAACAGTTAAGCTGCACTTTTCTTATTTTCTTCAAGAACCCGATCTCAAATTTAAAAATATCTTCTGAACCTCTTATAATCGCTGAACTTACGTGGGGGCTAAATAGATAGGTATTATATACTACATATAGATAGGATCTCTCGTTCGAATACCAATTTTCGTAGAAATTTGCTTACATTTAAGCAAATATAAAATAACATATAGTAGTACTGTCTTAAATTGACACATTAATTTTACAATACATTAATTTTACTCTTTTGACATTTGTCCTTGCGAATATTCCTTTTGCAATGCAGTTCAACGGACACACATCATAAACTTCCTTATCACCAAGGCTCTTCCTGGGTAAACGTTTACGTAAACATATTTTACCATTGTGAAGATAAAGAGTCGATGACTACACACTTATATGCGGGAATTCGCTTTAATATTACTAATAGTGGATAAAAATATAAAAAAAATTACTAAAGCGTAACTTTGTTTCTGTAGAGACTAGAGAGTGTTAGTCGATATTAGGATATTCCACCACCCTGTTGGTGCACAATGCTTTTGAAACATGTGCGGAAATATGGAAAACAGATTGACGTATACGTAGGAGAGGTCGCTCACAAAAAAATACAGAAATTAATTAATAATCTTCACCTCACACTTACATTGGTACGTTATATATATTACGTAATATTTGTTTATGACAATTTCAATAAATGGCGAAACAATTATCCATATAAGTATTATTAATCTTATGTATTCACTGGAACAAAATTAATTCTATATGATGTAAGCTTCGTTTACTCTGCAAACAAATTTTTGCTTAAACGAATATTCAATGAACACTGTAAGTATTAAGCGCATAGATTATTTTGTTCATCGGTAGCTGAGCTTATAAATAATATTACTTTAATCCAATTGTATATATTTCAATTGTAACTTGTTATCACGTTTAAGAAAACGTGAAAAAATTGTCATAGGTAAATCACCTCCTCACACTCGGTAAAACACCTGGCGTAACTGGTGATTTAAATATAATAAAAATACAATGTAAAGCATTTTAAGTTTTTTTGAAAGTTTTATTTTAGTATTATCAAGTATTAATGTTATAAATTTGATTAAATAAAAACCTTGTCAAACTGCACAGAAGCTTACCATTTTTATTTTTTTATTTCATCGCTTTCATTCACACACTCATTTTATGTTCTCCACTCTTCTCCTCTATTACAGACATTGTGTGATAGGTAAGGAACCCAATGCAATTTATACATATATGTATTGTATATATGTATATATTTTAATAATATTTCAACTTGTATCGATCGCGTCAGTCGAAGTATCAAGTTCTCAGTCAGATTCTGGTAAAATTTAGGCACAATAGAGGTTATATAAGTATATTTTTAGCAAGCCTCTCGCAACCACCTTCCACAAATACTGTTACGTTAGAAATGTTTTTTGGGGTTCCGTACCTAATTTAGCTCCTCATAGCAGTTCCACGTTAATTCTCTTTCAAGCAATTCTCTTTAAAATAAAACAATGTGATTCACGTCACAATAATGAACAGGGTCATAGTCGTGGCCTGAAATAGTATAAATTAGCTCCCTACCTTTTCAGCAATGACTCACTGTGGTTGTTAACAATACTTGTACATATAAGTTATGTTAATTTACAACTAATCGAATATTTATCACTTATTTGAATATTCAATGTGGCTTGTGGAATTTTATTGTAAACAAAAGGGAAAAGTGAAATCGTATCTATTCTTTTAATGAATTGGCAAAAAACATAATATACATATATATATATATATATATATATATATATATATATATATATATATATATATATATATATATATATATATATATATGTATGTATATACATATGTAGTATAAGATTTATGGTACATTGGGTAGGGGAATCGAGTAAGACTTGTTACTGTAAATAAATTGCGTAAATACTACTATGTTATTAACGTAACTTGCAACTAAACAGAACCACGTGGCGACAAAATGACGATAGTAACATTTTCTTTTTTTATGTTAATATTTTTCTATATGCAAATTTGTATAGTTCATAGCAAAATTTAGAACCTTAGAACCTTGAACCACAATTTATATATATATATATATATATATATATATATATATATATATATATATATATATATATATATATATATATATATATATATATATATATATATATATATATATATCTTCTTCTTCTTCTTCCTGGCATTAGTCCCGGCTTTTTGCCAGGGTCTGCCTTCCGACTAAGACCAATCGGTCCATATGAGTGGCGAAGTGGTTTTTGTGGAGCGATTGCCATCTGACCTCCAAACCCATTACTGGGAGAAACCAAGAAAGGACAGGGAATAAGAGGCAGAAAGACTTGGAATATAGGGGAGGGACACCACTTACATGGATTGGATCGGGTTATGAAAGTGGTGGCTCGAGGTCCCGGGGTCGCGTACCCGTATGCCGGAAACCAAATAACGGACGGATAATTGGCTAGACACCCTCTGAGATGGCTAGACACCCCCTATATATATATATATATATATATATATATATATATATATATATATATATATATGTATATATGTATATATATATATATATATATATATATATATATATATATATATATATATATATATATATATATGTATATATGTATATATATATATATATATATATATATATATATATATATATATATATATATATATATATATATATATATATATATATATATGTATATATATATATATATATATATATATATATATATATATATATATATATATATATATATATATATATATATATATATACATACATCTAACTGCATATTATTTTCAAAAAAAATATTCAATACACAGACAATTTATTTACTGTTTTAGTATAGATTAATTCATATAAGACAGTAATTGAAACAACCTTAATAAACTCTAACAGACATGTTTAAATGAGTTTACAACGGCAAATTGCTGAGGATACCTTTTAATTTACCTATAATTTATGGATTGAATCTTATTTCCTTCCGCATGAACTTGAATATCAGACTAATATGAACTTTTTAGGAAGTAAATATAATATATTTTTCCTTATTACATAGAATGTAATATAATGTAAAACGGGTACCACGGACAAAGAGTACCAGTCATTGTTTGAAACTTTATCCTTCGCTTTCTCGTTATACGCTTTCTTTGAAAAACGTTGTTCTGGTAACTAAATACTGCTGATAATATAAGTCACTGACAATACCTTTTAGAACTAGTGACGTTATACATTCTAATTATACAACAACTTTTAATTTTACTATTTTTGGGGTTCCGTAACTAAAAATGAAAAAACTAAACAACGGAAAACATAGGAAAATTGGAAATTTATAGATATGTATATCTCAGAAAAAACCATTACGAACAAAGTGAAAGCGTATGACCGCAAAATTAAGTTTATCTACTCTTATTAGTTGTGCCTCTTATGAAAGTTTACGAGAGGAGAGAGCTTACAGTACGTATATATAATAATAATCTCAAAACTTATAATTTATAAGTTGAACACAGAAAAACACCATTACAAAGTTATATTTGTAGTTTATTTCGTACAAAATGAGTGAATACGATACCAAATTAAAGTTTGTCAATTTTTATAGGTAGTATTTCCCTTAGCGGAGTACCTACAATCATAAAATTGCTACGGAACCCTCGGTGCGTTGCATAGGTATACGAAACTATCCGAATCTTTTACATCGGATTCGACTACGGTTACGGAGCTCAATAACATCTCTAGTACGCAGATGAAATTACCATTTTTATTTATATTTATAAACTTACTCGTGATGTAATACTTACCATTCACCATAAATAATAGTACTCACGCGCCATTAATTATTCCAGTATCTAGTAACACTTGCTGCCTTTTCAATGCATAAAGGAAAGTGAATATTGTAATGTTGCGACGTGAGTACGTAATTTAGTATTCGGTTTACAATATAATTACGATAGATGCTAAACTTATTCAAAACACTCTATTCTCGTAGAGTGCTAGCTTAGGTTACATTCTAGATTAGTAATTTTAGTTTGCTGTAAATATCGATATATTAATATTCGCGTAAATAAAATTAAAATCATCTGCAATGGTAACAATGAAATGACCCTGGCTTTCTCATTTTATTAATGGAGCACAAACCATAGCATTGTATTATTTTTAGAATAGGTATTGTATTAATATGTACGAGTATGTAGCAAATTTGGCATCAAAACAAGAAATTTTCGAGAATATCGTAAATCATTCTTTGTAAATTAATTTAGATTTCTAAATGTATGCATGTGAATTGCAGAAATTATCTTTAATAATGTTGTGTTTTACAGTATTATCCTATTAACTGAAACGTTTTACAAAACATGTTATTTACATTCATCGATAATTATGACATGCAAATTATCCTATAGGTATATTATGATTGAGGCCTTTAGGGCCTTTATGGCCTTCACTCTTAGGAATCGATTTTTTTCCGTTCTAATCAGAACTGAGCTTTAAGATCTACTACTGAAAATGCAATATCTTGAACTTAGGGGGAAACCGGAGGATGCAGCCTTATCACCAGCATTTCTCTGCCTACCGTGCTATATACGGAATAAAACGTAAAAAAAATAGAGATCTTATAAGACCCTCCTGTCGCATTGACTTAAAGTGTTTGTAATGCATCTAATGTATACAGACAAAAAGTGGTTGGTATATGAAATAACGTAACATTAGGCTAGCTTTAAGAAGAAATTAAGACCAAGAAGCTACCTACTTCTACTATCACTGTGTGAACTAAACTAATACTACGTCATGTAATTGCAGGTTCATTGTATTGGCAGTGTTACGAAACTATCCTTGAAAATATATTTCCTGTATTAAGAAACTAAGGCGGCTATTTACTGACAATAGATGTTATGACGCAAAAAATTATATTATGATGACAACGAAATTATTTAATAATATAATTTAAAATCATTAAAGTCATAAGATGATAATGGGAGTGTTATGCACACATGTACAATACACAGTACATTTATAATATTTATAAAAAAAAAAAACGATTATTTAATACAGAAATTAACGTGTTAAAAATATTATTTTACTTTGTCTGGGACACTTTTACTTATAACTTTTTATCCTAGAATTGATAAAAAAATTACAAAAATGTATGAAGCTTTGAAGAATGTACGCAATATGATGGTAACTTAACAAAGAAGTTGTCGAATCCTTATTAGAATTAAACAGTATTTTAGACAGCGGAAATGTCCGCCACTATGGCGCCCATATCCGTCACCTGTTGCATTATGCTTTTGTGCCTCTATATCCTTTCATTCAATTCTTAATTTGTATTTCGTACCTAATCCAACACTCAACTTTTGTATATTTTATATTGTTAAAAGCAAAGCCTTTGAATACTGATTATGTCAGCCATAATAGGTAAAATTTATAGTAATAAAAATAATCATTTAATATGGGTATAAAATAACATTGTTCATTCCGAAGTACCATTGTTGTAGATCTTCTATTAAACAAATTAAGTGAAGAATACAGAAATAGATACATCATCATCATTGCCTTATCCATCTGTGGCAGACGATTTAAGTAGTGCTAGAGAGATACCTTTACTGATAGCTGAATAAGGCAATACGGCAGCGGCAGTGCCTACCGAAAAAACTACAAGACAATATAGTGGCAAGTAAGGTCATGACCTGAGCTCGTCGACGCTTAGCTCTCTTTGAGTCCAGATGAGCGAACCAAGCGTCATCGTGAAATTTTCTTCTATCCGAAATGCGCTTCCACCAACTACGAAATCAACTTCCGGTAACTCTGTTCTCAGTGAGCCCTTCCCAACCAACATAATTGATGTTAAAAGTTTCTATATCTCGCTGAGCACAGTCTTTGAAGCGCCACATGGGTCTCCCGACATCCCACTTCGTGTTAACAACAGCACCAACAAGACACTCCGTGGCAAATGAGAGGACTCCATCCCATCCATGTGCACGTGACCCAACAATTGCAATCTTCCTTGCTTAGCATGGCTGTAAAGCTGGATAACTTGGCAATTTCTAGAACCTTCTCATTGGTGACTCTATCTTACCAGGTAATACAAAGTATGATACGAACACAAGCCATGTGAAAGTTATTGAGTCGGCGCTCGTGTTTTGCATATGATGTCCAGGTTGCAGCTCCGTATAAAAGTATGCTCAAGACATAGGTTTAATATACAATCATTTTGGTCCTGGTATTAAGATGTTTGTTTTACCATACTAGGGAACTAAGCCTGCAAAACAAACTCGCTGCTTTGCCGAGGGTTTCGACACGGTTGACCCTAGAATAACCCAGTAACAGAATTTATCTACAACTTCCAACGGAACACCATTCAGCAGTATAACTGGAGATCTTGAAATGCTCCTTTGCGCTAATGCAACGGTTTTATACATATACAGTTATATTAGTAATTTGTTATTATATATATATATATATATATATATATATATATATATATATATATATATATATATATATATATATATATATATATATATATATATATATCTGTGGACCACTGTCCTTCAAATAGTCTTTAATCTTCCACTAAAGTGCTATAACATACATTATTTTTAATTTATATGCATTTAAGTGAGCTACACAAAACAATCTCGTTTAGATATTAAGTAATACCTAAACTATTGAACCACAATGTATTATAGTCAAGATATTTACAATTTTTCATTTGCTGTGTAGACGAGCAACCTTCACACTTCGTTTATGTGCTATGAATGTCAAAAGAACGCGTAAAATTTTACAACACTGCTTGTTTTAAATAAATATATTAAATAATGTTCGACTAGCTTCTACCCGTGGCTTCATACATATGACGCAGTCCTGAGTTGTTAAGATAACCCTGATCGAAGGTGCAGTAGGTTCCATTGAAAAGATTAAGATGATGATGATAATGATAATTTATAACCTTCCTCGATAAATGACAGAATAAAATTAACACCAGGTTTGTAGTTCCTGAGGTGAGCGCGTTCAAACGAGCAAACTCTCAGAACTCTGACTCAAATTTAGCTTTATAATATTGGTATAGAAGTATAATATTTTTATATATTTTTAGAAAATAGTCAAAATTTAGTTTATCTATTTCTGTTGTGTAAACGGTGCTTATTTTGTAACATGCAATTTTATTTCTAACGTAACTTATTTGTCAGTGACCTCCAATTAATTGATACTAAACTCTTGGTGCGCTAGTACCACACACATTTGACCAACGCGTGAGAGAAAAGGCTATGAACAATCCCTGTGTCACAATCAAAAGAGAGAGACGCTGACGATGTATGCATATCCAATCGATATGCTTACATGTGTTCACGCCAGGAATTTTATTCAAATATTTTAGGTATGAAACGTGGCAGCAAAATTTGTTCTAATGAACCTTGCACTTTCATTGCTTGTTCGTGAATTTTTGGCCGACAATTATTCTGTAACGATATTCCAGCTTACATATTCGCCAGACATGGCTCACTCTGACTTGTTCCAATTTTCAAAAATTAAAACAACTTTAGAACCGTCGTTTTAGAAGCATAGATTATATTAAAGCTCTTTTATTTAGCTCTAATGCGCATCGCCTAATATTTTAGGAAATGTTTCGAGCATTGGTAGAAGCACAGGCACAAGTGCATAATATCTAATGGGTATTCTTTGAAAGCGACAACATATATGTAGATGAATAACTATTATTTTTCAATAAACTAAAATTTTCACAACTTTCTGTACACACCTCGTAAACTGTGGAATATTTTAAACGCTTTAGCTAACAATGCCATACCAATTATTTTGTTGATTGCTTACCAATTTATAAATAAAATATCTTAAGCTGCACTAGTTTCAAGATGATCAATCTTTGTATTGGCTCAGTTCATAAGTTTGTCTAATTTAAAATAGTAATTATAGGTTCACATTACAATGTTTATTTTATTAAATTTTATTCAGTATTTTCAGCTGGTTATATACAACACGATTAGAAAGAAATAAAGGTTATTTTTACTTTATGTAGGCGATCAGAATATCGAAAAAAGAAATTACAGTATCAGGTAACGAGTTCATGACACTTGTCACTAAGAATATATATTTTTATATATTTAGCACAATAACAAAGGTAACATGTAAATACAAACAAAGAAACAATATATAGCTTGAATAAATATGTTAATTAGTTTGGTTTTATTGTAAAATAGATAACTGTTATCGCTTCACGTTTTTTACAGCGGCCAATTTTAGATATAATTAAATTATTATAAGTTTATTTTTTGCAATTTAAATACAGTATACAGAAGTGTTTACAGAAAAAATTATATATATTTAAAATAGTAGATTTTGACCATTTTAGCTATTTTTTTCTTTAATCTTTTATAAGCTGTTGAGAAATACAAATGTTTTCATGTCATCTGTGATTGTATCCCATGGTCGCTGATACTAACCTAGTGTTTAGGCTAATAGGTTGGTAAAATCGTACAGTCTAAATGAGCGCAATCCATATAAAATATGTCGGTGAATCCAGATATATTTGTATTAATTCATATATGATGATATATAACGATGTATTTAGCTCCGAAATTGTCACTAAGACTAATTCAGGTACATGTATTTAATATTGCTATTTATTATATCTATTTTTTCATTAATATTTTTATCTGCATCATTAGCTAAACAAATATAATAGTATCAGCTATTTAAATCCAAATTTATAATTTATCAATGAAAACGAAGATGACATTGTTATTTTTTTCTTAGTTTTTTTTCCATCGGAAGTGGTTTTGTGATTGCAGCTGACAAAAAGTCGTCAATTAAAAGAGACGCGCTCCATTTCATTGGCTGATTGGCGAAGGCAAAAAGCCAGGAAGTCCCGTTCTAAGTGACTGATGGTGGAATTTATGGGAAAATTGATAATTTTATATTCTAAATTGAATATAGTATATGATTACAAAAAGTAGATTTTCAGTTGGTAACATATATTTATATTTGGTTGGTAACATATAGGTATATTTTGTTTGATATCGAAACAACTATAAATAAAGTATCGGTCAAGTGTAGTACTTGCACGCCTATTTCAAGATCGTAGGTATCCGCTGAAGAATATAGTACTTATAAAAATTGACCACCATGAGTTGGTAATTTGCGGTCGTCTCCAATCATTTTGTATGAAGTGAATTACAAATATACAACTAATTACTTATATAACTTATAAATACCATATAAATTCTCAATTTTCAGATTTTCGCCTTTATACAGACTGTAATTTCTCATTTCTTGTCAAATTTCCTAAGTCTGTCACGAAGTACAACTAATACGAGTCGACAAACTTTAACTTGCGGTCGTTTGCACTAATTTTGTATGAAATGAACTACAATATAATTTTGTAATAATCGTTTTTCTGGGATATATCTATAAATGTCCAATATTCGGATAATTTCTTTCGTTTGTATTATACGTTTTAACTTATTGCCAAATTTCATAACTCTAGGTCAACAGGAAGTACTCTATAGGTTTTGTTTACGCGGCGATTTTCATACAAAATTACATAAATACCTACTTTTTATCTTTTAATTGCGTTGATTTAGATGTTTCATATTATCTGTAATTCAAGAGGTTATTGATATATTTGATATATTTGATATTCATTTCAGTTTGATTCCTCTACGTGATTTAGAGAAAATGATCTTGTCAGTCGGACAAACAGACCGACAAAAAAATTATCCTATAAGGGTTCCGTTTCTTCCTTTTTAGATATGGAACCCTAAAAATACCAAAGTTTCGTGTTTAATTAATCATGTATTTAGATTTTAATTAATTACCTGATATTTTTAATCTAATTTCACAAACGAAGTAGTTTAATTACATAGATTAGAAAAA
Source organism: Dione juno (assembly GCA_037127375.1). Taxonomy (NCBI): domain Eukaryota; kingdom Metazoa; phylum Arthropoda; class Insecta; order Lepidoptera; family Nymphalidae; genus Dione; species Dione juno. The sequence continues at coordinate 2,329,756 of JAXRJS010000091.1, read as the reverse complement.
AAACCTTGTTTTATTTCCGCTTACGCACTACACTACACAAATGAAGAAACACATAAAAAATACGTAAATTGTTAATAGACGTGATCACGCTTAATGAATAAAAAATATTATAAACTTAATTAACATTTGCGAGACATATATCATAAAATTTTATCACGCCATTTTGTTGACTATAATGCCGATTCACTGTCAATGACATTAGTAAAGCTCCAAGTTCGTAACCTTCACTTCACAACGTTACCTTCGCCTGAAGTTCACGATACAGTCAATACAGTCACGCGACGGGACACGCGTATAGACCCTCTTTTCACCCAGTGTTAATCCATAACGAAGTAGTTTAGCGAGGTTATTTTATTTCCGTGCCGCCATCGAAATTGATAAGTCCAAGTTCACAAGACCTCAAAATAATTATATTGATATCGAATATCCTTCGAAAATGCATTTATTATACATTTGACTATCGCGCTGAATATATTATTTTTTACTGTATGTAATCTAGCTGTGCTCTTCCTTGAGTTGCTATATCAAGTCTTCGGGTATAAATATTAAAGAAACAAACAATTCTTTTAAACGTTATTATAGTATAGTGTAAAGCTTTGCTATGAAATAAGCATTTACTAGTGACAATAAAAATCGTAACAAATTTAAAATTTCAGAAGTTCATAGCAAAAGTATTTTCTATTTCACTTTTTTGAGTCTTGAGCAGATCAGCTCTAACATAAATGAAAATACTATTAAAAATGCATCAAAACTTAAAGAATAACAGAATTGCGTCAATTTGTTTTTTTTTTTTTATATCGACTGATTAGACGCACACATCACTAGTGTATAAAATAGCCGGTCCATTAAAGCCCGCGAAGGACAGACCTTGCTCAGTCACGGCCGTGGAACAGCCTTCACTGAAGGAAATAAACATAAATTGTTTCCTCCCTCTATATATGATTATATTTGATACTGAAAGCACTTACCTACCTACTAATCGTTACTTAAAGAAATATGGATACATGATGATGTTGTGGATAATCCACAGAAGCGTGGCTTTATTTTGCAGAATGGACGCTTTGATACAGATAATTAAATAATATGCTTATTTATTATATATAAGCTTTTACTTGTTGCGACCACTCCCTGTACATTAAAAATGAAGTAACTAAGAGTCGTGTATGGCACATTACACACTTTTAGTGGCCGAGGTACATCTGACCGCAGGTAATATAGCTTTATAGCTATATTACCTGCTACCTGATATATAAATTCGAACAAGTAGTTCCTGAGATTAACATTTTTTTTTCTTTTTATGAAAAATACATACTCGTAGCCATCAGTAAATAATAATAGTTATATGATAAGATCTTTGTACGTCATCTTTATACCACGACTAATTGAAATTATCTAATAGATAAACTAGTTATGGTGAACATGTGTCTATTTAATAGTAACTTGTTTAATTTAATTCTTCACAACGTATTACATCTTATTTTAAAATTATTTTACTGAATCAGGTTAAAAATCATGTGAATTTAAGATATAAATATACATTTTGCAATATTTTATGTCATTAAATTTTAATCAAGGCCACCGTGGCGCCGTTTGATAGCATCTGGCTATGAAGGCGATGATGATGGTTGTGGGTCTGGTAGACACTGCACGGCGTTAGGCTCCGTCACAAGTAATATCCCGAAAATTGGGGTATCGGAAAAATATATTAGGTTTATAATAAAATAAATGAAGTACCTATCATATAAAAATGTAATAAAATAAATATACCATACTTAGAACATCGATTTGAACAACAGTTTTTATATCTTAACAATCAAAATAATACCTTTGTATGCTTTTCTGTAATTATGTAAGTTGTGTAAATAAACTGTTTTAAAAAACATTATCACATACATATAAACCATGTTATGAGGACAACTAGCAGTATATTATCTAAGTTTGCTTTATAAAGCTCTTGCAAATAAGGAATACAGATACAAGAAATAGATCATTGTTTAGGATTCCACAATTCTTGCTAAAATATATAATTACTATTTTAAGCTTAACATAAACTCATTATTAACTTCATTCATATGAAGAAATTGTATGTTATTTCGTTTATTCAAATATATACATACATACATACAATTTATTTATAAATTGTATAGCATGGCACGCATGCTCAATTATTTCTTTTTTTTTAACTTCAACTATCAATTTTCTCGGTTAAGAGGGTTAATGCTGTTAAGAAATGTTTCTTAAGGATTGGAAGCACTAGGTGGCTCTGAGAGGGGGGCCGCTAGCCGATAAGGTATCCTATGCAAAACTTTGAACTTAGGCTTGTAACTATCAAATGGGCTTGGCTGTCGTAGTACATTTAGTAGTAGTCGTAGTCGTGTCATAGTCCGTAGTTCGTACATTTCTTCTCTTTTGATTGGGTACTACTAAATAACATAGTTGAAAGCTAATTGGGAAAATCGACGTAAGTCTTATATTTAGATATTTTTAATTTATCTTATATTAGAAAACAGGGTAATATATTAACTTTGTTAAATAAAATTATTATTAGCTTTGCTCTCAAAAAATACTAATTACGTTGTCAAAGTTCATAAATTGTAAAATATTTTTTGTAAATTGTAAAAGGGATAGATGTATGCTGTAGATTATTTATATAATTTGTACAGTTAGACAACGCTGTATCCCGCACATAGGCACAGGGAACTGTAGGCTGAAAGAACCTAGAGTCAAGACACGACACATAATAATGATATGATTTTACGCATACCTCCTGAAAAAACTAACACATAAATCGCCATTCACCGACATTTAACATATTGTAGAGAACCGTTTTTACAGTTGATCAAATACTATGCGCTATCTTATCAATTATACAATGCTCTCACAAATCGATGTGAGCGCGGAAGCGTGACGACGACATTGCGGATGAATTAATTTTGTAATCATCACACAAGGAATTGGAACAAGTTCCGAGGATAATATTTGGATGGTGATAATTTAACAATTCGCTATATTATCACTGTCACACTTACATTGAGGCAGCGACGATGCTTAGACCAGTTTAAGAGCAGTGAGTAGTTTCTTTTTTAATTTTCTCATTTTTCATGTTATCGAATTTTTTGTATTTGCATTATAGATCGAAAAGGTAAATAGTAAAACATTTTTTTTTTATCAATTAGATACGTACATATTTATTAAATTAGTTTCCTTTTATTATTTTCTTAGCAGAAGCTCCCAGTGATTTTGATGTTAATTACTTTTCAAACTGTTCTAAGTAATAATCAATTAACTTTATATTTACTTAATTTCAAATTTATAAATTAATTTATAATGTGTGCAGTGTACAGAAATATTTATTACTTATCTTGTTAAATATAACGTAAAAATAAGTAATTAAGGGATTATAACATTATTTTGTAGTTTTGATAACGTTATAGATGGTAATATCAGAACGTTCTTACATATATGAGGTGTGCTTTATCGGAATAAATATCAGCTGGCCATGTTAATTTGTTACGTTAAGTAATGCTAATACGCTAGCTGCACACATAACAATGAGGGGATTTTATTGATAGTTAAGTCGCTATTAAAACATCAGTTACTACATAAATAATACTATTTTGTAAGTTTAGAGAGCCATTCTAATATAAGATTATTAATTTATTAAAATTATTAATATATTATAGATAATATATTATAGAGATTATTAATATATTATAGATATGCATACTTGTTTTTTCTATTAGTTTATTACAATTAAAATGTTGAAAGTGTTCATAATAGTAGTAAGTAATAAGTGTGCGGCTCATTTCTTAAATAAATCGTGACTTTTCGTGATCACATATAATGAGCTCGTGATGTTCGACATTTTAAAAATAACATTAAGCAATAGAGTTGCGACAGATTACGTATTTACGCAACCGGTGTTCTATGTAAGTATTGTGATTTTGTAATATTCACTTAATCATAATAATTACGTATCTTATCCAACGATCGCTATTTATTTCTTATTCAAGGGCCAAATCATCATTAAGCAAACTTTAGCTTGTGTGTTCATTGAGTTATTATTTTTTTTAATATTTTTACCAGGTAAGTTACCTTTTTTAATCACTTCAGAAATCAATTGGATTTTATACGATTGGTTTAGTATTAAGTTTACGTTTGTTTATTTAAAATAAACTGTTATTTAAACATTATATGTGAAACGTTTTAAGAAGGTATATAATAAAATTTGCTTAATGTTTACTCGGCAACGCACATATAAATCGGTCATATCAATATTTGTATTTGAATTTTTATTTTTAACGGGTACTTGGCAAAACTGTCTCCGCAAAAAATTTCATTTATTCTGAGTGAGAGAATTAGATAGATTGAGAATAGGATTTCTGCTATAAGTATAGCTTGTAACCTTATGTTGTTCAAAATATTTTTATTACGGTAAGCAAAGAGAACCTGAGGCCAAGATGCCCTTCTAGGCCGCTCCCCACTTTCCATTCGAATTCGATATATTGCGTGCAGAGTAACTGAAGTCGATGCTACACTATGCCTTTTATGAGGAGGAAAATTTAATTAAATTAAGATTATTTATTAAAATTAGTAGGAAATACTCTGTTATCATCTCGTTATAATAGAATGCTTATCATAATTTATTTATTTTACAGTCGTACGGTCAATAATCTGGGGTTAACGACCTCTAATAATTAAGGAATACATAAATATTTATATTAATAATGACCTATCTTAATATTCGTATACTATGTTTGACCGTGGTGATAGTGATTATTTTAAATAGTTAGCTCTTTTATTCGGACCTCACGGTCCAAATATGTTAAAAGTAGCGAAGAGTTGTATAAAACGAATGTTTTTATTATCTGTGGCATTTTCCATGTGGTCAAATGGAAATAAAGAGATGTGTATGGCAAATATATTGGATTACATCAGCATGGTTAATGTTATGTTATATAGGCTATAGCCATTTTCGATAAATGGACTACAAAATACTTTTTCAATTGGAAACACTATTTTAACTCAACAAACTCTACCAGTTTTATTCTATTAGTATAGGCGTATAGATAAAGCATAATTGAGACTAGTCATATCCCGGCTGACTGTTAACGTGGTGGTGGAGGGATTAGATCTTCGTCATGACAATGAAATATGCCTTAACTGGATACAGCGAGCAGTAAAAAAGAAAACAAAATTAAAACTAGGACATTTTTGATGCGTCTCGGTTAAAAGGATTTTTCGAAAGTAATGTTTATATGAAATTTCATATTTCACTTTTTAACACATCGCTTAGGAGATGATCAATTTATAATAATTTCTACATGTCTTATGTAATGTTAACGTAACTTAAATAAATATGTAAAAGTAGTTTTGACATTGAAAATTAAATGTCTTCAAAGTTCTATAAAATGTGGAAAAAAAAATTAGTGTCCGACCGAAACTGACTTTTACGATCGAAACCGAAACCGAAAACGAATTTCGGCAACGGTCTCAGTTTCGGCCGAAACCTAAACCGAAACTTCCTTAGAAGCGTCATGTTATGAGTCAGTTTTGATATTTTTCTTTAAATCCCATAGTTATTGCGTTAAATAATAACTTAAATACTTTTTTAAGTTGTTGCCTAATATCACACTTGTTATAAGTAGATATTTAATATTGAAATGATAAACAAAACCTATAAAATGGATACCTAGGTATATCCTTGTAAGTAGCACACATTTCAATAAGCGTACTAATTTGGCAAAAGTAACAAATATTTAACTGTACTTACTACTTGGTTATGTTGGTAATAATTATTAAATTCAACGTTGGAGCTCTAATATTATCACCACTAATGCACTATACTAAGTATCAAGTACTTAACTATTATAATAAAACTTACTTAAAGAAGACATAAAAAATTAAGCACAGCGGGATTTTAACCCGCGCCTCATAGAAACCATTCAAGCGCTCTGACCAACCACTACGCCATGCGCCTCACGCTGCATCGAAATTCTTATACGCTTTATACAGTTTATTACTTTTTTTAGCATCTCTGTAGCAAAGAACAATCATTTGGCAAGAGAGAATTATATTTTTATTAAATATTTTAATATTTTTGAGTGTTAATCCACACTAAGGATATAAATAATTCGTGGAAATCGTTGGCCTTCGTGGTGTGCTCATGTTTAATGAAGCTTAACCGTATATTGAACACTGGGACGATGCCACATCAGTGGCGGCACAGTTTTATTACCCCTATTTACAAAGGAAGGTGCAGTGTTCAAGATTGCGGTAGTTATAGGGGTATTAAGATTATGAGCATGAAGTTCTTTGAGCGCGTGATGTACTGTCTCTGAGTGTCAATATGGATTACAGGATCAGGCACAATGGACGCCATTTTTGCCCTCAGAATTTTGATGTAGGCATACAGGGCAAAAAGGAGAGCTTTGCATGTGGCATTTTTAGACCTGCAGAATGCCTTCGACTAAGTGCCACGTCAGTGTATCTGGTGGGCATCGCGATCCAAAGGGATCCCTGAATCCTATATTGCTATTATCAGAGACATGTAAAACGACTCTGTTTCTATAGTTAGGATCGCTATTTGCGATAAAACCCTTACCCCTTACCCTTACCAATTACAGTAGGGGTTCACCAAGGCTCAGCTCTTAGTCCACTTTTGTTTTATGTATTATTGGTACTGTCATAGCTCACATCCAGGACCAGTCTCCATGACTGATGATGTATGCCGATGACATAACACTCTCTTGACGAGAGCCGACTGACGCTGGAGCATAAAGTGACCATCTGGAAGGGTACGCTTAAGAACGGTGGTCTTAAGTTTAATGTGTTTAAGACCGAGGACATGGCTTAAATGGAAACCCGGACTCGAACACTATCCATATAGGTCCTGAACCAGCCGTTAATTTGGAATTGATTCAGGTGCCTTGGATCAATTATGTACGAGTATGGAGTCATCGACCACGATGTCCACGCTCGGGTTAGCGCTGCTTAGGCCAAATGGCGGGAGGTCACTGGTGTGGTCTGCGATCGCAGAATACTGCCCGAACTCAAGGAGCTTATATACAAGAGCATGATCCGGCCAGTTCTTTTATATGGCAGCGAATGTTACGGCAGCGTCAATTAAGTAGGAAAGCAAACCCTGGAAATAGGCCAGGATAATGCTAAGTAGAAGTAAGGATTTAAAGAATTTTTAAAGAAAACATATAAAAATTTTAACACAGCGGTTTCTTGTATCCATAAAGCGCGGGTTCCAATACCAGTATACTTTAAAAATCATTAAAGTATACCTAACTAATGCTTGTTTACGTATAGCATTAGCGGATGAGTTAAAGTAACCACAAAATATTGAGTTTATTATGTTAAATATTTTATATATATATCGAAACGCATTGCGAACACAAACAAATCACGACATGATTAGGAATTTACCACACCAATCATGACTGAGCGCAGCGCGACAACTCCCGAATGCAGTTTCGGTTTCGGTTGTAGTTTCGGCAGGTTTTCCACCGAAACTGAAACTTGACCGAATCTAATTTTTAGCCGAAACTCAACCGAAACCGAACTTTCGGTCGGACACTGAAAAAAATATAATAAGGTAGTTATTGAGAATGAAAATGAGTAAATCTTTACCCCTTTTTTATTTGTGAATATAATAGATATTTTTTTATTAACATACTGTACATTACTGATTAGCTAAATTATAATTGTTTATAAAAATAAACAAATATAAAATATGTTGTCTCATATTATAATTTCTGTCTTTAAAATAAAATTTTAAATATTTGTTTTGGTAGTTTAGTTTTAGACTAGTGCAAATACAAATCAACATAACTAATTAGTTGTTAATTATTTAATTATTGTTAATTATTGTTAATTATATATTAATTTATTTGTTAAATATATATTAGATTAAAATTCTGTCACTCCTCTTGGCGACCAAGTTTATTGTCTAAATAAATACATATCAGGAATATTCTAGTAGATAGCTACCGACTCAGTACTCAGCATCTTATACTTGTAAGTATCTCTATATATACTAAAGCTTTTCCAACTGAAAATTGATCTCCGACAGACAAGCACAGCAAAAATCATGCACCGTTGACACCTAAAATTTGGCATGTGGGCTACTTCGATATATTTCTTAATGTCTTTATTTAAATTAAGCAATTTAAACTAACAACACCTTTAGTACTTATTATTATGCATTTAAATTATAATTGATAATTGAGCTTGCTCATTGTTGCAGTTGCCGGCAGCAGCAAAGTTCCTGGCGGGTTATGGAGCAGCGGTCGACTTCGCAGATGATCTAATAGAAAACACTAGATGCGGGAGGCCGTGTGATCATGTTATGACGACAAGTCTCGCATGAACAGAACAAACTGGAGTCATCAAAATAGCATTTTTCTTGCAAGCCAGTATTGTTCCAATCGCAAGTGATAACGATAGTGTCGCGTTCTTAACTAAATCCGTTGCGTGTGTTCTCGTTAACCGATAGCGCTATCACACAGTGTAAGATCGCGGTAGAGCCACAACGTATCGTGGTAGCAGTACTACGAGTAGTGTGTATATTTTTTAACTGCCAATATATTGAATGTGTGTTATTGCCAAAAATGCGCGCAGATCTGTGGTCTCGTGTTGCGACGATTGGATTGGTGGTCAGTATTGTGGGATGTCACGCTCCTGGCAGTGACCTGGAGTCCGTACGCTACGGTCCCACCGAGGACAGATTCGGAGGCGACACGTACACCGTGTCCAATATTAATATAACATATGAAGACGAACATGGGGAGCTGTATACTGAAACTTCTGAGGTAGGTGATTCTATCATTTATAATTTTAAGTCTTATCACTTTATGTACAATTCGTGGTTGTTTTAATAATACTATTTAATATAGTAACTAATTTATGTTAAAGTTTAAAATATATTGCACATAATGCCATGTTCCATTTATTCCAAAAAAAGGTACCTAGATACTGTTTTTCGTTAGATTTAAAAAAAAATACTGCTAAAAACAATACAGTGTTATCGGTGATATTTTTTTAACAATTGATAAGGAAATAACCCGTTTTCCTTGCATTTCGGAAATTTATTATATCTATTTAGTTCAATGCATTGGTATTTAATTCGATATAATCGCCGTGAATGCTTTAACACATCCTGTTTTTATAGTGACATCGTGGATTACATCATATAAGAGTATAAGCATGTACATGACCAAAAACATGACTGAAATTTCTCTATACATAATGCGTAGGAATAAATAAAAATTACGTATGTATTTATTCGAAAGTAAGTCATATCTCTGACTCAATTGATATTTCGTATAACATATTTTTGAGTAACTTTCAGATAGTAGGCAATCGTACTATGTCATACGGACCATAATCTATAATTGATTAGGAAAACACATCTATACATATATATATATATATATATATATATATATATATATATATATATATATATATATATATATATATATATATATATATATATATATATGAGCATTTTATTAACAGTTACTTATAAAAATATAACTAAATAAATATTAATTAAAAATATTATTCACATAGATACAGATTATAACTAATACCTACCAGGATCTAATTATATATCATATAAGTTATATTCTCACGTATAAAATTTGCTTTGGATGATGTTTTGTATTCTTAGGATTTAAGCTAATTTGATAAATATAATATAAACTTCTTTGTCAGTTCTTATTTTACAAATGAATATAAAATTAGTCGTTAGTTTATGACAACTTAATACGTACGTACGTCCATAAAATCCGTTATTCCTCCACCGTTACCTATATAAAAGACATATTAATCGATTCGTCTATCCAATTTTAGAGACTGTACTCCAAATACAGACTGTAATCCAAAAGTAAATTAGGTACTTATAATTTGTTAGCTTAAACCTTTATCTTACATATGAGCTGAGTAGATAAGAAGGATCTGTTACACTACATTATCGTTTGCGTACTTTGTGTTACCAGATCGAAAAAGTACAAATATGTTATTAATTTTCTCGTGAGGAAATCAAACTCAGTACAGAAACAGAAGCTCTTCCAATAGCCTTTACAATTTAAAGAAGTATAAGTTGTAACTTTTAAATTATATGCTTGCTTTACAATTAAAATTGTATAATATTGTATTGTTTAAGATTCATGAGAGAATACTATAAAATGTTTCTATAGTTTTCAATAATTTTAACAAACAAGCTTTCCCACGTCATAAATGCCTAAGTCTTGTAGCGTAAAAACTCAATTAATAGTTATTGGTTTGTTTTTGTTCTTATATAGTAGATATCGTTTACAACTTAGAAAATCAAACGTTGGTTTAACCATGCACAACATAATATCGTTTACTAGTAGATGCTCACAACTTCGTTAGCGTAGACTTTAGGATGCTTCGTACCCGATCTCCAATTAACGATTTATTGTAGTTGAACATTCACAACAATTTTCACTAAGGATTCTTTTCCCTTATTTTTTATACTTTATTTGTCTATTATAGTTCTACATTAAGGGTTCTAGATCCTTCAATTATAAATAAATATAAATATTATATACCTATTAAAATATCAATGAAAAATGTCCATCACACTGAACAACTTTTGCTAAGGCACCATTTCTTTATCTAATTAGCTGGACTATGATTATTCGTCATGATCTTGGATTTTCAAAAATCAACGAAAATATGACTCACGCCAAACAACATTTACCTACTAAAGAGTAATTTTCTTATAGTAAAGCTGATCAAATTAAAGCTTCAAAATAAATTACAACCTTTCTTGCTAAATATAAATTAGTCTCTTCCATCCATATATTTGTTATTTAAATATTCAAAACAAGCAAAGAAAGAAATAGTGTGTATAAACTTCATAATTTACTGCTTAATTCACGATGATAATTATTGAAAATTAAATATTGATTTCAAAACCCGAAGACTAAAGTAAAAATCTAAGTAAAATCTTATTAACGTAGATTTACGCGAACGAAGGTACTTAAGAATTTACGAAGGTACGCGACCTTACACATAAAATTTTATGTTTTAATTTTTTCTTTTTAAATCTTATGCCATTTTTTGTGAAACGTAAAAATAAGTGAAAGGTACTTTAAATTCATATCAAAATTTAAAAAATTTATTCAAACATCGAACTGTAGAGTCGGGTGAAACCAGGATCTTCCGTTAGTTAGTTAAATGTAAAACATTATGATTCACATCCGCCTGTTGCATTGTAATGAAAGTAGGTAGTATTATAAAATTATTATTTTACTTATTGGAACAACATATAACAGCGTGTAATAAATGAAAATGAATAAAAATAAATGTAACTAAAAACAAACTTTTACAATAGCTAACATTAAGTCAATGTTCCTCGTGTGCTAATTTGGCGCGCATCCAGCAGAACGTAAGCCCACAAACTATGCACTCATATACAATAATAAAACTAAAATTTAACAACATATACAATTTTTATACAATATGTTTTTATACTTCCTAATGACAAATTGTGGTAATAAATTAAAAATAATCAAATATGATTATGATTCATTGACTGTTAGGCGGTACAAAGTTCACCGGGTCAGCAAGTATAAAATAAAACAGGCCTTTTATGTTACCATAAGTTGTTCTATACTATAAGAATAATCCTATGTATCGTCGGTGGCGGCAAGTAACTTAAAATATAATATTTTATTAAACATCCGCGTACTAAAACGTACTACTTTACTATAGCTTGTTGTGTTCTTTAGGTAACAGATAGAGGAAAGTTATACTAATTTAAAAAGGAGGAGGTTTTGGCCTCCTTATGACTTTAAGTATTTTTTTAATCATGGTTTTATTCCCATGGATTTTGTTTGAGAGTAATAAATATTATATGATCGTTGCAGACGTCGTCGTTTTTAATATGATGTTAAAATGCTGACTACACGACATAGGTATGTTGAAATACATGAATACTTATGTATAGGTATACAAATGTATTTCTGTAAATTAAAGTTACTAACATTTTCAAGTTATTTTCAATATATCTATTGGAAATTTTTAGCAGTATATTAATATGAGATCATTCCAACGCCAATTTATTTATTTGGATTCATTTATTTATGTCTTTCCCATTAATATTATGTTATTTTTATAAATCAGTGTTGAAATATAAAACTCTAGCGTAGCAAGTTTCGCCTTATAAAAGCCCTGAGTTGATTGACCTTCTCGTAAACACTGGACAAATAGTTCCAAATATAAAATATATTCTTAAGATTAACTGATTAAAATATTACAATAATCATAATTAAATATTAATCTACTTGGTGTTTTTGTGTTTGTATATTATATATTTTTATAATATTAAATAATAGTATATTATATAATAATAGTATTATAGTACAAAGATTTTAATTTAGGCAATAATAACTTTAAAAATCCTCCACAAAACTTCGGAATTCATTTCACTTTCCTTCACCACAAAAGAATACAGGTTTGTCTATAAATCCTCAAAAAAAAAATCAGTAATTTTTATAAATGACAGGGCTATTTTAAGGATTCCGTAACTTGAACTAAAAAAACGAAATCCTTATAGGATCACTTTATCGTCCGTTTGCCTGTCTACCTATCCGTCTGTCGGTCTGTCATTTTGTATGAAATTCGCCGCGGATTCAAAACCGTACTTCCCGTTGACCTAGAACTATGAAATTTGACAAGGAGTGAGAGTTTATAGTATAAATAAAGAAGAAAATATTAAAAAAGAATGTTAAATTAGAGGTGTTTCAAAGAAAATAATTATGAAAAACTTATATTTGTAGTTTACGAGTATACAAAACGAGTGTATACTTCCGCAAATTTAACTTTTATTTTTTTTTTATAAATTGTACTTTCCGAAATCAATAACATGATTTACTACTTCTTGATTAATCTTGCAAACAGAATCACAAACACAAATCTTGCTAATAGAGTTATAAACTCAAGGATTTAATAATTTGCTTTTTTAAAAATGATTAAAAACTGTTACAGTGTTATGTTAAATGTGGAATTCGCCACAGATAGTGTCACTGTACTATGATGTGCACTACCGTACCTAATTGATTTTATCATCATTAACCAATATGGTTGTTTTATAGTAGATATATATATAAAATATACTAAAATATTTTTTTAATAAATCAACTGAATTACATACGTTAGCTACAGAAACTAATCCTGATTAAAAATAATCTGAATACCTCTTAACCTACTTATTCAGCTGTTTTTGCGTGGTGGAGAAACAAACACAATACAATAAAAATTAAAATAATTCTTAAAAAAATATAAAAATGAAAGCTAATAACTTTTCTTATTAATAAATTGTGTTAATTAAATTGGACATGACTTCGTCGGTAACTTTCTATATCAGAATTTATAAAAATAATCTTTAATTATACGGTATTACGAGAAAGTTAACGTATTATATACGTTGCAATATCCGCAGATGAGGCAGTATTAAATACATGTGTTTTTTTTTATTTTGAATAAAACCAGAGTTAGAGTTTAGCAAGAATGACCAGTTTAAAATATAAATAATATTGTCTATTAGTGCATAAGTGTCTCAATTAGATCATAACATATATTAAACTATATACAATAAATAATAAAAATTATTTATTCAAATTACAAATGATTAAATTTAGTAGGCTTTTGACGGAAGCGCTGTTGTGTCGTCAGTTGGTCTTGTAAACAAATGCACTGATATTGGTACATGGTCCTACGAACAAAGATTGTATTGCATTATTTGAAAAGAAAATGATTTTATTTTTATGAATAAAGTAATAACTTATTGCTTATCACTAAAATTATCCTAATTCTGTATTCTAGAAATTGTAATCTCTAGCTTATGATAAAGAACTGTATATATTTAAGAAACTATGTAGACCGTACATGTTTTCCGTATCTGTGGGAAGTACCGATCGTGATTTTGCATTGTATTATCAAAATCGATACTAATCATACACAATTTATACATTTACACATAATTTTAAAATTCTCAAAATATATTAAAAAATAATATTTATGTCACAACACATATAAAAGTTTTATTTAGTCATCAAATACCGCATACAATCACAGTAATTAATGAATAATTATTTCTTAACAATTACTCATTGTTTAAAGGAGCCGATTGTTACCGAACTTCGAAAATTAAACAATAACTTTAGCAGTAACAGTATATACAATGTTCTTTTTTTACATCGATATTACGCATGCCATTAGGTATGCTTCTACATTAAGCAAAACGCCAATGAGGTTCTAGATTCACTTACAATAATGATACATACTTTTGAGTACACCTATTACGATTTAAGCTAAAAACCATACCATTGATCAACTTTCAAGAAATATTATATTCATATAGATTTTAAGATTTTTATTTCATTTAGATTTTATTTTTATATTTAGGTATACTTTAAAATCCCAAAGCTTTTAACTTATGACTACTAATTATTCTCTTTATACATATAATAAAAAAATAATATCATAAAAATGATAAAGTTTAGATATGTTAAATAGTTACATGTTCTGTAATACTAACCTATGCACCAAAATGTAACCATCAAAGGGCAACATGTCAAGACTTGATTTTATTGGGTTATAATTGTGCAATACGAGTGAAAGGTATCTTGGAACATGTGAAATCTTAGATTGAACTATGTTACTAGTCAATCCGCGCGCAAATTTATTAATAATTAATCAGGTAAAGGTTACACACTAATAATTTTGAAGCCGTAATTTCACAATCAGTACATCCTTTGGGTAATATTTATGATTAAGTTAAGTCTGTCGTGACGTAATGGGTCAGTGTCATGTTTTGGATTTAACATTCGTGAGCATTGGCGCAACTAGAGAGACATTGTCCATGGGAAAAAAGCATTCTCTCTTGCCAAATGATCTTTGGGTAGCGGAAATTTGTAGAAATCTCCCCGCAGAGATGCTAACAACGTAATAAGTTGTAAAAAGCATATAAGAATTTCGACACAGCTTGATGAAGAACGCATGGCTTAGTGGCCAGAGAGGCTCAAATCTCGCTGCGTTAGAGTGTCAGAATGGTTGTATTTAAATTATTTTTATTTGTCTGCACATAACGCTCGACCTTTAGCTTCGCTACCCAACACATTGCGTCTCGAACATAAAGTGGAAAGTGGAAATTAGGTAACAAAGCTACTTCACCAGTAATACTAGGCTTGCTCTGCTTTTTCTAAAGTCATATTATAAGTTTTATTGATGTATGAGGCAAGAAAAAAAGCGACATTAAGAGCCCAGTAGAGTGTTCATTATAGTATAACATTATTCTTATATGTACATTATTTCTATAAAGACAACAATTTTGAAAGCTCTTAAACATATATGTGTTATTATTGTAATACAAACAAATGTAAGTGTGAAATCGAGACTCGGCTCATCTTTATATACCTAATCCTTTGCAATAACAGGATGTGAGTAAATTTTAAATGTGTTAAACTGCAATTCGTTTGAGTAAGCGACCAGCTGCCGGTCCTGATACTAATTTAAGATCAAGAGCGATTTTGAACTGTACTTTTAATTAACTGTATTGGTCATCGGTTAACCGACGCGGCTTGCAAGTAACGGTCTAAAATAAACCTAAGAAGTACAAAAATAATCGAGGTCATTCCCTTCTAAACTTTGACGTTATTTCGTGTGATTTAAAAAATACACCTGAATGCGAGATTAATATTCAAGTGTGTCGCCTACAAATTGATTTTGGCTTGCCGCCACTACTTAAAATTGATAACATATAGTGACAGTGGGTAGTTTTCAATAGTGTCCGGCAGTCTAAATGGCTTGAGTGATTCATGGCAATTGGCTAAAACTAGATGTAATAAATACATATTAATGGCTTACTTAGTTTATATAATTAATTCCTGCTAAATATTATACCTATGTCATAGAACAGCTGATCTTTTCAGTTGATTTATTTCTATTTATAAATAAGAAAACCAATAAATATAAGAGATGAGGCCGGTGTCTGTAAAGAAAATGCTGTAGTGTCCCACAAAATAATTTAATATTTTAGTTTGATATGAATTGAAATGTAACTGTTTTTATCATTCTATACGTAGTTACGGGCACCTCGTGCTTATATCTGGATTTAAAGCCAAATATTCTTATTGAAAACACGTCTTTTTTATTTTTTTTATTATATCCCTTGTTTCTCACTTGTTCACCACAGACTTGGCGTCCGTGCCATTGTTGTTCTGGTTTTATTATTTGTATTATTATAGTTGGAGTTTTTCGATAGATTCTCAATTATGTTCCGACTGGCCGTTAACACATGTTAAATGTTACTAAGCTATCTATTATGTACAATACTCACTTCCTTCCGACGTAAAATTACAAAATATTATGAAAAATAAAATTATATGCATTTAATTTAATTAATACGGGACGAGGCTCTTGTTTGTTTTTACCTGGCTTTCGTAAATAAGTATAATATTGGTACAAACTATCTTCCGTCCAACGGGAAGTGGTCCTTGCACTTTTAATGACGCTCCTTCAAATGTTTTCGTCTCTACATTTGCAAGATCTCATAATTTATTTAATATATGTTTTACTTTACCACTATTCTAATTTGAAGCCGTCGTGGCGTGTCAGCACAGCGTCTGACTGTGACGGAATGATGCCGAATGAATTTAATTTCCTCTGGTACGAAGACAAAGAACGGCGTTGAATTCCGCCACTCATAAAGCAATATCTTAAAAAAATAATTTAAAAATGTCTTTAGAGGCGTCGTTGTAAAATTTATGAATATAAAATACTACATTTTTCAATAATTTCGCTTTCATCTGAGAAATATTTAATTGAAATATATGTATGTGTGTTTCAGTTTTCAGATTTTTTAGATATTATTATGATTTATGTTACTGTAAATATATTTACATATATTTGAAATTGAAACATACAACAACAATATTGTTGCAAGCCTTCCAGTTATTTAAATCATTATTATTATTATATACCGTGTATTGTTATAGTATCGAGAAACGAAGGTTCACAGTAACAAATTATCGCTCCCTACTGCTTTAATTAAATTGTTTGCAGTCACAATAATAAAATGCTCTACGACGGCGCCAATAAGCTGCTAAAGAAAGAATAGTAAATTCAACTGTAACCCCGCGTAGTAGTGTGTGTTGTGGCGTGTAATAATAACTTCACGGTTACATTGCGTGATATTAGGAGCGCTATACATTTTACATTGCGTATCGGTTCGTCATCCTCGATTCTGTTGCCTATAAAATTGGCACTAAAATTAACACGATAGCGTATTTTTAAAGTCGAGAAATTCGAATTTCTCGAAAACATTTAAACATAGCTATTTGACGTTAACGTGGATTGGCTGTGACCCAGACCAGGGTAGATTCTGATGGTCTTATCGTCTTCCAGAAGTTGTTTTTAAGTGAAATAATATAGAAAGAACAACGTTCTTTGATAATAGTATTATTTAAAGATAATAGTATTATTTAAAATTTGAGATATACTTGTTTGTAACATATACTTATAGCTTCCGTTATTAATATTTCTTATAGGGAACAAAGATACTTTAAGTATCTCGTTTAACATTGATATAAACAATATTCCTTAGAGCGATACAGCTATAAAGTAAAGTCACATACAACATACGTTTACATGTCAAAGTTCATTCATTACGCATGGATAACATGGCGTCTCATCAAAATATAACGTTTCACTGGTCTCACATCTATGTAACATTATATTCAATTAAAAAATATTCGTGTAAAGGTTTTTATCAAACATAAATTTGTATAAATAAAAAAAATATGTATTTTAATTTAAAAAAATCAGTGTCATTGAAATTTATGAACAAATTGTCATTTCATTTTCAAAAATTTCAAATCATTGTGAGACAGTGCCTGAATGTGAACTTGTGGGTGTTATCTCCACTCCGGGAATGGATTATTCTTATTTGCCTTTCACGCTGTCAATACAAAGCCTGGCGTTGATTATAATGGTAATAATATAAACAGAAAATGTTTTTGATTGGGGGAAAGCGGAGTATCTTGACACTTCTTTCTCCCTCCATTGCTTTACCTATGCGGAAACATTAAATATCATCAAATCTAAAAATTATAATACAAACAATAAGCAAGTTTGTATTAATGAGTCATTACCGTTATCATAATACAAGTATGTCACTAAAGTGTATGTATGTCCCGATGACTAACTATTTACAACACCCACGTCTTTATTCTGTATTTTTAAATATATTTATAATTTTTTTATATGCTATTTAATTGTTGAAAATAATCACATATTGTCCCACTGTGCCACCGTGATCTCTTGTGTTTATTTCAACGTAAAGATACAGAGTATTGTCTGTATGTGCTGAAGAAAGAAGAATAGGTAAATCTACTAGGAACCTCTGGTGTCAAGCCTTTCGTGGAATAGTATTTGATTTTTTTGGAACACACCTTACTATATATTTATATATTACTTACATCATTGTGTAATGTATTTCTCATAGGATTTAATTTAAAATTAGTTTCAATTAACAAAGTAAATTTTCATGAAATTTGTTCTTTTAACGTAACCGTAAGTATTTTCTTTTGAAGAAATAAAATATTTCTTATAAGACTTTTTACTCGGAGCCACATTAAAGCAAGTATTGAGGCTTTGTTCAAGGAAGCGGAAGCTCACTGTCGATTAGTATGGCGCACGGCGAACTGTGATGCTAATAGTAAGGCTTGGCCTACACAAATTTATCAGAATAAGACAAATTAAAGAAGTACCTTACTTCTTTTTTAATTGTCTCTTTTAATCGATCTTTAGTTTAATTGTCGATTAAATTAAACACTTATGATCTAAATATATTAAATTTATGATAATCACAAAATATTAGTACAAATATGGATAACAAAACAAGCATATTATAATTTGTTTTTAGCACACATTTTTAAACATATTGTGTTCATAAAAGCTACATAAATCGTTGTGTACTGTAATGATATATGATAAAATTAAATTAAAATGATAAGCAAATCGTAATAAAGCATGACAAGAAACGATTGATTAATATTTGCGATATGATAATCAAGCGAGAAACAGTTTTATCTATAAATAATATTAAATAAGTTCCTATATTAAATGTTTACATTACGTGTACACCACCTCCTACAACAACAGGTTTAGCGATTACGCGGTTTCCATTGTAATGAACCAAAACAAACGATAGTCGCTGTAGGCCTGGTCTGTTACCAAGTAAACATTATGCGGTTTATGCCGATATTACTAAATAATTTGGTACTTGACATTATCTTTATATATTAAGAATAGTGGCAAATATATAAACGAAATAAATATGTGAGACACGACACAACATGTCTATATAATTATAAATTAAATGCATAGCTAAAATGCAAGCTATATATATACTTTACAATATGCTACAGCAAATCCTGATCCGATATCACTTGTTAAAAATAGAATCAATATTCCAAGGCTACGTGATCATTTGTTACTTTTAAATATATACATGACTTGTTTATAGAGTAAGCCTTTACCTTATACGAATGTGTTTTGACATATGATACCTCTCTTATATAGAGAATTCTTGGATAGAATTTTCGATACAATGATTAGGTCCTCTTCTTTCCATTTTATTTTTAAAAAATATCTTATTATCTTTATAGTATAATAACATTTTAGTTAGTAACTAAAATAGTAAAAATACTTAAAAAAAAAACATATAAAAAATTGAATGCATTATATGCTTACTTTAAGTATTTTTCTATCCTTAGTGTGGATTAACACTTTAAAAATCATCAAAATATTTAACTAAAATAATATTTTAATTTTTTTTTCAAATATAGGAGTTCTGTTATGTGAAACGATTAACTGCTATAAAAGCGTTGAATTATAAATTAAAACATTATTTTTATTATTTGAGTAATGCGGCTAATGCCCCACAGAACAGATTACATGTCGGCTTCTGTGAACTATTTTTTATTGTATAAATGTTAGATTATATTAAGAAGTTTATAAGGTCATATAACGAAGTGACAGCATAAAATAACTTACAAAAAAAATTATTAATTGTCCGACCTATAATCGATTTGACTTAATAATTTATTCTATTATATAATAAAGAAAGATATACATTTTTGTTACAGTCCGGTAAATACGGCGAGGGCTACGTTGGCTCGTCGCGCGGTATGGCGGTGCACGTCCGTGCTAAGGGCCCGGGAGGTGAACGCGACCACACCGGCTGTACCTGGCCGTTGCTATCCGTAGCAGCGCCCAATGAGCCCTTGCCCAGTGAGCCTTGGATCGCCGTTATAAGACGTGGCAACTGCAACTTTGAGATTAAGGTAGGATATGTTTTGCATTTATATGTATTTCAGAAAGTCATTTAGGTTATTTTTTAGAAGAGAATTCATTAAAAATATATATTTATATATATATATATATATATATATATATATATATATATATATATATATATATATATATATATATATATATATATATATATATATATAAATATACTATACTATATATAATTATATAGTATAATATATTAAAATAAACTATGAAAAAATAAAAAGATTCCGTTATCGCATATTTATTAACCATAGCCGGTGGTCTTGGACCACCTACTGCCAAGTTAGTTTTTCCCAAATTTATTTTTTTAAAATAATTACGTAGTATATAGTAGCACACACGAGACGGCGATATACTGTAAAAGTAATAAATAAATAAATAGAATAAAATAGCCTTTATTCAGATCTTGAAAAGGAAAAGTTATATTTCAGAGCCTTAATAACTAAGATTTACAAACAATTTTTAACTATTCTAGAATTTCCTGCTTTTTAATTTTCTGCAGATCTGTTTGCCAATCCATTCTATCCTGTTTTTAGCCACTCTGTTCCAGGTCGCTCCCGCCACTTGCTTGATGTCATCATCCCACCTCTTTTGTGGTCTGCCTCTGTTCCTTTTCCCTTCTCTGGGGTAACATCTGGTCACAATTTGGCTCCATTTATCATATCCTCTTACCATATGCCCTGTACATCTCCATTTCAGTCTTATTTTAGACAGTTTTTATTTTAGATATAATGTTTTTTATTTTTGTTTTACCTCTTATGACATTGCTCTTAATTTTGTCAGTCTTTTTCACATTTAGCATACTCCTTTCCATTGCTGGATGACATACTGCAAGCTTGTTTGTCATTTCCTGTCTTAGTGCCCATGACTGGCAGCCATATATAAGAACAGGTAGTACACATGTATTAAATAATTTGCTCTTTATGTTTATGTGTAGTTGTTTGCCTTTCATAGCCTTTTTTAAGCCCCAGTATCTCTTTCAGCCGTTATTGAATCTTCTTTCTAAAACTGTAAAGTAATTGTAAATAAATAAACAAACAAGTAGCTTCACGCTTTTTTCCCGTAAATAGCACAGGGACAGAGGTTTTAGGCACTCCGTTTAATTTTAAAAACATTGTGTGTCAAGTGGCGGAGCTCAATACCACGTATGATTTCTATAAGAGAGCGAGGAAATGAAATAATTTATTTCCCCGAGTGGGACTCGAACCCACAACCGTTGTGTTATGTCTTCGTATATTTTTTAATGTACCATCAGTATGTTATTTGTATAACTGCTTTTAAATTAATAGTATGTTGATATAAATGTAATAAATATGATATAACGACATTCACAATTTAGATTTTCATAAATAGATATATGTTTATAATATCAATTTTATTATATAATAAAACAAATTTCAACATGAATTGTAATCTCCTTAAAGGCTTCTAAATGTAATCGAATTTTTGTATAGTTGGAGCACTTCTTGTTTTTTACAAAGCATAAAGATATTTTATCACTTTTACCAATACCTATACTATAAGACTTTGAGTTGACTTTGACTAAGACTTTGTATATAAAATAAATATTGAAGCTATTGTGAGCATTCTATGATTGTGGGTGCGATCTCCATTGAGCCGAATGAATTATTTTCTCCTATATCTATATATGTGGTATAAAGTTTAAAGGGTAAATTCTATATAAAGCAAATATCACTATAACACGATATTCTCTTTTCGGTCATAAGTTTCTAATAATGCCAAGTTAATACTTTGCTTTAGCAAGGTCAAATTGGTATTTTAATTTTAAAGTTTACGAGAAATCTGTAGTCTCGTAAATTTTATGAAACAGTATTAG
This sequence comes from Dione juno, assembly GCA_037127375.1. Lineage (NCBI taxonomy): Eukaryota > Metazoa > Arthropoda > Insecta > Lepidoptera > Nymphalidae > Dione > Dione juno. The sequence goes on along the minus strand of JAXRJS010000091.1, from coordinate 2,307,516 downwards.
CCAATAACAAGTAACGATTTTTCTTTATTCGCAAGTTTTAATTGAAATCCCAACACAGATATTTTAACGTATTCTGAATACATTTTGCGTGATGATATTAACTGAATTTTAATAAAATTAAATTCACCATTTGTACATTAAAACGAGACGTACAAGTCTTTTTAGGTTAAAAGTTCTGGGCGCAAGCCAAGATTTCATCAAAATCTTGACTTAAAAGTAATCAAAAATGAAAGCCTAGAAACCGCTCTTTTTTAAAATAATCACCATGCGACATAATAAGGACTAATACTATTAATAAGTTAATATTATTAGTAGGTTTAGTAGTCTTGTTCAAATAGTTTTAAAAGCCTATTAGTCTAGTAGTCAAACTATCTAACTGCTCAGTTGGAGGCCATAACATCTGTTATTAATTATAATTCATATTAAAAACTTATTTATTCGTAAACATTAAATGTGATATAAATATTATATAAAAATGGATAAATTTATAACATACACATAACTACAGGACACAGGCTTTGTTGTTCAATAATAAACAATTCTTCTTTGTTCTAATATTACAACTATTTTTAGTAGGCACAGTGGCTTTATAAAGCTCACTGACATATTTAGCTCTTTCCTTATGTTGTTTTGAATTACAAATGTTTGTTTCCTGTTACATGCACTTAGAGTAATAAAACGAATAATATAAATATTTTTACATAATATTCTATAGTGTTAGTACGACTTGCTCTTAGATCATGCTAAGTAATAAAATATTTATTTATATAGCATTTATTACTTAATTTGTAAAAAAACATTTATCATCACATCCAATTACAACCAGCAACTTATATGAGATGATTCATAAGAAGAAATTTAAGAGACTTCGGGTTCGGATAAACATTTTTTTTTGTTTACTATATTTAAGGAATATAAAGATATACTACAATCATTCACATGCACCTGCAAGGTAAAAATATATTACAGCTATTCACAACAAATAATTACATATGTACAGTAAATACTAGTAAGTAATGGAAAATTTATTCATAGTAATAATTTCTATAGCTAAGTTATTTGGCAAATTTTAATCCGAATGTATTCTATTTAGCTAACTTAGATGCTTAGAATATCTTGTATTCAAACAGGGAATGCGATTTCCCGTGGAGAAATTTCATTACGTTGAGATATACCCGGATGCACGTCAAATGCAGCTTACATTTAAAATTAATAGCAGCAGGAAAAGTTATGTTCAAGCAAAAGTTAAAGGTTAAATATAATTTAGAAGATATATTATGCAGAATGCTATTAAATAACAGTTTATTAGAATATAACATATTTAGTTATATCATCGCATCACTATCGAGCAGCAGACAGGCGATTTATAATTGTCTTATTTAATAACTAGCGACCTGTTTGTGGCTTCGCTGTCGTGATCGATGTTTTCGGATTTACTCTAATATAATATGCATCATAAAATTGGGGTGTCTGTTTGTGATTTCAAAATAAGTGATAATACTATATATATATATATATATATATATATATATATATATATATATATATATATATATATATATATATATGTATATATATGTGTATATGTGTATATATATATATATATATATATATATATATATATATATATATATATATATATATATATATATATATATATATATATATATATTACGACATATAACTCATATTGTACAATACGTTGGCTTTTCCTACTATATACATATTTTACATACAAACAATATTTACTATCTGGACTATATCATAATAGTTATCTATATGTTTGCTAACTTAAGCCCACTAATACAGTGGTATTACCATAGTGTAATATGTCGCCAATATTAATCAATAATACTATGATAGTGGACATACATACATTATGACGAAAATAATAATAAAAAATAATAATAATAACCAATAGCTTGTAATCTAGTAATATTGATGGGTTATATTTATAGACAAAAAAAATTCATACGAAAAAGTAAGAAGATAGAACGACCCTGGTGTTAAGATACTCTGTTCCCACCTTTCTGCTATATTGTAAGCGAGGAAATGAAAATAACTCAAATATAATCCATCTTCCGAGTATCGAATCCACGACCATCGTGATAGAGATGCTTATTAGAAAATTATGCATTAAGTTATAACTTAAAGACCATATTTATTTTTAACGCACAAAGGAAACTCAGAGCGGGTGGAAAATTGTCGTTATCATTAAATTTATTCGCCTCCCTCGCAAAATAAGAAATAGGTATATATATCTACCTAAAGATATCGAAATGTCATCCTAAATATATACTTATATCAAATACAATTTTGCTAGAGAATATAATACAAGTTATATCTATCAAATTATTTCGTTTAACTACTTTTTTGTAATATAGATATTAAGCCTGCGCGGTATCTAGGTTAAATTGAATTTGATAACTGGCACACTTAATGTGGTAGACCTGGTAAAATAAAGCGCGACATTGAGTGGACCACTACTTAACAAGCTTCGAAAGGAATTAAGACTAGTTTTATTTAACAAATTGTACATGGAGGTAGCATAGCAAGAATCATGAAGTCGGATTATTGTTATACTATTACACATTCATTACTCAACGTGTAAACATTATTTTGTTGAAATCTTTCTGTTTCCTTTTGATATTTGTATTGAGTTCAGATATTAAAAGATTTAAGATTCAGCTTTATGTTATTTTGATAACGAAGATTGATAGCTCGATATCAAAATATTTTATAGTATTTTGTTATCAATCGTCTCATGTATTATTAATAATTTACCTATATTTTTGTTTACATTTATTATTTCTTAATTTTGTATACATAAAACGCTTAACTTTAAACTGAAGCATTGAATTGAGCAAGCACGCTCTGTCGTATATAGATGTCGTTTTTGAAATCACATCGTGGAAAATGTTTTGGGCGCAGGATGGCTTTATACAGGCTGACGTAGTTATATATATATATATATATATATATATATATATATATATATATATATATATATATATATATATATATATATATATATATATATATATATATATATATATATATATATATATATATATATATATAATTAATTTCATAACATCGTTGTTATATCACATCGACGTTACGTAATAAAGATTTTATTTAATTATTTTTATTTTCACGAATCTTGCGATGCTTATTAAATCTGTTCGTCGGTTTCCGTTTATTACATACTCGTATACAACTATATAGCACCCGTTCTACATTGTTTTGTAACTACAATGGACGAATGAAAATATATTATGATATATTCACTTAATCGAACCTATAACCGTCATGATCACGTGAAAATTGTTTAACATTATAATATGGTAAAATACATTTTTATGTTGTTATTTTAGGTTCAGAATGCGTGGCGATCAAATGCCTCCGCCGTGCTCATTTACAACGACCGAGATACCACCATGTTGGAGAAGATGAAGCTTTCCACTGACAGCGGACGTAAGTGTGAATAAAGTAAACTATTTTAAAATGTTTAACAATTTATTTCTTTACTTGCGTTTTTCATATTTTTATGCTTTTTCATCAAATTTTATCATAATATGATAAGATATAGTTAAACTTCACTATAAAAAATTTAACCTTTGATGATGATTGAGTATAAAGTAAATTATCATATCTGGTTTCGAAAAAACTGTAAGATACTGACTGACAATAATATAAATAATATATTGACTATAAGATGAATAGTAATATTTTGTATTAAAAATAATTTTATAGATATGTTAAGAAAAATTTAATACTACGGTTAGTCATTTTTGTAATAAAACAGATTTGTGGACCTTATATAGTTCAATAGTCTTTTTTTTTCATACTATGTAACCGTTTTGTTCTCATATTTAATGAAGTTCACAGTGTTTTTAGAGGCGTGGTCCGCTCTCGGTCAAACTCTACTAAATCTTGATAAACTTTCTCTCAGCACAGCCTCTCTAACAGGTTACATCAGAGCTTTACTGGATATATTTGTCTTGATTATAATATTTTATTATTCATTTTAATGCTATCAGCTTACGTATTTACCGGAACATCAACAGTAACAGATTAGATTATTTTACTGGTGCTGTCGTAGCGCAGTGAGAAAGCGCCTGACTGTAAATGCGTTGCTTGTTGGTTCAATAGTCTGGGAAAAAATAATTTTAATTGTTTTGCATTGTTGTTTAATTGTTGTGCATTTCCATTTGAGTATCCTCAAACATTTGGAAAGTAGGGAACGGAGTATTTTAACGCTAGGTTTTCTATGCTGTGCAAAAAAAGACGCAAATATGTTCTATTTCTGTATCTTATAGAGACTTTCAACATTGTAGGTATTATTTGCCTTGCCTGTTGCTTTTCAAGACATATTTCAAAGAGTCTAGTTAAATCAAGGAAGCGCCTTTATTATTTTAAATTGGATTTACATTCTTCGAATGAAATCACATTACAACCTTTACGTGCATGCAACCATGTTCGCGTAATATTTATTTATTTACCGCGAAATATTATAAAAACTACATCTCTTGTAGCAAACAAGGATAATATAACAATATTATTGTTTTATTTTCTGCATAAATAAGATTTTTATTATGTTATTAAAGTAAATCTATATACATATATATTTTTAAATGCATTGCCTCATCCAAACAATATAATATGCAAAAATCGAATAGTCTAGTAGCTCTAGACATTGAACACGCATCTTTAGCTGGGATTATGATACTTTGCCTTGTTGCCAGAGCGAGGGAAATTAAAATAATACCCGAGTGGGAATCGAACCCACAAATCGTCGCGTTTACAGGCACACGCTGTGCCTCTGCGCCACGACGCGACTGTCGGAGGGCAAATATAAAAATGGAGCTGAGTAGGTATCATAGCCATTGTTCCCATCTGCACTAGCTGGGTATCATAGTTGATTAAATGTATTATAATTAAAAGAATATAAATATTTGTTTTTATAAATTTCAAAGACTCATCTTTAAAACAATAAAAAGATTAAAATTTAAACTGACCTGATCAGCTGTTCAAAATTATGTAATGAATCGTGTGTTTATACTTGAAACAATATTATAAATAATATGAAAGCGAATTGGTGCAGTTACGTCGTGCATCGTAGTTTGTTGTCAAACCTGTTCGTGTATTATTGAACGCGCCGCTTGGTTCCTGTGTTGAGGCTAGAAAGAAGGAATTGTTCGTTAGTATAGGATTTTGTCTACAATTATATTCGATTATAAAGTTTCGATGGTGTTTAAGGAGTGCGGGTTCGAAACCGGCTTCTTTAATTATGCATGTTAAACTATTAATAAGTAGTACATCGTTGAAGTCTAGATTATGCTATGTATGTTACTTAGTAAGTAATTTAAACGATTTCCTTTAAATTATTTTTTTTTATTTACTGAATAATAATAATATCTATGTTACTTCAACTTTTAAAATCGATAAAACATTGTCACCTTAAATTAAATTTACATGAATCGACGTCATTTGAATATAGAATTTGCAAATCTTAATTGAGATCAAAAATACTGCAGGACGCAATGCTTTATGACGGCAAAGCATAACAATGCATAGCTATTTGTATATTTGCATTTATCAGGTAAAAAAAATAGCATATTTAAATAAAACAAGGTCTTTTTCGCTAGCAATGAATATTTCAAGTTTTTTCCAACCATAAACATATAACGTATGTATATAACGTATGTATATAATTCTTGAAACGCCATACATGAATAACTTTACTGAACTGAACTGAATGTGGTGTAGTTTAATATTTATTGATGTGTCTTAAATGTATATAAATAAATACTATAATATACATTTATTTTTTGTTCCAATATATTTTCACCTCAAAAACTAACTAAGAATATGAAATCATTTGAATAGCACAATAGCTTAATGTTATTTATATTTAATAAACTGGACTAAAGAAGTAGGAGTCATTGGTTTTAAATCCGATCAATAGCCGACGTTTGAAATCATTTTTAGTAGTCCGTAATTTCATGTAGTGACTAGAGTCAAAGATTTTTATTTAAAATGTACATACGTTGCATATCTCTTTCTTTTTGTAAAACTTACGAATTATTAAAAATAACTTTTTCAAGGCTTAAAAATAAACAAAACACTAAAGCATAAGTACCTACAACGCAATATTTTAAATAAATACATCAGTGTGTGGAAGCTTTAAATGGCAAAAGCTTATGAACATGAAGGTCAACGGGATGGTTTTGTGTACAGCCGCAATACACTAGTGGATAAAAAGCAGTTGCAAAGGTAATTACTGTCATATTGTGCGGCTACTTGCCTATACGTATGAGATAAGAGATGCGGCCTAAAACTTTTAAAATTTCTTTTAATTAGTAATCGTAAAACCCTCTCTAGATATTATTATATTAATAATATCTTATTTTTAAATAACATTGGTAATGTTATTAAACTTATGAAATTATGAAACGATTTTGTGTTCTGAGAAATAGAAACTTGATATGAAGAATGAAAAGCAATTATATATAGCACTATACAATAATTTTATTGATATTTGTATATAATTATTTTATAATATATTTTTTTGGTTATTTATTACCAGCACTCATCATTCTGCGTTTAATCATATAACATGAATACGACGACTGATTGAAGCTACTGGACAGCAGCGCATTTATATGAGCATTTTGATTTGAAATGCTTAAAATAATGAATGAAATGATTTCGATATAAATTGTATGGAACGTAAGTTAAATATATTTTTTAATAGTGACTTTGTCCCAGTTTCGTCTTATCAACGCTTTTAGGTTGAGTATTACTTTGTTTTAAACGTCTGTAAGATTGCGGTTACCGCACTTTGCAATTGCAATACAAAATTTACATCACGAATTGAAACATGGACTATTTATGATCTAAAAGAAGTAAAGTATAAGTAATTTCGTCGTAGTTTCTAGTTTATTTAACCGTGTATTTTGCATTATCTGTATATAAAATATATAAAAAAAGAGTTTTTTCATTAAAGATATATGTAATAAAAAAAATATCTGGACCTCTGACATTCTTGCCTGAAATGTCCACATTCATTTACATGTTACGTTCTTAAAAGTGAAAGTCATTAAAATATTCACAAAGAATAAAAATGGAGTCACGTTTCTATACACGATATAAAAAACCTTTGTTAAATGGAACAAACAATGGTTTAATGCAAATAGTCGCCTTGACAGTGACGCCGGGTCGTGAGGTCGCGAGCGAATTAGAGATCACGTACATTGGAGCGTTAACTTAATGCAGCAAACATTTAATTTTATACGTTTTATGTATATATATTTTTTTTTCATATAACTTAGCTTCACGCTATTTTCCGTATACATCGGGTTAGAAGGGAACCTAGTGTGAAACTCGGTTCCATACTTTTAGTTCAAATGAGACATTACGTGTTGAGTGGCGAAACCCAGCGACGCGCTTTGTCTTGTAACCAGAGCGAATGAAATAATTCATTTTCGCGTTTACAGTCAGACGCTGTGCTGCTGTAGTACGACGCCTCCGATAGGCTAGTGCTACTGGCACCAAGGGAATGGCAGTTACCTTAAACACAATTTCTATATCTGCTGTATATGGCAAATAGCAAGATGGGCGGAGAGATCTCACAATCCAGCTACAACTCTCCACTTTCAGCCGGAATTCGAAACATTGCGCGTTAAGTAGCAGACCTCAATGCTGCCCTTTGTCTTACCAGAGCGGATAATAAACTCAACTACATGGTTGCGTGGAATACCTTATGTTTTTATTTTGTATTGTAGATATGATTGTCTGTATCATCAACGTCGTTATCAAAGACAAATTTCATACTATATGTGAACTCCTCGAATTCCACGAAATTCTAAATCTACAAAACAAAAGTCTTTCTTCTTTTTTACATTGGTGAAAATAGCCAGTCTCATTTTTACCGTATTACCGTATAGTTTTTGGTATATAACAATTATTAATATTTAATAATGTGTATAAAAAATATGTATAATTATCGAATCGAGCTCTATGAAGCGACAATATCGTTCGAATTCACAGACTGCTTCATGTATACTAGGCTATAAATAAACATAAATATTATAATCTATTCGATATATTCTAGAAGGTGTCACCGCTGATTTCTTGTTACGAGGACGATAACAACGTTACATAATAATTTGCATATTTTCACATGGATTTCCATAATTTTTTAAATTTGTAACCATTAGCGTTTAAAATTATACAAAGGTATAGGATTTCAAAATCTTTTATATTAGAACAAAATTGAATTATTTGCATTTAGATTTCTGTATAATTGATTTTCTATCTTATTACTATCTCTATTATGCATATATTTTATTTTTTATTGGAATGGCATAATGATCATGTAACTATAGCTAATAACTAATAGATAGGAATATTATTAATAAATACAATTTTTCCTCAATAGATATGACAATCTCCCTTTGCAAATAAAATGTTCAAGATTCATAGATTTTTTTATAAATTTGTATAGGTAAATAGTAAATACCCAAAATGTATTATCGAACGGTTATCGATATCGGAACTGTATATACGTATCTAGGTAAAACGAATAACGCTGTGCTATATGTAGATAACGTTCGACTTTATAATCACGTATGCAATTCTTGGACTCAAGTTGTATATTAAAGCTATTTTTCTTAAAAATAAAATCAAAACGTGACTAAGATTTTAAATTGAAGATTAAAAAATGTATATTGTATCTACATAATTAAACTGTATATATATTTACGTATTTTTATAATTGTGTGGAATAATACAAGAGAAACCTAAATGTTAAAAATTTATTTCGCGTACAATTTACGTTATTGAAATTGTACTCGAATACTAGACTGGTTTATATTAAAAACATATTTATGTATTCATTCTGGTTATACAAAGTGCAAAACTGTGTTTACACAATGACTTAAAGGGCCAATAAGTGATGAAAAACGTGGTACAAGGTCTTTAAACTGTAAGGTACTGATACTGTAAAGTACTCCCAAATAAAAGATTACTAGAAAATAATAAATTAAAAAGGAATTTATATTTTTTATCTGACGGTTTCAACTCTACAGTTTTCTATGGCAACGGCCATGTAGAGTAGAGGTCACCGTGACGTAAAGACATCTGACGGTTACCGCCACGTTCGTGGGTTGGGGTTATGAATTGTTTTAATGTCTCCATTCTAGCAAGAAGGTCCGAGGCGCTTAGATTCGCTAACAACACTTGTCTAAGTTCGGGTGAAATACGGAGAACAGAGGACGGAGTGTCTTAATATTAGGTTCTCAGTCCCTTCCCATCTACTTGCGGAAGATACGTGGCTAGATGAGATAGAGATGCTATGAGCTATTAGATAGAGATGCTATGAGCTATGAGATAGAGATGCTATGAGCTATTGAGCTAATGGTCAATATCCTGTTGTACCTGCGGTATCGCGTGAAGCTATGTCAAGTTCTGCCCACCGGCACAGGAAATCTCTTGTTAAGACAATCCGTTTACCACTTTTCCCTGATTCTTTCATAGTGGTCTAATAGTATAGCTCCCGATTTAATGTCTTATAGACTAATTATATATACAACCTTTTTAAGCGGATGTTACATTTTAATAGCTGCACGCTTCCGTTAACTGCTTCGAGCCGTGCTTTGACAGATCGATTTATTGAACTTCTCCTTTTACGTGAGTGATTGTGGTATTGACTATTGGAAATTATTTATTATTCAGTCTATTTAAAACTAATTATTATTCATTTTATTGTATTTATTTTACTGCCATGCAAACATGGGAGTGCATTTTAAAGTAAATACAGACACGTAACGTTATAAAGAAATAAATTATATAATTATAATATTGATGGATGGTAAATGTCGGTATATTCATAGCACTATTCAGATTAATTGTTAAACTCAAGTCTGGGACTCATTAGAATATCACTGATACGTATTCCTTATCAATTACTACAAACATTTAATATTTATTTTACAATTAGCATCTTTAGACATAAATATCCAAATGAAATCTTAACCTCTCATAATTCTGTATTAAATTATCCTATCTGACACTTCGCTTTTCTTTCCAAGAAGTTACTGAAGATGATGTCAACAAGTATATCAAGTCCATTTCCACTAAAGCCATTGAAAGTGACCTATGTAGGTTGGCTATAAGTTCACCTTTGTAAACTAAAATAAAATAAATATATAATAGCTTATTATGCTAAGCATGAAAGAATAGATCAACTGTAACGTTACGCTTTGTACTTAATCTAAATAATATACACAAAAACTGATTGCTTTAAGAAACATAACGAAATTACAAAATATTTATATGAACAAAATAAAATTATAAGTAACTTAATTTGTTGCTATGCTAATATCCGTCATAAAATATAAATAGTATGTTAATAAGCAAATAATATATGAGTGCATTTATATTCACGACTGTTTTGTTATTTTTTAATTTATCTTGCCGAAACTTTAAAGTAAATCACTTATTTGTCATTTCCGTCCATTCAGTGTTGTTGTCCCGTTTAAAGTTTGGGGAAACGTGCCTTGGGGAAAACGTGAAAATTAATGTGAAGCACAACGTTGCCTTTATTATATAATATTTAATATTAAAATTTAAGTATTTTGTTACAGGTAACATTAGTGCCGTTTTCACGTACAAGTGGAAAGGTGAAGAGATCACTCGTCTAGTGGACAACGGGACCAGAGTCATGATCGCGATCATCAAAGGACGCACTATAACTCACATTAACAGCAATATTAACAAGTACGTTTAAAATTTTATACGTATATAAATTTAGTTGCTATTTTTTTTTTTTATTGAGCATTCGGAATACTACTTTCTTACGTTTTTTATTCTGGTAAAAATCTCGTACACATGTGTTTATACTTATTTCACAAAATCTAATATTAGTACACTTTTTTCTATTTTTGTTTAACATTTTGTACATAACAGTCATTTATAAGACTCAAAGCAAAAGTGATCTAAATAATTTCTCGCTGTATTTTTTTTATCTGTAAATATCAATTTATATATATATATATATATATATATATATATATATATATATATATATATATATATATATATATATATATATATATATATATATATTCTCAATGAATTATTATTATTATTAGTGTTAGATCACTTTTCCGCTGTGATCACTCTTTTGTGAAACTCGGTACCAGTTACCATTACTTTTAATTATATTCCTAACTATCTTATTATTGTTTCTCAAGTGGAGCCTTCAAATGACCATTTTATCCTTATACTTTATTGTTTTTAATTCGCACCACTTTGCCGAGGCAGCGAGAGCGAGACGGGTACTATATACTCGTACGTACAGTATTTGTTACGTGAAAAGTTACGTAGTGAAACATTATTTTACTTTTGTCTCTGTATTGCTAAAGTATTTAAATATTTTATTTCATTTGTTATCCAGTAATTCACATGTATGGAAATCTGTTATAGATATTATCTTAACTTGTTTCACTATCATATCTTAGAAATAATAGCAAGATCATGTTATGACAGCAAAAGTGGCTATAGAGACTAAAGAAACACAGTGTGATTGATTTCTTGATGATTTTCATTTTGTATCATTATTTGTTTTATTTTTACATACACATTACAGCCAATATCAATTTCACTAATTGTAACGAGTTAACATTATCATAGATATATCGTTAATTCACTATTTAATTATATAGAATTCTGTATACAATAATCAAAAAATTATGATATTATAATGTACATAAATTAATATTAATATTAATAATTGCAAATATTAATATTTGCATTGCATTGATTTACATTGTTTTAGTTTTAATTAATATTCTTATTTGCCAAAAACATTCGTCATATGTTAACCACTAATAAATACAGTTTACATTATGTGTATATTATAGAAGTTTGTTTGTGGGAACATGTTAGTCTCTCGAACTACCAGTCCGATTAAACAAAAATTGTATGCAATAGCAACATTTATCAGGAAGGCTATTCTAGCACTGCACTTAAGTTCGAAGTTAGCCTTAAATATTGACATTTGTAAAGTAAATCAAACAGTATGGCAAGTGTCTTAAAGTCCACGCAAACAAAGTTGCGATGACAACAACTTAGTGTTGCTAATGTTGATTCAATAATAAAATCTAATGTTCCAGGACATCAGTGCTGTTTGTGTCGATATCGTTTATAGTGCTGATGGTGATCTCGTTGGCCTGGCTCGTCTTCTACTATATACAGCGATTCCGATATATACACGCTAAAGACCGGCTATCGGTAAGTTATACAATGTATTACTTAGACTAGAAGTATTAAATGTTTGAACACTATTTGCTTTTTATTATACAACAAACCAATAAAACGCCCAAAAAACAAAAATTTTATCTCTCTCTTAAAAGTGAAACTTAACGTAACCAAATCAACAGTGCTATTGGGTATAACTATAGATTCCAAATTCCAGTGTTCCAGAACACCCACCTAGAAACACTTGTAGATAAAGAGAACTCCGTCGCGTTCGCGTTTAAAAAAGTAAGACAAATGACAGATGTGGATACTGCCCGACTTCTTTATTTTAGCCGTTTTCATAGCATTATGTTTTATGGAATGCTATTGGGCGGTGCAGCAGAAATAAATTCTATTTACTGTCCAAAAAAGAGCCGTAGGGTCAATTTTTTATTTAAGAGCTAGAGAGAGCTAGAGAGCTTCTAAAAGTTGTTTCGCAATATGTATATTATAATATTTTGTTTGTCAGACAACATATCCAAAGTTACAAACAGTGACACACATACGATAGGATCAAGAAATATAAGCTTGTAACGCCTAGCTATCACCTCCAAAAAATCATTAAGGGTATAAAAATCATTTATGGGTCTGGGTATACACGTGTATAATAAAATTCCAATTCCGCAATGTACTCTAAATTTGCCACTGAAAATTTTAAGGAAATGTTAAAACAGTCCTCGTGAGTAAAGCCTACTACACTGTTCAGGAATATTTCAATTATAAAACTGTGTGGAATTGTGTTATTGAATTTGAATTTTATGCAGGATACTACGAGTACCACCTATTTATTTTATAATAATTGTAGTATTGATAGTCAAAAGACTCTTCTCTTGTTCAGAACTGCCTTCCGAGCCGGTTCAAAAGTGTCTGTAAAAGTCTAAGTGAATAAAGTATATTTTGAATTGAACTGAATTTGAATGGCGGGAGCTATAAAATTAAATTTATTTTATTTTGTTATCGCAGCATTTAAATATAATTATTATCTTGCCCTCGAACACTATAAATAAAACATTGACTTGGTTCATCGTCTGTTTTCAAGTGTAGATTAAAATAAATAATTTGTTTACTAACTATTTTTCAGAAACGATTGTGCTGTGCTGCTAAAAAAGCGCTGTCCAGGATACCCGTGAAAAGCCTAAAAACGGATGACAGGGTAAGTTCTTACATTTTTGGTAATTATTTGTTTTAGACTTAAAATGTGATAGCTGCTTCACGCTTTATTCCGCATATAACATGCAATACAGAGACGTTGTGCGCTCATTGTTGTAGCGTAAGAGGCGGAACTCAAAGCGTTTTGTATACCAAATTGAGTAAATGAAAATAATTAATTCCCTCGTGGGAATCGAACTCTCAACCTTTACTCACCCAGCCTTTAACTGTGCCACCACGGCGATAACCGCCATCGTGTCATTTTTTAAGATATCATTAAAAAAAAAAAACAGAAATTTTGCTGGTCATTGCCTGATATCAGCTGATTTGTAGCAAACAAATATTTCTATCACTTAAAAGTCTGCACTTCGTACTTTTGACGTCACAGCTTAATCTAACACTTTTATTATATGCATATATGTATTTTTACAACATAATAAAAATATATTTCATAGAAATTGCCTGTGAATAATTTTTTAGACCGTTAACAACCGGCCATTTGTATAACTGTCTAAAGAAAATGTAAATCACGTTATAGATTCCGTTGTATCTTTTAATCAATATTCAAATGAATTATTATAATATTGTACATAAATTATCTATTTTAGGATTATGTTTACATAAACATGATTGTCCACTCGTCTAGTAGGTAGGCAGGTATCTACTAACAATGAGTTTGTATGAAGATATACAAAGTCAATAAACGATAAAAGAAATATAAGTAGTATGTCGTTAGAATTGCTAAATAAATACGTGCCTTACAATATTTCGTGGCTTTTGCAATTGCATAACAATTTGAAATAAATTAAAATGACATGTTCTTAGATTATGTTGAGTCGAAGCACGCGGTTTCAATTCCGTGAGTTGAAAATCATCGTTTACGGTTAGTAGTGCTCGGTCCATACGTTTATCCTCATCAAAATATTTTTACGAATTATAAAGTAACATATGCCACCAACTTCTAGTGGGAAACAAAGAAAACGAGTTGTTGTCAGTGTTTATTTAAATTACCTGTTAGGTAGCTGCTCCGTTAGCTAATAGGTAATTTCAGGCAGATATTCATACTATTTTACACCCTCTATACATATAAATATAATTGAAGTGTCTGTGTATGATTTTAAAAATAATTGTGTTTTTCAATTGCATATATTCAGGAAAATACTAACAAATATTTAAAAAAAATTGTCTGCCTGTCTTTGTGTTTGCCCGTGCTAATCTCCGAAACAGTTGAAACAAGTTTTGTGGGACTTTCACCGGAAGACCTCCACAACCTCCTCTGGTTATAGAGCAACATATAGGTTACTTTTGTCCTGGAATTCCTGCGAGATCCGAATTACCGCGGGCGAGTTCCTTCCTTTCAGTTACTTTCCGCCCGGATAAAATGTTGAATATAAAATGAAAATTTTCTTTTATACATTTTTCGTTATTTTTAACAAATTATCTTTATCGGCAATACATGTTAATCCAGCAACCAGCCCTGAAAAACAATAGTTTCTTTTAGTTAGTAGTATTATTACCTAATGTGAAAATGTTATTGTTAATGTTACTCATGAAGTCTTTGTACCATAGGAGGTGCAAGGAGACGGTGAATGCTGTGCTATTTGCATCGAACCGTATAAAGTCTCTGAAACATTACGCTCTTTACCATGCAGGTTAGATTGTTTATTAAAAATATATATATTTATTCCTTCTTTTGAAATAAAATATGTAATAATTAATATTTTTATATTTACAGACACGACTTCCATAAAAACTGCATCGATCCGTGGTTACTAGAGCACCGTACATGTCCCATGTGCAAGATGGACATTCTCAAATATTATGGTTTTGTGGTTAGTGCGATATTCAAACTATGTCTCTATTAGATACACCCATGTCTTAAAATTCGAAATTTGTGTTTTATATAAAAGCATTTTATAAAAATGCAAAAATTTGTGGGAAAAATGTAAGCGGATTCGAGTAGTACGGATTTAATGCTTTATATTATATAAATTAAATTCCAATTATTCAGTATATAAGAATATAGTATATATTAAATTAAAATGATAGCAATAGAAGATTTTTATTTATTTAACGATTTCCAGTTCACGGGCAGCCAAGAGAGTATCTTGCAGCTGGAGGCGGAGGAGACGCGCGGCGCGCTCAGTCCCGCCGCCAACCGACACCCGCTCACATTGGTATGTTTGCATGGTTTTAAAAAAATCTGTGATCATGGCGCATTGCGGTAACGTCTGGCTGTTCTGGGTTGGACACTTACTAGGACGCATGAATTGTTTTCATTTTCCCGTTTTGATAAGACAAATTATTTTTAACTGGCGCTCATAGAGGAGAACGGAGTGCTTGACACTTTTGATGTTGATGTTCTTTCCGCCTTCCATACTATATGCAACAGTGGCGAAGTGTTCATATAAATTCGATACCCATCGAGTTACTATTTGTAAATCTTCATAAATAAATGAATAATTATTTAAATTATATTTTTATGTTTTTAGCTGAACGGCGACCCTTCGTACTCGGAGGCGGGCAGCGAGCGCAGCAGCCGCGCCGCCTCGCCCGACCGCCTCGTGCCCGCGCCCACCGACAGGTAAATATTTATTGGTATCAATGATGAGGCCGTCGTGACAGCAGGACAGCGCCTCGCTCTATACGAACTCATTTTTAACATAATAATGTAACAAACATGTTTCTCTTTCCCAGTTCGTGCGTCGGATCGTGCAGCGTATCCCCCACACACGAGCACGACGCCCCCTCCGGCTCCCGTTGAGCGACCCCCCCCCCCCCTCCCCCTCCCCCTAGTGTTCACTATCATTAATACTCAAAAACAAAAAACAAAAAAAATAAACAAGCAAACTTCCAGTGATACTTGTGACAAGTGATATTTTATATGAACTAGTGTACGCGACTCCGCCTAGTCACTCATTGTTACGTTTGTGCGCTTTAATAACTCTTATTGAACAAGTGTTAACATGTGAACAGACAAATTCATTTTATATATTATATGTATGTATGTACATATGTATATATAAAAATGTGACCAACTTACTGTTAGACTATATTGGAGCGATAATTGTATAAAATTTATTAAGTTTATTATTAGTGTATAGTAAAATTTATAATTGTCATATAATAAAAGATACATACAAATTGATTTTGCTTGATCGAAAAGTGATGAAAACGGAGCTATTTATGTAGGTGGTTACGGGTTTGGTTCCCGTGTTGTACAAATATATACTGTAAAGGTATTTGTATTGATCGGTGTCGTTTGTGGAACAATCAAAAATACAGGTTCCATTATGCGTACTTCTGTAAATATCTACAAATATTCTAAATCAAGTTCAAGCAGGATAAATGTCTCATTTAAACGAACTTTTGTGATAGCATATATATGTATTATCATATTGACATACACTTTTACGCAAACAAAATTACCATGAAATAAATTGCTCGAAAAGCAATATTTAATAAAGTATTAATACAAATAAAAAAAATAAACCAAGTACTACTAGTAGTACCTAATAATTGTTTGAAAAAATAAAGTTTCATTAATTCATTCTAATGCTATGCTATTGAAAATAGTAAGAAGATTGCACTCACATGACAGTCTTTATCTTGTTAATTCTTAAAATATTTAAAGTGAAGCCTTCTTAATAAAAAACAAATGATATTACACAGAAAATAAATAGTTTCTAGATGCCTTCAGAAGTACGTAAACACAATAAAAGAAATGAAAATCTTTTTCTTTCTTAAGAATTTAAAAGTAAAATAAAATATTAATATAATAATTAAAAATCAAAGCGCATGAGTGTAACGCGCTGCACTCGAAGAAGTAAATCACACCAAATCAATTTGTCAATACTTCTTTAAGTGCAGCCCCATTATATTTTGTTGTGTTAAGAGTTCATAAAATTATTACCTATAGCTCGATTATATATTTTCATATTACCCAACTTAAGTATTAAGGAGAATAATCATAAACATATATTTTTATATACAAGTGTTTTGAATGAAGCTAGACGCTAAATCGCTTAAAAATAAAAAAAAAACAACAAAAAAAATTGATTTTGTCGCTAATTAATTAGAACCCCTATGATTCTGCATGGTTATTAAAATAAAAAAAAGAACGTCGAGCTATGGTGTTACATTTAAGAATATTTGACCAAACCATGTGTATGCCATTCACGGAGTGCGAGCCCTCGAAATTTTACTGAACGTCTTGGATGATCTCATTCTTCTTAAATGTCCTAAAACATGAGTTGGTACGGTTGTGGCCCTTCTTCATCTACTAATAAATATATGCATTGAAATTGTCCGTCCATTGTTGATAATTTTTCTTTAGACTATAACCTATTGCGATTATAATAGAAATAAAAATTATATTAACAATAACATCTGATAAAATTATTATTAAATTAAAATTATTATTTTCATGTTAATTCACCAAGATTGATAATGAATTACGATGTTAAAATATTATAATCGCAATTTTAAATAATAAAATTAAATATTTACTCGCTCTCCCTTGATAAATAACTTAGAAACAATGCGCTAGGGCTTCAACTTTCGCTAGACAGTAGATTATTTCGTGGCTCTAATAATTAATTATTGTAGTTAATAAAATCTAGTCTGAAATTTAACTACGGATGCATCGCTTTCAAGTCCGGTCGAGGCGAAGCGAACGATTCGTTCGACATATGTATATTTAAGTTTCTAAGCATTTAAGTTATTACTTACGATATGTGTAAGGTACTTATAAAATCCATTGGATTTATTATTAACAAGGAGACTGGTATGTACTTTATGTAACTATATCATGTTAAAAATATATTTACATTCCCTTTAAATGTTCTAAATCGTGTGTTGAAATAAAAAAAAAAACCAATACAGTATTTGATATTTGCGTTTTATTTTACAAATGCTACCCCACATTTGATGACCATTACAACCTACATATTGTATGTAATAATAATATGAGTTAATTTTTTTGTAGCTTAGCATCATTATTTGGGACAATCCTTTTATAATTGTATTTTGTATGAATGTCATACATGTGTTAAAAAAATATATTTATGAAAATGCATTACGAAAAATACATTATTTAAATAATCGGTATTTGAATATAACAATGCAAGTGCAAGCTGAATGCAAGTGTAATTTAAACATTCTATGGAAATAAGCTTTAATTTAATTTACATTTTAATAGGGTTGTCACAAATATTGATGTTCAACACTATGGATAAAATATTAATTAATATTTCAAAAGAGCCGCCTCGGCTACGTTTATGTTCACATGAACACAAAATTCAAAAACAATGTAGTCTTAGAATACTAAATTCTAAATAGAATACAATTCGTATTCATTAAGATGATAATACAGAAATACACTGATAGCTATGCATCTGCTATAAAACCGAAAGATGAAAGCAAAACCTGTTTAGATGTCAAATGTAAAAATTTAAAATAGTCACTACGATATAAGAGACTTAATTGTTACTTAATTAATCTGAATTTGCAAAAACAAAAAGTGTCTGGTTTTATTTTTTTATTAATAAAAAACTGAGTCGTTGGCAAAATTTCAAATTAAATAAAAAATAACAAATTTAAATTTTATTATATCAAGTAACGTATTTTTTTGTAAATAAAAATAAGTACTTAAACGTTTTTTCTATATAAAGCTAAATGCATTTTTCTAAACCTTTTACGCCTAACATTTACCTAATTCATATTAAAATCCTTCACACTTTCAAAGTTTGACTCATAATTAAGTTTTTTTTTTAATTTGCGTTTTCCCTTCTTTTTAGATCTAAACTGCATTGCGGAACCGAACGCCGCGCTTTGTTTTACCAGTGTATAAAATCAAAATAATTTATGTCTCCGAGCAGAGTTTACAGTCAGACGACGCCGCACACATCAAGGGTCTGTCTGCCTAATTATAAAGTTTATATTACAAGAACTCCTTCATACTTACTTACTCGTGTGAAGTTTTGATTATTGTTGGATATTTAATTTATTTTTAATTTACTAGACTGCCTGCACTTCGTAAGCGTGGCTTTGTGGTTCATGCTACACGATTTCCATTTACCGATTTATTAGAAATCTTGGATCTTTAGATCATTTAAAAATGTTCATCACGCTGTACAACCGCTCATCACGTTTAACAACTTTTAATAAAGAGCCATTTTCTTATTTCTTATAGTTTAGCTGATCAATTGTGGCTCTACATCAGGTGTTCCATGATTTTTATATGTAAATGGAAAATTCTTATCATGTTTGAATCGTTTTTGATATGGCAGCATTTCATTATTTCTTGGTTACCTGGACTAACATGGTTCAAGGTGGATGCAAGGGAGTACAAATTCATCTCAGTGCTTCCAGTCAACCTCACCTGCACGTGGTGCATCGAGGCTCTGGCGACCGATTGATGGTGGTATAACCATCCTATTAAGGCGTAGTTAAATATAGATCGATGACGGGCAGCAGCGTCACCGGTACAAAAGAACTACGTCCTGCGATCACCAACACGCATGCCCAGTGTGGTGATTACGGGCAACATCCTGAATGGCACAGTACAACCACACGCAATGGCCCCCAGTTCCCGGTCGCCCCGCTATTCCTGGCTAAGGCGGCGGTTGTGGTATCAGCGGGGCAGGGGATGCTAAGAATCCCCGGGCTATGATAGATCACCAACATCAACTGACTCTAGCTACATATAACGGACGCACGGTACGGCTTGACGAACATCTACCGCAGCTGGAAGTAGAGCTGACGTTGGTCAGCTTTACTTCCAGCTGCGGTAGATGTTGGTAAAAGGGCACATCTTGGGGTTATGCGAATTTCCAAGGCCTTGCATACCACCTACAAGGCCCACTTCACCGTTGTCATGGGGGACCTTAACGCCAAAGTGGGAGTACAAATTAACAGTGAATCGGTAGCAGGACCACACGGGTTTGGAAGCAGGAATCATAAGAGGCACATGCTCCTCAATTTTCTGGAGAAGGAGAGGCTATTTTTAATGAACTTTTTTTTAAAAAGCCATCAAAACGGAAGTGGATGTGGAAAAGCCCTGACGCTGTGATACGAAATGAGATAAGACTTCATTATAGCAGAAAAGAGACGAATATTTAGGGACATCTCCGTGATCTCTAGGTTCAACACCGGAAGAAACTGTACAAGACCTGCAATATATGTTGAGTAGCTTAGCTGAATCTTCTGCTCACATCAGACTTCGTATGAACTTGGATAACACCAAGATTATGTTCAACGAACATTTCATACCGGGTCAGAATATTTTTAACGGAGTACGTCGCGGAGTTGTTCGGAAATACATCTACCTTGGCCAAACTGTGCAGTTAGGTAAAAATAATTTCTAGGTGCAGGTTCACAGAAGAATACGGCTGGGTTAGGCAGCGTATAGGCAACTTTTGTCAAGTATTTTCATCATCGATACCGCAAAGCGAAGCGAAGCGAAGAAGACGAAGATCTTTAACGAGTGCTTCCTACCGGTAATGACATACGGAGCCGAGACGTGGACACTAACAGTGCGACTGGTCCACTCGTTTAAAGGCGCTCAGCGTGCTATGGAGAGGGTTATGCTTGGAATATCTCTGAAGGATCGGATCCAAAATGAGGTAATCCGACAGAGAACCAAAGGACATAGCCCAAAGGATCAGCAAGCTGAAGAGGCAGTGGGCTGGTCATATTTGTCGCAGAACCGATGACCACTGGGGTAAATGTGTTCTGGAGTGGAGACCGCGACTCGGCAAGCGTAGTGTAGGACGTCCTCCAGCGAGGACGGAGTGACGACATACGCAGAGTGGCTGGCAGTGGTTGGATGCGAAGCGCCGAAGATCGAGCTCAGTGGCGTGCCATTGGAGAGGCTTATATCCAGCAGTGGACAAGAACAGGCTGATTATGATGATGAGCATGGTTTTACATCAGATGTACCAGTCTTCAAAATCCGAGCCCAATATAAAATGCCCAGATATATAGATATACCTTCAGGTATATATCTGGGCATTTTATATTGGGCTCGGATATATACCTTCAGGTATATATCTGGCAGATATATACCTTCAGGTATATATCTGGCAGATATATACCTTCAGGTATATATCTGGGTAGGTACTGTAGCTATACAACAAAAAAATTCATTCTAATCCGTCCGGTAGATCCGGAGATTAAGAGACAGCGTGTGTACACACAGACAGAGAAAAATTTTAAAACTCATATATTCATATGATATTAGTGTTTTAACATATCCACTTAATTCTCTAATCTAATTATACACTTAATTATTTTTAAATATTAAATGTACAGACAAAATTAATTTATTTTTATTATAATATAGTTAATCTAAAATTAATTACGTGTTAGTGTTAATAATGTTATTTTTATTTATATTATTACATACCGATTTAAAACTATTTAAATTCCATTATTTAATGTTACAAGCATTATTTTATACTAATAATAGGTGCTGGTTCTAACGTTATGGCCATTGTTTTAAGCACGCTAACCTCACGAACTATTGGCTGGAATTGAAAAAAAAATTTTTACTTGGCTCGTCTATATATATTGAATACTTGGCTCGTCTATATATATTGAATGCTTGGCTCGTCCATATATATTGAATACTTGGCTACTCCACATATCGTCCCAGGCCGGTCGGGGTTCCCGGGTATATATATACATATACACCTGTCAGGTGTCGCTTGAAACGCGGGTGAAGCCGCAGGTAAAGGTTATATGAATTTAAAAGTAGCAGAAAGGAGAGCGTTCTGGAACCACGTCGATATTACAATACACTTTATACTATTATCCGAACTATGAAAAATTACTAGATCCAAATTTATATAATAATCTAAATATTTTTCAAACGACATTTGCATTGTTTCTTAATTTACGTTCCAATTCACTAAATGAAATAGACAATGTAAAAAATATTTACAATGAAAAGGCCTAATTTTTAATATTATCATATTTATTATGCTTGCTATATATATATATATATATATATATATATATATATATATATATATATATATATATATATATATATATATATATATATATATATATATATATATATATATATATATATATATATATATATATATATATATATATATATATATATATATATATATATATATATATATGTGTGTGTGTGTTTCCGACACTTTATTATTCTTTGTATTAAATATGATTACAACTAAAAATGAACTTCCTCCTATATTTAATAACAATCAAGTTTTCACAAAGAATGCTTATTTTTTATTGATATATTCTAGTTATAAAAGATACCGTGCAAAAGGTTAGCTTGTCATATTTTATCTGCGTCATATATAATATTCGTTTAAAATATAATAAATGTTGACGCAAATCGCTTATTGCATTCTGACATAATATTTGTGGCCCTTTTTATTGTTGTTTAAAGTACTTTAAAACGATTCTTCTTTCAAGAGACAAGGGCACAAATCTCCTTGAAAAAAAAATCGTCAAAGTTAAACTTCGATCATTTATCCCAGAGACCGTTCTCTTTCATTTTCGCCTGGAAGTATTTCTCTAGTGTATTGGCGCACCTGTAAAAAGAAAATGTTAAAAATATTATTCAAAGTTAATATTAATCTACCAAAATTTACTTGATTAATTTTTTATTATTTATTAATTAATTTGATAATCAAAGACCACCTCCGTCATTCTATTTCGTAAAAAAAATACTATTCTTTGGCACAATATAATACAGGTTTAAATTTATATACTCTTGCGGATACTATGACGGTGTGTAAATATTATAATTGCTACATAATGTCAAAGGTTGTCTTTAATAAATAAAATAAATAAATATATAGCTTCAGGGTAGACAGAGAGAACCTGGTGTTAAGACACTCCGTTCCCCACTCTGCACCCAATTATGAGACATTGCGTATTGAGTGGCGGGACTCAACGCCGCGCTTTGTCTTATTACCAGAGCAAGGAAATTAAATAATTAATTCTCCCCAAGTGGGAGTCGAACCCACAACCGTCGTGTCCGCCAAATGTTGTATTTAGATGAATATTAAAATTTATGTTTATGTGTGATATGTTATATATTAACTATTAAGTATCTTGAAAATACTCATATGGTAAGTTTATATAGTTGTAGTGCTACGTTTTGGGAAAAAGAAGAGAAAGTGTTTTATGCCGCATATAACAGAGCCAGCAGAGAGAACTTATTGCCAGGACACTGTCGAACTCGTGACCGTGCGTGTTCAATGGCGTAACCCAACGCCGCGGCCTAACTTACTAGATTAGCCGAAATGTTAAAAAAAACGCCCAAACTTTCGTTTACAATCACAGTATGATTGTTAACTGTAAAAAATGGAGGACACCAAATATATATTTCAATTGTTTTATAAATGAAAGTATCTATGGTCGTACATATAAAATAACAAGTAATCACCAAACATACCTATAGTAGTCGGTGTCCGGTGAATTGTAAAGTCTGCAGTTGGAGAATATGCGCGCCATGTCGGCCGAGAACAGGCGCTTCGATACGTAGTAGCGCGCTTTGAGACGCTCGCCCATCGTGCGTAAGTCTATATAACACGACTATGTTTAATATGTCTTAATAAAAAAATGTATATAATTTGCTTTATTTCATATTGACCTAGGACCATCTAGGTGTTTTAATTTTTTTTTATTATTTCTTCGTATAAAAATATAATAAAAATAAAAAAAATATATACAACAAATATAATAAAAAAAATATATATAACATTGGATGTCGTTGTTTTCCTGTAAATTGTTACGAAACAAAAGACAAAATGAGAAATGAGATAACTTAGACAATTATAAAATGTTATTTTTATTAATAAGATAATAATAATAATAATATAAAACTCTATAAAATAATATGGCGTCTAGCGTTTTTGTCAAAATCACAGGAAATTTTAAAATGTAAAGAAAAATCAGATGTTAAAATGAAAATATCGGTCAAGTGTGAGTCGGACTCGCGTACCAAGGATACCAATTTTATGATTATGAGTCAGAGGGAAGTACAAATTGTAAAAGTTGACAAAATTTAAATTTTATATGAAATGAGCTACAAACATGTTTGTATATATAGAAACATGTTTCTAAGTGTCTTGTCTGTGATACATCTATATATTTTCAATACTGTAAGTAAGGCTTTTTTTATAATTATCCTATACAAAGTGTATCTTTTAATCATGTTGAAGTAGACATTTTTATCGTGATTTTTTCTGTGCTCCTAGGGTCTACCGATCCGTATATTTTATATTAATTACACCCTGTTACTTCTACGCGTTCTTAAGAACAATGGTCTAATCAGACAGACAGACAAACGGACAATAAAGTGACATTTTTTTGAAGTATGGAACCCTATAAGAACAGATACTATGTAGTATAAAAAGATAATATTTAATATATAAAAGAAAAATTCTTACCCATTGGATATTTGATATGGTCATAATAATCTGGTACTTCAGTTTTATCCACGGGTTTCAAAAAGGGCCACGACGCTGCGTGGTTCTTGACCTACGTCCATAGAATAATAATAAAAAATATATGTACTTTAAAACAAATCCGCAAGACAACCTACAAATCAAATCAATGTATTTGTTATATATGTATTAAGCGAACCCCACCCCATTGAGTACGGAGCGCAGCGCGGCGGCGTCGGGCTCGGGCTCGGCCGCGCGCGCTCCCCCCGCCGCCGCCCCCGCCCCCGCCGCCCCGCGCCAGCCCGCCTCGCGCGCGCCCGGGATGCACTCCACGGGGACGCTGCGCACCTGCGGGCAGTAGGGTACACTCGCACTGCGGTACATGCTAGGAGGGACCGCTTGCATTCCAATTGTTATCAAGTTCAACCGATCGCGTGAGATTACACACTTACGCCTTCTTTGAAGCAGGTCAGGCCGGGGTGTACTTTCCTTACTTCTTTTTGTCGCATGTCGATCAACTTTTTCACTATCTATAATTAAAAAAACCAATAACAATAAATATAAAATTATGGAATCGGTAAACGAAGGCGGGTCAATAAGTCCGTGAATTTTGGAATAAAACGCAGATTCTTTGAAAAAAAAAATAATTTTATTTTTCAATGTAGTCTCCCTTGAGCTCTATACAGTTTGTCCAACGCATCTCCATTTTTTTATCCCTTCTAAAAAAAATGATTTGTCTAGGTCCTCAAAATAGGACTTTGTTTGCGAGATGACTTCATCATTGGAATCAAATCTTTTTCCACCAAGCCATTTCTTTAGGTTTGAGAACAAGAAGTAGTCGCTCGGAGCCAAATCTGGAGAATAGGGCGGATGAGGGAGCAATTTATAGCCCAATTTATGGATTTTTGCTATGGAAACTGCACATGTGTGCACCCTTATATTGTCTTGGTGGAAAAGAACTTTTTTCTTGGCCAAATGAATCGTTCCAATAAGTTGGTATAATCAATCATTGGGAAATCAATGTGGATATATCCCGCGTGCATCCCAAAAAAACAGTCGCCATAACTTTATTGGCTGACAAACCCACCTTGGCTTTCTTTAGCGCCAACAGACAAAACACTGGGTTTATAAGGGTGGATCCCTTAGAAACCCAGTGTTTTGCCTGTTGTTTGTTCTCTGGTGTGTTGTGATGGATACATATTTCGTCCACGGTTACAAAACGGCGTGCGGCGGCAAAACCTTCCTGTGAAGTTGTTACACGATTGCGTTTGTGTCGACTGTGAGCAAACGCGGCACCCATCTTGGGGAAAGCTTTCTCATGCCCAAGTGATCATTCAAGATTGAAACCACTGAGCCATGCGAGATCCCTACGGCTTCCACAATCTAACATCATATCGTGAATTATTTCGATTGTTTCGAGTGTAGAGACCTCAACTGGGCGTCCAGGACGTTCGGCATCTTCAGTGCTTGTACGGTCACAACAAAATTCAGTAAACCACTTTTTTACCATTGAAATTGATGGTGCAGAGTCCCCATAGTATTTATCAAGCTTAGCCTTGGTCTCGGGAATGGTTTTTTTCCGTGAAAAATAATGCTTAATAAGAACACGAAATTCACTTTTTTCCATTTTCTCCTCAAATTAGTGAGTAGTCTGATAAAGATAGCTGTCAAACACAAACTAACTGACGCAGCAAGTTCAAATTTTGATAGGAGTCAACTGACAGATGCTTTTTGACGGGTTGTTTCAGTAAAGAGGTCAGAAAAAGTCACGGACTTATTGACCCGCCCTCGTATTAATAAGTGAGGGGAAAAATATTTTGTAGACTTTATAAAAAATATGCTTACGTGACATTTACATTTGGCATGCTTAAAGAAATTTTTGTAAGTTCACGCTGTATCCCGCATATAGCAGAATAGGCAGAGGGAACTTAATGTTAAGTCAATCCGCTCCTTGCTATATGTGGTGGAACTCAACGCCGCGTTTAATCTTGTTACCATAGCGAGTAAAATGAAAATAATACATTCTCTCCTCATGGGAATCTAACGCACAAATACAATCAGACGCTGTGCCGCTGCGCCACCTCGGCCGAAAGAATATTATCTACGAATATTTACATTATAATAACGGAATGTCAAAAAAAGACAATATCAGCGAGATTTACTGTAAGCACGATTCAAAATACTTTTACTTCACGCCTGCATCCCACATATCCTAGGGTAAGCAGAGAGGCTATAACGTAGTGTTGAGACCTTGTCCTCCGCTTTCCACCCTTCGAGATATTGCGTGCTGAGTGGCAACAACTCAACACCGTGCAATGCAACAACGTCAATTTATTATACAATATTATTTGTATGATTACATTGTATGCATTATTTCTACATAGTATTTTTATACAGGTCAGATCATTACCTCCCCCCCCCCCCTTGCTTCGTGAAGTAACCACATATACTCGTATTACAACAAACACGTACCTCCTTCTGCCGCCGTATGACGGACGTGAACCTGGTGTACACGATGCGGGGGTTCAGCTCGCAGTGCATGAGCGTGGCGCCCTCGTAGTCCTTGATGTACCCCTCGAACATGGCGCGGGGCAACTTTATGTCTTTGCTGAACCCTTGCTTTTTGAAATAACCTGAATTGCAAGAAAGTAATTTGATTGTTGACAGAGATGCTAACAGCACAAATGAGTTGCAATTTCGACGTAGGTACGACTCCATTAAAAACGGTTTCCAAGTGTGGGTTCGATTTTTGACAATATTTTTCTTTTGTAAATGTGGTATAATATTTTGAAAATGTTCTGATATAAAGCTTATATTTTAATTTACATTATTTAAAGTATTCTTTTGGTAGATTCGTTTTTTAAATATACATATGTTTTTTATTTTTACTTACCAATAGCAAATTCATCACCAAACGTCAAGAAATGAAGAATATTGTTCCTAATGTGATAATCTTTGAGATGATTCATGAGGTGTGTTCCGTAGCCTTTTACTTGTTCGTTTGAGGTCACAACACAAAATACTATTTCACTGAAGCCCTAAAAAGACCGATAATTAAAAAGATTTTTTACAGGTTAAGACAGTCTTCATCGCTTTCCGAATTCGGACTGTTAAGTGGCGGAACTAAACGCCGCATTTACTGGACTTACAACGATTTACTGGAATGAGGAAACGAAAATTGTATTTTTCCCCTGAAATGGAGATCAAATCTGTAAAATGCGTTAACAGCCAGATGCTGTCCCACTACCACCGGATGGTATTCATTCATTATTTATTTATCATATATATATATATATATATATATATATATATATATATATATATATATATATATATATATATATATATATATATATATATATATATCACAAGGCGCAGAGAACTAAGCAATAAACAATGACTTATCACTAGGTTGTATCTGCCTCAACTACTGTACGTACGAGATATAAGCTCCAAAATAATTTATATTTTCGATATCAGTAATATTAAGGGTATACCTGTGATTTGAAAGTTCTGAAACAAATTCCTCCAATAGGTCTCCCTTCTTTGATCAGAGCTAATGTTTTGTGTTTCCTAAAAAAGGAAATAAGACTTAGCTTTCCATATACATATAAAATGAAATTCAAAATATTTGAATTTATATATTAAAGAGATATTGTTAACACATTTGAATCGTTGTATGTAGGAAATGTAATCTCGTTCTCGCAAGATCTCGGCCTTTTTTAGCGAGATTAATCTCGGGCGGAAAAAAGGCCGAGATCCCGTGGGTTCGATGAGATTATTATATGTCGTTGCAAGAACTTCAGGAAACATTGACTGCTGCTTTCAAAGAACCCGGAGACAGAAGATAAAGAACTACGAATCCTCTGAAGGGATTAATAACAAAGGAAATGGAGGAAAGGAAATTTAGGAGGAGGAGGAGGAGGAGGAGGAGTCCGAGGGGTCAAAAGGCGAACTATTACAGTTTGTGAATAATTGCCTAAGATCTGTGGTTCCAACTAGCGTTGAATTCGAAAGGGTCTTTTCAACGGCTGGTTATTTGGCAAACAAAATAAGAAGCTGTTTAGCAGACGATTCTTTGGACATATTGTACTTCTTACTTATGGCTTGTGGTCATTTCAACTGAACAAATGTTTCATTTGATCGGTATATTTTGTTAATTAATCTATAATTTCTAATAGTCTAACTAATTGTTATATTTTGCTAATTAATCTGTAATATGTACATGGATGTCATGAGTATATATAGTTTTATTTAATTGATCAGTTTAATAGTCAGCTTCAACTCAACTTAGATAATAAGTTTTTTTTTACTTTCGTTTGTTCGTTTCGTTGTTTTGATTATTATAAGAGAATTTAATACTAATAGATTTTTTTTTGCTATTAGGAGAGAAGATCGATTGATTTTTTTATTTGTTATTTGATAGTATCTATATATACGTTAGATAGTACGTCTAAGTTTATTTCTTAGAAGTTTAAAAAAAAAATATAGATAGCTACGTCAAACAATGTTCGATGAAAGTAATCGTGAAAATAAAGGTTTCTCTTACAATGCCTATTTTTTTTCTAATTTGTTTTAACATTTATTGCGACTAATAATCATTAATCACATAGAAAACTGCCAATCTCGCGGGATCTCAAATTGGCGAGATCTCGCAGCATTGTTATTCATAATCTCGCGGGATCTCGGGAGCCCCAATCTCGCGAGATTTGCATTCCCTAGTTGTATGAACATAACGTTACAAATTTGGAAGGCATTTCTTCTAAGAAGAGCCAGTAGCGAGAAACTCAAAAGTCGTTCTTTTGAGTATAAATCCTTTATATATTCTCGAAAATATTGTTTTACATATTAACATTGTAACTTTAAACGCATTATGTCACTCAATCAACGAAAGGGTAGGTTTGCTTTTAATATTTGTAGGCCATCAAATTGTTATTTTTTTCTATGATAAATAATTTGAAAAGCTGCCTTTTAAGTCGTCTAAACATATTTTTTAGTCAGTCAGTCTTTTTATATTGGATAGTCCATTAAAAGAGAAAGGCTATAGGCTATATTATATCACGTGAATTG
Organism: Dione juno; assembly: GCA_037127375.1. NCBI lineage: Eukaryota > Metazoa > Arthropoda > Insecta > Lepidoptera > Nymphalidae > Dione > Dione juno. The sequence continues at coordinate 2,277,550 of JAXRJS010000091.1, read as the reverse complement.
TTTTCATGTCAGTCATTGTTTCTGCGGTCAGAGATACCTCAAGTACTTGGAATGTGACATACACAATTTATAGTTATTACCATTTGACGACACGGACGAAGCCGCAGCTACAAGCTAGGGATAAAATAAATAAGCTGCAACTTACGGATCAAACACTAATTGTGATATGTATTCTTTCGTCATTTCCGGTAATTGGTGTGAAAATACGTTATGAAGACCTGAAAATGTAGTACATTTGTTGAATCACAATTAGATAAATAAAAAAAAATTACATACATATAAATTCACATAATTATAATAACGTATCATATCTTTGTCGGTAATCGGAGTCGGTCGTTGCTATATTCTTAAATTGATTTATTCTCCAAAACCTCTTCTATAGTGCCAAGTACACAGATAATAAAAACAATTAGAAACGTTTCATACCTTTGTCAGCTACGATAAATCAATAATGGCTTCATATATTATAAATTCATAGGAAAAAAATAATAATAACCAATAAGCCACAGCATAGTCTGCTTGTTGACGGCGCCCGTCAACGAATTCCCTATGACGTGGAACTCGATGAGCTTGCGCTGCTCCTCCAGCTTGGCGGCCTCGTCGCGAGGCGCTTGCATTTGGAATAGGGCCTGAAATATTACTATATAAATTAATAAAACTTTTTTTTTCATTCCTAGTAAATATAATAATGGTTTCTTATATTTGAAAATAATTAAAGGTTAATTCATTGCACATAGCTGACATAGATTTATCTTCATTACACGTTAGATTATAAAAACTAAATTCAATATAATGATAATATTTTGTGAATATGTAGATACTCTGACAGCATTGACTGGAAATTAGGCGATTGTGAGTTCGATAAAGAGAGCGAGGGAGAGGGGGGGGGAGGGGGAGAGAGAGAGGGAGAGGGAGAGAGAGGGAGAGGGAGAGAGAGGGAGAGGGAGAGAGAGAGAGAGAGATTCGTATTATTATCCAAGTAGCCTTGAGACTATGGCGGGACATTTTCAGGGTGGTAATTTAAATAATCTATCTATTAATAAATTTCTCATTCTCTTATCATTTAAAAAAAAATAAAATAATATTGACCTTTGGTTAACACAGAAACACGAACGAAAACTATTTTTCGTTCCCAAAATAATTTCAAAAACTATTTAATTGTAACAGTACAGTAATATAGGAATTGACAATTGTAGACATAGTAAAATGGTTAAAATGTTACAATTATACGTTAAGATGTGTAATTTCCCCTCTGATACAGAATCAACAATATAAACAAAAATAATTATATATATATATATATATATATATATATATATATATATATATATATATATATATATATATATATATATATATATATATATATATATATATATATATATATATATTACTTACGTTATATATTTACAGTACGTACTCGATCTTCACAAAAACAGTAAACGGCAATCTGAAGAGATTCACGACAAGATAAATTTAGTCCGAAAGATAAGATTACCCATAAAATACTATGTTGTATCTATAGAAGGTAATACCCGTATGGCATTATTTATATATTCTATAATATGAACTATCTGTGACGAGATTAATATCTCAAGATACTTAATAAATCGTTAATTTGAATAAAGAATAAGTTAAAACTAAACTAAACTATCTCATTTTTACACAATAATATATAGTGTAATGTTATATAGCTGAAGAGTTTGTTTGCTTGAACGCTCTAATCTTAGGAACTATACTTTAGATTTTTTTATATAACGTCATTTGTATGGTTAATTGTAGAGATACTTGGAATGTACGAATAACAAGCTTTTAGTTATTTCCTTATTATGTATGTAAGAATCAGTGAATTTTTGACGCTTTATCGATAGGTAAATTAAGTTCATCATTATCATCAAAATTAAAAATAAGATTAGTAAATTAAGTGATAAAAGAATATTACGAGACAAGCAAAAATATCAGTAAAATAAACAATATCACTGTCTTATATGGGAAGTCTTATATGTCTCATTCCACGCCAAGCGGACAGGTAAACAAGGTCATGGTCTCCGATTTTAGATATATTGTAATATGTTACACCTATATGTCTGCAGAAAAGGGACTTGCAAAAATATACTTCTGGCTCAATTGTAACTTACTTACTATTAACATAGATAAAACTAAAACTACATGTGCTTCACTATTAATAACAGAACTCAGCCTGAAAACAATTTTAATATCGAGCTGCATAACTGTCTGTATTATTTGTGATTGTGCTCCATAGGTTCTGAGTAGAGTATCTACTACCAAATATCTTGGTATTATGCTGGATCAACGATTATCTTGGCACCCACATATTGATTTTACCAGTTCTAGAATTCGCAAGCTTATCTGGATATTTAAAATTCTAAGACACGTGACAAATAAAAAACTGTTAACTCAAATTTAAATCACCCTAGCGCAATCAATACTAGGATATTGTATCCCTATATGGGGTGGTGCATCTAAAATAAAATTCCTCCAATTAGAAAGAGCACAGAGATCCTTGATAAAGGTTATGTTTTTTAAGCCTTTTAGATTCCCTACTGACAGAATTTATAATTATTGCCAATTGTTAACCGTTCGAAAGCTATATATATTGCAGAGTATCTTAAAAGTGCATAGAATCACTACAAATGATTCGCAAAAACAGTATAAAAGAAGAAATGTAACAGCATATATTCCTCCTATGAGAACTAAATTTGGCAATAACCAGCTTCAAAATCAGTTGAGATTTCTTTATAATAAAATAAATAAAATCTTAAACATTAATCCTATGAGCTCTTATCAGTCCAAAAAATATTAACTGCCTGGCTACTAACGTTAAACTACGATGACATAGAAGCCTTAATGGTACACTAATATACACACACACACACACACACACACCACAAACACACAACACACACACAATCACACAATCACACAATCACAATCACACACACACACACATACACACAAATAAACATACTCTTTTTGCCCATTTCTTTCATAATTAAATTAAATTAAGTTAGGTTAGATATAAGATATTTATTGTATAGATATTTATTTCCACAAATGTTTGAAGTTTTATGGAAGAGCGGGGCCTCCTGACACAAGTACTAGTGCTATACTAGTAACTTACTGGGTTGGTTTCATTAGCTCGCAAGTTAAAGAAAATGTTGATACTGAAATAAATATTTTTAATTTTTTTTTTAAATTTAATATGGGTTCTCAATACAACTACAAATATTTTTTTTATAATATAGCGTTTAGTTCAGGAATTACACGCGTTCAAAATCGTGAAGGGCTGTTGGACATGTACTTGTTCAAGTCCTATTAAACGGGTTAAAAAAGATATAAATATATAAATAAAGTAATGGAATATATTCCTCATAAAAGGAGCTTTTTAATTGAATTTTACTAAAATAAATATTTCTAAGTTTTCATATAAAAAGATTCGTTTTCATTGTATAAATCTAAATTTGACCAACCTAGCCATAATCGATTTCTTTTATTTTTTGTCTGAAAATAACTTATATTATGTAGATAATCCTCAGAAAGTTCTATCTTGGGTCTTCAAGCCGTTTAGGCGCTACATTGGTTATAGTGCTACAGAGCGGCGGCCATTGTTGCGGCTAGTTGCCGGTTCGCCAACACTAGCCCACAGAGAAACTCACTATGCTTTCATTTTTACTTATATTTGTTTGTATTTTACTTTTCTAAGTGACGAAATAAAAAATATTTCAATAAACAACAACAAAAAACTCACATCAGGCCCACACATGTAATTGGGATCCGTTATAGTGGCGACAATATCAGCTACGGTGCGTTCACTGATGTCATCAACACTGTCCTCTACACGCCGGCGTTTAGCTTCGCTTCGATCGCTACGATCCCCACTACGCTTTACACCCTCTTGTTTCACTGAACCTGAGTTGAAAATTAATCTTTGAAACATTCGGACATTATGGACGATATCGTGGCAGAGTTTTTATTTGCACTCTATACTCTATTCATTTTACTCTATTATTTGGAGAAATTGATATGTTGGGTTACCAATACTCCTTTGTAACTGCAGGTTTGTACTTTAAATATACTATAGAATAGATTTTCCTTCGAGTGAAATTGTATCCCACAACCACACTATCCCAACCAAACCAGATTAGAAGATTTACAAAATTTATAAAAAATAAGTAAAAAAACGTGGAATTCGAACTCACGCCTCTTATACACGCACGTACGGCTATATTGATTAGAACGCACTTGGACGGTATCCAAGAGGCATGGATTCGAGTCCTGCTACATTAAATTTTTTTTTTGTCATAAGTTTTCTAGATAATATAATTATTTCCTTTGTGTGGAATATTACCTCTATTGGAACCCCAACCGGTGTCGCTGCCAATAGGGCTAGCATTTAACTAACAAAAAAAATCTATTGGAATATTCTTACTAAAAAATATTAAACAATTTTTTTTTAATTTACTACAGACGTAGATAAGTATAAAACAATTATAGTTCAAAATGAGGTTACTACAAATAATGTACCATAACCAATGTGTTATGTTTTGACATTTATGTTAATGTATGTCGTGACAGCCGTGACAAATGAACTTATAACGAACAAATATAACTGCTTTATTTCATTCATAATCAAGTTTTGTTTCTGACAAAGTTAAAATTTTGTTAATGTCAATAATAACAATTCACGTATTCTCTTTTTATAAAAAAATAAATAAGCAAAGAATGGGTTATATTTTTCATTTAAATTGTTACAATAATTATTTATTATTTCAAATTACCAGATGACAATGAAACGGTTGTGAATCCATCTTTGCTTTCCCCAGTCGCCGTGACTCGCTCGAACTCGCCACGTCTACCCGCTTTAAAGGAAATCAAATAAACTTATAACGCAACAAAATTGAAAAAGGTATATATTTTTGTATAATAAGTACAAAAAATAAAGTAGTTATAAATATTTTGTTAAAATATATATATAAAAAAATCCTTGATGATATATAGCCTTTACATTGCACTCTTGATCATTTATTAGCTATGAATTATGATAGACTGTTGTTTGTTAAATAATGAGTACAAAAATGACGGACATTATAAACTAACTAAAGAACTAATTAAATTAGAACAAAAATAAAAAAATAGCCAAAAAATGATTACAAAAGGATTTGTTTATGTTCGACCCCTTACTACACTTTGACTAAAACTTTGGTAAAAAGCTACCCATCCCTTTCTCCATGCGCATAAGGGGTTACTCACGTGTTTTATTATCAATAATAGACTGTAGATGGACTGGCGGTATTTGCTTGAACTCGGGGTCCCAGATTGGTGAATTCGCACTGAAAATTTCCTCTTCCAGCAGACCAAGGAAACGTGGAAAGTGGTTTAGAACTAGAACCTAAAACAAGGGCGAATTAAACTCCTACAATATCAAATAATAGTTTTGAGTTAAGATAAGATACACAAAATAAATACCCGGATACCCGACTATCCGGCCCTCAGTTATACGGCGATTATTCGGGCCAATACTTTCAGTATTTGTAGATATAGATTATAAGATAGAGTTTAAGAAATTGTGGAACTAATGTCCCACAAAATATGTATGTACACACACACATTACAAAATTTTATATATATATATATATATATATATATATATATATATATATATATATATATATATATATATATATATATATATATATATACTTTTTTTTTTTTTTTATTTTGACAAGAACCTGAGAAAGAGTATATTTTATAAATTTATATATACAAATAAGTATAATATAATTTGAATAAAAACAACTCACCCTCTTCTCCGGTGGCATTCTATCCCTTTCCGAGTGACATTTGTCCATCAGCTGTCGACAAACGGACTTGAACACTGCACGTAGCAGAGTCCTGCCGAACACCACCGACGTCTCGTAGTGCGGGAGGGAGTCGCAGAACGCTGGGACGTGGCAGAATACTAGCCATCTGGAAATTATTTTTTTTTATATTATACTACTTATTTTAAATGTTCTTCTTTCTAAAGAATTGCTTAGTATCGAATATAGCATGGTAGGCACAGATGACCTAGTGTAAAACCTCTTCCTTCTCTCTCTGCCCACAGTCGAGACACTGTGTGTAGGGTGGCGGAACTTAACGCCGCACTTTTTCTTGATAGCAGGAAAATGAAAATAATAGTTTACAGTCAGACATTGTCTTATTGTAAATATCTCAGACTAAAATTTGGATTTCATAAATTCCAACCATTACAATTCCATTTTCTTTTAAAATTTCATCTCACATAGGAATAGGCTTTTCTATTTTAACATTAAAATTATAAGTTTTAGCTTATTAGTCAGATATGTTCGTTTTACCTTGTGTAGTTAATTTGATAAGCTGATATATCCTCTGGAGTAGATACCTGTTGAAAATGACGATGGAGTAATAACAATATTGTATTTATTAAAGTACCTATATATAATATATATATATATATATATATAGATATATATATATATATATATATATATATATATATATATATATATATATATATATATATATATATATATATATATATATATATATATATAAATGCATTATCTTATTATAAAAGCATGTTGACGCCCCCGGAGAGCATGTATGAAGAGGTTAATGACAGGCGAGGCGACGAGGACGAGGCGAAAGAAGTATGCAGCATTTGGCACTCTAGGGATTGGCTAGGGATGAAGCGTGAAGATATGTATGTAAATAAAATAGAGTCTATAGTGTTTCTATTAATGAAATAGGATTGTATCGTGTGCACTAGTAGAGGGGGCGATAGTTTTAGTGATATATAATGATGATATCAATAAACAAACATACATTATAATGATAGTGATAAATGTATAAGTAAGGACTACTATGAGATGTTAAAGAACATATAATATGAAAAAAGATGTTAAACTTTTTAAACTTTTTACAAACAATTTACAAAATCATTTATAATACAGTGTTATAAATATTTATTTTCAGAATAATTTGTATATCAGCAAGTCAAAAGTTGGAGCATTTTTATATGAGTATATAACAATTTCCTTGGAAATTTCAACATAAGTCACCTGTTCCTATTAATAACATTTAATGTGAATTGGCAGCGGAGAATATTAACAATTTCAATTTTGTTATACTCTTCCTATAAATATCAGATTTACCACTGACAGGCAAAATAAATAGAAGGAAAATAGATATTTTTAGAAAATTTTAAATGACTATGCACAGTGGTCTGATCCCTTGAACGGCTTCCAATTAATTATTTTTTTTTAATTGTTTTTAAGGCGGCTATCTTTTCCTTTCCTTAGTTTAATATACACATTAAAATAAGTATATACATTAAAGAACTTACCAATTTCCTTACACTAGGCGTCTCAAAATTCCAATGATTGAAACAGTGTAGGAACATTTTAGCTAAATCGTACATTGTTTGCCATTCCCTTTGTGGTAATGAATTGAATTTATATAAAACAAAGTTGGTTATTGCTTTTGCTATAGATGGCCTTTCAAATGGAGGCTTTCCGAGAGGGCCTTCGATACTTGGTGAAGATCGTGTCAATATACACTTTCTTAGAAGCTGAAAGAAATTTCAATAGTTTTAATTTGACATTTAAATTACAAGTAACTGAAAAATAGTTAAAAAAAGTAATTTCTAAACATAATGTAAATATTCAAGTTTTTGCATAAATCTATTTTTCTGTTATAATAATTTTTTTAGGTTTTTTTAGGTTCTAAATAAGTATATTATGTAACATTTAACAAAAAAGTTGTCTTAAAACAAAATAATAATGTCCACTTAGTCATTTACATAATAAAGTTAAGATCAAATAAAATTATAAATAAATAAACTTACTTTGAATAAATAATAATACACGCGTTTTGTGTCATGGTCGTCTTCTCTATGCATTGACATGAATATATTTTCCACATCCACTACTGCACCTAACAATTTGTTGATTTCAGAAGTTGGTAGACCTTCCAATTGGGTTACATGTTTTTCTGTACGAAAATAAAATATTTATAGCCATTATTTTATGTAAGAAACTGTATTATATATATTATTACATTATTTTTATTTTAGAAGAAGCCCATATTATTATTATTGTACATAATATATCTTCTTTTAAAAACTCTCTTTATCTTTAAATGTAATATTTTATCTGAGCGGTAGTTATTCGTGGACGGTAAATGTTTAAATCCAGACCCTGCAGGAATTACTGCATGTTTAGTATATGTGTTGCTTCACAGCTTCGTCTATCTTCCAATAAAAGTCCTATAAAATTAAGTCCATCAGTTCCATAGATTAGCTTGGACAAACAGAAAGACATAATTTTTTATTTTAATTGTTTGTTTTGTTTTAATTCTTGAGAAAACACATATAGTTTAAAATTACAGATAGACACTTCAATTTTATTTATATGTATAGATAACATAAATGTTGTTTCTGCATAAATTATGTAAAGTGAAAACAAAATTTAATATAGGTAAATATTATATTTTTTTTTTATTTAATAATTTCATATCTTTCTTATAAATAACTAATAAATATTTTTTTTTTAATAATTTCATATCTTTCTTATCTTAATTTATTGAAAAGGTTTTAAAGTAAGAAAGAAAACTAATTGTTGTTACTAAATAGTATAACTTTAAGTGAAATTATGTAAAGTCTTCAATTTAATGTAAATTTAATAATTAATCAACCAAAAATACAAACTTATAACTCAAATTATATATCACAATCAATAATAACAGGAATATAGTAAGATAAAAAAAATACTAGATAGAAAAATGTACATTGACTATATTGCTAAATAAAATATATTGCAATTTTATTTATTTTATGGTTCTAGTATAAATATCTATTAAGCCAGTTAAATTATATAGGAATAAATAAAAAAAATCTGCTTACCTAATATATGATTACAATTTCTACATGGATCTGTAAAGTTTGCTAAGGGTTGGGTATCACTACGTGTTAATTTGCCTGCTTGTTGAGGTACTGGGGTCTTCCATCCATTACATGTACAATCTGGAGTCTTAAATTAAATTAATATATCAGATTAAATAGTACTATTCAAATTATGATATCACTGACAAAATGATTGTATATCTTAACTATAATTACCTTTAAAATAATAATTATTAATTTTAAGTCTTTGAGAAATACCTACACCCATTTATGAAATCTCTTTAGAGTGAGATTGGTGAACAAAGTATATCAATACATCAGTTCATATACTGCATAATTAAGGCAAAAGCATATTAAAAGTTTCTGTTACCTGACAAGCAGAATAAATAGCTAATTTCAATAGTTTCTTAGCATGTGGCCAGCTATAAACTTGTTGTTTACGTTGTTGTATCCTTTGCAAATTTGATTGGCGAGATGCCTGTCCTTCTGTGCTGGCTGGAGTTGTAACATTACTTGATGAACCATCATCTGTACTTGTATTGCCTGCTATATAGAAAAAATATCAAAAATTTCTTTACTTCCTATTGAATAACTACAGAAATACGGTACAGCAAATTATATAGAGAAAAGCCAAACTTTCTTAAACACAACGCAAGCAATTATACAATTGAAATAATTATCATAACAAAAATATTTAATTATTAAGTATGTTAGCTAAAAACTTATATTGTTATTATGGTTTTAATGTATGCTTATCTTGTTTATTTACCTTCGTAAGCTAGAGAAGAATCAGCTTCGACTCTAGGTGGCATTGCTATGTCACCTATATCTTCTGGCAGTGGAGTAGACATACTATTATCACTTATAGCTCGTATCATAAATTTAAATTGCTAATAAAACATCTTTTAAGGAATATAATTTATTAAATTTGCAAAAAGCAATGCCAAAAGGACGCAAACTTGACAGCTCAATTGATGACATACGAGGGATGTATTGGCTAGCAAGTAACAAATAGTAAAGTCAATGTCAAAATACGGATAGCTGGGCAAAGGCAACAAATTATTCAGGCAAATAACAAATTATTATAATATATTAATAAACAAAAAAACAAAAGTAGTATGTAAAACACAAATTCATGTAATGTATAATATGAACTGACTGTTTGATTTTATTTATTTTCTTCTCCATTTTCTTTCATAAACTTATTCTTAACTTATCAATTTTTTTTTGTGATTAAAAGTTTTATGTATTTAAAATATAAGCTTACCTAAACTAAGTTAGTTCAATTCCATCATTTTGACTGTGGCGTTCAAAGCGTGCTATTTATGCACATAGTAAGTATCACTTCGCCAATGTCACGTTGTATGGAAAATCAACAAATCCAATTATTTATAGTTGAGAGTCTGTTTACTTTTAATTGACTTCCTATTTTATTTCAATTATTTAATTTATTCATTGCCAATGAAAGTTTGACATATTATAATATAATTAAGTAAACGTTATTCTAGTAATTATTGTAGTTATAAAATATTATTACTGTAATAATAATTATTATTTATTGATCAATTAAAACAATAATTATAAATAGGGGCAAAAATAAAAAAAATATATACATAGAAATATTTTATTTACAATATATTCAATTATTTTAAGACATTTCACGTAACTAGTTAAAATTATTAAAAATTAATTATTAAATAATACACACATTTAAGGCTTACAGAATACAGTATACATTGATTTATTAATAAAATCTAATTTTAACGACGAGATCAACACGAATACACCAAAATATTATTTAATAAAACAGTATTTAGTTAATTCCATAAACTACACAAATTACGCGATGTCAAGCAGGTTTCGTTGATTTTTCAAAAAATATTATCTATAAGCATACAAAACTTCAGAGTCATTAATTAATTGATAATTACAATCCTAAAGTGAGTGATTTGATAAACAAAATCATTGTCATATAAAATGAACAGCATAAATAAATGCGTAGTAATAACATCAGATAGAACAATCTGTCAGACTTTGAGATAAATTTATAATAAAGGAGGTATAGTATACAAAATACAAATTGAATGAAATATGATTCCAGTACAATAAAATTCGAAAAATTATTAGTTTTGAAATAATTTACTCCGCATTACGTTATATTTTTGCGCTGCATTCGTTTATTTAATTTTTAATACACTTTTCATAGAGCATAAAAGTAAAATGTTTACTCTAAAAATATCTGCATTAGTCATAAATTTAATTTGCATTAGTAAAAAACTTAATGATTGTGTCGAAATATTCTTTTTATTGCTACAATATAAAAAATATTTCTACAATAAACACAACTTGTACGTTTACAGTGTTGTTTGAAAAAGTGTATTATGTCTATATTTTAACATTAATTTTATAATTTCTTAATCACATACAAAACTATCTTAATTAGACTAGATTACTTAAAGTTTGTTAGGAAAGTTAAATTAAATATTATGAATTATAGTTAATTTATTTATTTACATATATCGTTTATAGGGCAAGGTTCATTTAAAAGTAAGATTCCATATTTATCAAAGAAACGAAAACACGCCATTACATAAATTGTTCTCTATACGACTATTGTAATGACTCCGCAAACTCAAGACCTCTTCGAGATAGCCACGGCGAGAGCTAATTTGCATACAAATGACAAATCTTTGTTATTAGTAGGTTAATATTTTAAAGGTATATATACATATTATTACTACTTTCATAGGAAAGCTAGGAAAAAAATGATTTACGGCCAGCTAAAAGCTATTAAATAAATTGTATAGGTACAAATTTCTTAACAAATTTTATTTAAGCATATTTAAAATATATCCAATTTTTTGTTTCTAATAATTATTAAGTAATTAATGCTAATTTCTGAGATTATATTATAAATTCTTGTGCGTCTTAAAAATATTAAGATACTGTTGTGCATATTGTTTTAGCTCTTGTATATAAGTTACATATTCAAAACAAGTTAACAAAACAAAATATTGCAGGTATATTTGCTTAATTCTGTTATAATAATTTTAGAACTAGTGTTCTTAATATACCTTGTTTACAAGTGCTACTCAATTAGGCTTTGAACCGATATTAAGTGTACCTACGTTAGTCATTACCTACTTAATATTAAACAGAAAACATTAGAGCTATATTATAAAAAAACACATTCTCTTTTTAAAACAAACCCATAGTAAAGTATTATAATAAATAAATGTAACGAAATTTAGAATGCAACGAATTCCATAGTAATATTTGACGAAAAGTTATTGGTATTGGGATTTGATTTAGCCTTGCTTTTTGGATATCACGCGCTCAGAATAAGCCATGCATTTAGAGACGTCGCTACGCTGCGGTGAAACATAGCAAAATATTTTTATATTCTTCAGAAACGGATGAGCCAATTTTGGGGGATTTACTCGACGACAATAACACATCTATATGTAATTGCGTTACATAATTTCGATCTTAAAACATTTTTATTAAGTAAGAAATAAATAAATCGGTTTACGACATTCAGTTGCCATTTTCTGTCGCGTGGTCTTCCAAATAGTTACTACTGTCGCCATTAGGAAAGTAGTAAATAGTTTTTTCATCAATTTTAGTTTCAATGCAGAATGGTGGACCGTCCTTTACAAAGTCTACTTTGCGTGGTGGTATCACAGTCTCCTTGCAAGAGCTGGAACGTGGTCTCACGTATGTCGACATAGTTGTTTCACGTCGAGCGTCGAAGCGGTTCCGATCTGCGTGCCTGCATAGAAGAGTTTCCTGGAACGCCATTCTGTACCTGTCATAAAGAAATATGTAGATTAAATATAAAATTTTAAATCATGGCTTCCGTTTTCGTCCGTCCATGACAATTAACGCGGAGACTTGAAGCCGAAGTAATAATTAAGTGTGCCTTATCTTTTTGACCGATGTATACTAAATAATAAAAAAAATATAGTATCAGAATAATAATGATAAAATAAAATCATGAATAAATTGAATGTTACAAAAATATGATATGAAATATAAATGGGAAACCTACTAAAAACTATGATACAATTTGTAGGCTCATGACTGTTAGAACATTGACGGAATAAACAATGTACGGTATTGGCTATGAAACAATATCTATATTGTATTCTAGTAGAATAATATAAAATTCATTTCTGTAAATGTCAATATGTAATTACTTATACCACACTAAAATATATTGAAATTATTTTAAAGACCTAAATTCAAGTTTTGGGGATTTAACTGAAAATTAGTATTTTTTTTTATTTTGAAATAAAAACTGCTTTTACATGATTGTACCAGGTATATTATAGTATACCTATCTATAAGCAAATAAATTTATCCACAAAAATAAATTCATATATTTTTATTAATCAAAACAATTTTATCAATATCCCATAACAAATTTTAATTAACAACAGTCATTTTGTATGAAATTAACAAAATTAGGTATAAACGTTATATAATTATTTATTGTTTTTGTGAAAAGAGTTTCATTTAAAATTTGTAAAAATCAAAGATCTTACTATTTGATATTAATTACAGCTTGACTTCTTTCATTGACTGATTGACTGATTACAGCTCGCGTTTCTAAGAGAAAGGATCTTGATAGACAGACAGACAGTCTGACAACTTAAAAGGGTACCTTTTGTTTATTGAAGTATGAAACCATAGTAAAATTATAAATTAATCTTTTGAATTTCCTTTCTAAAAGTTCAAACTACGCCTTTATACGATGAAGTCAATCTCATTTATGTTCCAATATTCAGTTATACAAATTGGCTTATAATAAATTGTATTTCTCTTTTTTTCTTTCATCTTTCATCATTAATAATTTGTTTTGTACGAAATTCACCTGAAGTTACGGTAAATATGCAATTTGAGCACAATATTAAATTACTGCTAATAATTTAAAAAGGAAGTTTGGCATTAATTTCAAGTATTTTGTTGAAACAGAATATTTTTTAGATATTTACTTCTAAATATATTCCCAAGAATAAAATACTATTCTAGTTTAACTTAGTATATAAGTTTGGCTAGAGTTTGTTTTAGTAGGCGATATTATATTGAGAGTAGGTGAGGTTTTAGGCTAATGTAGCGGATATAACTTTGGAATGTGAGTTTTATTACAAAGAAAATCATAAAGATCTTTTACGGTGGGAACTTCGTTGATCCTCTTCTGTAAGTCTTCTATAACTAATAATATGCCATAGAAATTGCCATATTTTCACTATTAGTATACCTAATATATATGCCGTAGAAGAATGTCAATAAAAGAACTGGGTATCTTATGAAACCAAAATGTCAAAAATTAAATAGTATTAATTTTTTATGGTTACGTAGCAGGATAAATTTATCATTTTGATCGATCTAAGATATAAACATATATTTTTAATATTCGATGCGATATGTTAAGAAGATATAAATAATTCTATTATAATACTAGCGACTCGCTCGAGGCTTCGCCCGCTTAAGTTAGCTAAATCGCGTTCGTTCTAAAATTTTATACCTATGTCACAATGCAATTCTTCGATTTTCTCGTCGTCTTTTTTGAATCACTCTTGTGTATTATTAAAAATTACGATTAATGTAACTATATGTTTCTTGCATGTATATATTAAAACGTAAACGTGTATGTAATTAACATTTAGTGTAAGCAGATTATGTTCTAGCTTTTCTATCATAGCGTAAAAAATACAATATCCACTTTCCACACTTGAAATTTATAATCCAAATTATTTTATTTTTAAATACATCGCGTTCTTCGCGTTCTTTATTCTAGTCCTGACAAATGTACTACTGCTATCTTCTATTTCAAACACTGCCAATGTTTAAAATAAAATATTATACTAAAAAAAACGTTATTTGAACTTAAATAATGCTCATATTACAAATAAATTAAGCGATTTATCCGACAAAATCTATTATATATAATTTAGCTTCACTTGCTAGTAATCGACATAATTAAAATATGTCTATTTTTTCTACGGAAACCTCATTGAATGCCAGGACGACAACTGTTTTATATGTTGATTTAGGTCAAAATGCTGTCAAGCTGTCAAAATTTATTCATTCTTTAGTAGATAAAGTATTTCGACTTTATCGGTAATTAATTTTTTTAAAGAAAGCTGTTGAAATGTTGAAATTCATCAATTTTCATTGTTTTGGCCAATTGTTTTTACGTGATTCGCGAATAAATAAACAAACATACGGACAATCATCCACTGCGTAGTTTTTTAGCTTATATTTTAATAACCTTAACGATAGCTTAACGCTATATAAATCGACCCATTAATACATTTTTAAAATATTTTATGAACATTGACTTTTCTATACTTTAATACTACGCCAATTTCATCTATGGTCTATAAATGTATTTCGTCGATATATTTTCGACATTAATACAAATAAAAGTCCAGCGTAATGAAGACATTTTATTTCAACGAATAATGACATCTGTTGACAGATAATATAAAATATTACTATAGATTTTTAAACACATAATATTGGTTTTCGAAAATGATTTTAAGTTACCTATCAATAGATGGCATTCTATTAAATACTACTAAAATACCTTCTGATCGTTAAATATCACTATAATAGTTGTAAATCAAATGATTTGGAACTATTCATACATCTAGCTAGACTGTGGAAATAATTTTTAATTGCTTTTATGTTTAAATTTGAAAAACTTTTGCCATTTACCACTGTTACTAAGTTAAAATGGAATAAAAACTACCTTTACTTGTAAGTATTCGATATAATTTAACCGTCTCTTTTTATTTTTCGTTCGATATTATAACGAAATCAATATATGATTTCGTTCGATCCTATATATATTGTGTAAGGCTATGAACTATTAACATGCCAAATCCAACTCACTTCTCTTCAGTAATTTAAATAATTTACATTGATTATTTTTACATTTATTTTCCGGGAACAGCATACAATACCAGGATAAAAACTATAATTTATGTGGGTCGGGTAGCTTATAGCTTATTACTATACAAAAATTCACTCATTTCTGTCCAGTAATTTTTGCCCGATTGGGGGACAAATAAACAGACAGAGAGACAGAAAGACAGACAGACACAAAAATTCTGCCGAGTGGATTTTAGCTTCTATTATCGATATATTAACCGACCCCACAAATATTTTTTTTTTAATATTTTATATACAGAATTGACTTTTCTATCCTTTTATTATATATATGGAGGATACTTAGTGAAATGCAATTGTTTAAATATAATTTATTTAAAAACCATTTTTTATGTTCTTTAAAATGCTTAGTACAAATATACACAAGCAATTTTTTTAAAATACACGTGAGGCAGCCAATAACCGTGCATAACTTTAAAATTAGGTCAATCATAGTAGCCATCAGCTTTAAAAATAAATGCTGATGAAAATGTTTTACAAACAGTATATATTTGTGAAAATTTTCTCGAGCATATATTTGTTGATGTAATAATAAAATGTATTTATTTAGGTCCTTAAAGATACAATGAAGTAATATAAAATACTTTTATTTTGCTTGATTAAAAAAAAGTAAATATATGTACCTAATTCTATAGTTCGTTTATTGGTACCTACATAAAAATCTATAGGCTTAAAGAAAAAAATTACGTATAAGCGAGTACGAGTAAAATTTCGTATGAGTAAATTGAATTTTTATTTTATATATCATTCGAATGCGTACCTATTATTCTCTGCTCGAAGGTATTTTTATAAAATATAGTCTAGCTTGTAAAAGTTATAATATATATTTATAAAGTATATATTTTATAAAGTAATATATAATTTTTGGATATTATCTCAAATACAACATGTATTGTAAGTTATGCGCATAATTTATTTCAATTTGTGTTATATTTCTGAATATGTGCTCTAACCAACCAAATTCGAAATGATTCTAATAGTGGGCAGTATGAAGTACGTTATAGAAATACTACCTTCGATGAACGTACTCGAAATTAATTGATGAAAGTTCTAGACAGGTTGAGAACTAAGCAAACTGACTATTTAGAGATTTATTATTCACTGTAATACCTCTCACTTCTACTTCTACCGCATACAAATTAACTCTAAACCAATTCCATGGTAGGTAGTGGTTATAGTTGGAAGTACTTGTTAGTTTTGAAATTATGATTTTTAGGGATATATATTTCCTATGGAACTGTACGCTCTACCAGAATTACGCACTTTAGGCCTTTAGAGTAAAGGAGGTCTGGATGACAAAATATCAACGTCCTCAGGGATTTTATACTGTTTCTCATATATCATCACCATAAGAGTCCAATCAGGAGCTGATTTTAACGTTGAGAAAGACTATTGCCCGGATTTTTTTAACCTTCTTTAACAAGCTCCTTTGATCGTTTGCTGGTGATTATACTTTTCTGTGCTCTTGCTACTGAAAGATCTATTGGCTACTTGCAATAAAGTAGTTGATTCTCTGTGAAATCAAACAAAAATATATTTACCTCCTAGAACTAAAGTAAACCTTATAAAAGCTTGATACTTCTATGGTCAACTAATGTAATATAAATTATTTTGTTATGCCATTGGGACGTACAGTATTGAAATTGTAGCAGAAGAAATGTCGTCACTCTGTTAAACTACTTAATAAAGTTATCAAACAAGTAAAAATATGTATATGGAAGTATAGTACTTCCATAAATAATTTGTTGTTGTTGTTTGTGTAGTTTTGGAAAAACTGACTACTCATATTGACAAGTCTGACATGCCAAAGAGACGTAAGCAGTATATTACAACTTTAAACAATAAAATAAAGATGACATCTTCTCTAGGTTGGTAGATTTTTGTATCTCGCTAATTTGTGTATATGTCCCGTTCTTTAGAAGCATAATATAAAAACTCGTGCGCTGCCCTGTCGCGGGGGACTAGATCTTCTGATCTTCTGGCTTTGACTGCCTAACCGTATGGATGTATCGTCTTCGCTCCCTCGGCTAAGCTGATAAGTAAGTTCGATTTCGCAATTTTATCCAAGGCCTCAAAAAACAACCACCACCCGTGATGAGGGCAAACGTGCAACCATTTGCCAGATCGAGGCACCCACCTCAACTATAATCATTTCTCCGACCCCTGCGGCGATGACAAGCTCGGCCCCTCAATCACCCGCGACCACGTCGTTCCGCGTGTTAGTTCACTGCCGCCGGTGATAATTCAAGAAAAGGGGGCATGGGACAAAGTCATACTCGCGCAGAAAGTGCACTTCACCACTGCGTGGTCTACCCAGAGGACGTTAAGGAGGGCGTTAAGGTCCAATACCCCCGACGTTGGACCACCGCCGCCTCAAGGCATCCAACGTTGGCTTTCCATATGTACGCCTTCGAAGACGAATGCCAATTACATCCTGCAGAACCTTCAGTCCCAGGGATTTCCAGTCCTAGAGGTACATCGTATGTACCACTTTAAAATCAAAAGACTGTACGACAGCTGCCCGGTCATTTTAGATCTCATCCCCGGGGGGAAAAAGATCTTTGATGTGAGGGCGATCTGTTTTTTGACGGGCATCCGCGAGGGGTCCCCCTTAAACGCAGCTTAATAGAATAGTGTCATCGCTGCCAACGTTATGGCCACTCTGCCCCAAATTGCGTTAAATTGTGTGAGTTTGCGAACGGGCGTTACCGTTGCATGAAGTGCCTGGAGGACAATGGCACTACGGATTGTGCCCGCTAAGTGCCAGACTCCATCGTCTGGCCGAGCTATGTGCTGTGCGGGGCCTAGGGGCATCCCGCGAATTACTGCGGCTGCCTCAAGGCCCCGCGCCGCAGGTACGTAAGGCAGGGCGATGGAATGGGAGGGTTTCAAGCCCCTCCAACACTCCAAGGGTCACCCTTGTGGCGCCTTCAGCCCCATAAGAGTTCTTACCGGCACCTACACCATTTAGAAGCGCGTGGTTCAAAACCACGCTTTCACGAAATCTGCACCCAGGGTGAATCCCTGGCTGGTTACTCCCGCGAGCGCACAGCCAACAGACGACGCGGATTTAACCACCGATTACGCCAACTCGGCGTTTTCGTAGCTAAACTGCGCAATTCGAATGGCAACGCCGCAGCCAGAATACGGGTGACTCAAGAGCACGCCGCTATGCTCAAAGAAAAAATTTCTTACCACGCAAATTAATTCCAATGGCTACGTTAAATAGCAATATCCTATTGTCCAATGACACGCGTCTCGCGCGTGTAAAACCTAGGGCCCAATCAATCGGGACATTCAACGAAACGCTAGCCAAAGAGACCTAATCCGCGACTTCATTACCGCATACCAAATCGACATCCTATGCATACAGGAATCATTTCTGAAACTCAGCATGCGCGATCCGAAAACTACCGTCTCGTACGTAATGATAGACCCACCTCGAAAGGTGGAGGCACTCTTATTTATTTCTAAAGAATTTACATTGCGTACCATTAGATCCGCCTCCGGCCCTTGAAAACGACAAAGCGTCTGTATGTCAGATTGTTCTCACTGGCCATCAGCCAATCATCATTGCTTCGGTGTATCTGTCACCAAACAAGTCACTTCTTGAAAACGACATTAAGTTACTTATTAATAGAAGGCCAGTAAAAATCCCATATGGAACCAGTTACGCCTTAACATCAAAAGCCAACAGCTCGAAAACCTTGGTAGGTCACATGACACACCTATACCATCTAGGTACCCAACGGGATCTAGAGGCAGCCCGGAAGTTCTAGACATAGCCATTCTAAAAAACGTATCCCTTAGGCCCAAAGAATAAGATGAGCATTTTGGTAGCTCAGAAGATGGTACATGGAATGGTCATTGACCAGCGTGCTGAGGTGCGGACGTGCCGTGACGGAGGCACGACGTTGTCGCCTGTTACGGCCACGGCAGCGTGTCTTAGGGACAGAAGAGTGTAAGCTTCTGTTGTAATGACGGTTGGCTACAGTGATGGGATCATCGGAGTCTATAAGGACGCTACGAGGGCGTCGATGTAATGGGTGTGGATGGGGAGCGTATTTTTTTATTCGAGATTGGGGTGGGAGTCTGTGCGCTTGTAGTAGCGGTTGGCTAAGTCTTTGCAGAAATCTTATATCGATTCCA